>JANBXA010000651.1:83985000-84585000 GCA_030556225.1 Cricetiscus sungorus | reverse complement strand
GAGTACCAGGGCATGGGAGGGGCTCTCTAAACAGCTGAGATGTACTTCCATTGTTCTGGGGGCCAGTGTCCACTCCTTAGTCTCACTGTCCCCATCTCCTGGGCTCATGCTGTCAAGGCAAATGTGAGTCCACATGGCATATGCCCTGAGCCTCACCCCCTGACACAGCTCACAACTGCCCGGGTCACCATTCTCTAGCTGGGCTTCTTTGCTGTAGATAAGATGCCAAAGTGTACCCTGGCCAGGGGATTCTCCCTGGGCTCTGCCACAGGTCAGCCAGAGCAAGGGTACTAGGATGAAGCATGTCTGCCCAGAGTGGACAATGCCACCACCTCTAAGATTGCACAGCCACTGATTTCCTATCGCCTGTGACTGTAGATTTCAGGATGTCACCAGGGCAGAGTGGGTACTTATCTGAGACACTCTGGCCACAGACACCTGGAAACTTTGTGGAGAGATCAGCCTCCATTCCTGGGGCAGAACTGAGCTTGGTGGTGTCTTTTAGACTCTGGTGTCCTGGAATGGCAGCACTGGCCCAGTCCTGTGCTCTGGGGCCAGTGTGTTTTCCAGCCACAGAGGGAGGGGAGGCTTCCTCAGAGAATCTTCTAGTGTCACTTCAGTGGCAGGTGGGAGAAGTGGAGTGTCCTTGAGTCCTCGGAGGAAAGTATACTCGGAGCTGTAAGTGTGTGCTGGGAGGAGGGCCTCTGGGCTGGCACAGCGATTCACACGTGCCCCAGCATTTGCCCCAGGCTGCCTCCCACACTAGGCAGATGACCTGGTCTTGTTCAGTGAGTGGCTTTTCTCACCCACCCTTTTGGGAGTGAACACAAGCCACAGAGTCCCTTGACGTAGATCTTGGGCCTCACCTGCCTGCCACTCCTTTTTCAGAAGGAAAGCCAGATGGTCATGGTTCATGGCACTGGGTTTTCTACGTTGTTTGTTTGTGAGAGTCTCCTGTATTCCAGACTGGCCTCTAACTTGATATGTAATTAAGGATGACACCTACTGAGTGTGGGGGTTACAGGTGTATGGTACAATAACTCAGTTTATGTTCTGGGGAATGGAGACTAGGGTATTGTTCATGGTAAGCAAGTACTCTGTCAAATGAGTGACATCTTCAATTTCAGATCCATGTTCGAGAGTTTTAACCCTCCTCCCTTGGAACATTGCACGCATGCACGAACAGCGTGTGTATGCACTGAGATGGTACCCACACTGCCCAGACCCAAAGTCAATTGGATGCTAGCCAAGGCTCCTGAATATGAAAGGCCTGGCCGGAGGCCTGGGCCCTGAGCTTCTATGGGTGTTCAGCTCCTTAGTGCAATGGGGTAGATAGGGCACATAGAATGTGTGTGGCAGGAGTGGCTGTCACTAACAAGAACAGAAGCCACTGCCTGACCTTAGCTTCCTGGGACCCTAACCATCACAAATGCCCAGGTTTGCCCTTAGGTGGGGTTTTTCCTGGATTGTTGACTGGGTTCCTACTGTATCCCTGGATGGGGTCAGATTATGTGGGTCCTGCTTACAGGCCAAGTAAGAGGTTTAACACCCACCCTGAGTATTAGGGTGACACAAGTAAGCCTGCCATCTTCCTCTTGGGGTTCAGATTGCCAGCTGGTGCTGTCTTCACATGGCATAGATTTCTGCAGCCCCAACTGCCCCGGGATACCTGCTGGAGTCTACTTGTGTGTGGGAAACAGTTTCTGCTGGTGAATGAATGACCCCCTCCACCCCAGCACCCTGAGAATCTCTCCTGTTTGGTGTGGTTGGGATTGGATACAGTCAAGCATCCCATATCCTTTAGTTACTGGCCGCCTGTAGGCTAGAGACTGGATTGCTTTGGGAACACACAGTTGAGTTACCCTGTGTTTTCTACCCATTTGCAGACAGGGTAATAAGAGTCAAATAGCCTAGCTACATGCTTAATATCTTGTGACATGCCAAAATGTCCCATGAACACCATAGAGGAAGCTGTCCCCAAGTGTCACAGCCCAAATAAATGAGCCCCCTAGGTCAAGATCAGTAATACTTCTGGGAGCTATTTTGTCTGCTGCTGCTGGGGTCCTGACCCAGGCAAGCACATAGGTTTGTCTCTGTCCCGAGTGTCTGAAATCACAGGTCTTGGCCCCCTACCACAGACCTCTCTAAGCCTGGACTCCAGAGATTGCTTGCACATGCCCTCCAGGCCATGAGAATTATTTGTGTTCATGATGCATGTTTTCTGAAAGATTAATAAGTAATTTCTGTGCCTTTAGCAAACATCCTGTGTTGCTCTTAAAAAGGGATCAGCCACCTACCGGGACCACAAGGTTAAGGTAACCCCGCTAGGTAACCCTGATAGGCCCGCTGCGGGGCAGACCGACAGAGAGAGTGAGGGCGAGGGCGAGGTAAGCACCCCTGGGAACCCTGGGGGGCCCCAGCTCAACTTTCTCCCCAGCTGAGGAACAAATCTTTGCATCTGCTGTTGTTTCCTATGGCTTATGAGATCTCAAATGGAGTAGCCCAGAAACCTACTGTCCTAGCTTTCATGGTCTTCTTGGAGCTGGCTCTCTAGGCAGGGAATGGGGCTTGTTGGCTGGCTGGAATGTCTGTGCTCTGGTTGATGGTGGCTGGAGCTGGTGTCTGGTGATGGGTTGTTCGGTTGCTCAGCGGTCCTCTTATTGCCCTGGCTGGATCACCTCTGGCCTTGAGCAGTTAGGGGCAGCCTCCATCTGACACTTCTAAGGAACAACCATATCAGGCACGGTAGCAGCAGCTATGGCCTAGATGAGCTTTGAATAATCCCTGGCAGGTGCAGCTGATAGATGGGTGGGCTGGATCCTACGGGCAGTGCCTTCCGATGAGGTAGGCAGTGTCTTGGCTATGCAGTGCTGGCCAAGAGCTTATCATCTCATGTGACATTCTTGAGGTCAAGAGCTGCCTAGCTTCCCATCCCTGGTCTGAGGTGGCTTCTTGAATGTGCAGGTGGCTGCCGGCAGAGCATGCAGTGGCCCTGAGCCTCCCAGGGCTCTCCTCTGCTGGCTCCCAGGCCTTCCTTCTGGTTGCAGGGTTTGCTCTGTATACTGAGCCCTTTCTTGGCTTGTCTGCAGGCTCATGTAGTTCTCCCATCTCTGCAGGGACCTCTGCTGCGCTGGCTCAAGGTGAACTTCAGTGAGGCCTTTATTGCCTGGATCCACATAAAGGCCCTGCGAGTGTTTGTGGAGTCCGTGCTCAGGTGCGTGGAGGGGGTGCTGGGCTGGACAGGTGAGTGGCAGGGCCTGGAGGAGAAGTGCCAATGCTCCCACCTGTCCTCTTCCCTCCCGCTCTTTGCTTTCTGTGACCATGTCTTGGCAATCTCCATTCCTTTCCATCAAAAGAATCTCAGTTGGCTGTGTCCCACTCTCCAGGGCTCGCTCTTTCCTGCAGGAATTGTGTGCTCTGCCTCCCTCACCTGTATAGCCCATACAAGGTCCTCCTTAGTGCTGGGATTAAAAGCTTGCAATACCACTGCCTAGCCTCATTTAGACTTTTAGGGTTGTATTCAAGGAAAGAGAATCAAACAGCAAGCATTTTTCAGAGGGCAGCAGTGGTTGAAGAATTGGCATAGGTGTGCAGATTTGGCTCACGGGATCATGACCGATCTCATTCATATTAAATTGTTAGTGGGGAAGCCTGGGCCCAGCAGCAGCAAGACACCATCTAGTGGCCGACCTCATCACAGAGGCTGCTTCTCTCCCGAGAAGGCTGGGGCAGGGGCATGCTGGGGTGTCACCTTGAGGACAGGCACTAGGAGAACTGGTCTGCCCTGCTGAAGTCATGTCCTGGCACAGGATGTTCATGTGAACTGTCACAGGAAGGTTGGCAGGATGGGTGTCACTGAAAGAAGCTAAAGAGGTATAGGAGGATGACATGGCCTTCAAGCATGGTGGCTCATACCTATAATCCTTGCACTGGGTGGGGGTGGGGCAGGGCACTGAGGCAGGAGGATCACTTAGCCTCTGGTCAGCTTAGGACAGAAGAGCAAACACCTGTCTTAAACAATCAACTGGGCTGTCCGCTCACCTGGGCTAACCTGCATGTTACAATCATCCCACTGGCCAGTATGGCACTTGCCTGGGGGATGGCAGACATTACAGGGCCCTCTCTGGCCAACAAAAGCAGAGACACCAGAGGCCTGCCTCCCTCTGCAGACAAATGGAAAGGGCCATCTTCCAGGGCTACTTTGAGGGCTCAAGAGTCATTCCTGACACAGATCCCATCTGACTCATTTCCATAGCAGACTCAAGTAGGAAATCCTGCTGCCCCGAGAGGACATTCTCCTGGGGCACAGACACTGAACCTTAGCTCAGTGACACACCTGAACACTGTTCTGAAATAAGACACCCCAGGCAGTGACTGTTGAGGAAACGATTGGGCAGACTTAAAATCTTTTTCTATACACGCAAACCCTGAACAATAGAACCATACCTTGGCAGGACTGCTGCTGTTCTCCTTTAGTGGACACAACAGCTGAATGGTGAAGTCCTGTAAAGTTCAGGTCTGCTGCTTGTGCAGCTAAGTATGCAAGGACCCAGCACAGGAGAGCAGGGCCACGAGCATCTGTTTTTGTCAAGCTGTGACCTTCAGAAGTGGTCAGCACAGTACCGAGACCAGTCAGGAGCCTCATTCCTAGCCTTTGGTTACCTGGCCCAGGTACCTTTTTCTTGTTTTTTTTCCTACTGTGTGTCAGTTACAGCCATCCATTCGATTTTTAAGGCATCACATGTGCACGGGTGTCCAGAGGCCAGAGGCTGTGGGATCCTCTGGAGCTGGAGTTACAGGCAGTTGTGAGCCCCTGGCACAGGTACTGGGAACCAAGCTGGAATCCTCTGGAAGAACAGCATCTCTTAAGCACTGAGCCATCTCTCCATCCTAAAGCACTTGTCCATCCCGAGTAGCCCCTCTGCTTTGGCCTTTACACTAAACACCCACTTGGTCCTCTTGTCTGAGCAGGTATGGACTTCCAGTAAACTTCCAAGCTGTGCTTCTACAGCCCCAGAAAAAGTCAGCCACCAAACGCCTGAGAGAGGTGCTCAATTCCGTCTTCCGGCACTTGGATGAGGTTGCTGCAGCTAGCATACTGGATGTAGGTATTATGGGGACTTGGGTGCACTCTACCAGAGTAGGGTTATATGAAGCCACATACTTTCAAGGGGTGTATGGTAATGGGACAACTGCACAGGAGAGAGTGGCCAGAACCCAAGAGAGCTTCCTTAGAAACAAGACCCGTGTTTGCCATTGCTCCTTCCATAGGCCTCTGTGGAAATCCCTGGACTGCAGCTCAGCAACCAGGACTATTTCCCGTACGTGTACTTCCACATCGACCTCAGCCTCCTGGACTAGGTGGCCAGCCTGTGTCACCGCAGCCTACCTTGCTCACAGCCAGATGACCAAGTCCTTCAGGATCCTGAGTCACAAGAAACTCAAAGACATTATAGTTAGAGTGTATTTATTTTTTTTTAAGTTACAATAAAATGCTCAGTTCTGAGGCTTTTCTGGTGTTCTAACATAACTCCAATCTTTGTCCTGAGCATTTTACCCAAAGTGAAAAATAGCTTGGTATAACCCATTGGGCTCTTGTCTCCATGACATGTTTAATGGGAAGTCAGTGAGAATGTTGAAACCCTGAGCCTCATTGTCACTGGTGAAGCCCAGTGTGGTTCTCACTTGGTACCAAGTTTACCACACAGAACCACACCCTTGCTAAAAGGTCTTCATTTTTGGTTGTGAGCCATCTCTCCAGCCCAGTCTTGCCTTCATTTAAAAACACCTTCAGGAAGTGGTGGTGCGATGTCATCAATGCACAGGGTTAGTTTTCAGGCTAAACACCACACTCCAATTTTATGATGTGCCACTAATTTCATACATTTATCATCAGCATTGTCCAAAATATCATTTTATTCTTAATGAAAAAGCCATTAATATTCAAACAAAGGAATCACATTTTAAAAATCCTATACATAAGAAACAGCCTCCAAGAACATTCAAGCAGCAGTCAAGAGGAAGGAAAATGTTTCAACAACCCACCTTGCTTCAAAATATGTCAAAGAATGCAATCCAATTCACTGCTACAATTCATAGAATTCTTCAGTGTTTTGAGACGCTGAGGTCCACTGCTGCAGTGTTTCTAGTGCCTGGCCAGCAAGTGCAGCTCGGGAAGGCCAACGACAGACAGTGGACCAGAGCCTTCACTGTCACAAAACTGCCGGCCCCCAAGGAAGGGCATTGGAAGGCTGGGCTGTGGCCTCACAACTCATCCTTCTCCAGGTCATCAAGTTCCACATCGCTGAGGTCAATGTCGTCCTCCACAGGAAGCTGGGGCAGAGAGGTAGGTTAGAGCCTCTAATGACTAACGGTTTCAACAGAAAAGCCACTCGGTGGGACAACATCTCACAGACAATGTAGCCTGGGCTGGCTACACGGTCCTTCCACCTAAGGTTCCCACAGCTGATCGCACACATGCACCGCATCTGGGCTTTCTGTTTTTGAAACCACTCCATTCTTTAGCTCAGTCTGGCCTCAAACTCATGGCAATCCTCCTGCCTTAGCCTTTCGAATGGTGTAGTGTGAATTTATAGGCATGAAACCAAACTCACCTGACCTTTAAACTGTGATCTTAATATTTTTATGTGTATGAATGTTTTGCCTGCATGTATGTCTGTGCACCATGTGCATGGAATACCCAAAGAGGCCAGAAGAGGGCACTGAGGTTGCACATGGATATAAGCCATCATGTGGGTGTTGGGCATTGAACTCTCTCTCAGCTTAGTCACAGTTTTAGTAGAAGAGTCTTTACCCAAAACTGAAGCCACGAGGTACAAGCTTGTTTTGCTCCAGGGCATAGCCCTTGATCTGACAGTGGACTTGGTTTCCAGGCACAGAGACTCAGGAGCTTGGGAGAGAAGCCTCTTGCTGCCACTTACCTCACCATCTTTACCATCCCAGGGCTCCCTGGCAGTGATGGCAGGAAAGGAACCACCTCCCACGGGTGCTGTGGAGCCACGTCCAAAAGACAGTTCCCTTGGGGGGGAAAATACCAAACATATTTATATGTACTTCCAATGAATAAACAGTCAAAATGCAATGTGTCTTGCACCCATAAAGTCAAGCACTACTTCTAAGTCCTTTCTTTTTTAAAGAATAAAACATGAAAGGCTGCCCTGACCCTTGCCTGCTAAGCCCATGAGCTTGAAAAGCACATTACTAGTGAGGTGAACAGTTTTGACTAACCCAGACTGGTGCTGGGAGAACACAGATACGTAAAGCGCTTACCAGTAAGACATGAACATCTATACTTGAAAAGTACTTATAATCAGTGACAAGTCCTGATCCCCTGATCTCTACCAACTGCCGGACTACAGCATTGCATATTGTTTTGAGGCTGCTGTAGTCCAAGCCAATCTTGTACTGTTGATCCTGCTGCCTCCACCACTTGAGTGACAGACAACAGGCATGCACCACTGTGCCAGGCTAAAACCTGCTTTTATTTTGGGTTCTTTAGCTTTATGCTCTTTACTTTTTGTAGAATACTTTTAAGAAGAAAACCATTAAATTCATTACTAAGGCAGTGGTGATGCACGCCCTTTATCCCAGCACTCTGTTGGAGGCACAGGTAGGTGGATCTGAGTTTGAGACCAACCTGGTCTACAGAGTGAGTTCCAGGACAGCCAGGGTTATATAGAAAATTTACATGCCTTGACTAACAACAAACATTCATTATTCTGGGTTCCATTTATTACCATGCTTGAGGAAAATGTATGCTTTTTACTTCAGGTTTTACTGATATTAGAGGACTTACCCAAAGATTTTTAATGCAGCATCCCCTCACTGTTATTAAGCATGGTACAATTTATAGTCCCACTTACTGCCTGGCTTACACATAATATAAACCAACAAAACCCAACAATAAACAACTAAGAATTACCTGAGAAACTCATTAATTCCTTGTTCACTGAAAGACCCTTTGAGAAGAGCAAATTTCATTTTGCGAGCATTGATGGCTGCCATGGCAGGGTACCCAAACCCTCCAATCCCCAGTGCGTTCTCCAGCTCATACTGAGCTCCGGCTTCTGTCCACAGCCACCTGGGAAAGTAGACTGGCTTTAGGGTGAGGATGCCTTTTGGATTAGAAATCTAGAGTTAAATTCAAGTCTTAGAAAGGAATATAGGATGGGCGTGTGCTTAGCTCCTTCTAGGCTGCCCACTGAGTCACATGCTTTCCTGTGTCACCTGAACTTAGGTCATCGAGCATAGTTAGCAACAAAGTAGTGACAAGCACAAGCACGGGAGGCAGGAGGCCTGCACCCCATTCTCAGAGGAGACAGCTTCAGAACTCACCCCCACATCTTCTTCTTATATTTGTCAGCCAGTTTCAGAAGAACTTCCAAGTAAGAGTTCCTGCCTGCAGCCCCTGGTTTACAGACAAGAGACATTGAAGGTGAAATAAAATCATTTCCCCCAGGAAGCACTCTGAGCAGCCAGCAGTGACAGCAGCCAGAACCAGCCTGTGCTCACCAGTGTCCAGGATGTGGGGCAGCACGGCCACGACACAGAGCTGGTGCTCCTCACATGTCTTCTTGGCCACATCTTCACTGATTATCTGCACAGAAGACGGTAATTGTGCAAGACAACACTCAGATTCCTTCCACATGATGCCTCCTCGCACAGACATGACATCTAGAACCCTCAAGAAGCGCATGCCAGCATTCATTCCTAAGCCATCTCTGAAAGTGCAATGTCCTGGCACAGCCTGGCCTGCCACAGCTGTATGAACAGTTCACATGTCTGTGCACAAGGTATCTACACAGGGTGAGGTTCTTGGTGTCTGTGAGAACTGAAAGAGTCTACACTACTGGACAGCGCTTACAGCTCAAGTGAGACTGAATCCACAGTGTAAGTATTTGAATACCAGAAAGTTAGGAAAAGTAGTAATTCAGACACAGGGAGTCAATTACTGGGGCATGTGCCTATAACCTCAGCACTCGTGGGGCTGCAGCAGGAAGGTTGCTGTGAATTCAAGGCTAGCCTGGGCTACACGGCCAAACTACAAAAGACAAAGGCAGAGAGCTCATCCAAATAAAGGCAGCTTCCTCACCAGCAGGGGGAAGCACTTACTTCAAGCAGCTCTGGAGGCGGGGCATTATCTGAGAACAGATCCAGGGCCCTTGACACTATGTCTGATCTTGTCCGTCCACCATCATAGTCCACAGGAGATTCGCCTTTCTGAAATATCTTGATTGTAGGGAATCCTCTAATCTATTAAGTACAATAACCATAATATATAAAACATTGAATGAATAATAAGCCCACAATATTTATGATTTTTAAAACCACAGGCATTTCACTATCACAAAAGTATGCTCCAACCAAGCATGGGCACACACTTATAATTCCAGTTGAGAGGCTGAAGCAAGGATCTTAAGTTGGAGGCCAATCTGGGCCAGTTAATGAGACACTGCCTCAAAAATAAATACTATGTGCTGGGAATGTGGGAATGTGGGGATTCCCAGCTAGAAGCATAGTCACAGGTTCCCCTGTCCAAGCTCTGGGGATTGAATATAGTGTGTATACTCCAGAGCCAGAGGATCAACTTCCAAAGGCCAGATGAATACATCAATAAAACCCAGGGCAAGCAGAAGCCAAATGGAGAGATGATGTCCTAAGTTCCAGACTCGATAATGAGGAACTCCATGCCTTCATCTAAAATGGTTAAATATCTCCCTGCCTATTTCGAAGGGAGACAGGAGTCAAATAGCTGTTGGAAATCTTGAGTATCTTTCAAAGTAAATGAGCCTTAAGCATACTCACCCCATACCGGCTGGCCAGCACCTGATTCACGGTGGCATCCACAGCTGCCAGCTTCACTTTCCCCTTCGTCTGCTCCTTTACCTCTGTGGCCGCAGCAGCCCATTCTGGCTCCAGGCTGTAGAAACATTTTAAAAGTGCATGAACTCATAGCAAGGTCCTTAAACTGAGCTGTACATTCTATTCTAATTCCTGTTTTATGCCACACTTCAAATACATCTTGGTGGCTTCAAAGGGATGATGCACCTGTGCTCTGGGTGGGAATAGCACTGTTTACCACTGGATGACTGACTATCCTGGAAGTGCTGAGGGCACTTACTTTTTGCAGTGTCCACACCAGGGAGCGTAGAACTCAACCATCCAAACATCGTCACTATCCAGGACGTTCTTATCAAAGGTGTCATCTGTCAGCTCTATCACATCCTTCTTACTTGAACTTTCACCTCTGCCCTGTCACAGTAACATAAGTGTTAAACTACCATCCCCCCAAATGAACAATCCTACTGCAAGTACAAACAAAATCATTTTACAAGGTAATCAAGTTTCTGATTTGATCATTAGCAAATAAATGAAAACCATTACCAATATGACTGAATTGGAAGCATTCCTTAATATGACTTTTCTTTGGTAACAGTGTTACTTTAAGACAATTCTGCTACATTTAGTACAACATATGATCTGCCTTGACTACTTCTACCTGTTATTTTTATGAAGAGCTCAAGTACCCCACAGCATGGCTGAATGCAGGCTCTAGCTGATCATTCTGTGTAAACATAACTGCTTCTACTTTTTCATATTTGAAGTCCAGATCATTCAAGATAGCAGACACTAGTGTTTCATCTTTGCCAGGCCTTGCATACAACAGGCAAGTACTCAGCCACAAACCCATAGATGGCGCTGTTCATTCTGCTGTGCTTCTGTCTGCTGCCAGGCTAATTGCCGGGGCAAGGCAATGGTGTCTCCTCTGAACTATCTACAGCTAGTTTTACTAGCCCCCTGAGGGGATGGAGAGCCATTTTACAAATAACTTCATTTCTAAGGATGCATGGGCATCATAGTCAAGCTTTACATTTTATACAAAAGCATGTAAAATACCAGTCCTAGAATAGGAACTTGTGTCTCTTCCTCTTCCTATTTATCCTGCAGAACTTCCCATGATTCTGGACTGATTCACAGACAGAGGCCTAGAGCTCTCGAAAAGGCAGGCTGGAAAGTGAGTTCAGGATGCTATTCTCCTCGTGAAACTGGGAAGGTCATGAGATCCCAGAACCTGCCACCCACCCTTGGCACAGAACTTCTTTACTCTGTACTTCCAATTCCCCATTCCAACCTACAGCCCCAACACCTATCTGGGAACCTCATTCTCAGACTGCCAGGATGTTCTGGGACTAAGTCTATCCTGCCATGTAACTCTAAGGAAGGACCAGGCTGGGCAGAGATTATATACTCCTGTAATTCCAGAGCTTGGGGGCAGAGATTATACACTCCTGTAATTCCAGCGCTTGGGGGGCAGAAGTACAAGAATTTAAGGTCATGCTTGGCTCCAGAGTGAATCCAGGGCTAGCCTAGGTTACATGACACCCTCTGTAAGGAACACACGTTCAGGCAGAAAACTAAGATGCACCAAGACAGTCACCATATAGCCTTACCTGTTTTCCAGAACTGTACCCACCACTCCGCCCACTAAGGCGATCTTTCACCAGCTGGCGCAGAGCACTAAGGGCAGCATCAACGATGGCCTCCCCAGTTCTGCCACCTGTGGGACAGCAAAGGACAGTCAAGTGAAGGCAGGCAACCTCAGGCTGGCCTAGTACACAAGTGCTTCTCTGGTGCCTGTGGAGACTTGTAACTCCTATCTGGTAACCAGGTCTCAGGTGCACTTGCTGCAGAACTCTCCCAGAATGCACTCTGCCCTAGACTCCCCACCCAAAAGCCAGTTTCTTCAGTTCCCAGTTACTATTTGAACAAAAGCTCTCTGTTCACTTGTGTGGAAAACCACATCTTCTCATTAGAAAATCTCATGTCTACAGAACATACAACATGGACATGGCATAGAAAAAATATCCAGACAGGAAATTTTCTAAGTACAGGGGAGACATGGAGAATAGACAGTATGTGGGAGGAGTAGCACATGGGAGGTCTCTGAAGCCAAGTAACCAGAAAAAAAAAAAAAAAAAAAAAAAAAAAATCGAGCAGTCTCTTCCACTGTGCTTCAAGTTCAGCTACGATCAACTCAAGCCCCAAGCAACCACCTCACCTTAATAAAACTCAGGGAGCAGCCAGGGCTGCATTGTGACCCGACAGTGCAAAAAATTGGCCAAATCTCAACCAAACACGACAGTGAGTGTGGAAGTCTACCCAAGAAAGAGACTCATGCCTTGAAGCCTTGAAGCCACCTTCAGAGTTCAAAGGCCAATGTCACATTGGAAGGAAAACACTACAGGAACCATCTTGACCTGTGGTTCCTTTTTTCTTTTTGAATGTACAATGTCTGCAGCCAAATTTATCCCTAGGTCCCAGGGTAGGAGACACAGGGCCCATGAGCAGCAGAGCTTGCTGTGGCAGCCATTTGGGCCAGCTCCCATCATGAGAAGACGGGAACTGAATTTGACTTGACTGCAGGGTTCTCATCTTCTATGGTCAACTTAACCACAGTTCAAGAATATGGTTTGTCTTAGCTCTTTCAATTGAGACCTCAGTCACTAACTTCTACAGTTCTAGTTTGCTATTGTTACTGTTATTAACTTCTGCCTACCTACTTTATAAAGTACATATGAATAGGGGAAGGTTTTATGATCAGGCACCTACCAGGACCAACTGTATGGAGGGAACACTCAGGAAGAACTCAGGTAACTGAACCGCCAGACTCAAGATGAGAGCATCCTTCCACTCCTACTGCAGAGAGTTCTATGTCTGAGCCAGCATCCCTGTCCCACCCTTTGTACAGGATACATCCAAGGAGAACTCATCTAGGGAAAGAGGTTTTCTCCCGGTGCACCAGTGTTTACCCACTCTTTCCATAACGGGCCACAGCATACAACACCATCTATCTTTGAGGCCACTCTGCCTTCTGCAGCCATTTAGCTCTGCTGCGCTCTGCTGCAGACACAGCCTTGCCAATCCATAATGCCACAAGTGTGGCTCTGTACCAAACACCTTATTGAGGGCAGGTGGGATGGCAAAGCAGGTGAAAGCACTTGGCACTAGACCAGGCAATCTGAATTCAGTTTCTGAGTTGCACATGGTAGAAGGTGAGAACTCCTGAAATGGTCTTATGACTTCATATGAGCGCTCAAGCCCACACATGCCACCAATTAAGTGTGTAATGATAACCTTATTTACAAATAGAGAGACAGCCAAAAAGAAAGCTCCAAGTACTGTTTTGTCAAACAGCAAAACTATAACCAATTATCATTTCAAAGCAAAAAGACAAACATTAACTCTGGAAAACAAAGCTCATCATCAATGGAAACAATGCGTCCAAGGCGTAGTCTCCAAGGATTCTGACGCCCCCAAGTCTGGAGATTTACCAAGGAGACTGGTACCTATTACCTAGTATGTGCCTCCTATCCTTTGCATGTACTGTTTTAATCTCATTCTGGTAACCTGGGCAGACCTCCTGTCCCGCTTACAGAAAAGCAGCAAGGCTAGAGCAGAAAGTGCTATGTGGACCAGAGGCCCGAGCATGGAGGGGCAGAGCAGTTGCGACAGGCTGTGCCTTGAATATACTCTTCAGACTCCACAGCCCTGTGATCTCCATAGGCTGAATCTGACTGGGATTCTCCTACTCAGTCTATAGGTACCTCTGTTCACATGCAAGGACCAGCTCTTTATGAAATCTCTACAAACTTTTAGCCAAATTCACCATAATGTAAAAATTATGCTCAGCATTTTCCTAAGGATCAAGATCCGTCCCAACCCATCAATTCTGATTAGATATTGTATGTGTAACTAATGATCAACTAAAGGTCTTGTATGTGTTGAACATGAGCTAACCACCCAGCCACCCCACTCCCCAATCCTGCAGTGCTTTAAGAGCAGTGTGACTAAGATAACATTTATTCCTGGGAGTTCAGAGCCAGGACTCTCTGGCTGCCTGTGACTCCCAACAGACACACACAATTTTCTTATCTATAGAACAGGGAGAATTTGGAGTACCTGTTATCAATAGTTTATGACACTAATAGCAGTTTCACAGTCCATGGCATATGCATTAAGGGATAAAGAGCATAGGCAAATACACATATGCTTTGCCAGACTCTAGTCTTACAGTAAGGGGAAGAAAACACAGATCTTCATCAAATATTAAATAGCTGTAATGAGAAAGGCATGGAGGTAAAAAGGTGTGTGTCTTCGACCACTCTAAATAATTCACATTCATGCAGGAATGCACACACACCTGCATGCATCTGCAGCCCTCCCCCCACTTCCCTACAAGCTAATGCTCAAAACTTGGAGGAGGCACTAAGTGCTGTGTGCCATTACAGAAAGCAAGGTTAAGATGCTGTAGGAGCCAGGTTAACTGGTTACAGAAGGTGTCACCCACAGGGGAATGGAGTAGGAAGAGTCCTTACCCTGATAATCTTCTGGTTTGTTTTTGTTAGCTCCAAAGATCTTGATGGTAGGAAACCCCTGGACGCCATACTGACCTGCCAGGGACTGATGCTTATCTGCATCAACTGCACCAACTTTGACAACATCCTGAGGAAATACAGACAGATTACCTCTTTTTCCTAGTCCCACAGCTCCATCCAACCCAAATACACAAGGTCTTCTTTACAAGGATCACTGAGGATTTTAGCCTTGAAAACCACAAGAGAATTTTAAGTTGTACAATGGGTGAAGGGCAAGTCCAGCCATCAGGGAGTCTCTGGAAGACTGGACATCAAAGCCTTCAGAACAAGCATGGCTACAGTAATTATATAATTTAGCATGAAAACAGATGGAATAAAACCAGACGACATGAGAAGTAACATTGGTCCCATGCCCTCTCCCATAGGGTATTTGGCAGCACAACCTGCACTCAGGACTTCACCATGCAAATAACTTTCAAGAGTATACTAACCCCTATGCAGATTTAAACACACAGTGGGGAGGCGGTCTCAGATACTCACTTTCAACGCAGTGGCTGCTTTCTTCCATTCTGGTGTTAACCTCTGGCAATGACCACACCTGCCAAAGAGATAAAACACAAATATGGTGATGGTTAAACCCTATGACCAGTGGGGGTTTCCATATGGCTGGGAGCTTGCAAGAACAAGGACCAAGAGGCCCAGTGACTACTTTCACATCCCAATAAAAACTTCAGCAAACAATAATCATTAATAAACTCCATCACTTGCTGACTACCCAAACAGGCCTGTCAGAACACAGGGAAAACCTTTGTTTTTCAGGTACTAATTCTGTAAGAGCAATCAGAACTTTCTGTAAGTCAGGCAGGACAGCACACACCTGTCATGGTGGCAGGGACAGGACCACAAGTTCAAGGCCAGCCATCTGCACAGTGAGCTCCAGCATAGCAAAGACAACATAGTGAGGCCCCTCTCCAAAGTCCAAACAAACAAAATGTACTGTGAAATAACAACAATGCAGCACACTGTATGACTGAGACAGACACCCACTTCTACTATCCAATAAGGTCACGGGCCACTGCACAGTTCATTCTCACTCCTGTGGAAATGCAGAATGCCCACTGTGTGCAGACTGTGCACTTTACCCACAGGAAATATGGTGCATATTTTAAAAAGGTTATACTCATCTCTTCTACTTGTGTCTCTAAGGATATCAATTTCACTATCTTCACGCTATAAATAATAAAATAGAGACTGGCAAATGACTGGATTCCCACGCTGGCCTGCCTGTGCCACTGCCTTTCTGAAGTGAGCCACTGCTCCATCATGCTCCCCCACACACACCATGTAATTCATACTCTATAGGGATCTGAACTCAGTCCCAACATTTTAAGCAAGGTTATTTTGTTGCAATGCCTTGAATTGGTGCTTTGACATATTTATACCCATTTATATATGCTTTGCTACAGGTGAGACACTTAGAATCCAGAAGTCAAATCTTTACATGGCTTAGCTTTTAGAAGGAAGGAGTCAAATTAAATGTTTAGTGCACACACTACCTCTATCTAATGTTAGGCACTATGCACAGACCAAAGTACTACACGAAAATAAGTCCAGAATCTAGAAATTCTATTATAAATGTACATATTCCACAGCTGATGCGATCACTGCTACTAAATGGCATCTATGAATAAAAACCACAGCTTATTTTCTTATCATTACAAATGATCATTAAATCACCAAAGACATTCTAGCATCATCTATGCATACAACAACTTTAGAATTGAATTACATAGTTGTTAGCTTGCTGATGCCTTTTGGTATCTATTAGTGAGAAAAGACATGCTAGTTGAGTATCCATAACCCTGAAACTTTAAGTTCAGGGGTGGGATGCAGCTCAGTGCCGAGTGTGAGCAAAGCCCTGGCTCAATCCCCCCACTGCAGAGTAAAAACCAAACAAAGCCACCTAAACAGGACACCTTTTGAACAACATCCAGTTCTGGGCTTTTAAATTTTAGATTAGAGATGTTCAGTGGGTAAAATCCGTGTAAATATTTCAAAATCTGAAAAACTGCAAACACCTCTGACACCAAGCATTTTAGACAGGAGATCCTCAATTTGTACTCTATTACATAGGCTCTATCTCATGATTCTTTTCTGAGTCTTATGTAGTCCAAAGGTTGACATTGAACTTCTGATCCTTGCAAAAGTTTTTCTTCTTTTTTAAGAAAAAGTTTTGCTATGTGGCCCTGGGACTCCTCACAATCCTCCTGCCTCTGCTTCTGGAGTGTTAGAACTAAAGGCATAAGCCATTTGCCCAACTATCTGCTCTAGTCAATTATCAAAGCCTTTTCTTTATCAAGGAACCCAAGGTTGTACCTGGAAGAATCCAAGCATAAAAAGGCTCAAAGTGACTATTCTAATTAGACATTTTCTCAGAACACTATGCACAAAGCTGCCAGCATAATTGTTACCTACCACACCCAGAACCTGCCTTCAAAATCACACCATCTGCTAAAATTTCACAGGGAAGATTTCTTACACTCCAGCTCTCATAAACAAATCAACTACCTATGACATAAGTGATAAGAAGCTGAATGTGCAAAAACACCTCACAGAGCTGTTTAATAACATATCAGCCTGGAAAGGTACTATTTGTCCAGGCTAGTTCAAATGGGCTGACCACATAAACTAGCACTTGGATGTAAAAACCTTTATAAAAAGCATTAAAAAGAGCCAGGTGCACAATGTGCTGGCATGAACGTCTAGTGCTGCATTCCATCTACTTGCTACAGTGACCTAAGAAATCTGCTGAGAAGCAGTCCCAAGTTCCTAAAACTGTCTCAGAATCCACGAAAGAACTTTCAACAGACATGCACCCACTCAGGACTTCAGAAGCGAATGGTAAGGATGGTGGTGCAGCTTGAGCAGGCTGAAGGTCTACAGCCTTGCTAGAGGACATGTGTCACCGGGTCAGGCTTTGACAGTGTAGACTCATAGCTTTTCTAGTTGGTTTTCTGCTGCCTCAGCCACGCTTTAGGTCTGCTGCCTCTGCTTCACCACCCTGTCTTTCCTTTTGGAACTGTAAGCCCAAATAAACTCTTTACTCTGTAAGTTGACATGGTTGTGGTGTTTCACACAGCAATAGAGAAGGGACTAAGGATATTTTCCCAAACCTTATGAGATGCTGCTCACTTGTGAGGGTTCCATCTTGTGTTTGCTCACCTTCAGAGACACAGCTGATAGTTAGCTTCTCTTAGAGGTCTTAACCTTCTGCTGCTGCTTAAAGCCACCACAGTTCTGTACATAGTTTACCTAGTTCCCACCCGCCATATGTCTTTGCTTCCCTTTTCATCACATGCTTTAACTAGTAAGCAGAGCAATACTGCATTCTGTGTATGCATGAAAGCCCAGGTCTCCTTCCACCACGTGGGTCCCAAGGGCTGAATCTGGTCACCACGCTTGGCAGCACACCCCTTTTCCCAAGAGACACCTTGCCAGACCACCCCACAACTGACTCAATCTCCATGGCTTTCAAGTGCAGCCTCCTAGTCCACAACTATTTGGACATGGTGGCACAGATCTGTAATCTAAGTTCTCAGGAAGGTGAGGCAAGAGCATATAAGTTCTAGGCCAGCCTGGGCTACATAACTCCAGGGTTCCAGACCAACCTAGACCACACAGGACACCTGTATTTATGTGCACATAAACACATTTAAAAACAGCTGGGCATAGTGGTGCATACCTTTAATCCCAGCACCTGGAAGGCAGATGTAGGTGGATCTCATCAAGTTCAAGGCCAGCCTGTTCTATTTAGTTCCAGGTCAGCCAGAACAAATGACCCTGTCTCAAAAAAGCAAAATTAATCTTTTAAAAAAATAACTCTTTTATAATACTTACCATGGAGCATAAAACTCTACAAGCCACAGACCACTGCTCTCAATAACTTCTCTGTTGAAATTTGATGGCGTTAATTCAATGACATCATCACTGGAGGAATATAGACCACTGACGGCCAGAAAGAAGGTACAGCTCACCAGACCTGGACAAATGACAAAACAGTGATGACAGCACAGTGCACAGCAAAGCCTCTTTCGCAGCCCAAGGCCCTCGCAGAAGAGGCCCCTGCCCTTGGGCGCTCCCTGTTGCAGAGCTGGGCATGAAGGGCATGGATCACTCAATCATGACAGCTGCTACTTTCAATTTCAAGTGAAGCACTCTCTTTGCAGCTAGGATCTAGGAACCACGCTCATTTTGTAAATAAGCAAATATAGGAAGAAAAGGCCCACGCACCGTCAAGGTAAACACACCAAGTGGCAGAGTGGCTCTCTAACTTCTGTTCCAAGCTGCTGGTTAAGCATGCCGTGGCATGAAGAAACAGACGCATTATTCAAGAACACTGCATCTGATGGATCCAATTTTTTTTTTTTAAAGATGTGAAAAATGTAAGGGAGACGGCTCAGTGAATTAATAACATTTGCTATGCAAGCATAAAGATCCAAGTTCATATCCTTAGTGTCTACAGGAAGAGCTGACCATGGCTCTACATGGCTGTAACACCTCTGTGGGGGAGGGGAAGAGAGGGGCAGAAGGATCCTGGAAGTTTGTTGGCCAGTCTAGCTGAAAAGTAAGCTTTTGGTTTAACTAGCAACCCTCTCTCAAGGGAGTAAGAGACAGTGATTAGAGGAACAGAGGAAGGCACTCAACATGACCCTTTGGCCTCTGTATGTGTAGGCACGGGTATATCCAACTCTATACTCAAGAGAATGCACCATACATGCCCCCCCCCCCACACACATACAAACACAAAGACACAACAGAAGGGAACTATGGGAAAATGACTGGGACCAGAGGGGAACGAAGAAAGGGTAATGGGGTGTTGTATGTTGTGAATATGGCCATGGTACATTATGTACATGTACGAAAATGTCTCAAGGAAACCTACTATTCTGTCACTTACTATAGTCAATTATCAACATCTAAGAAGTAAAATACATTTGAATTATAGAGAGGGCCAATATTGTAGGAACTTATGAAATAAAAGTGGCCTTTACTAAGAGGGATGCCACATACACACCAAGAATTATGGAATGAGACAGCTAATATACTACCTGGGGACAACAGGGAAGGCTGAAGCTGCTACTGTACTTAATGACAAAGTTGTCTGTGAGCACCTTGGGCAATTGTGACAGTGAAAATAACCAGCAGTCAGTGGGCAGAGGATTGGAGGAGAGAAGGCAGTAAGTCCAGAGAACACAGACAGTTCTCTGAGTTCCGTTATGAGGGACTGGAAAGAGTGTGGGGTGGGATGAAGCTTCAGTGTGGATATGTATGCATAGTGGGACAGGCGAAGGACACTGAAGATCTCAACCAAAAGCCCCAAGTCAGGGCAGGAATCCAGAGTTTGTGACAGAGGAGCTATGGAAGGGTTCCATCTAATTCACAAAGTGAGACAGGATGAGTATGTTTGGATGCTGGTTCAGCCAGTGGGGTTGTTCCCTCAAATGACCATCCACTATGGGAGCCATCTTTCACACGTGGTTACCCCAAACTGAGAGGTCCTGCAAGAGTAAGAAAAAGCATACCGGATTTCAAAGACTTGGAGAAAAAAAATAGAAACAAACTTTATTTTTATACTGATTGAGTTTGTGCTGAAATCTTGATAGCATTAGTATAGATGATCGGGGCTTAGTGACAGCATGCCTGCTGAGAAGCATGCATGGAGGCTATGTCACTATGTGACAAAGGCACAAAGAGGGACAGCTAGGACACCAATCATTAGGGTGTAGAATCCAATGGGGTTGCCACCATAAATGTGGTCATTCTGCTTCAGTTGAGGCTCCTAGAAAATTTGGGATTACATTATATACAAAGTTTCACCATTACATCTCTATTGGATGGTGCTGTTCGGTAAAGGGAATAATAGTAGAGCTGGGATTAAAGGTTACTACTTTATAAGACTGTTTATCTTCACTAGAAACTTGTTGCAATCTACCTCTGACTGAAGGCCACCCTAAATTTTAAGGTGGTTAGGTCTTAGAACTTTGATAAGTTGTTTCTATTGGGCAGCCATCTGTCAAGGGAAGCTCTTGAGAGAACTAAGCAAAGTGTCAAGACAAAAAGATCTTACCACAATGTCTAGGAAAACAAATTGTCCATGCCCCCCCACCAAGCCTTCCTAAGGCATGGAGTCACTATCCATCCCTGTGGAAGTCCGAAAGGGCCAAGAGAAGCAGAACCACCCAATTCTAAAGACTGATGGCTCCAAGATGGTCTACCTGGGTCAGGGAGGAGCAAACACACTGCCCTTGGCATCTGCTCTCCAGCCAACACTCCTCTTCTAGGAGGGGACGGGGGCTGACTTATTATGGCAGAGTAGGTCAAAGCTGACCCATCAGCCACTCTATAGTGACAATGAGCACCACCAGGAAACAGAACTCCCAGGGTCCACACTACAAGCGTGCAGATGGTTTTGCCATCTGGGGCTTCCCATTCAATCTCCATAGGCGTTAAGGGTGTTATAAATTCACGCCTGTAACATTTCTGCCTGCCACCCGCCTGCAGCAGGGTGTCAAAAAAAAAAAAAAAAAAAAAAAAAAAGCTGACTACCCGATTAATGAGTTAATTGATAGGCTCACTTTCACAGACACTCACGGGAAAAGTAGAGATTAAATCTTTCCCTCTCATCTGCTCTCCACAGTAACCCAGCAAGTACTTCTTAAACACGTCCTAACTACCGCTCAAGGGGTGAGCATGAGCACGTTTGAAATTAAAAAAAAACAAAACAAAAAAAAAAAAAAACACTGGCAGAGAGTTGAGAAAGCATGCTCCCGGTCACAGACAGTAAATGAAGGGGGAGTGCAGGGACTCATCTCCCCTACTTTCCAGCCAGGAGATTTTAGGGCCGTGAACAAAGGCAGCCAGGGAGGGAGAGGACCTCCAAGTTCACCCACTGGATCGCTAAACATCATTCCGGGGCATCTGGCTCAAAGGCTTTAAAAGTGCTCAGGTGCGTGAGGCCTCCCTCGGAAGGCAGTGGCCACCTTCTGTCCGCATCTCAGCGCCCCGCGTCTATAAGTGGAGACTGAGCTGGACCGGTGGTGGCTAGCTCTCGGGGTGAGCAGAGGCTGCGAGTCCCCGGCTCCCCAGGGCCTCCTGCAGGGGGCCCGGCCGGGCCTCTCTCACCCCACCGGCCGAGAAGCCCTTAGGCCGGCCGGGCACCCCGTCCCCTCCGCTCGGGCCTGCTCCGCAGCCCCGGGGCCTCCGACCATCCCCGCCCCGGCCTCCCATCGCAGGCTCGCGCTTACCGAACCCCAGGCGAGCCATGCCGAGAAGCCGCATCCCGTCCGCGCCACCGCCGCTCCGGCTCTGCCGCGCCCACGTTCCGCCCTCGTCTTCTAGCGGGCGGTGCGCCGGCGCGCGGGGGCGGGCCGGAAGGGCTCGCCGCGCCGTGGCCGCCGCTCATTGGTCTCCGTGGACTTCGCTCGCGTGCATGACCAATGGGAAGCGGCCGGGTAGAGGTTACCGGTTTGGTTTTTTTTTTACCCCGTGGGGCCAGGGACGAGCAGTGGAGCGGAGCTGGGCGGGGCGGCGATGGGCGGGGAATGAAGGGGCGGGAGCAGAGGATGCCCTGTCCCTGCGGTTCCCCCTTGTTCCCCTAATTTTTCCTGGGCTATCTGAAGAACCCAGGGCTGAGTCTTCATTTCTCCTAGTCCCTCATTCTCTTTCCTCTTTGCCTCTCTCGTGGCCCCTTCCAACCCTCACTCCTTGACCCGTCTCTTTATGTTGGGAGACTAGTCCCGGCTCCTCAGTGTGTTTAGGACTTTATTATTCCTTTGTATGCGGGCTGAATATTTGGTGGAAACCATATGCCGAGTTTATCCTGTATGAAGCACCTTTCCACACTTATTACTCTGTTAAATTGACCGCAAAGCCTTGCTCACTCAGGTGATCCCTGGACCCTTACAGCTTAAACAGCTGGGGGGGGGGGGGTTTGAGGGAGGTTGGGGCTAAAATGTTTCACCTGGCCGTGTGTGCTCGGCAATATTTACAAAAGTATTTTAAGGCGAACATAGTAAGACGTAACTGAAAATAATGGCTGAGGATACAGTTCTGTGGGTAGAGTGCTTGCCTACAAGCTCTGGAGTGGATTTCAGGCGCCTCAGAAACACACCATGGTGACTGTGCTGGCTAATGTTATCGCAGCTTGACTCAAGTTAGAATTGGAGGGAACCTCAACTGAGGAAATGCCGCCTTAAGATCCAGCTGTAGGACATTTTCTTCATTAGTGATTGAGCGTGAGAGGTCCATCCCTGGGCCTGGGATCAATAAGAAAAGCAGGCTGAGCAAGCCATGGGGAACAAGCCACTAAATAGCACCCCTCTGTGGCCTCTATTAGACACAAGCCAGAGTGTCTGGGATGAGGGGACCTCAATTAAGGAATTGCTTCCTTCTGCATGGACAGTGGCTATATCTGTGAGAGCATTTTTATTGATTGATTGATTGATAATCCATGGAGGAGGGCCCAGCCCATTGGAGGTAGAGCCTCCCCTGGACAGGTAGTCCTAGGCTGTCTAAGAAAGGTAACTGAGCTGGGACCAAGCCAGGAGGTTGGGTTCCTTTGTGATCTCTGCTTCAGTTCCTTCCTCCATGCCTCTCAATTAACCATTTCCTTCCCAAGATTCTTTTGGTCAGTGTTTCATCACAACAGAAAACAAACTAAGACGGACTAACTGGAGTCACAGCCACAGGCCAGAGACCACACAGCCTATCCAGAGGCAGGGAAAACAAAGGCACATTATACTGCTATGTTCCTGGGTTCTGATTCAATGAAGACCCTGGTACCATAGAACCCAGAATTAATCTCGTTTTTGTTTGTTTGTTTTGCTTCTTCACTGTAGTAAAATGTACACACAAATGCATGTTCTCACAGTGCTGACTATCAGACCCAAAGCTCACCCATGCTATCAAGCGTTCTGCCACTGAGTTAGCTATGCCCCCAGCTCCTCACAATGTTCTGCAGCCATCACCAGTATACACACCCAGGTCCTTCCTTGTTCTAAACCAAAATTCTGTCCATAAGAACATCACATTCCTCCCTCCCCCTCGTCCCTGGTTACCATACTTTCCTGTTCATACACCTGGCTAAGTTTGTATAAGTGCTTTATACAAACTAGATCATTTCTGTCCTTTTACTGTCTGTTTACTACATACAACATGGCGTACGTATGCTGCCGTGCATGTTTTCAAAGTCTCTCCATATTGTTGCAGGTGCTAGAATTTCATTTCTTCCTGAGGCTGACAGATTTTCCATTGTAGGGATGGTCCATGTTTTCTTTATCCATTTCTCTGTTGATAGGCATCTGGGGACCTTTTGCTTCTCAGTCAGTGTTAATACCGAGGTGAGCATTGATGTTCAAGTAGCTTCAGTTTTTTGGGAATATAGCAGGAGTACAATTACAGGCTCCTGTGGTAATCCTTGTGATTTATATTAGAGAAATTGTTACAATGTTTTTCACGTGCTCATAATGTATAATTTGTATCCTACTTGTTTCCATCAATCTGAGCAGAAGTCAGATGTGAGGCCTCTAAGCCTATTGAGAGCCAGTGTGTGGCTGGGCTGTGGGTGCCCTTCCCTACTCCCATAAGATCAATGGGACTCTGATAGGGGCTAGTCCATCCCCAGGCCCTGTGATTTCCTGTGGAAGGGAGTGGAAGTGTGGCTGTAAGAGACACAGGGCATGGGAGAGAAACAGCCTGTCATTGGAGTATGTCACCAAAGTTCAGCTTCATACCTAACAGCAGCAGACCCCTGTAATCCTGACTACTGCTGCATCTGAGCTCTGTGACTCTGGGATACTGGACACACTTTTTTCTATCCTTGTTTTCTTAAGTATAACGGTGATGACTCTGTCCTGCTAGAGCTGGCTTTTTCACTCAGGGCAGATTTCCTGAGTGCCTACTGTGCACACAGCTGTGTCCATGGCTTGGCCTCGGGGATCTCACAAATGACAACATGAGCTGTATAGCTCACTTGGTGGAGTGCTTGCTTCACGTGGCAAGGAGGTCCTGGGTTTGATCTTCAGCACCACATAAATAGGCATGAAGCATATGGGAAGCCATTTTCTAAAATGAATGTTAATTTACAGATATTGGTTGATAAACAATGATGTTTGTTGTTGGAGTCAGTGAGTAACACCCTTGTAACACTCTGTTCAAGATTTCTGTGTGAGGGCTCCCTTCCTCATGTGAAGTTTTCTGTATAATACAGACACACACACACACACAGAGAGAGAGAGAGAGAGAGAGAGAGAGAGAGAGAGAGAGAGAGAGAGAGAACACACTCATTTTCTCTGCTTATAGACAGTTCAGGGTCCTCTGCGTAGGCAATGGTGCCATTCACAGTGGGCATGTCTTACTAAGAACATAAGATAATTCCCCCAGACATGTTCACAGACCACCTTGATCCAGACAATTCCTCACTGAGACACCATGCCCGGGTGTTTTTACATTATGGTCAGTTTGATAATTTACCCATCACAGAAGAAAAATAGAAGGAATTCATGGGTGAGGTTTTTTTTTTTTTTTTTTTTTTTTAATCTGCAGTCAAAGCCTCTTTTATTACTTCAGATTTTACTTTCAAAGACTTTTTTTTTTAAAAAAGAAGATCATTCTATTTTTTACAAGACGTATCTATTTATTTTATGTATATGAGTGATCTATCTGCACGTATGTCTTTATGTCTGAGGAGGGCATCAGAATCCACTACAATGGTTGTAAGCCACCATGTGGGTGCTGGGAATTGAACTCAGGACCTTTGGAGCAGTAGCCAGTGCCCTTAACTGCTGAGCCATCTCTCAGGCCCCCAGTTGCAACTAGAGCAGTGGTTCTCAACCTTTCTAATGCGGTCACCCTTTAATACAGTTACTCATGTTGTGACCTTAGAAATATATTTGTTGTGACTTTGTAGCTGTATTTTACTACTGTTATGAATCATAATGTATATCTGATATGCAGGATATCTGATATGTGACCCCTGTGAAAGGGTTGTTCAAGCCCAAAGGGGTTGTGACCCACAGGTTGAGACTCTCTGTCTAGATCTATCTCGGGTGTGAAACAGCCAATGTGTCTCACTCTGTGATCCAGCCACTTCTGTCATAATTTACTGTGAGCCCTCTGCTCTGAAAGTCACTTGTTAATGACCCCAGGCTGGGGATTTACTCGTGTTTTCCTTCACTGCCTATAGCTGTGAGGTGCTGCCAGAACTGGGTCTCTTAAGCAGGAATGCAAACAGTCTGTCATGTATGAGGCATCTCCTTGCCAGTGGCCTGTGGATGGGCAGGAGGGTTGGGTGTCTGGGCCTTTTGCCACTGCACTGTGCCAGCACAATGATGAACCAGGTAAGCCACCCAAGTGTCCATCACACATAGGATGTGAACCTTTGAGTGGCTGAGTTTGCTGACCAAGTATGGTGGTTTGAATAAGAATGGCCACCATGGGCTCATGGATTTGAATGCTTGGTTGACAGGGAGTGGCACTATTTGAATGGATAAGGAGGTGTGGCCTTGTTGGAGGAATTATATCACTGGGGATGGGCTTTGAGGTTTCAAAAAGCCCATTCGAAGCCCAGAGTGTCTCTTCCTGCTGCCTGCAGGCCCAGATGTAGAGCTCTTAGCTATTTCTCCAGCACCACGTGTGCCTGTGTGCCTGTGTGCCTCTGTGCTTCCCACCATGATGACAATGGGCCTGGAGCCCACAGCCTTCCCAGCTCTGCTGGCTAGCCACACAGCACTATCTGTCCATTGTCCTGCTGTCCTCTGACCACTCCCTTCCCCATTACTGGGGTCAAAGTGTACCCTTCTATGCTCAGCTTTTTATAAGAGTGCTGGTGACCAGAACTCAGGTTCTCAGGTTTTTGCAGGAAATGTTCTCACGCACTGAGCCATCTCCCCAACCTGGCCTGGCTTTTTATGGGGAGAAAAAAAATCTGCTTTTAAATAAAGATTTTGTTTATAATGGAATTTGTATATTTCCTCCCTTTGTTCTCTTTCTTCCTTTCAGTATTTTAAGACAGGTTCTTGCTAAGAAGCCTAGGCTAGACCCAAACTGGTGATCTCCCTACCTTACCCTCTCTAGTGCTGGGATTACAAGTATAAGCCAGCAGGCCTGACTTGTTTTTTTTTTAAGGTTGTATTTACATATTATTTCTTTTTAAAAACTCTGTGTGGCTGGGCAGTGATGGTGTACGCCCTTAGTCCCAGCACTCAGGAGGCAGAGGCGGGTGGATCTCTGTGAGTTTGAGACCGGCCTGGTCTACAAAAGCTATTTCCAGGACAGCCTCCATCCAAAGCCACAGAGACATCCTGTCTCAAAAAAACCAAAAACCAAAAACAAACAAACAAAAAAAAGAGCAAGAAAGAAAAACCAAAACAAAATTTTAAAAATTTAAAAACCCTGTGGGTGTGTGTGAGGGAGTTTCCTGATTAGGTTAGATGAGAGGGGATGATCCACCCTGGATGTGGGCATCACCGTGCCTCGGGCTTGGGATAACTTGAGAAATGGAGCTGAGTGCTACACCCAGTCTTTCATCTCCCTGACTGCAGAACAGTATGACCAGATGCTGCCCCACACTCCCGCCATGACACCTTCCCTGCCACAGACTGTACCCTCAAACTGAGCCAAAACAAACTCTTCCTTCATCCACTTGCTTTTGTCAAGGCACCCAGTCAAATAACCATCATACCTCTTCTGGAGGGACACCAAGGACAGCAGTCCTTCCACAGAGCCTAGTCCCCCTTGGCTCTCAGTTCTCCTGAGCTCTCAGACACACACCTGCTTCCTCCGCTCTGGTCTGGGTCTTTGCCAAAAGCCACAACAACAAGGATGTTGACTTTGGGCTTTTCAAACAAAAGATCCTGGCCTATCAGGATCTGCTCCTGTCAGAGGCACAGGGACATTCCACATAATTTTCTTCCTCATTCACATATCTGAAGCATTAGCAGCACTTTCTATTTCCTGTGCACGCAGATCTGGCTTCAGGTGCCAGAGTGCTTGCCTGGCATGCAGGAAGGTCTGGGTTGGCCCTCCAGCACCACGCAAAGCCAGATGTGGTGCTGACACATTCCTGTAATCCTAGCATTCAGGAGGTGGAGGCAGGAACAGTAATCCAAGGTTATCCTTGGCTACAGAGCATAATGGTGGCTAGCCTGGCCACATGAGATCCTGTCAAAACAAAACAAAACAAAACAAAACAAAACAAAACAGAAACTAGGCCAGGCATACTAGTGTATACCTTTAATGCCAGCACTTGGTAGATAGAGGCAGAGGCCAGCCTGATCTAGACAGCTAGGGCTACATAGATAGTCCTTATCTCAAAAAAAAACAAAATAACAAAGAAACAGAAAACAATGGGCCAACAGGACTTTTTGAGCGATAAAAACAAAATTTAAAAAACCCTGTGTGTGTGTGCTCCCATCTCACCCATCTTCTTGCTTGTTGTAGAAGCCACCCCACCTACCTCCTGCTGTGCTCAACACACAAGATGAGACGACAGCCATAACTTCATGTCACTTGGCCTAGTGGAGATACCCTGCTCCTAGCACCAAGCAGAGAGACTAATGAATGGCTGAAGAATAAATGTACAAATGACAAAATGACACAGAAGTCTGTGCCCCCTTTTCATTTGCTCAGACAGTATTATTTGAACCAGTGAGCTTGCAAGAGAGTAACTATTAAATTCCGGTTGAAGGGACAAAGTCTTCTCCAATAACCTCCCTTGCCTGGTGAAGCTGGGGCTGTATTTATTGCACTGGTATAATCATGAAGGCCACCAGGTGGCACCAAGTGCCCTTTGCTGGAAAGTTTCACTCTACCCCTTTACAGAGCCCTGGGAATATCTTCCAGAAGAATGCTTGATTTTCTTCCCTTTTCCATTAAAAATACTATGTATGTATGTATGTATGTATGTATGTATGTATGTATGTATGTATTTATTTATTTGCATGTATGTGTGTGGGTACACATATCCCAGAGAAGGTGTGTGGAGGTCAAAGCTCAACTTCTGTGAGCTGATGCTCTCCTTCTACCATGTGGGTCTTAGGGATTGAACTCAAGTCATCAGGCTTGGTAGCAAACCCTTTATCCATTGGGTCACCCCATTGTCCCCCCCATCCTTGTAAATGCAGGCACCTGTGTGTGTGTGTGTGTGTGTGTGTGTGTGTGGTCCAGTGTCTTCCTCTGAAATGCTATCTACTTTCCTTTATTTACTTACAGGAGGCCAGGCTTCCTGTGAGCCTGGTGTTCATCAATTAGTCTAGGCTGGCTGGCAAGCAAGCCCCAGGGATCCACCTGTCCCTGTTTCCCCAGAGCTGCATTTGAAAACATGCAGTGCCATGACCGGCATTTTTATGTGGGTTCTGGAGATGTAATTCAGGTCTTCCTGCTTGCAGAATGAGCTCTGTCCTGATTGAACCATCTCATCAGCCTCACCAAATGATTTTTCTACACTGTTTTCTAGAGCTTTCCCTAAAATCCCAAACCCCAAATTCAGCCTGTGGAAGCACAGTGGTTTTAAGAGAGTCATCTTGGTTCAGTAAGGGTGAGAAGTTAGCTTGAGTTGACTCTCTCTGGATGGCAGCCCCTGCACTTGTGCAAGGCCTCTTAACTACCCCAGCTGCAACCAGTACCAAAAAGTGTGTGCCATGCACATGGCCACAAACACACATGCACCAAATAGATCGAGGCCTCTACCCTGCGTGCCCTTGGCTGGCGGGATGTGCAAGGGTAACCGTGGTCTCCTCTGGCTGTGGAGCCTCTCAGAGCTCTTACTGGGGCATCTCTTCCCTTCCCTATATAGCCTCTTGCCTCTTCCAGGAGAGGACTGCCTTCCCACACAGTCACCTTCTCCAGGACACTTGGGTGTGGCAGTATTCTGTGTAACCCTGAGAATGATCTACAATCGCCATGCTTCCCCTTTTGAATGAGTTAGTTTATTAAGTATGTAGCAAGCCCCAGGGAAGGGAATAACTAGCAAGTAGCAGATTGGCAGTGAAATATAATCAAATCATGTGCTTAGAATATCTAGCAGAGCCTGGCATACACTTTTAACCAGCATTCGGGAGGAAGAGGCAGGCGGATCTGTGTTAGAGACCAGCCTGGTCTACAGAGTGAGTTCCAGGACAGCCAAAGCTACACAGAGAAACCCTGTCTCCAAAAAAAAAAAAAAAAAAAAAAAAAAAAGTCAATTTCAGAAAGGAGCAAGCCTCCACAGCACTGTGCTTCAGAGGGAAAGACAGTAGTAGACAGGGGACATTCTGGACCCTCCTAGATTTGTGGGCCTCTTCCTCTGAACAGCTTTCCCTCCTTTGTGCCCCTGTCCTTCCGTACAGACTACTGGAGGACATGGACTCCATGGCCTCATCTCCCATTTCTTCAGAGAGGCTCTGAGAGGTGAAGTCTTCCTCGGTTCCCAAATGCTGGCCCCGAACCCACAGGTCCCTGCAAATACTTGTTCCTTGATGGCAGGCAGTGCTCCCATGGCCTAAGGCTGCCTTTTGTTTTGTTTTGCTTTGTTTGCTTTTATATTTTTCTTGTTTCTTTGTTATTTATTTATTTTTGGTTTTTCGAGACAGGGTTTCTCTGTATTGCTTTGGAGGCTGTCCTGGAACTGGCTCTTTAGACCAGGCTGGCCTCAAACTCACAGAGACCCACCTGCCTCTGCCTCCCGGGTGCTGGGACTAAAGGCATGTGCCACCAACACCTGGCTTGTTTGTTTTCTTTTTTAAAAAATAATTTATTATATACGCAGTGTTCTGTCTGCATGTAAGACCATAAGAGGGCTCCAGATCTCATCACAGACAGTGTGAACCACTAGGTGATTGCTGGGAATTGAACTCAGGCTCTCTGGAAAACCAGCTGGTGCTCTTAACCACTGAGCCACCTCTCCAGCTCTTTTATTGGCTTTTCAAGCAGGTTTTCTCTGTATTTCTTTGGAACCTGTCCTGGTACTAGCTCTGTACACCAAGCTGGCCTCGAACTCACAGATATCCACCTGCCTCTACCTCCCAAGTGCTGGGACTAGAGGTGGGTGCCATCACCATGCAGCTCAAGGTTGTCTTTTTTTTTTTACAAACCTGAGCAGGAGGTAGGTTTCTTTCTGCCAGACTTTGAACATAGCCTTTGAACGGGACCCTGGAAAAGCTGTGGGGATTAAATTTTCCCTTATGGTACAGTGTGAAGGGACCCTGTGTGCAAAGACGGCAAGGAGCATTGCCAATTCTAATGTGCTTGTGTCTATTCTCCTGGGCCACCCGGGTCTGCGCAGGTATCTTCCCAGGACCCTGTGGTAAGTGTTAGCTTTATGAGGCCTGGAGGGTGAGTTCCCTTAGGTCATAGAGACTTTTAGAAATCGGATGGGACCAGCCACTTCCTCAGGTTCCCCAGGTGAACTCTAGAGCCTGCAATCAAGGCCAGGCTGCTCTGAACTTTGTCATCCAATATTAGGAAGCCCCTTGCAGCTTTTGTAACTCTCCCGATCCTAGACCACAAGGACTGAGTGATTTGCCAGAGAACGCGGGAGCTAACCCTCCAACACCACTCCGCTAGCAGCTATTTCCCGAGAGAAATCGAGAAATCGTGACTTTCCCTACCAGGCACCAGGAAGAGCTGCCCACCCCTCTTCCAAGACCCACTGGCTCTCTCCACCGCCATCTACTGACAAAGCCTAGCATTGCACCAGCTGGCAAAGGGAACTGTCCACTGGGTCCAATTCCAGAACCTGCGGGGGTGGTGGTGGTGGTGAAGAAGGGTGGATCTGAAGCTGAAAGCCAATAAAGTGACAACTGGCAGAGTTGGCAACGAGAAAGCTGAGGGGCATATGTGAGGGCAAGAGTTGTTCTTTCTCGTGGCTGCAAACACTTAAAAATCTGGCAGGATGAACTGCATGCTACTTAATCCCAGTATGTGTCCCCTATTGTTGTCATCCGTGCCACCCAGTTCAGTAAAGCGAGCTGCAGGGATGTGGAATGATGTGCTTAAAGTCATGCTGTTCCTAAGTAGCATCTCTGCCTGGGAGACTTCCTGCTGTCACTCTCATGGTGGACAACTATGCCCGGTATTCTGTTTTGGGAACTTCCTGTGGCCTTCATTTTGTCCTTCCTTTTTGATGGCATGGCCTATCTGCTGCCCATATGTGTCCTAGCCACTAAGGACACTGACTTCTCATCCCCACTCCCAGCACTAGAGCGGAGCCTGCGTCAGCTATGAGAGCTCAGGCTTGGACACACAGGGTATGGAAGGCTAGGGGCCACACCTCACATCTAGGTTGGGCAACTCAGTTCCCGTCATTACTACTAACAAAAGTCACTCACCTCTTCATGGAAGGTATCTCCTCAGAGGGGAGTTTGAGGTACCCCCAGTACCCTGTCCCGGAGATCACCATCCATTTGGCTCCTTGTCAGTCATCGAGGAAAGGCCTGAAAGGTTCAGGGATGATTTTGCCCTAAGGACAGGAGATGTGGCTGAGATCCTTGGGCCAGGTATCCCATCCCCTGATGCTTCTGCAGGGACCAGCAATTTCTGTGAAATCTGACTGCTTCAGGGGACAAGGTTGTAGCTGTATCCATTGGGGACAACAACCACCACCACAACAAAAATAATATAAAATTAGCGTTGCAGTGTGCTGGTCTGTATTGTCAACCTGACAGGACCTATGTTCATGTGGGAAGGCATCTCTGGGTATGCCTATGAGGGACTCTCTTGATTAGCTTCATCCAAGTGGGAAGAGCCATCCCAAATGTGGGTGACATCGTTCCATGGTTTGGAGTTCTAGATTAAAGAAGAGAAAGCAAGCCAAGTATTCATCATGGTTTGGTTCCTGGCTGCAGATGCCCTGTGACTTCTTGCTGTTGCTGCCACGGCGACATCCCTGCCACAATGGATGGTGCCCTTGAACTATGAGCCAAGCTGAACCTTTCTTCCTTAAGTTGCTTATGGCAGGGTGTGTGAGTGTGTGTGTGTGTGTGTGTGTGTGTGTTTAAACTTAGTGGCAGAAAAACCAGTAAGACGAACAGAAAGGACAAATCAGAGAGACTAAGGAACTGGCTTGAGTTTGCAGGATGAGTAAGGGACAGATGCTGGATCTAAGGCTTGAGCCCTGATCTCCAGGCTGGTCCTAATTTAGTGTTCATCATTTCCTTCCATTGCAAGCAAGAGTGGGAGAAGAGATGGTCAGTGTGATACCTCTGTGGGAGACATGCTGGGTGTTAGGGTTAAGTGAGGGTTTCTGAGCTGGTCAGGTATAGGTGTCATTGTCAGAGCTATGTTCTGAAGGGCATGTGGCAGGCTGTTTTCTGATCTGAGACTGGGTAGGTGTGCCAGGCATTCCTAGGGGAGGGTATGGAGTAAGTAAAGGCTGAAGGGTCACAAACAGCCTGAATGCAGGCCAGCTCCTAGGTCAGTGTGCCAGCCTTGTTGGAGCTGGGCAGGGCCTGGATAGTGTGAGTCTGAGAAGGGGTGGGACATGAAGAGGGCTCTGTTCATGACGAGGTGAGTGGATTTTATCTGTAGGGTCACCGGAGACTGGAAATGGAATTTATTGTCCTCACCAGGGTACTTTTAAAATTAAAAATGTGCTGAAAATAATTAACAGGTATTAATTGCTCTAGCAGCCACATAAACTGTGACCCTCCTGAGACACTCTTATGTAGAGCCCCTGGGGAGGTCAAGCAAAGGAGTGACGTGAGGGCATTCACTTTCTAGCAATGTTGCTGCTTGCATCAGCAAGACAGTGGAGTGAGCATTATGTTTACATTTGTCTATTTGTTCTCTTTCTCATCTGTGTGTTTGTGTGTGAGCTCATGCGTGTATACATGCTTGTGTGTGCTGCATGTGCACATGTGTGGAGGTCAGAAGACAACTTGCTAAAGTCAGTTTGCTCTTTCCACTTGGATGTGTGCATGTTAGGGACCTAACTCAGGTCATGAGGTTGGAGGGAAATGCTTTTACCTGCTGGGCCTTTTTTCCCTCTTTTTTTTTTTTTTTAAACCAGCCCTGGGTTGGGCACTTTGATGTCAACTTGACACAAGCTAAAGTCATCTGAGATGAGGAAACCTCAACATCTGGCTGTAGGCAAGCCTGTGTGGCATTGTCTTAATTAGTGATCAATGGGGAGGGCCCAGTCAATTGTGGGTGGTGTCACCCTGGGCTGGTGGTGCTGGGTTCTATAAGAAAGCAGGCTGAGCAAGCCATGAGGAGCAAGTCAGTAAGCAGCACTCTCCACGGCCTCTGCATCAGCTCCTGCCTCCAGGTTCCTGCCCTGCTTGAGTTCCTATGGTGACTTCCTTTGATGATGAACAGTGATGTGGAAGTGTGAATCCCATCATCCCCAACTTCTCTTTTCGGTCATGGTGTCTCACCACAGCAATAGAAACCCTGACTAAGACAAGCCCCTCCAATGCATTTTTATATGAAAAGATAATGCATACTCCATACAAAGAACCGAGCTGGCACAAAAGCACACAGGCCAGCCAATTCCCCGTTCTTCTGATGGAGGAAGCTAAGGTCACCTTCTTAGAAGCAATCACTATCACCAGCTTTAATCCAGAAACAGTCTGAACACAAGAGCTCACAAATATCTCATCTCTAATTCCACATCTCTCCTCTTCTCTCTACCTTGCTCTTTATTTGTGGGCCCTATAAGTCATCTATACTGGTAGGTTCCAGAGTAGCCTCAATCATTTTATTGTTCATAATATGCTCTATGGATCCAACATATTGCATCATCTCCCCTATCTAGTCATTGAGGTTTTTTGTTTGTTTGTCTTGTTTTTTGTTTTCTGAGACAGGGTTTCTCTGTGTGGTCCTTGCTCTCTTAGAACTCACTTTGTAGACCAGGTTGGCCTTGAAATCACAAAGATCCTCCTGCTTCTACCTCTGAGTGCTGTCATTAAAGATGTGTACAACCACACCTGGAATTGAGGTTGTTTTTATTCTCTCCCTATGACAATAATGTCACAGTTGATACCTATTTGCATAGGGATGCCTGCATAGAATTGACCCCCTGAGATGGTTTGGTTATGTGGAAGGACCTCTACATTTATGATTTGTTTTGAGACAGGGTCTCTCATAGCCCAGACTAGCCTCAACTTTGCTATATAGTTGAAGATGGTCTTGAACTCCTGATCCTCCTACCTCCCACTCCCAGATGCTGAGATTACATGGTGTGCTGCCTACATGTTTGACTACACTTGGGTTTCAGTAAATATTGTCAACTCCCTTTCCACAGTGAGAGAGTTCATTCTGCTCACTTAGGGGTATCTGGCTGATGACAGGAGAGGTCAACAGCAATGAGGGGACATTGGGAAAAGTGCGGAGAAATACATCAGGAGTGAGGGGTGCTTGGGAGCATGGTGATGGAGGTAGGTAGGGTTGCAGAGGTGACAGGGTGGCATGAGGTGAGCCAGGTAGACACATCCAAAAGTTGAGGGATATAGGGCTGGCACTGGGGAGTAGCTGTGGGCTGGAGACACAAGCCAGTAAAGCCTGGTAGGGTTATGTGTGTGGTCACAGCTCTGACCTCTGTTGGGTAACCTAGGAAAGGGGCCTTGGGGTGTGGGACATGAAGAGGTCAGGTGCTGTCCTTGTTCCTGAATACTTAGTCTGAGGCTTCACCTATCCCAGCTTTGGACATAGTAGATGATGGGGTCCAGCCCTGAGTCTGGGAAACAGGCTGAGGGGATAATCTCAGGAAGAAGGAAGAAATGGGTAAAGGAGTGTCTGGGGGTGGGTGGGTGGGGGATCCCGCGGCAGTGTGAACCAAGAATTTTCTAGGTGAATGAGCTAGTGACCATTAGCTGGCACCTGGGGGCCTCTGGTATAATAAAGCCACCGAGACTCAGATGGTCTATGAGTTGCTGAAACAATAATAGAAAGTCGGGGTGTTTGCTCATTGGCTGTCTCCTAGCAGCACTGTGTTCACAACAGGATAAGTGTTCTAGATGTGGCACCAAATTACACAGGGAACACAGCATGCTAGAATGCCTGGCCGTCTCTTACTGGAGATTAAGCAGAATTACCCCCTCTCTTCCATTTGCCAGTAGCTGGTGGCAGGCACACAGTATGGAAATAGATTTAAGGAATTTGCTGGGGTCACCTCCCATTATCAAAGTCCAGCCAGGTAGACAGGCCAAGACAAAAGGAACCCAGCTCAGTGTCACAACCTTTCATACTAAGTGTAACCTCTGTTCCTCTGAATCTCAGAGGGGTGTCTGTTCTGCGGAGAACATTGACAGTACCTGCCTTCCTCTCCCTCTGAGTCCTCCCCTCCAATGGTAGATCCAACTCCAGCTCATTTTCTGAGGTACAAACAAGTCAGAGGGACTTGATTTGAGGTCTTTCTCTGAAGCTGTTCTGGTGAATATAATATGTACACATTTCTGCTTTCACAAGCGTGCACACACACACATGCACAAACACACACATATGTATACAGAGATGTGCAAAAACACACAATAGTGAACACACGTGCTCACACGAGGGCATACACATGTGCACCACATGGTTGCACACACACGTGAAAACACACACACACACACACACACACACACACACACCCCACAACACAACACTGTTTCTCACTGCAGTCTACCTCTCCCTATATACAAGCTGAAATACCAAGAGACTCTCCAATTTGTCACCAAGGTCAAACAATAGCCCTGGGGTCTGAACTCGGGGCTTTTGAGTCTAAGAGAAGTGTGAAGATCTGTATTTGAGGGTGACTTCAAGGCAGCCTTGGGGAAGGTTCTGGAACTGTCCTCTGTGCTTTGGATGGCTGAGACAGAGGGAAACCTCAGATGAGTTAAGTCATGGTTGGGTGTTCTGATTTTTAGTTTGAGACAGAGTCCCACTTTGTAGCATAAGTTGGCCTGAAACTATGTAGTCCAGATTGACCTAGAACTCTCCGTCTTCGTGCCTCAGCCTCCCTCCTGAGTAGGGTGTTTTAATTAAGTTCTATGAAGACTTTTCAGACAATAATGTTCAATATAAGATGGCACGTCGGGCTTTATGAGAGTCCACTCTCTCATTGGAGAGTGAGTTAGCCTTTTGCTGACCCCTTCAATAATTGCCACCATCCCCAACACGTGGCTTGTGGCTCAATATACTAGGGAAGTGTTCCTTAGGCATTTTGCTGTTTCTGTGTGAGCCTTCTCAGAAATGTAGATATTGGACAAGTTCTATAAACAGCAGCTCAGGGAGTGCGTCTGCTGGGCTCTTTTCCTCCCACGGAGCCAGCAGGTGAATAGCTGGGGTCTGTTCTGTTTGGGCCTCAAAGAGGAACAAAGTTAGACATAACCATGGTAACTAACAGGCAATTATATGCCAATCAGGGCTGCTAATCACTGAGTTAGAATTTCCTCGCAGGAAGTGTGTGTGTGTGTGTGTGTGTGTGTGTGTGTGTGTGTGTGTGTGAGAACTTTGTGAGATTGTGAGAAGTGGATCACAAAGCTCTGTGGACAGAAGTCCCACTGTTGGGGGAGGGTGTTTGCATTGTCCTGAGATCAAGATGGCTGTGCTAGGGTAGAAAGTCTACAGTGAGGAGCCTGGGCTCAGGTCCTGGCCCAGCTGCCCAGTCTGTGTGATCTTGAGCAAACCCTGTACCTCCTGGTTCCTGTAGGAAAGTGGTTTGGGCTGGCCTGATTTCTCATGAGGGTGCTGTTAGAAGTTACCAAATACATAGTCATGTACAACCTGTTTCTATCAGTGATGAGCAATAAGGGAGTTTGAAATTTCCTACCACTTAGTATTCTTTAAAGGATTATTTCAATCAATTAACTACTAATTATTTTGAGACAGTCTCACTATGCAGCCCTGGCTGGCTTGGAACTCTCTATGTAGACCAGGCTGGCCTCAAACTAATACAGATCTGCCTGCTCCTGCCTCCTAGTGCTGGGATTAAGGCAGGTACCACCATGTCTGGCTAATCCATCCTTCCATCCTTCCCTCTTCCCTCCCTGCCTCCCTCCCTCCTTCCTAAACAAGGCCTCACTATGTAGCTCTGGAACTCACTGTGTAGACTAGGTTGGCCTCAAAAGTAGAGATCTGCCTGTATCTGCCCCCCCCCCAGTGCTGGGATTAAAGGTGTGTGTCACTACACCTGGCTGGTATTTCTATGTTTCATAAACTTGAGACAGTGTACCACAATGGTCAGGCTGGCCTCAAACCTGCTATGTGGGAAGATGACTTTGAACTTCTGACCCTTCTGTACCTCCTCCGCAGCACTGGGGCTACACATGCACAGTACCATACTTAGTTTGTGTGGTGCTGGTGATGGATCCCAGGGCTTCATGTATGTTAGACAAACATGCTACCCATGGAGTGGCATTCCCAGACCCTCACCTGGTATTCTTACTGTGCCTTTTCCATTTGTAGATATTGATGAACATTATACTGCCACATGTTACAGTTGCCTGTGGCATCCAGTGCAGTACCATCCTGTACAGCTTCTAGCCTTCTTGGAGGGATGGGTGATGCCGTGTACCTGATGCATGCAATGCTATTCATGTAGATTAGTGAAATATTCTCTTATAAACAACAAGGACACATTTCTCCAGAAGCATCTCCACCATTACCCTTTATAAATAGTTGGTAAATACCAAGGGCCCCTCCCTCCCCTCCCCACAGGTGAGGGAGAGCTGATCCTAATGGCATGGGCTTAGGGTAGGTGGCTCTGTCCCCTTGCCTGAGGTGGGTGGCCCCAATGGCTCAGTTACTACCCAGGCCCACAGCCTGGCCTTGGGTTGGCCCACCCTAACATCTGCCTATTTAGGACCTGCTGGAGCTTGTGAAGCGACTGGTTCTGTGGAACAATATCTACAGGATCTCCATGACTTGGGGCAGCTGCTAGCTATCCCAGGGGAGTTCTCATGAGGATCCAGTGATGACCGTGTACCAGAAACCAGAGGACTTGAACCAGACCAGTGACTTGTAATGAACATTTGACTGCAAAGCTGATTGGACAAAAGGGTACATGCTATGTGACACACTGCTCCCAATGACTCCAGGATGAATGAAGAGGTGTTGGAGAGGCAGGGAAGATGGCGAAGCAAAGAGGTTTATTTTGGTTTGTTTCATTCTTGTTCTCATTTGTTTGCTTGCTCTGTTTTGTTTTGTTTTGACTTTTAAAAAATTTCTTTTTGGGGGGTGCTGCAGGGGTGAATGGGGGGTATGGCGGGACTGGGAGGTGAGTAGAATTAGGGTACATGATGTGAAATTCCCAAAGAATCAATGAAAAAAATGTTAAAAATACCAAGGGCTCCTGTTCTTAATTTTTAGTTCCAAAAGGGTCTTCCCAGAGGAAATTGAATAATAATTTTGGGCTTAGAAAACTTTATTAGGATAGAGCCGGGGAGATTGCTCCTCCTAAAGGACCCAGGTTCATTCCCAGTACCCACATGACAGCTCACAACTGTGTATAACTCCAATTCCAGGGGATCTGGCACCCTCACATAGACATACATATAAGCAAAACACCAATGCACACAAAGTAAAACATAATAAATATTAAAAAATTATGAGGATAATTTTTAGATGCAAATAAATGGAGACAAAATTGAGTTATAACTACCCATGGTTATGTTAACCAATGTTAATTATTAATATTTGACCAATTTTGTTTTGCTGATTTACCTTTAGGTATACATTAGGTCTATATATTTGAGAGGTATAATTTATGTCTATATAATATATCTTAGTTAGGGTTTCAACACTGTGAAGTGAAACCATGACCACAGCAAGTCTTATAAAGGAAGGAAAACATTTAATTGGGGCTGTCGTACAGTTACAGAGGTTTAGTTCAGTATCGTAGTGTACACACAGACATGGTACTGGAAAAGGAGTTGAGATTCTATGTCTTGATCTGCAGGCCACAGGAAGTGAACTGTGTGCTGGGTGTAGCTTGAGCATATGAGACCTCAAAGCCCACCTCCATAGTGACACACTCCCTCCAATAAGGCCACATGTACTCCAACAAAGCCACACTTCCTAATAGTGACACTCCCTATGGGCCTAGAATTCAAACATATGAGTCTGTGGGGCCTACTTCTACTCAAACCACCACAGACCACAGTATCCAAATGAGTTTTTTTTTTTTTTTAAGATAGGTTCTCACTCTGTAGATCAGGCTGACTTTGAACTCCGAGTGCAACCAGTTTTTGCCTCCTGAATGCTGGGACTAAAGGCATGTATTACCTACTATACCCAGTTCAGAGCTTTTTGATGAGTATATGCTTGCTAAAACAAGAGGGGAAGCTAGACCTGGTGGTCTCAGAAAAAAATGACAGCAAAGGCCAGCGGATCTCTGAGAGTTCAAGGCCAGCTAGGGATACATAAATCCTGTCTCAATCAAAGACATCCTGGAAGCATTTATTGACATCTCTTGCAATAGAGGTCAAGCCCATTACAGTAGGGGAGAGAGACTGGGCTTATCTCCTCCTATATAGATGTGAGGTGTGTGTTTGTGTGTGTATGTGTGTGTGTGTGTGTGTGTGTGTTTGTGTGTGTGTGTGTGTGTGTGTTTGTGTGTGTGTGTGTGTGCACGCGCGCGTGCAGGTGAGCACGTGTGCTGGAGATTTTGCCCTGCTGCAATCCACAGTGACTCAAGAGAAGATTAAGGACAACCACTTATTTCTGAGCCTTCTGCTGAAGTGCAGACACAAAGTGAAGGTAGAGATGGGCAGCCTTCATCCTGCTTTAATTGCCTCGTGGGTTCAAGTGAGGAATCAAGGCTTTTTGTAAAAGTGGCTTTTAAGAGCATGTCTAAAATATAGTGAGTGTCTAAACAGAATCAAACGGTGGCACACCCAGCTGGTGTCTAGAGAGTTGGAGGATTGGTTGTTGACGCGGGGTTGTTGAAGACCCTTACACGCTTTTGGTGTCAGAAGTATTTTGTGTAAAGAGAGACAGACCCTGGTGTGAGGTTGACTAGATGTCAGAGTTCACACACACCACATTATGTTTCTTGATTCATCTGCTGATGGGGCCCAGGTTGTTTCCACATTTGGCGGCTGTGAGTGCTGATGCGAAGATAGATGTATAAATAGCTGTTTAAATCCTGGCTTCCATTTCTTTTGGTTGCCTGCTCACATATGGGATTGTTGGATCACATGGTAATTTTATATTAAACCTCTTTGAGGATCTGAAGGACTGTTTTCCATAGTGGTATTACCATTATAGCTCCTTCCAGCAAAGGACAAAGGGTTTCTAATATCTCCACATGCTCATCAACACTTGCTGTTTCGATTTTTTAAAATAATAATCAACTGACTAGGTATGTAGTGGCATTTAGTTTTCAAAAAGCTAACACATGTGACATGTGTGGGTTTGCACCATGTGTCTGTACCACAGGTATGCCTAGGGCCTCCAACGGCCACAAGAGGGGCCAGATTCTTAGGAACTGGAATTATAGGCAGCCCCGAATCACCAAGTGTGTATGGAGAACCAAACTCAGGTCATCTGCAAGAACAGCCAGTGTTCTTCACTGCTGAGTCATCTGTCTCTCCAGCCCTCTAGCTGTGGCTTTGATTGGCTTGTCTCTGATGACAGCTAATGGTGAGTATCTTTTCTTATGCTCACTGGCCATTGTCATGCACCTACTTGGGAGAAATATCAGTTCAAATCCTTAGCCCTTCACTTACTTATTTAAGTCAGAAATGTCTTTGTTAATTTTAAATACACATCTTTATTTAATTTTAATTTTATTGTGTCTATTGGCACAAGGTGGGAGTGTGGGCATGTGTGTTGGAGGTCATAGACGACAACTTTATGGAATTGGTCCTCCTTCTCCCTTTATGGGGGTTCTGGGAATTAAAATTAGGTCATCAGGTTTGCATGACAAGTGCATAACATGTGAGTTCTCTTGATGCCCTCCCCATCCAATCAAACAAAACAAACATGGACTGGTGAGATGCCCAATAGTAAAAGCTGAGCAAGGCTGATGGTGTGGGTTTCACCCCTGGAATCCATGGTGACAGGAAAGAACCGAATATCCAAAGTTGTCCTCTGACATCCAAATGTGCACCCGAGAGTGCATGCACGTACAAACACACACACACACACACACACACAAAAATAATAATAATTTTCATACTCTTATAGTTATTGTTAGTTCTTCCTTGATTTGATTCATTGTTATTGCTATTTTTAGTTTTATCTTTATTTTTGAATATGGTTTTATAATTATAACCAGTGATTAGTTGTTTAATTTTTAATAATGGATTATAATTAATAATATGATTACAACATTTCTTCCCCTTCCTCCCTCCCTCCAAACCCTCCCATATAACCTTCCCTGCTCTCCATCAAATTCATGATCTCTTTTTTTCCTTCATTTTGGCATATATATACATGTATATTTCTAAATAGAACCTGTTTCATCCTGTATGATATTACTTTTCTGTTTTCAGAGCTGACTGCTTGGCATTCATTGACCTGTTTTTCAGTTTTGAGATAGAGCTCATACTGTTACCCCAGGTTGGATTACCACTCACTATCCTCCTGCCTCAGACTCCTAAGGCTGGGCTGAAAGGTAAGTGACCCCACACCTGGCTTTATCTTCTTGGCTACTTTCAATATTATGCTCCTTTAAATGTGTCCTCTCCTTCCATTACATCTGCTTCAACAGTGAGTACCGTCCTTGAGGCTGTCTTGGTTTCATGAGGCTATACTTTGGTACTCTGACTTCTTATACCTGTGAGCTCAGGACTCTGTAGAGACATCAGCTACTCTATATGCAGACAGGGCAGGTTGGTAGGAAGTGTCCATGTGGGGCCATTGCTGGTCTGAGAGTAGCAGAATGAGCCCAGGCAGAGAGTGTGGACCCAGAGGAGCTCTCTGTGTGTCATCTACCCACAAGGCCCCTGCTCTGAGAAGGGCTATTCCTCTGACCTCCACCCTGCAGGGAAAAGCAGTCTTGGGACAGCCATCTATTCAGGTGCTAAGTTGTGTGGGTGTTCCTGGGAGCACGTGCAGATGTGGGGCTCTGTTCCCACCTGTTTTTCTCACATCCCAACAGGGCCCCTGCTTTTTATCTGATGACCCCTCAGGTTCCAGAAGCAGCAACCTTCCAGAAAGGACTGGGGTGACTGAACAAAGGCTCAGAGAAGCCAGGGCCAGCTCAGAACTGACTCCCTGCCCCTCCCCTGGGCTGGAGAGGTGGCTCGCTGGTTAGAAGCCTGGCTGCTCTACTAGATGAAACAGGTTCGGTTCCCAGCACAGTGGTCACCAAATTCCTTCCTCCTTCCTTTCTTTTTGATGTGGGTTCTGGGGATTAAAGTTGACTCCTTGGGCTTGTGTAGTGAGCACTTTATGAACTGAGCCACATTCCTAGTTCCATCCTTCCAGCCACGCCTTCCATCTCTGAGTGAAATCTCCACCATGGGAAACTCGCAGCTTTGTCGTCTCAGTCGATTTGAGAGCCAGTTTCAGCTTCGCCTTTTCTACTTCTTTGTTCTTGTCCTAGAGTTTTTCTTTCTTTAAAGTTTTTCCCACTGCTTCGAGGGGAGGGTGCGCCAGGTGGCAACCACCAGCATCCCTCAATGTGCTTTCCCTTGGAACTCCCACGGTTACCTTGTGGATGGTCCTGACATTGATCAAAAACGCCACTTCCATTTACTGTTTCTTATGATCAACCCTGAGATCCAGCTTCTCCTGATGGGCATTCTAGCTTCGATCAAGAAGGGAATTTGTTAATTGTGGGACTGAGACACAATGCTGATCTAATGTAGGAGCAGTTGTGCCAGCTTAATTATTCATGTTTCTTGCAGATATTTTTAAAAGTATAGTCTGTAGGCAGTGGGTAATTATACACCGGTAGATGTTTCAAGCCTATAAAAATGTCTTATTTTCTAATTCTAGGTATCTGGATAGGGTAATGGGCATTTTTATTCAGATGCAATGAAAAAAGCCAAGCACTTGTGAAAAAATTAAATATGGTATTGAAGTCATAGCTGTTCCAGCTTGTAATTACTGGCTATGATAGCACCAGCAATATCCCTTCTGTTAAAGTCTGAGACACTGTAGCTGCCCTGACCCTGGGGTAGAGCCAGCAGGGAAGACAGCAGTGAGGACCTGAGTCCTGGCCATGTCCATTACCCCAGGTCTTGCCAACCAAGGCTGGCAACTTTCTGGTACCTACTTTTCTCAGAAATCTGAGTAAACCTCCCTTTCCTCCACCCTGCCTCTCCCCACTCCTCCTCCTCCCTCTCCTTTTGAGGTAGGAGAGGGGCATCAAGAGTAACATATAGGGAAAATGCTAGTGCTAGAGGAGGGTTGGGATTCCTCTAGACCGTGGGCTGCAATGTAATCAAACAGCACATGAAGAGAGTTCTGTCTGCAAAAGCTTGTGCTGTTGTAGATGACCTAGCAAGGCAACAGACCCATGGCCCAAGTCTGTGAGCCTCAGAGCTTTCCCAGCTTCTGACTCACTACCCCTATCAGCAGTGTTTCTCTTTCTCTCTTAAAAATACTTTATTTATTTGCATACGTGTGGGTGAGCATGCATGCATGTTATTCACATACATGTGTATGCAGTATTGTTCGTTATTGATTAACTTTCAATTTCCTATCATTATCCATGTGTCCCTAATCTAGTGTTTTGTTCTAGGACACAAGAACCTGGACATGCCTATATGGACTCTGGTCTATGCCTATAATCGTTTATTCATTCCTCAATTTCTGCCTCTTCCTTCATCCCTCATTTTTAAATGCTTATGTTTATTTAGTTATCTCTGTGTGTCTATGCTATGTGTGTATACTGTGTGTCTGTATGCTGTGTGTGTATTCTGTATGTGTATATGCTGTGTGTCTGTACTGTGTGTATATATATATATGCTGTGTCTGTGTATATGCTGTGTGTGTGTGTGTGTGTGTGTGTGTGTGTGTGTGTGTGTGTGAACACTCACAGAAGCCTGATGTGATTTCTGTGCATCAAACTATGGTCCTCTGGGAGAGCAGTAAATTCTCTTAACCAAGCCATGTTTTCAACCCCTCCCTTTTAAAATGAGGTCTTATTCTATAGCCCAGACTGGCCTGGTGTTCGCTATGTAGCCCAGGCTGGCTCCAACTTGTAGTGTCCTCCTGTCTCGGCCCCTCAAGTGCAGGGATTCTGTCTTGTAGGATTACCAACATGATGTGTGCTGCTGCTGTTTGCGTGACTGAAGTAGATATCAGTTTAGGCCAGCAAAGTCACTGTGCTAAATTTAACACCACCAATAACGTGGGATGTCTTTTCTCACCTAGTTTATCCCAAAATATATGATACAGAATAATCTTTCACAATAGAAGCTGGGTAGTTCTAATATGCAGATTTCCATGTGGAGATAGATTGAGATGAGACTATGGAGGGACTCAGCTGTCCCTAAAAGAGAGAATATGGGTGCTAGATCACACGGAGGACCCACCTGACTGTGGTCTTCACAAGGGGAACATTTATGTGGCTCTAGTGAAAGAAAGAGTGACAGCAAAGGAGGCTTTGGCTGAGGGACAGTGCTCTGGCTAAGGTTTCCCTCAGCAGCACGGGGAGATGGCTCCGGTAACTGATCCCCACTGCTGCCTCTTCTCCATACGGGGCTCCAGGCTCACCGAGCCTGCCTCATATCCTGCTGGAGAGTGTTCCTTGTAGGACAAAGGGGCTTGCAGTGTAGAGTCAGGATGCAGCCTCCTGAGTGGGCGTGCACAAGATGACTCACTGGAGACAAATAATAGAACTGCCATTTATGCTGGAGTCTGTCTGTCCACTCCCCTCCCCACTTTTTTTTTCAGGGGGACAGGGTCATCCCTGAGCTGGTCTTAAACTCACAAACCTTGTCTCATCCTCCCAAGTGCCGGAGTTTCAGTCATGAGCCACTGCTCCTGGCTGGCTGTCTTGTGTCTCTCTTGTAAAGGCAAGTGCGAGATTATACCCTGTCACCCCCAAACAAGGAGGAGACAGACTGCTTTTAAAGGAATTACAATTCAGACTAAGATCCTTCCTCTTTTCCCTACACACACACAGACACACACACACACACGGGCACACACACACAAAGCACACACACACAGGCACACACACACACACACAGACACACATACACACACACACACATACACACACACACACACACACACACACACGGCACACACACACAAAGCACACACACAGGCACACACACACACACACACACACACGGGCACACACACTGGGGCTCACACACACACACACAGACACACATACACACACACATACACACACACACACACACACACACACACGGGCACACACACACAAAGCACACACACAGGCACACACACACACACACACACGGGCACACACACTGGGGCTCACACACACACACACAGACACACATACACACACACATACACACACACACACACACACACACACACACACACACGGGCACACACACACAAAGCACACACACATAAATGAAAATAAATATTTAAAAGGAAGAGATGGAGAAAAGGAGGGAGGAGAGGAATCAAGGAAGGAGTGAAGGAAGGAGGGAGGGAGGTGTGAGGGAAAGGGAAAGAAGGAAGGAAAGATTATAGACACAGATCAGAGCCCATAGGGCACCCACTGAGATGTCTGGGTTCTTGTGTCCCAGAACAAAACTCTAGACTAGGGACACATGGCTAATGAGGGAAATTAAAAGTTAATTAAGAAAGAGAAATACTGAACACACAGCTGTCTCAGCCCCCCACAAATATGGGTATTTTCCTTTCCATTCTTAAGAATTGTAAGCACATCTATGCCATGAGCTGAAGATAGACAGTGGCTCTGTGTCTGTCTGTCTGTCCTGCAGATAGTGGCCCTGTCTGTCCTCCTGCTGTTTGTTCTTCGCACAGGGAACTCCAGCTCCATGCCCTTTAGCATGTAGCCCTCTGCTCTGCCACACTGGCCAGGGCTTGATGCAATGCCAGCCAGAAGATGGCCCTGGTGAGAGTACCTCACCAGAGACTGCTCTCCCTCCGTCCCTCCCTCCCTCCCTCCCTCCTCCCTCCCTCCCTCCCTCCCTCCCTCCCTCCCTCCCTCCCTCCCTCCCTCCCTCCCTCCCTCTCTCTCTCTCTCTCTCTCTCTCTCTCTCTCTCTCTCTCCCTTCCTTTTCCTTTTGAAAATAATCTCTTCCCCCTCAGGAGTCCTTGGCCTCTTCTTGTGTCCCAGGGACAGTGCTCATTAAGACCTGTACCCGTTGTCGATAGGGTGAGTTGTCAAGGAGCATGATGTGCTTTCTCAATAAAAGCTGGCTGCAGAGCAAGCAGCTCAGTATTGGATTCTCTGTAGACAACACCAACGATCCTGGTCTTGTGCATGTGGGGGACATTCCCCACATCTGGTCTCAGGCATGGTGTTTTATATCACCTCCTCAGCTGTGGGTCTGACACAGGATTCTTGGCAGCAGGCATCTCAGTTCATACTTCCAGTCCATAAGGTAAGGCTTTCTCTGGTTCCAGCTGTTCTGGAGAAGCCCACCCATCCATGCTGACTGGAAAGAGAATATGGACATTCTCAAGTGTCACACTAAATAAATAACAAATGCTTGAACTAAAAAAAAAAAATCAGGAATGCGAGTCTTTATTTTTCCGTTTATGTAAAGCTCAAAATTGCAAAAATCATTTCATTTTCAGGGACATGGTAGGCTACAAAATGCAGCAAGGGACTGAGGTATGTTACTCATGACTATGGTACCTGGGGGGCTATGCAGGTGTGGGCCCTCTTCTGACCTATAGGCTGGTTGCGAGTTTTGGGTATTGGGGCAGTGGTGTCTTCATATCCTATACCCTTACTTGACATGTCCTGCTTTGTGCATCCATTAATACCATCTCCATCTACTCACTACAAATGGTTGTTTAAGCACTTGAATTTGGAAGGGCACATTGCCATTGGGGGTCCTTGGGTGGACCTGGCCATGTCTTGCCATGTCTTGTAACTGTTCATCTACTTGAGGATCCAAGACATCGAACTCTTATTTCTGCATATGGTGTTTGCATCATTATTATCAGGAACAGCCCAAGGAGGGGAGCAGAAAGTAGATCTCTGGGAGGCTTTCTTGGGATTCTCAAAGTGACCTAGGATGGAGGAGCTGTGTTCTTCTAGAGCCCTCTGGACCCTTTGGCCAGGAGCAGGTTAGCCAGGCTAATTCCCTGTTGGGGGAAACCTTTGCTCATAAACAAATCACCAGATATCAAGCTCTGTGAGGAGACAAGGATAGAATACAGAAAGCTGGTGCACCATGCTTCCATCTTACCCATCGTTGCCAAGGCAACCAGAGCCTACTGTTTCTTAGTAACCACGCCTCCCAAAATAGTCTCCATTGGTGCCAGCCAGGGAACTGCATCCATTGCACAATCATTTTTACATGTTTTGAGAAGAAGAGAGGAGTGGGGGAAACTTTCCATCTCTAAAGGTTATGCGATATGGATGCTGCCCTTCCTCACCTGAGTTTGAGCATAGCAGGGGAAGGGTTACAGTCTTCACCTCACAGAGGAGAACATACTCTCTGAGTGAGAAGGGGCTTGCTCAAGTGGTTGGTAGGTCCCAGAACTTGGAAAAAAAAAACAAAACTAAAAACTAAACAAAACAAGGACAACAAACCATTGGACCCTCTGTAAATGGTCACAATGCTGCCTTCTCCCAACTTTGCCTGTGTGAAGATGAAGATGGACTAGCTGTAACATTTCTACTCTGTTGGCTATGACACATGTGACTGGCCTCTGCCAAAGGAGGTGGGAGCCAGTCTTCAGCGTAACTGGTGTTTCTCTTTCAAAAGGCATCAGCGGGAGCAACATCCTTCCCTGGCTAGGGTTCTTCTGTGAGTGATGTCACCTATTTGGTGGTTATGAGGAGGAACTCTGCTGCTGGTGCTAAGTAGAGGTGGAGGTAACTTTGAAGTCAGGTTTTCTTCTGCTAGCAGCATCATGTTGGATTCCTGGTACTGTACCTGTGGCCTCCTGCAGGACACCAGAGTTCTGTTCAACTGTGCCCTTCACTTCCACTGGGCCATGAGCCTTTTGGTGCTGGCCTTATGTCCTTAATGCTCTTCCTTTAATCTAGCCTTTTCATAACAGGGGGCATGGAAAGGTCACTGAGAGTCTGGCTGGTTCTCCAGATCCTCAGCAGTCTTCAGTGGGGGTGGTGGCTCTGCACTCCATTCACGAAGGACTCTTGACGACAGTATCCCGTTTTGCAGTGGTGTGACAGCATCCTTTATGCCATGTCTTCAGGGGTGGCTTTGTTTTGGGAGCCCTTCCATATGAAAGTCCTTTGCAGTGTGGCAATAATTCCAGTGATGGTTTGGAGGACGTTCTGTCACTATGAGAATTATTGCCTTTTACAGGGGTCTCACTTCTCACCCTGGCATCCACACACGTGCTTACATGGCTTTAGGATCGATCCAAAGGAAAATCAAGGGAAATGATTGTGATGTGACTCCTCGCACTCTGAATCCCAAACCCAACAGTGTGGTAGATGATGCAGAGGGACTCTAACTGATAGAAAACCCTATTTTAGAGGGTTCCAGAACTATGCTGTGTGTGTGGGAGGGGGGAAATGAGCAGCAAGCAAGGGCCCATTCTGAGGGATGCTCTGAGACTGGAGGAGACAGGAGCAGGGGGTAGAAACCATCACCAAGAGGCACCAAGAGGCATTTGGATGAGAACTGTAGGAATGATTGAGTCTGCACCCTAAGTGCCTGGCCATCAGGGAGGGTTCAGACTCCTATTTGATGTGGAGTGATGGAGAAGATGTTAAGTTTAGGTAGCGCAGTGGGATGTCAGGACACCTGAGGAAGTAAGTAGTTTGAGGGAGGTTGCTGGGCTGGGGTGTGCTGGTGGGGTGGTACATCCTTGTAATTCCAGCACTTGGGAGGTAGAGGCAGGAGAATCAGGCATTCAAGGCCAGCACTGGTTATGTGACAAGTTTGAGGTCAGCCTAGACTATATGAGAACTTGTCCTCAAACAAAACCAAATCCAACCCAGAGTGTAGGAGTCAAGTTGTGACCACTGACATCCACTGGAGGGCTAACCAGGGACTAGAAACCTTATTTCCTGGCTCCTTTCTTCCGACTCCCTAAGTGGTTCCTAGGGGAGCTAGGTGCCTCTTATTGGGCACTCCTAGGGGAGCAGAGAAGTTGGGGAGCACCTTGTGTGAGCTCCCAGCCAAAGCCCCAGCTTGTTCTTCATAGAGTAATTCCTGCTGCCCAGTTCTTAAGAGTCTGGCACTCACAAATGTGTGTGCCTCTGGTTGCTTGTTTTTCTAGCTGTTTTTAAATTTCTTTGCCTGATTCCCAAGCACACATCAGAGTTAATGAAGCAATTCTATTATTAAAGCACTTAGAAATTTAGAAGACAATGTACTGGGGTTTGAATGGGATAATTAGGTATCAGGAAAGAAACAATGGTAAGCGGGTCCCATGTAAATCTCAACACTGTCCCTCAGCACCATGTTCCCCCAAACCCAAGACCCCTCAGAGCTCAAGAGGAGGCTGTTAGTGCATTTTGGGGAGCAGCAAGGGTGTTTCTCTTTCCATCAGAAACACCTCAGAGTGTTTGCACATCTGCAACTCCATGACTTCTTTCACAGCTATGGAGGGGTTTTTCGATCTGAAGTGTTGCTGAGAGCTGGGAGGGCCTGGCTTGGTAGAACTGACACCTGGCAAGGGGCTGGAGTACCACTCTTCTCTGCAAAAAGCATGGGATAAGTTACAGCTATGCAAGAAAGAACCAGAGGCTGAGAGATACGCTGAAGCCCTGGAAGGCTGGGACGGGACTCAGTGGGATAGCCTGGAGAGACCCCCGGAGGCCCTAGCTCCATGGCTCTCCTCAGAGATTTCCTGCTGGTCAGTGGGCACAGCGTGGACTTGCCCTTGGCACTGGCCTGCATTTGCACTGCTCAGAGGATTGCAGGAGCCACCTCAGGCATTTGCCAGCTTCAGACGGCCTGCAGTGACAGGTGCAAATAGTTTCCTTCATCAAAGGGCACAAACTGTTCACAGTTCCGGGGTGACTGTGAATGGAATTCAGATCCAAATTTGCCCAGATGATGTGCCAAGCTGGACATATGTACATGCGGATCGATGAAGTTTCTGGCAGGGAATGTAGGAGCCACTTAAAAAGAATACAAGGCTTGGAGTCAGAAGGATGGGAATTCAGACTTTTGCTGGGTAACTCAGTAGCTATGTGACTTTGGACAAGTTCCTTGATATCTGATAGACATATTGTCCCTGTTAGCTAGCTCTTAATCACTGTGGTCAAGATGCTTGACAGAAACAACTTAAAGAAGAAAGAACTAATTTTCTCATCTTGCTCGGGGGTTCAGACTATCCTAGCAGGGACAGCATAGTGGAACAGGGCAGTGCCCATCGTGATAGAGAGGAGGCAGAGTATGGACCACCAGCCCATGGGAAGATATCTCCCACAGTCAGCGTATCTACCGCACAGATAATGTTGTCTAGAAATTGACACAGCTAGAGGTGTGCTCCATCCATATCTTGGGTGGTTCTAAGTGCAGTCAAGTGGACAGTGGAGATTAGCCATCATGGCACCCTCTGTACAGCGGAGCTGGTCACCATATGTCTCAGTTTATCTCAGCTCATAGTTCCTGGTTACAGTCCAGCCTAGTAGGGAGGTCACAGTGGCAGGAAGCAGGTCACACCAAATCTACAACCAAGAGGTTTACCCCTCCAGGATCCCATCTCCCAAGTGCTTCTAGGCTCTTTTAAGCTAACAGTTAACACTGATCACTGTAGGACACCTTCTTCTCCAGGGTATGTTGAGGCATCTCTTTGTAGGTGATGGAGCATGCTGCACACACTCCTGGGACTCCTTGTGTGCTCTGGGGACACTAGGATGGGGATGTTGGGGGGGCTCTGTATTCAGGTCACATGCTGGTGGTGACAGAGTCATTGTCTACCCCCACAAAACTGCAGCTTCCCACTCACAGGTTCTGCCTGCATGAATAGCACAACTTAGTGGAGTTGCCATGAAGTGTAGTGAGTCTCAAGGGGACTTGGGCTCAGTGATTTCTGGGGCCCAGCAGTTGCCCAGTGCATGTCCATCGGTCCTCTGCTAGTGACTGCAAGTAGAATAAAATTGATTGATGGCCCCCAGGAGCCCCCAGGTGAATAGGGGAAGAGCAGAAACTCTTCTTCCCCCTTTATTTTCCTCTTCTTGCTTCCTCTCCCACTCTTCCTCCTTATTTTAGGGTTATTTCTGTCTCTAGCTTGTTGTTCAAATTGCTCTAATTATTTAGTTGTCATTTTGCATTTAATTGTTTTCCCAAAACTGGATTCCCATATTTAACACAATGTATTCAAGTGTACATATTTATGTTGTTCAAAGATGCTCTCTGTTGGGCTGATGTGGCAACTGGAGGCAGGGTTGGAGGTCAAACACAGCTGTAGATCAGCAAGTTGGGTGACCCCTCCCCCAGTGACCCCCACAGCTTCCTCACTATGAGAAACAGGAGGATGACTTCCCCTGCTCAGTGTGATGGCATAAACCACAGTGGGATCACTCTACACTATATGGGAATCATCCCAGAGCGAGTGTGCTGGGAGAAGACTTGATAGTAGCGTTTGGCAGTGGTAAGGCACCCATCAGACTGGGGAAACTCTGTAAGGGGCTTTTGCAGTTCCTGGGAACACTAGTGTCCCATTAATTCTTTATGAGGCAGTTAAATCAATGGGCCCCAATTCCCAGTTCCTCTATAAAACTCTATGATGTCCTTGGGAGATAGCAAAGCTATTTTTTCCCCCTAAGAGACTGAGTAATGCTGAAAGGAGTTCTCCTTTGAGTGGCGAGCTTCTTCATACAACTTGGAACTATTTGATGTTTGGAAATCTTGTGGTAGTCAGCCCCGGCTGCTGTAATAATATGGGAGGCTTAAATGGTAGACATTTACCTTCTTATCATTTGGGAGGTTGGAATTCTGAGGCCAGTGTGCTAGTGTATCTGAGTTGTGATGAGGGACCTTCCTGGTTTCCACTTGCTGCCTTCTTAACGTGTTCACACTATGGACAGAGAGAGCTACATTGTCCTGTGTGTGTGTGTGTGTACATGTGTACACATGTACATATATGTACATGTGTATAGAATCTGGCAGTCAACATTGAGCATCTTCCTCCGTTGACTCTCCATCTTATTATGTTTTTAATTATTATATGTCTATATAGTTTAAATTAGACCCATACAAATAGTTTAGACTTAATACAGTGGTTAAGCACAATGAAATACAAAATTGAAATTCAGATTTTAGTTCACAAACATTGCCATAAATTATGTTGAAAATTAGATTACAAAATTTCATATTAAATATTTGCTGTGTACAAACTCTTATTTTTATTTAATTTTCTTAGTGTCAGTTACTGAAATCAAATCTTCATTTTTCATTATTAGGTGACAATTACATAACTTTGCTTTTGTTGTTAGCTCTTTAAAGTACTAGAATTTACAACTGCCTCCCATAATTTACATACGATGAGAAATTTAATATGAAATTAGTAACTGTTTAATCTGCACATTTCTGATACAAACTTTATGGGATATATCTAAAAGTTCAAGGAAGTCTGTATTCCCTCTTGTTCACATTGTCCAGTGCTTCTCATAATAACCAGTTCCAAACAAAATCCAAGTAGCAGGTTTGCATTTCCCCTTTTTAATATTTCTTATGTTATCCCAAATAAATCTCCCAACAATATAGACTATTAAGATAGTTTTCAGTTGCCTCTCAGAGGGTGAGAGTGGGTAGCTATTGTTGAAGACTAATCTCTAAGGACAGAAAAGTCTAGAATGATTCAAATTTCTTAGCCTACTGGGAACAAGAAAAATCCATGAAAGCCCCTCAGTGGCGAGAGCAATTAACAGCCTTTCCTAACTAGAAGTTCTATAAACCAAGACAACTAACATGGTAAGATATCCATAAAGATACAAGAAGTGGCACTCACATGGTAATAGTAATCAACAACTCTCAACTTAAAGCTCATGCAACAGGAGGGAAATCATGTCCAGTACTGGAATCCTAGCTAATGGAGTCACAAACATGAGGAAAGAATTTGCTACTTCCACTTTGCAAGAGAAGAGTAGTTGCTCATTATTTTTTATATTAATAATATAATTTAAAAATTTTACAAGTCGATCCCAGTTTCCCCTCCCTCCCTTCAGCACCATGTTTTAAAAGAGCACTGGTTCTACTAGATGGGGGCTCCACCCCATGGCCTTATGCACATTAATCTCCTCCTCAAAAAGCTCCATGCCCACTGCAATCCAAAGGTGGAAGACACTCCAGCTTCAGAATTTGTGTATGCTGCCCCTCCCAGAGCAGATGTAGTGTCAGGTTTGCAAAGGTGGACAGAGCTAGAGTCTAGAATTAAAGTGCCATGGGCTCAAAGCTTCCCCTGCTGCCTGTGGTTGAGGGCATGCTTGTAACAACATGTTCATTTTTTCTGATCCTAACAGGGTCACCATTTAGTATATAAGAATTAACACCAGGTGATGAAGTAGCAGGCACTGCACCCAGTGACCTACAGGGGGCAGCACTATTTTCTCCTTCTCTCTGCCCCTGAACAGCTTCCTGCTTGTGTTAAGTACACCTTTAGTCCCAGTACTCAGGAGGCAGAGGCAGGCAGATCTCTGTGAGTTCGAGGCCAGCCTGGTCTACAAAGCTAGTTCCAGGAAGGCTCCAAAGCAATACAGAGAAGCCCTGTCTCGAAAAACCAACCAACCAACCAACCAACCAACCAACCAACCAACCAAACAAACAAACAAAAAAAGACAAGCTGAAAGTGGCACAGTCTCAGGTCCTGCTCAGTATTTGCAAGGCTGCATCATAGTGGATCCTGTCCCTTGTGAGGATAAGTGTCCCTAGTTTCAAAGCTCATTAAGACTGAGAAAAACACCCTGTTCGGAAGAACTGACTCCCTTCTGGGATGTAGTGCATAGCCCAGGTTCTTGTACCATGACCCCCGCTGCTGAGGAGATGTGCATCAGCCAAGACTCACCGAATTCCTGCTATGTGCGGGCCAATGAGGTTACAACGGAGGGTCAGACAGGCATCGTGCCTACTTTAATAAAAAGATTTTATGTGTACGAATGTTTGTCTGCATATACGGATATATACCACATGTATGCATGCTGACTGTGGAGGCCAGAATTGGGCATTGGGTTACCTGGGACTGGTTGTGAGCTGCCCTGTGGGTGCTAGAACCAGATATTCTGCAAGAGCAATCCTTGTTCTTAACCCTTTAGCCATCTCTCTAGCTCCACAGTTCCTAGTTTTAAGGGTCTGTGAGTCGTTGAGAAGGGAAGCATTAACAGTAATTATGAAAAATAATGAGTGGAGATTTTTAGATAAGATAAAACTGCACAAAGAAACAGAAAACACGACACATGGTGGGACCTGAGCCATGGTTGTGTTCACGAGAGAAAAGAAAGGTTTCGCAGCCTCACAGGCCGGGAACAGATTATTTTCCGGTTTGCTTATTTTGCCCCTGATCTAGGAAAGCCTTATTTCAGGAGACCAAAAGTTGTGTGAGGCTGGGCAGTGGACCTGTTGTGGGTCTGTCTTTGGTTTTCCCTTGACCAGTCATGGGAGCCGTGGTCTTGGATGGGCCTTAGTTAACTGCCTGCCTTTGGGTTTGGGGGCTGCTGTGTGTTTGAAGGCCCTGAAGTAGCCAGCTGTGCTATCATTCTATTTGGGATTTTATTTCATTCATTTCCAAAAACCTGGGCAGGAGCCTTGATTGACATCTATAGGACAGAGTATGCTCAGCCATGCAAGCTGGCAGGTGCTTGGGGGCTCCAGGGCCTCACTTGGCCTGACAGAGAGCCTGACCTCTGACCTGTGAGATTGAGGAAGGGGCTTGCCCTAGCACACTGGCTCACATCTGACTGGGGCCTGAAGCTTTGCCATTGCCTTGCTGGCGCCTGCCAGTCCATCCCTCTGGGAGAGGTGCCCCAGCTTGGGGGGTGCAGGAATTCCTGCCTAAGTCCCTGGCATCTCATCAAATGCCAGCTCAACTTCTAGTTATGCATCTCCCAGAGCATCTCCTGTTTTGGTGTCCTCAGGCAGCCTGTCCAGGTCTCCATGAGTCACGGAGCCACTTCTAAGCCTCAGTCCAGACTGCAGCATTCCATTTATAACAAACACTGCCACAGGAATTCAGGTGCCTCCTCTGTCGATACATCATGCATTGTGGCTGAAGGTGCTCTGCACTGGGGGTTGGGAGAGATAACTTCTGGTCCTAGATTTGCTGGGGGCAAGTGACTGACCCTTCTTGGCACTGTTAAAAGTGACAGTCTACAGCATGTACTTGTACACACACACACACACACACACACACACACACACACACACACACACACGGAAAATCAAGACTGAGTTTAAGATGGATGATTCATGTGTGTGTAAGAGAGAGAGAAACAGAGAGAGACACACACAGAGAGAGGCAGAGAGAGAAAGGGAGAGAGAGAGAGAGCGAGTGCTTACACCATACCCACCTTCCATACAAAGTATAGTATAGTTACCACATAATCAAAAACATGACCATGTATTATCAACTATTGTATATATGTTATTGGATGCACTGTGGGTTTCTAGAACATGAAGTGCAGTAGATCTGTTTGCCCCAAGTGTGAGAAGGATGTGTTGTTTCACAGTGTCACAGTGGCTGTGACATCGCCAGGAAGCAGGACATTTGTCAGAGCCACTGTGATCTGTTGGGACCATAGTGCTATGTTTGATCTGTTCTTGACCACATGACTGTCCTGAGCCTCACTCCTGCCATTGTACTTGGCTTTCTATTTGCCTCAAGTTGTTGCTGTCCAATTACCCAGTGAATATTTTCCAATCTGGCAGTTTAATTACTTGCCACTATATTTAAAAGATCTCAATTTATCCATGAATGATTTCATGCAGATTTGAACATACATACACTATATCTTGATCACATCCTCCCCAATTCTCTCCTTCCACTCTCTTGGGCTTCCCTAAACACGTGACTTCCACCTCCATGCCCTCTTTTTAAAATTTATGGTTTTATAACCCACTGAATCTAATTAGTGCTACATACATGAGCCCACGAAACCACCCAGTGGCCACATCCCTGAAGAAAAATGACCTGCCCTCTCCCCCAGGAGCCACCAGTTGCCAATGAATGATTCTCCAGCTATGGAGACTCACCCATGCTGGAATTACTGGCTGGCTTCACCTGTGCATAGGTAACTGGGGCTGCCTGGATTTTACAATGCAACAGCCATGTCATGTCCAGAAGGGCCATTTCACAGCTGTCCAGCCCATCTGACATTCTTTTTACACTTCTTCTAAGGGGGAAGAGAGATCATTTGGGGCTAAGAAATCAACAGCCACTAGTTCTCAGTACTTTGACCAGTTGTTAAGTCTCTGCATTGACTGATGCCCACTGCAAAAGAAGGTTCTATGAGCATGGTGACAACAGCACTAATTTATGACTTTCTCCAATACATTACTTTGAAGTCATTTCCTCAGTAGTTATTCTAGAGTTTGCCCTATCTATCTATCTATCTATCTGTCTATCTATCTATCTATCTATCTATCTATCTATCTATCTATCTATCATCTATATATCTGTCATCTATCTATCATTTATCTGTCATCTATCTGTCATCTGTCTATATCTCCACCTATTTATATCTCTATCTGTCTTTCTGTCTGTGTATAAACTTGTACTGACAACTACAGTATAGGATTTAGGAATTTCCTTTGATATAATTCTATTTCTCATCCTTCTGTGGTATTACTGTTCAACACACCACACCTACATGTGTTACAAATCCAATAGTATGTCGTTATATTATTATGTTAGATAATTTTCTATCTTGTAAAGGGTCTGGGAGAAAAAAGGAGAGCAAGTATCTGTTTATAGCCTTCATTATATTAAATTTCATATCTTTCATTTGTTCCTGTTGACTGCAATATTTATCTCTTCAATAGGAATCTGAGGCAGCATGAGAGCTGCTGGCATCCCAACCCTTCTAGGCAGGCAGGAGGATTCCATAGCCAGGGGGCTGTTCATTGAAGAAAAGAAGAGAGACAGAGAGAGACACAGAGAGAGACAGACAGACATAGAGACCCAGAGGGGGAGACAGAGAGACAGAGAGGGAGATAGACAGAAAGATAGAGACACATAGAGAGACACAGAGACATACAAAGAGACACAGACATAGAGAGAGACAAGGAGAAAGACACAGAGACAGAGAGACACAGAGACAGAGAGACACAGAGACAGAGATATACAAAGAGATAGAGAGACAAAGAGAGATACAGAGAGATATAGCGAGACACATGGAGACACACAAAAGAACATACACAGAGAGGCACAGAGAAAGACACAGAGATAGATAGACAGATAGGAAGTGAAAGAAGGGAGGAGAGAGAAAGAGTAAGAGACCAGACTGCTGAGTCTTTGTCTTTATTTGCAGTAGAGTCTCAGTGCCCTTGGGCTGAGATGGGGTGAGAACACGGGACTTGGGCTTCAAATGTCGCAGATTCTCACTCCCCTTGCTGAGTTCATAGATGTTTTTAAAAAATGTCTCTTTACTTGCTCTGTGCCTTTACGACCATTTCCAGAGAATCTAAACTTTTTTTTTTTTTTTTTTTTTTTTTTTGAGACAGTCTCTCATTTGTTATATAGCCCAGGCTGACATCAAACTCCATTCTCCTGCTTTAGCTGCCTGAGTGCTGGGAGAAACACTCTTTTTTTTTTTTTTTTAAACTAACTTTCACCAGTAGTGTCACGGGGAAGCAGGTCCCCACTCTCCTTGCATGGCCACACTCAGAGCAGAACATTCTTTTAGAAATTCTTATTTGAGGCTTTAATTAAAGTCTCTGTATCCTTCAGCTACAGAACTTGAAGATGTTACTGCGTATGCCAATAGCTTAAGTATTCTAGATATAGATGTGATATGAGTCATATATGTGCATATATATAGGATACACAGACACAGATGCAAGTAGTTTTTCAATAACTTTTTGGTGTTTAAGGAGTTGATTCCATGTAGATTTCCAGGCGGTATGAGGATGTTGGACTTGTATGACATTAAAGATACTTTATTATTTTGTGTGTTGAACTCAGGTTGTCGGGCTTGGTGGCACATGCCTTTACCCACAGAACCATCTCACCAGCCCTAGTGTGGTATTTTAAAAGGTGTCATTTTCCCCTCTGTGGGACCTGCTGTTGATCTAACGATCCTAACTTAAGGCTTTTTGGGAGGCAATATTTTGGGTTCTCTTGAGACGGGGTCTCCCTATAACCCAGGCTGACCTCTCAGAGACATTCTTCTCCAGTCTCTTTAGTGCTGGACTTACAGGTGTCTACCACCATGCTTGGCTCTGTAGGAGCTTCCTGTTTTTATTTCTGTTTCAACCCTCTGCAGAGCCTGTGATGGAGTTGCTCCCAGTCTGTTCAGAGCACATGCATGTTTCCAAGGGTGGCTGCTAGCAGTCACAGCACACCAAGGGGGGCCTTTTCCCCAGCAACAAGCAGCCTGGAGTGGTCAGTGCAGCTTTTCAACACACTGGCCCTTCTTCTCAGTGGGGCCTGGTTCCAGGTCATCCCAGTTGTCCCAGCAGATGACGAGGAGATCACCTGAAATGGGCAGTGCCCTCTGTCCTAATATGCGTACTCCCGGGACTGAGCATCTTGGGTCCCTCAGCTTGCAGGCTGAGATGATGAAGATCTGGGGGATGGCACAGGGGCCAGGCAGAGCATTGTCAGAGTCATGAAGTAGGCAGTACTCTGGAGGCACCAGGAAGGGCTGATCACACATCCTTGCAGCATGCTGGGCCTCAAGGGGACCAATCAGGAATGATCAAGATGGAGTAACCACAGGGAGGTGGCCACAGAGGAAGCCTCAGAGGTTGAGGAGTCTGTTCTTTTGTGTCCTGGGGAAGGCAGTGGCTCCATAGGATGCTGGCTTCTGTAGTCTGTAGGGAAAGGTCTGTTTGCCTGCCCAGATATGGAAGCTTCTGCATCAGGGGCCCTCTCTCCTGGCTTCTAGCTTCTGCTGGGGGATGGGGATGGATCTGAGTTCTGGGCTTGTGGCTTCAAAGGTTTCGGCCCACCTCACAGCACATGGAGGTCATGTCCCGGTTCCAGTCACATCTGAACCAAAACCCACCCTCTCAAGCTCCCAGCACCAAGGCATAGACAGCCCTTTCAGATTTATTTTCAGGCCTTTTTAAGTTTCTAGAAAACACTGGAAGAGAAAAAAAAAGTGACAGGTCTGAAAACAAGTTTTCTTCCTGCCTGTCAGTTTTCTCAGTGGGGCTTTGCTTAGGCTCATTCTGTCTGACCACTTCCCATCTTTGAGTGTTTGGAGAGAAAAAAAATAAGGAAAACTTAAATGTTTTCTTTTTCTTTTGTTTTTTGAGACAGGGTTTCTCTGTATTGCTTTGGACTCTGTCCTGGAACTCTCTCTGTAGACCAGGCTGACCTTGAACTCACAGAGATGCACCTGCCTCTGCCTCCCCATTAAAGGTGTGAACCACCACCGACTGGCTAAATGCTTTTTCTACGGTAAAGAGGCATGATTTCAAGTTCAGGGCCTACCATCAACTTCAGGAGATGTAGCAGGATCCTTAATTCTCTTAAAATTCATTTTTGTGTGTGTGTACGTGTGTGCATGCGTGTGAGTGTGATTGTACAGGTATAGAGGCCAGAAGTCAATTTAGAGTAACTTCTCTCCTTCTACCATGTTCTCTTGGAGACTGAACTCAAGCTGTCGGGCTTGGCTGCAGGCACCTTTACCTGCTGAGCTGTCTCACTTGAGCCTGTAGCGAGTTTCTTTTCTTTTCCTTTAAAGTTATTTATTATTTTTTAAAGATGCATCTATTTTGTGTCTGTGAGTGTTCTGTCTGCACGCATGTAAGTGCACTGTGTGTGTATGGTGTTCATGGAGACCAGATGGGAGTGCTGGATCCTTGGAGATGGAGTTACGGTTGGTCACCAGCAGCTGTGTGGGTGCTGGGAACAGAACCTGGGTCCTCTGCAAGCACAGCCAGTGCTCTTAACCCCTGAGACATCTCCAGCTCTTGTAGAATGTTCTTCAGCCATATATATATATATATATATATGTATATGTATATATATATACACATATATATTCTGATATACATATACACATATAATATATATACATACAAACACACACTATACATACATATATATATCAGAATATATATGTGTGTATTTGTATATGTGTGTATATACATACATATATATGTACATACATGTGTATATACATACATACATACATACATACATATATCAGAAGAAGAAATAATTCTGGCCCTGCCTCCTCCTGCAGCTGTGGTTAGAGACACATCTGAGGAACAGAATAATAACCATAACTGCCACTTTTCTCACCTTTGTTCTGTCCCAGGGATTATTATAGAAGCGGAGATTCTAAAAGCTCTTGTCAGGTACAGTGTGTACCGTGCTCTGTGTGGCTGTGAGAGTCTCAGTATTTATAGCTCCCGCTTTACAAAATATGGTATTTAGTCATGTATTAATCAGAGGAGAGCAGAATAAATAATCACCCCTCTTTCTTTTCATCTAACAAACTTCTGCTAGAAAAAGAAGCAATTTAAGGTGATGGTCATACAGAGTTTTAAAATTAGGGCGATTGAAGTGCAATTCATATACTGAAAAATTCAGGTACAGTTTATTGAGATTGGCCATAGGTAATTGAATGTGTCCTCATTACCTGAAGCACACAGAGTATCTTACAGTTTAGTTCCTTTTTTTTTTTTTTGTTTTTAAGACATTCAGAATCTTTATTTCAAAACAGAAACTATAGTAACCTTAATAGAAAGTATATATGGAAATATTCACAACCTGGCCATTGACAATGGAATGATTTCACCTGGCATTACTCACTGAGGAGCAGAAGAGCTTAAGTTAGAGCAAAGGCCCTTTTCATAGCGTTGTGAGTTTTTATCCCAATGACCACAGGGTACTGAAACTGAGTATTGAAATACTGTTATATACAAAGGTTTGCCTAAAAGGTCTGGAATGTGTAAGCAGCAAGAGGGAAGAGGGATCCAGTGACCGATGGAAAAGGGGAGAGGATCATCAGGGCCACCTCCATTTATGAACCAAGTGGACAGTGAGGGGATGGTTGTGGAGGGATCCGTGACCTATGACAGGTGGGAATCCTGGCATTCCTCCCAACATTCTACAACGCCATGTTTCCTAGTCGATTTAAAGAAATCCTCCCTCTCCCCACAGCTGGGTCTTTGGGAGCCCTGACCTCACACTTTTCCTAATCCCATCATCCCTCCAGCTGGAGTGAGGCTGAGCTTTCCATCCCCAACCTCAAGGAAACACCTCTCTCCAACAAGGACAGGGAGCCAGATGAATAGAATCTGATCCGGGTCAATTTCCACCCAGCAGAGACACTGATGTTCCTGTACACAGGGAAGATTTTCATAGATTCTAGCAAAAAGAAAGCTACAGGAACAAAGGAAACAAGTTCTTAGCAGCCAGAGCAAACTGCCAGTGCACACACACTCGTATCCTCAAGTGTGGGCCACACTGCATAATTACACACACTGTCCCTAATGTGTCTCCAGAGTCAAGGTCCCTCGGCCACTTAGCACAGTATCACGGGAACATAGTAACACGGGGAGCCAAAGAGTGTAACAGACACAGACAAGCATGACATGACCGCAGAGCCACAAGGTACTCAAGGTAATTAATCATCATTCAGGAAAAGCCCTCTCCCAGAGCTGAGGTGATAAAGCCCAAGTGAGCTATGAATCCCTTTAAACCAAAATAAAACAAAACCAACACATAAAATCTTTTAAGAAACAAAACTGAAGTAAGAAATGCCTATCGGGAGCTACTGCATTTAAGTTTCTCATTTGTATGGCTCGCTCACCAGGTGGGTGGTGGGGGTGACTGAAGGAAAAGAACCCGGTGAGCTGTAAGGACAGGAATGAGGTGTTTGGCACAGGAGGAGGAGAGAGGCATTTTACAAGCCCTCCTCCCATCTCTGGACTCCATGCAAAATAAAAGGCCACCAACACCACCATTAACTACAAAGCCCATCTTTGTAACAAGCATAGATTTCAAGTAACAACACTACATAAGAACTATAATCTTACAAGGCCACAGAAAGCTGTGGGCCTTTCTCTATAGGTGCTCGCTCACTCTTCTGGAAAGAACCCGGAAGAGTCTTTGTCTCACATGCCAACCAGCAATATCTGTTCTTGGTTCATGTTGTACCATCGCCCATCCACATCGAACCCTTCTTTCCTCAAAAACCTCTCTTTAAACACTTCCCTCCGACCTGATTTCCTCATTTTTTTTCATTATTTGGTAAAATTACACTTAAAAAGTAAATATATATGCAAGAAAACCTGAAGATAAAATAAGTAAAACCCAAGTTACTTTAGCTGTGCAGAGCTGTATCGAGTGAGGAAGGTTCCCATCTGATCCCCAGTGGCCCTCCAACACTAGGTGTGAAGGTCTGTTTGCTTCCTGGAAAGCTGAGGTTGGGGGCAGGGGCTACATCCCCCTCCCACTCCCTAAGCCAGGGGATCCTAGAACTAAGGGGAACTGCAGCCACTCCCTCCTGACATGAAGGTAGGTTCACTCAAGAAATACCCACAAGAAGTGAAACAGTTAACATGCCATTGGGTGCCCCTGAGTGTTCATGGAGTGTGTGGGGTGACAAAGGATCTAATAGCAGCGACCAGAAGCAATCCTGGTTCATCCTGATGAGGTCTCCCCGCTTTGGAGGAGGTTGCTTCCCATGTTGGAGGGAGGTGAAGGAGGTAGGCCTCAGGCATTGCCAGGGGTCCCCTTGACAGTCTGCATGCTGTTCAACTCCACACCAGAGGCTTTCCCCTGCCCCTCGAAGGTCCTGGCAATGTCTTTGAAAGTCCTGCCTTTGGTCTCAGGGACTTTGAAGAAGGTGAAGATTAAGAAGATGACGAGGAAAGCAGCAAAGACAACAAAATGTAGGCTCCTAAGTAGTCTACAGCTGAGGGGAAGAACATCCCAACCAAGAAGTCGGAGGCCCAGTTAGAACAGGCAGCCATTGCCATGGCAGCTGGGCAGGGGCCCTGGCTAAAGAGTCTGGCCACAATAAACCAGGGAATGAAGCCTGGTCAAAGAAGCCGCATAGACCATGATAGCCATAACATAGACAAAGCTCATGGCTTCACACTCATCCTTTAGTAAGAGATCAGCATGAAGATGGAACAAATAGCCATGCGTCCCAGGCCTGTCATGTGCAGGGTTCACCTCCCTGCTCTCTCCACCAGGAGCAGAGAAACTACAGCAAAGATGGCATTAACCACACCAGCTCCAGTCGTAGCGGTTCCTGGAACCTGCATCCTTGAAGGTTCCTGCCGAGTAACACAATACAGCATTGATCCCAGAGAGCTACTAAGATGGCTGGAGAATGATGGAGATGAGGAGTGGCTGGTGGTAGCTAGGCGACCTGAAAGCTCCTTCACGGTGACTTGCTTCTCCTGTGTCATTCTGGCACTCTCGCCTTTTACCTCCTGGATCTCCTGGGCCACATCCTGGGTGCCCCATAACCGCTGGAGGATCTCCTCGAGGTCTTCCTCTTTTCTGCTAATAAGCAAGAATCTTGGGCTCTCGGGGCAAAATGGAAGGGCTGCACTTTGAAGGATAACCAGAATGATGGTTAAGCCCAACAGCCCAGGCCACTGCCCTTCAGAGAGCAGGATGAAGTCCAAATCAAAGACCGGAGCCACCAGGATCCCAACAACAATGCCCAGATGGTGTACTGTGCCACAGGCACTGTAGGGCAGTGGGAGACATCTCTCCAATGTACATGGGCACAAAGACTGTGCACATTCCACAGAAGATGCCCATGGGGTCAACAGACCATAATGCAGCCACCAGTGACGGCCAATGGGTTGACCAGAAGCATAGAATTGTGCCTGCCAAGGTGGTTGACAAAGAGTCCAACATAAAAAGCGCCAACCATTGCACCAACAGAGAAGATGGCCACACACAAGGACCAGAAATGGTCAGCAGCTCCTTAGTTGCAGGGTCTTCTGACTTCCCTTCCAAAGTGTAGCTGAGAAAGTCCCTTATGATTGTCTCAGGGGGGCATCGATGACTCCAGTGTTGTAGCCAAACTGGAAAGAGCCAATCATGGCGACAGTAATGGCAAACACCAGAGATGGGGTCACCTTTGCTGTCCCCATGGTCCTGACTTACTTCTCAAGCATTAAGGATGATCTAGAGGTAGGTTCCAGTGACACCTTTCCCAGCCAGTGCCCACACAGCAACTTCTCTCCTAAGATCTCGATAACCATATCACAGCAAGGTTCACAGCCAGAAGCCCAGCCTCCCTATTTATAATCTCTGCAAGGGGTGCTCACTTCCCTATCCCCCTCCAGCCTATGACCTCAGGAATTTAATGACCTAGTATCTGAATATCTGATCTTCACAACTCCTCCCTCAGCACCTTCCAGCCTTTGCAAGGCATCCTCCCCCCCCCCACACACACTTTTTACCACATCCTCTCTGTGGGCCTTTTTCAATTTTTTTTTAAAAGCCCATCCAAATTCCTTCTCCTTTTCAAGAGCTGACAACCTTTTTGTTTCACAAAAAATCCCCAAAACCAAAAAAAAAAAAAAAAACAAAAAAAAAAAAAACTCCACATTTTCCTCTTAAAGGCAGTCTCTCCTGTCCCACCCAGCTAACAGCTACCAGCAACCATCAATTGGTTGTCCTCACTGGTTTTATCTTTTCTGAATGGTAAAACAGCGTTCAGGGGCTAGAGAGATGGCTCAGCAGTTAAGAATGTACTGTTCTTATGGAGGCCTCGAGGCAGAGCCTAGGATCTGTGCTGGGTAGGTGGCTTACAACTACTTATGTCTCTACCTTCGGGGGTCTTACACCTTCTTTTGGCTTTCAGTTGTACCTGTGCACAATCTCTCTCTCTCTCATAAAAAAATAAGTTCCTTAAAAAACCCAGTATTGGGAGCTGGTTAATCACATATACTGCTCTTATTGAGGACTAGAGCTCAATTCCCTGTAACAACATCAGGTAGGTCATGTCCACCGGTAAGCAGTTCATGCTTCTGATCTCCAACATCTCCTGTCCCATATGAGATGCCCCACCCCCAACACATATATTAAGAAACAAAGATAAATCTTAAAAAATCCAGTAGCCTTTAATATCCCATGTCTCCGACTTGGCATTCTGCTTTGAAAAGTATCCATACCATTGAGGGTGTGAATAGCTTGTTCCTTTTCATTGTTGCACAATGTCCTGAGGCATAGGCACCAAGTGTTCATTCATTCTCTTGCTGAACGACATGTGGCTTGTTTGTAGTTTGGAGCTATGAGAAATGCAGTTTGATTAATTCATATAAACTGTTAATATAGGCTTATGTTTTCACCTCTTTGAGAATGAAAGGACTGGATCATGTGGTACAAATTTTAACTTTGTATACATATATATGTGTGCATCTGAGTGTCTGTGTGTGTGTGTGTGTGTGTGTGTGTGTGTGTGTGTGTGTGTGCGCGCGCGCTCAGGGGTATGTGTGTGCGTGCGTGTATGTGTGTGCTCAGGGGTGTGTTTGTGTGTGAGTGTGTGTGTGTGCTCAGGTGTGTGTGTGTGTGTGTGTGTTTGTGTGTGAGTGTGTGTGTGTGCTCAGGTGTGTGTGTGTGTGCATGTGTGTGTATGTGTGTGTATGAGTTAGTGTGTGTGTGTGTGCTCAGGTGTGTGTGTGTGCATGTGTGTGTGTGTGCTCAGGGGTGTGTGTGTGTGCATGTGTGTGTGTGTGCATGTGTATGTGTGTACGTGTGTGTGCATGTGTATGTGCATGTGTATGTGTGCGTGTGTGTGTGTGTGTGTGTATATATGTATGTGTGTATGTGTATGTGTATGTATGTTGCATGTGGAGGCCAGGGGTAAACTCTCAGGCTCCCATTTATCTTGGTTTTTGAGATAGGGGCCGGGGTGTCTCTCAGCAGGACTTGGAGGCTTCACACACATGTTCTTTTTTCTTTAACTCACATGACTCAGGAGGGGCTGGAGAGACAGACAAGGGTGCTGATGGTCCAAGGGAAATATGAACCTGGGTCCCCTTTTTGTGATGGTGATGGAATCAGTGGGTGGCCACACAGTCTCACCAGGTCATTCTCCAGTTTATTTCCCATGGGACTTGATTATGGGAACCTTATCATATTAATTCAGATTGCAGTAACTATTTCAGACAAACCATATCCTGGTGTATGAGAACCAGCTGCCCAGAAGCAGAGGTGCCAAGAGAACAAAGGGTCATTCAGCTCCAGCATTGTGCAAACCCAAGAATGCCTAACAGCAGCAAAGATGGGTGCGTCTCTGTATGTTTACCTACTAACCTTAATACTGGAACCAACCAGAGACCTTTCCTGAAGACCACTAACAGGTAGCCACCATATCCACCCTCAGCTAGGAAACACCACTGTGGTCATGATCTATGCAGAGGGCTCTTCTGCACTGTCTTCGTGGGGTTGAAGATGTGTTCATGGCCTCCTGCAGGCAGAGGTGGTGACCATGATGACTTATCCATGCCAAGCCGTATCCCTTCAGTAGCATCGGGAATGTGTGCTTGGCACGGGTGGGGGAGACCCAGTGAGTGATGGAGGAGGAGGGGTGGATCCTGCCGACAGCCTGCTCTGATGGCTCCAGAACCTCCTGTGAGCCCCCAGATGGGCACCAGTGTTCTCAGCACCTCAGCTCTCCCTTCACAGAGTGTATACAGAGAGGGGGAGGACCGAGGGGCACCCGGGTCCTGCTCTCATGGGGCCCGGCTCCCATGAGTTATCCTTGCATATTGGTTTTCAAAAGCTCAGACGTATGCACTGGGAGTCACAAAAAGTCTCTTTCAGATGGTGATAGGGCCTGGGTGGGAGGAGGAGTATACTTCAGCTCTTGTCCTAGATTGGGATGTAGTTCTGTCCACTTAAAAGTCAATTTACCCCAGGAGATGGGGACAGAACACTTGAGAGCCCAAATGGCATGTTTTTTTTTTTCCAGAAGTCAAATGCCTCATGAAATCAGTCTGCTCCTATTTTAAAATAATCAAAATCAAAGTCTCTTTGTTCAGCTGTTTATTTGGTACAGGCAACTGCCACAGACTACAAATGTGCTGAGGCCAGGGCTTAGTTGTGTGTTTGGCAAGTGATTTTAAGGAGTCAGTCTCCTTCTGGGGCTTTGCCCCGTCTGCCCTGTGTAGCACAGCTTTTGCTTAATTCTCCAGGGAGTTATGGCAAGCTCCCACTGTGGAGGTGGTAGAACCCTTGCAGATTAAGCAGTCTCTGGGCAAACCTCTTGCAATGTCCTTGCTAGGATGCAACTCTCCTTGTCAAATAATTTCTTCTATTTCTAGCATATTCTCCTTCCATCAGGGCTTTCCTGCTTGGGGACAGGAATCATAACTCATGGAGTACAAGATGTCTGTGGTCTTGGGGTGCATTTTGAGCATTAATATTCACAAATGCACAATGTAATAGGCAACAGGAGAGTTAAGGAATGAACCCCAGGCAGGCAGGCAGCAGACAGTTTAGGAGCCCAGCTGCTTGGGGGGCGGTGGGGGTGGCTAATAGCAGGACAAAGTCAGCAATTATCGCAGGAAAGACTTTTTGTGTTGAGGAATCTTTGAGGGGACTGTCTCAGATGGCATTTTCTTCTCGCCCCTTAATTCCAGATTCTGCTTGTGGCTGCCCTATGGGATGCAGGTGCCTACTGTGTGGGAGGAGGGTTGATCCTATACAGACTCAAGGGAAAGATTAACCTATGGCTGACATGTGACAGAGAGAGAAAAGTTTACAAGGCAGGCAGTGTGGGATGCAAATTTGGGCTCACTGTTCACATCAGTCTGCCCTCGGGTGCCACAGAGTCCATGGACCCATCACTTTCTGTCATTGTTGAGTTAGCTGAGAACCCATTTCTTAATTTCAGGAAGATCCAATGGTCCAAGCCTAGAGATCAGGATGATACACAATGGGAGGTGCCCTCTGTATGGCTGTCCCTGCCTACCCTCACCCACTGTTCTTACAGTCCTCTCCAGCAGGCTGGAGAGAGTCAGGGCAGGGTTTAGCAGGAACCTGAAGCCAGGCCTACTTGCTGTTCTATGCAGCATTGCCTCTAGCCAAGGAACTCACTCAACCAAGGAAATGCAGCAGAACCCTCTGAGGATGCTGCTAGCTGATTGGACAGCTTGCTCTCTTGGACGGTTCAGGAGCACCAGCCTAGAGGTGGGAGCACCCACAGTGGGCAATCCTTCACGGATGGCCCAATCTCATTTGGGCAATTCCTCAACTGAGATTCCTTCTCAGGGGACATTAGGCTGTGTCAAGTTGACAGTTAAAGGATACTCCCCTTCTGTGGGTGACAGGGGATTGGTTGCTCACAGCTCACAGCTGCTCTGGTGTCTGGTTATTTCATACAGAGTCAAACAAGGGCAAGAGTGCTTCATAGCCTGTTGATGACAGATGATCTTCGGGCCCTGTGCCATCTGTTAAATGCCCGGGTTAGTGACTTGCTGGAAAAGCTGGTCTTTTTTAGGGGGTTGGGGCACACATCCTGGGAATTGAACCTAGGCATCTGTGCATGCTAGGCAAATAAATGCTTTCCCACTCAGCCAGCTCCCCAGATAATGATTTCTGTTTCGGATTTTGGCTTTTTGACACAGGGTCTCAGACAGTCTAGGTTGATCTTGTTCTCTCTCTCTCTCTCTCTCTCTCTCTCTCTCTCTCTCTCTCTCCCATTTTGAAATATGGCAGTGTTGCTCATCCACATGGGTTGACTGGCCACAACAGTTACAGAGGTGACACTAATGCCATGCATCTTAGATTCTGAAGAATTTGCACATCACCATCTCTACATCACAGTATTCTTATGATTCACATCCAATTTGTGAGTTTCCATAAAGACTCAAGACTATGGGAACAACCTGGATAAGAGGGACTATCATTAGGGCCACCCACTTAAGAGGTGAGTCTCCATTTTATCTTGTTGGGAACTTAAGACTTATTTGGTCATAGGTCAATCATTGGATCAGAGTCTACCATAGTTCGTAAGTCATCTTAACTGGGTGACAAGACCTGCTGGGGTGGTTAATTTGTCAACTTGACATAGTCTAGAGCCACCTAGGAAGAGAGTCTCAGTGAGGTATTGTCATCATTGGGTGGGCCTGTGGAGATTCTCTCTCTCTCTCTCTCTCTCTCTCTCTCTCTCTCTCTCTCTCTCTCTCGTGCGTGTTTGTTTTATAAGATTTCTATTAATGTGTATTGGTGCTTTGCTCACTTGTATACAAGCACATCATATGTGTGCAGTGCCTGAAGAGGTGGGAACAGGGCACTGGATCCCTGGAACTAGAGTTATAGATGTTTGTGAGCTGCTAAATGGGTGCTGGGAACCAAACCCAGGTCCTCTGGAAGAGCAATGAATAATCTTATCTATTGAGCTGTCTCTCTAACCTCGTGGATGGTCTTTAAGTCAGCGTGGGAAGAGCCAGCTCCCTGTAGATAGCACCATCCCTTGGAGGAGTGTCCTGTATGCTGTGAAAGTGGAGAAACTGGAGCTGAGCAAGTGAGCCTGCATACACAATTCTCTCTGTTCTTGACTGCATATAATGTGGCTAGCTGTTTGAAGTTCCTGCCCTGCTCTTCCTATAATGATGAATGTAATCTGGAATTTTAATGAAATAAACTTTCTCCCATAAGTAGTTTTTTTTTGAATGGGGGGGTCAGGATATTTTATCAGAGCAACAGAAATGAAACTAGAATTTGGAGGCTCTATCCAAATAGGGTAAGACTTCAGCATGTTTTCCAAGGTGGGGGCCCTAAGATGAAACCTCTGACACTTGACTAACGAGGTAGGTGATGCCACCATGGTCCTGGAAGCTATCAAGCTGTCAGGCATAACTACTGCCATCACTAATTACAACACAGGACTCGGAAGCCTGTGCTGTCTCAGACAGTATCATAAAAGACAGGATGCTGTAAAGATGTCATTGGTGATGATTGGGCTTCTGTTGAGGGGAGTAGCTTTCTCTGGGACCAGTTTTGCCTTGGCTTATACTCTAGAAAACCGAGCCCAGGGAACTATTGGGGAAGGAGAGGGGAGTTGAAATTCCAGAGAAGCAACAGTAAAGCCCAGAGGCAGTGGGATGGGAAGAGAAGAGACGGGAAGGGAATAGAGACAGACATAGGTAGGTCACTGCAACCTAAGAACATTGCAGCTGGTTTCAGTCATCTACTTGGAGGAATGTTTTGGAAAGCAAAGACTCCATCAGCCTTCCCTTCTGATCTCCAGTTTCTATCTGCCTAAAACTCACCCATGAAGCTTAGGATTGTGAATGCCTTCCTCAGCCTGGGTTGTGTCACCGAGTTGCTCTGGGCAGCCACTAGGAGCTCTATACCTCATCATAGCTCACAAAGTTAGGAAGAGCCAGCCATATAAGGCAGCAAAGGTTACCTATAGCTCCCACGGTGGGCTCAGGCAGCTGCTGAGCTAGAACCAAGTGAGAAGAGCATGGCTCACACCAATAGTACATGAGAGCTACTCAGCTGCAGGCTTGGCAAGCTGAGCATTGCAGTGGACATCTGGGTTGATTTTCAGGGGGTGGGGGCTTGGGGTGGGGACCCCGGAAGCAGGTTCATATTCTGGCTGCAAGTTCAATAGATAGCTAGAAGGGGCAGGCAAACTTGTGGGGGGATGCCTGGGATTGGCTGTCTCTAAAGGTCCCTGACACTGTTCCACCCTCATCCAGAGAGAGGGTCACCACCTCCACGATGATGACCTGTGAATGAGTGATGTTGACTGTGGTTTTATGAATCAGCTGAGCTGCCACATACATTCTCTGACCAGGAGTACCTTCTGCTGAGCTCCCAGGAATAGCAACTCCGAGGTGGGAGCCAGTCCAGAGCCTTGATCCTTGTTTAGCATAGGCCATATCTGCCAAATCTGCCTAAGTCTTTGTCACAGCACAGACTTGGCTGTGCTGGAAACGCTAGAGGAAAGTGTTGGAGCTGTTCTGACTTGGCCTCCAGAGAATTAGCATTCTTCTACTGGGCATGATCTTTATCTGACACCTACTAACCTTGACTTCCATGCGCTCTCCTTGTCCTTTTCACTTTTACTTCCCCATTTCCTGCCTACATGGCTGTTTTCCACATCATTTCCTGATAGCACTCAATCTCCACCCAGCTTTTCACAGCCCCTTTGAGTTCTTCTTCCTGTACATGGCTTTAGGTGGGTCTGGTCTTGAATGACTCAGGCATAGTGTGTACTCTGAAGGACCCACCTAGGGCTGAGGCTCCAGAGAGTAGAGACCCCACCCAGACTGCCTCCGATGAGAAAGGACAATAGGTTCTAAGATAACCCTGGCTATCTTAGGCAAAGAGGTCATTCTCTACTCTGGACTTCAGTATGTTGGAGCCTTTCTAATGCCCCCATCCTTCAGGTGGACTTATACTTTCTGATCTTCCATATTGATGGGGGTTGTCCTTCTTTATATATGTTTCTCTTACTGGTTGATGAATAAAACACTGTTTGACCAATGAGGCAAGAAGACAGGCAGAACTAGGAGACAAGGAGAATTCTGGGAAAGGTAGGCTGAGGGAGCCCCACCAAAGACAGTCACCATATAGAGACTGGGAGGATAGGACCCTCCAGGCATTCTACAGTAAGATAAGGCCATGTAGAAATACATAGATTAATAGAAATGGGTTAATAATTAAGAGAGAGATAGCCAATAAGAAGCCCAAGACATTGGCCAACAGTTTTATGATTAATATAGCATCTGTGTGTTTATTTGGAGCTGAGCAGGGTGGCAGACAAGAAATCTCCAGTCTACACTCTATCCCAGACCCCAGTCCCCTCCCATCCAGCCCTCTCTATCTTCCTTCTTGCTACCCTGCTCCATAGTAAGCTGGGGAAAGAGCCAAGAGCACATTCAGGAGACACAGCAGGCACCTCTCTGACTCCAGATGCCTAGCGGCCATGTCTAGATATTTCCTTTGTCCTCTGCTACGGCCAATGCATCCAAGAACAGAAATGTATGCCTCATCTGGGCACCCACGGAGCTCCCTGGCTCTGCTTCTGCTCTTAGTACCCACTCAGGAGAACATGGTGGGAGAAAGGTTGGCCTCCTGGGCTCTTTTTTGCTGGGAGTAGAGTTCCTTGTCCAAGCACACCTTGTTTTCTAGTTTTGAATGGTCTCCTTTTGCTCTAGCCTTCCTTTGTAGGACCACTAAAAAGGCTGCAACCACCCCATCCCTAAACTCTGATGTTGACTTATGTTCAAGTATATTTGTTTGTTCTCCCAAGGAACCAAAGGTGGCCATTACACACCTGTTTTGTGGCTGCAAAAGAAGTGTGGATACATCAAGCTGGCATTTTGGCTACTTGCCATTTCACCAATCAAGTTTTAAATTCCAGTTCCATGTTCCTATCTCCTTGGACACAATTTAAAATGGGGTTGCTGCTGTCAGAGAAACTGGGATACAAGGAAGAACCTAAGAGATTTATACAAGGTCCCTCACAGAAGGGGAAAGGAACAAGATCTCCTGAGCATATTGGGAGTGGGAGGGAACAGTGAGTGGAGAGGAAGTTAGGAGAAAGAGAAGGGGAGGAGAGGAGAACATGTGGGGACCAGGAAGATTGAATTGGGGGATGAATAGATGAGAGAAAAAAAATAAAGAAAGAGAGAAAGAGAGAGAGAGAGAGAGAGAGAGAGAGAGAGAGAGAGAGAGAGAGAGAGAGAGGGAGAGAAAGAGAGACCATTATAGAGGGAGCCATTATAGGTTTGAAGAGAAAACTGACTCTAGAGAAATGTCCAGAGACCTACAAGGATGATCCCAACTAACAATTTGAGCAACAGTGGAAAGGCTACCATAAATGCCCTTCCCTGATAATGAGATTGATGACTAACTTATCCACCATCATGGAGCCCTCATCTAGTAGCTGATGGAAACAGAAGCAGACACCCACAGCTAAACACTGAGCCGAACTTCTGAAATCCAATTGCAGAGAGGGAGGAGTGATAAGAAAAGGGGTCAAGACCAGGCTACAGAAACCCACAGAGACAGCTGACCTGAACAAGGGGGAGCTCAAGGACCCCCAGACTGATAGCTGGGAAACCAGCATTGTACCGACTCAGACCCCCTGAATGTGGGTCTCAGTTAGAAGGCCTGGGCAATCTAAGGGACCTCTGACAGTGGAACCAGGAAAGGACTTTGGGAGCACATTCCCCATGGAGGGATACTCCCTTAGCCTAGAGGCAGAAGGGAGGGCCTAGACCCTACTCCAAATGACTTGACAGATTTTGATGATCCCTCCTGTGAAAGCATCACCCTCCCTGTGGAGTGGGGAATGGGATGGGATGGGAAGGGGGCATGGGAGGAAGAGAAAACTGGGATATGTAAAATAAGAATGTGTGTGTGTGTGTGTGTGTGTGTGTGTGTGTGTGTGTTTGTGTGTGTGTGTATTGGGGATGCTGATGGCTGTGACCCTAAGTGGCTTAAGCAACAGTTGGGTGGATTAGTTCTCACAATAGAAAGATGATAGCTCAAGCTTCAGCAACAAAAGGATAGTATCTGTGGGAGTCCCTCCAGGCTGCCTCTCAGCATGTATACTTCATTTGAAAGCTGGCTTTCTTCTTGGTTGTAAGATGAACACTAACTACTTCCAGGGAAACACATCTGTCAGTCCACAGCAGAAGGGCAGGGAGGTTTTCTCACTGTAAAAAAAAAAGTCTTTTGCTGTGTTTGTGGCTGAAACAGCTTGAGTTCTTGCCATTCCTCATTGCCATGGCCAATGGAATGCTCTGGATGGTTTGGGAGGGGGTCCACTTACCTTTCTATAAAATGATAATGGAGATAGATGTGTCAGCACGATAATGGGCATGGCTTAGACTGATCAGGAATCCTTCTGAAGTAGGAAATAGTACAAAGCCTATCCAGATTCCATGCTTACTACCCTTTTGGGGTTGGGAGGAGGCAAATGGAGGTTGGGGAGGTCAGTGCAGTGAACCAAACTGTGTTAGTACATATGCTACTATGTGATAAAACACAGACATTGGTCTCTCCAGGCATAACCTTGTCTAGTTTATTTTTTCCTGTCCATTGGCATAGTTTTATAGACAAGGATGTTAAAAACCCATCTAAGTATTGTTGACTGGAATACAAAGAAGTTTGTTTCTGACTTTTTAGGTCTATTCCCATCCTGAAGTTAAGACAAATAGGTATAATGGCAGATCTTCATGTCATCACTCACAGTGCACCTTTTCAGTTACTCGAGGGGATATTCTTGTTAGCTTTAACTGTTACCTTGAAATAGTCTAGAACCTCCTGACAGGGAAGTCTCCATGAAGAATTTCCTACATCAGATTGGCCTGTGAGCAAGTGTGGGATTGTATTGATTGTTAATGTGGGTGGCACCATTAGCTGGGCAGGTATCCCTGGGCTCTATAAGAAATTCAGATGAGCATTAGTCTGTGAGCAAGCCAGCAAGCTGTACTCCTTGACGGTGTTCCTTCAGACTCCTCTCTGAACTCCTGCCCAGACTCTCCTCACTGATGAGCTATGCTTGCAAGGTGAAATAAATCCTTCCCTCCCCTAAACTGCCTTTGGTCAGTGTTTATGACAACAATAGAAATCAAATCAGAACAGAAAGTAACAGAGACGTGAAGAGCAAATGGTCACACAGCTGGCTCTCAGCAGAGGAAGTCCTCCACAGTGAGTGCCCTGAGTAGGCAGTGTCCTGGAATGAGGCAGCCTGTGGCTCAGGTTGGAACTGCTTGACCACCAGGGAGTAGAAAGGGATCTTTCTTCCTTTCAGACATTTGCCTCTCCGTGCTGCTGCTGGGGATTTTGTGTAACCAGAGGCATCGTGATGCTGAGGTCTGCTGGAAGGGACTGCTTTGAATGGAAGGTCAACTTCCGTGATGCAGACTCTCTGGGAACCAGGCTCCCCACAGGCCTTCCTGTGCACATGCACAGTCCTGTTTGATCCCTGTCCCCACGCAAGATGACTTCTTCTGTTCCCCAGAGGGCTATGTCATGAAATCTGTGCTGTGACTAAGGCAAACCACTACCTTTGATGACTGCATGCTGACTCGGGGGACAGAGCTAGGAGGTTCATGACATCATAATTATTTGGTTCTCGGGAACTGAAACATCCCACAGATGACAGTAATTAACAAGTCCTGCCCAATGTGACAATTTCTTCCAAAGGTTGTAAGATGTTCAGAGTTCCCTCTCTCTACCCCATCCCCCTTCCCGCCCCTCTCTACTCCATCCCCCTTCCTGCCCCCTCTACCCCATCCCCCTTCCTGCCCCTCTCCATCACCTCCCACTCTGTTCTTGGTTCCCTTCCAGTCCACACTGTGTCCCTCCCTATACCATTCCTTCCCTCTTTTCTTTTGACCCACTCTCCTCTGCTGTCAACATCTTTTGTTCTCCATCTGGGAGCAGAGGTAGAGCTGGGGACACCATTGTCCAGTGCTTCCAGGGGTGGGTGGGGCTCCTAAATTCCACGAAATCCACTGCTGTCTCCGGGTCTCAAGCTCCCAGGCTGCATTGCCTGCTGGGGACCAAGTTTCCTACTTAGGTAAAGTGCTGGGCTTGCCTTGTCCTGTACAGCCAGATTTCTCCTCCAAATCTTTGTTTACTTAAAAAAAAAATTCCTGGGCTTAGAAACACAGACTGTTCTTTCAGAAGACGCAGGTTCAGTTCCTAGCATCCACAAGTGACCCACAGCCATCTGTAACTCAAGTTCCAAGGGATCCAAACACATATGGTACATAGCCATACATGTAGGGGAAATATCCATACACATAAACCAAAATGTAAACTCAGTGAATAAGTAAAATGTAACATAAGTAAGTAAAATTTAAAAATGAAACTTAGCAACTCAATCAGCATTTTAAAAAAATCAACCCTCCTAACAATACAATCAGTAGAGAAACTAATTCTTAAGGAATGATGCTAGAGAACCATTAATGTCTTTGAAAAATACCATAACCAAAGTGCTCGCTGATTGGTTAGTGGGTGGTAACTGTCAGTCCCCAAAGAAAGCTAAGTCTCATTCAGTACCTACGGCTCCTCCCAGCATGCCTCACCCCACTCCCTACCCTAAACCTCTTCCTGCCAGGGGATGGGCTTCCTTTCTCCTCCTCTTCTCCTCCTTATATAACTTGGCCATTTTAGCCACATGCTATCTTGGTCTATGCACTCTCTTGCCCTCTCTTGGCCCACTCTCTCTTTTCCTCCTCTCTCCATTCCCACCCCTCCTCATGACCCAGTTCAGCCTGGACTCTCAGGTGCCTCTGGCTGCACTACTCCTCCATCATACATAGGAGTGGGCATGTCCTCCTGTTCTGTCAGTAACCAGCCTTAAACAGGCAGGAAATTCTGTCATTCATGACAACATGGTAGGTCAAACCAGAGGACATTGTGCTAAGAGAAATAAGTCAGGCATGAAGACACATAGCTCATGACCTCACTTCCTTGTGGAGTCCTAAAAGACAAACTCACTGAAGTGGAGAGTACCATGGAGTATCCAGAGGCTGGAGCCTTGGGAGTGAATGAGGAACACAGGCTCTGGACAGTTTCAGTTGACCAGGAGCAGGAAGCGGTTCCTGGGGCTCTATTATTGCCTAGCACAGTGACCACGGCTAATAATATCATGTGCCTTTCAAAATGGCTAAAAGAGTGTTGTTATAGTAAGTAGCCTTTTTGTTGCTGTGGTAAAAATGCTCTGATATAAAACCTTAGGGGAGAGAAGGATTTATTTGACTTAACTCCCAGGTCACACTCCATCATGGACAGAAGTCAGGGCAAAGAACTCCAGCAAGAACGTGAGGCAGAAACTGTTATGTCCAGACTGCTGTGGAGACCTGAATCCTGTATGTAAAAGCAAAGAGCCTTGATTTAAGTTTGAACTTGTCTCCTCCGTGTGTCCAGTGCACTGGCACGATTGAAGAGTCTTGAGCTCAGTTGGGTGGGGCTTTTATCATAGCAGAGGTCGGGATAAGAGGATTTCTAACCTTCAGGACCCCTGATTGGCTGACATTTGTGTAGGGGTGTCTTGGTGAAAGGGGATGGGTGTGTGTTGAGCTTAGGGACATCTGATGATCCTATCTATAATGGTGGTAACATTAGGTATTTCCTTTGTTTAGGTTAGGAACTTTCCCCTTGCATGCTGATTGGTCCATTCCTTTGTGGTATGTGGGTAGTCCCAGTTTGTGGTCTTTCCTGGAGTCAGGTGGTACCTTAAGGTAAACTGGAACTCAGGCCTGTTTTCTGGTTGGTCTCTGTTGAGCCTGTCATGGCAGCAGTATAGCCAAGCAGCAGGTGTGTACCAAGCTGTCCAGGGCCCTACAGAAACCATGGAGGAACTCTGCTATTCGGCTGACTTATGCTTTCTTCTACAGCCCAAGCCCACGTGCCTGGGTAATGGTGCCACCTCCCACATCATTGAACAATCAAGGTATTCTTCCAGATATGCTCGAGGGCGGATCTGAGCTGGGCAATTCCTAAAGTAAGATTTCCTTCTTAGGTGACTGGGCTGTGTTGCATTGACATTTAAAGCTAACGAGGACAGTGGGTTTTTAAATGTTCCCACCACAAGGGAATGGTAAATATTTAAGGTGATGAATATGTTAATTAGCCTAATTTGATCATTTCATAGTGCATAAAGGGATCTAAACAATACTTTGTAGCCAAAAATCAAACAAAACATAATAAACTGTTTTTATAGCATTTTTAGTTGCTCAGACACATTGCACAGAAGGTGCACACAATGCCCACATACTCCTGCCTCCTCCCACTTTCCTCTCTGTGCAGCACCCTACTGTACCAGCACCTTTGTTATAACTCTATAGTCACACCATCACCCAGATTTCATAGCAGGCTTCATGCTTGGTGTGCACATCATACTTCTGACAAATGTATAATGTAACCACACATATAGTAAGTCACAAAAGTTTTACTGCATGGGGCTGGGAAGATGGCTCAGTGGGTGAAAGATCTAGTCACATGTGTCTGACTTATTGAGTCCCCAGAGCTCACCTTTTTAAAAAAGCCAGACACAGAGGGGCATCTGTAATCCCTGCACTCCTTCTGAGAGATGGGAAGTAGAGCTAGGAGCACTGGCCAGAAGCTGAGGGCAAGCTAACCCGGAGTCACAAAGTGCCTCAAAGCAGGTGTGTGCGTGTGTGTGCGTGCGTGTGTGTGTGTGTGTGTGTGTGTGTGTGTGTGTGTGTGTGTGCAGGTGAGTGTGTGTGCAGGTGAGTGTGTGGGTGTGTGTGCAGTGGGTGTGTGTTCTGGTGTGTGCGGGTGTGCATGGCACACTCACACATCCACCTGCATACACACCCCTTCACACACATGCCCACACACACACCAATAGTTTTATCAGCCTGAAAACTTTTCACGTCCATCCCAATCTCAGAAGTCACTAATCCTTGTCTACTCCCCATAGTTTTGCTTTTTCCAGAGCATCAGGTGGAGTTACAGAGGATGTGGCTTTTGCAGACTGGCTTCTTTTGCTTGACAGCGTTCACTTAAGTTTGTTTTTATCACTCTCCATGTCTTGAAAGCTCATTTCTTTTTGACCTGCCATAAATTCCACTGTCCAGTTTATCCACCTGCCTACTGAGAGACATCTTGGAAGATGCTGAATTCTAAGTAACTGTGGTAGATATCCACCTTCTGGCATCCTATGGGCATATTTCAAACAGCTGGTGAAATTACAAAGAGCATGAGTGTGGGTCACAGGGTCAGAGGACACTGGTTTTGGGGATAGCCACCAAACCACCTCCCAAGTGGAGGCCTCATTCTGCACTTGCAGCAGCAAGCAAGCAAGAGTCCTGTTGCTACATGTCCTCCCCAGTACTTGGTGTTGTCAGTGTTTTGAATTTTGGAACACTCTGATAGGTAGGCGGTGGTACCCAATGTTGTTTTAACTTGTATGTCTCTGTCGACACATAAAGTTGGGCATCTTTTCATAGGCTTATGTGTCACATGGATACAGGCTTTAAGGAGGTGTCTAACCAGATATAGTCACTGTCTTTAGCCCTGTTGTTTGTTCTGTCATTGCTGTCCTTGGTGTATTTTGGTAAATATCAAATCTTTTGCAAGCATTTTCACATAACTTACTTATGCCTTATTTTCCCAATCTCCTTTAAACAGCATTATTTCACTTTTAGTTATGTGTATATGTGCCTGTGTGGGGTGGAGTGGGCATGCACATGTGAGCCCAGGTGCATGAGGAGGCCAGAGGAGGGAGCTGGATACTCTGAAGATAGAGTTGTGAGCCGCCTGATGCCTGATGTGGGTGCTTGGACCAAACTCAGGTCCTTTGCAAGAGAAGCAAGAACTTCTAACTGCTAAGCCAGCTCTCCAGTCACTTCTCGCTCTCCTGAAATTGTCCTCAGAGCCAAAGTTTAAGATTAATAGAAATTGATAGCCTTTTCTTTTGTGGGTTGTACCTTTGGTGTCAGCCAAAGTCACTGAAATTCTCTACCACAGCATTTTCAGGATGCTTTATAGGTTCATGGTTATGTAGTCTATAACCTCCTCGTCCCCCCCTCTTTTTCCACTCCGCCCTCTTTCTTTCTGAGACAGGACCTCACTAAGTAACTCAGGCTGGCCTTGGACTCAAGGTCCTCCTGCCTCAGCCTTATGAGTGCTAGGATTGCAGGCATGCATGGCTATATCCACCTTCATGACCCAGCTTGAGAGTTTGTACTGTGTGTACACTCTTTGTAGGTTCAGTTCTTTTACCTGTGGAGGCCTGGATGTTGCAACACCATTTGTTGAAAAGTGATCTTTGATCTGCTGTCTTGCCTTTGATTCCTGTCAAAAGTCAGCGGACTGTATTTTGGTGTCTATTTCTGGGTCCTCTCATCTGTTATCTTGACCTACTTGTCAATTTGTTTCCTAGTTTCATCCTGGCCCAGCTGTTGCAGCTTTGTAGTAAGTTTTGACATCAGATGAACTGTCCTTTGTCAGGTTAGCTGTGGCTTTGTCGTTGTGATTTTTAAACCATGAGAGAATTGCCAAGACAAAAAATGCCAAGCAGCTTTCTCTTATGTTTTCTTTTAGGATGTTTATAGTTGCTTATCTTACACAAATCTTGAATTGATTTTGAGACTTTTTTCCCTGTCTGTAATTGTGGAAGAGGTCTGATATTCTTCTTTTGCTTGGGAATATGACTTTGTTTCTTTTAATGGCTAAATAATATTCCATTGTAATGACCACAAGTCACAAGTGGCCTGATGGGGATGTATTGAGGAATGCTTTGTTAGACAATATTTTTGGCTACAGAAATATTGTAGAGTGATGCACACACCCAGTGGTCTGGTCAGTCTCTCTATAAGGCCTCTTATTGCAATTGAAAGACATAGTAAGCATAAGATTCATGAGTCTAGTGTAGCATGGTAGATTTGCACTAAGCTTTGATGGCCCTGATTTATAATAATTTCATTTAGAATTTTAAAATTTATAATGCTAGAACAATATACTTTCTGTAGAAACTAATCTACACTTTGAATTTTTCATTCTTTTGCATGAACTGTTTGCATGCAAATGTTTGCATCATTTGTTTCAGTGGCTTCATAGTCTCTGTGGTGTAGAGAAAGTCAGTGGGCCATCAGTTGTAGGATTTATTTCTGGGCCACTGGTCTGTGTGTCTCTCCTGTGCCATAGTGAATACCATGGGCCTGCACAGTAAGCACTGAGGATATGGTAGCAGTTTTATCAGGTTTTGTGGCCCTGCTCACAGCAGATGTCAATCTATAGTTTTCTTGCACTGTTTTAATATTAGGACAACGTTGCCTTGCGCCATTGGAGAGTGTCTGCTCCTCTGTTTACAGAAGGATTTTTGCCATAATTTGTATTACGTCTTCTTTAAACATTGGGGTAATTTCTCCGAGGAGCACCTGGACCTGGAGTTCTCTTGTGGGAATGTCCATAGCAACAGCTCCAACTTCATTAGTGGACAAAGGGCTACTTATTCATGAGGTCTGTGTTCTTTTTAAGTCATGTTTGGTGGTTTATGTCTTTGAAAGGATTTAAGAATTACCAGTATCTACATGTAAACTCCATCATGTACACAGTGAAGTATAACCATGTATGACTGCATTTCCTTCCACCTCGTCCCCCAGACCCTCTCAACAGTCCTCCTAACTTCATCTTTTTTTTTTTTTTAAGTAACCTACTAAGTTCAGTTAGTGCTAAGTCACAGTACTCACTCCTCCACACTTTCAGCAGGTCCAGGTGCTCTTCGGAGAAATACCCCCAATGTTTAAAGAAGATGTAATACAAATTCGGGCAAAAATCCTTCTGCAAACAGAAGAGCAGACACTCTCCAATGCCCTGAGCATTGGCGGTGGGGGTGGGGTTAGGGATCTAGATGTCCTGTTTAGGGTAACTTAAGTGGCTTAAACTAGGCTTTGCTATACACATAAAGCCAGTTGGAGTAGACAATCTTGGTGGCAAGAACAATGCCATTTTCATATCTTTATTTTCTGTGTTTGGCCCAGAGTCCAGCATGCGAATAAGAGATGGCATGGGCTGTGTCTGAAAGAGGGGATGCTCCTGGCTGCCTGTGCTGGTCAGAGTCTCTGTGAGAGCATCTTGGGTGAATGATCAATTCAATGAGAAAGAACAGTGAGTGTAAAACAAATCATTAAATGAAGAGAGTGTTCACTAATAGTCAAATGACAAATTACATATGCAAATTAAGACAAGATATCACTTTTACCCTGCTGGAAACCAAATTTTAAAAACTAAGTTTAAGTCTTACTCAGAAATCATGACATCTTGAGGAAATAGGGATGTCACTGAGGGTCTTTGTTTTCTAGGTACTTGAGTCATTTTGTCAAAATTGAAAATACTAGCTTTTTGGCATAGCAAGTTCTTGAAGCATCCACCCTACAGAGACCCAAGAGCATATGGAACAAACTGGTAAATTTCTTACATCATTGCTTTCATGAGGATTGGAAAGAAATTTAATATTCAGTCACAGGGATGTAGATAAAAATATTTCATGAATGCTAATGTGGCGTGCTTGTGAAACATGACTAAATAAAGTATTGGCCATTCTTCCTCTCTCTCTGACTGTGTGTCTATCCGTTATCCTATCTATCTATCTATCTATCTATCTATCTATCTATCTATCTATCATCATCCATCGCCTATTTTCTTTCTATCTAAAAGGCCTAGAACTACATGAAAATTTATGAAGTAGATAGAATTCCAAGGTGGCCCCATGATTCCTGTCCTCACTGGTGTGTCGTCCTTGAGGACACTGCACAAGACAGATGTGAGACTTTTGACTGACTTATGTGGCACAGATAAAGCTATCTTGAGGACACAATTATGATTTTATCAGTACGAGCCTGAGCTAATCTAAAGTAAGAAAATCTCTTGTATGGTCCTGTCCCAGTCAGGTGTACTTAATAGAAAGCTTCTATCTTCCCCGATATCAGAGATACCATTGCTGATCTAAAACAATAATCAATTAAAAATTGTAGCTGCAAGGAAATGGACTCTGCCTCGTGAACACCAGTAAGGAGGCTGAGTCATGACTCAACAGCTGGTGAAACCAAACCATGGGAGCTTGGATGTACCACATCTATACCTTTGAGCCTGGAAGCCCTCACAAGACTAATGGGGGATGTTTAAGTCCAGTTCCACTGCTGCCCATGTTTGACCCAAGAGGTCACTGCTCAGTCCCAGGAATACAAATAGATATGCAGATTAAACATTTGCTGGTAGTAAATCGAAAGGAATTTTATTTTAAAAGAATTCCTTGGTATACATTCAATGTTACCATTTACTAAGGATGAAAGTAAATTTGCATATTAATGACGAGGATGTGCTTGTTTGTTTTTCCATAGAGGATTAAGTCTTGGCTGTAATCTGATGCTGTAGGATGCTGAGCACCTCCAATGTTTTTCTGTGATCAATATTTTGATTTTATAGTTGTCAATTCTGAGAACACCACTTCATATAAATACAGGGTACAAAGTGGCAGAAGTATATGTAGGCCATAACAAGAATTGCTGGAAATTCTGAGCTAATCCCAAGCCAAAATTCATTTAGCAGTTTTCTTTAAAAATGAAATTTGTTGGCTACTCAAGCAACAATTTTGAAAATCAAGCATCGTAACACGATCTAGCCCAAAGATATACCAGTTCGATTCATGCTGAGAAATGATTCAGAAACATTTTGTCTTTGTTTTCTGTAATTAAACCATCGTGTTTCCGTGAGAGTAGAAAGCTTTGTATGTACAGTGAAAACACTGCAATGCATAGCTTGCAACAGTCTGGCATCTGAGAGGAGGTGTTTCAGGCTGTGTTCAGGTGTGGCTTCACTGCACACATGGTGCAAAGTGTGTGTGTGTACATTTAGAACCGTGGTTGAGGGGAGGTCACATGATAGATAGGGTAACCACTGCCAGGAACACCACTGATTCATCACACCTGTGACTTTTGAATTTTTGTTGATGTGTGTTTGGAAACCTTTTACTATTGCCATTCTCGTGTGTGTGTGTGTGTGTGTGTGTGTGTGTGTGTGTGTGTGTGTGTGTGTGTGTGGGTCCGACTAGTAGATAAAGTGCTTGCCTTGCAAGGTCCCCCACTCCCACATACACTGTGGGCGAGCATGGTAGCCTATCCGTAATAGAATCACTTATGAGATAGAGATGGGATCACTGAAGTAAAATGGCTAGGCAGACTGTCCAACGTGGCAAGCTCTGGGTTCAGCAAGACACTGAAACTCAATAGTAAAGTAGAGAGGGATTGATGAAGACCACCTGTGGTGGTTAGTGTTAATTGTCAATCAACTTGAAAGACTCTAGAATCAACTCAGAAGGAAAACTCAATGAGGGGCTGTTTAGCTTATCCTGACCTGTGTGCATGTCTGTGGGAGATCAACTCCTCGATTATATTAGTTAAGGTGGGAAAACTTTCGTACTGTGGGTGGCACCAATCCCCACGCAGGGGATTATGGCCTGCTAGAGAGTGGAGGAAGTGAGCAGAGCAGTAGTGTGCGTATACTCCCTGCTCTCTTCTAGCTACTGGATCCAACATGGCCAGGTGCTTCAACCACGCTGGCATTTTGCCTTCGTCACCATGATGGATTATAACTTGGAGCTGTAAGCTGTCATGAACCTTTTCTGATTCAAGGTTGCTTTTGTAATAATATCTTATCATGACTGCAGGAAAAGATGCTGAGACATGTCCAGTGTCAACCTCAGGTTCACAGACATGTGTACCCACACACCTGTAAACATGCACACACACACAGCCCCTCCCACTCCAGTTCCATTCTCCTCCAGAGCTCTCTTTGCTCCACACTGGCAGCTGGAAACCAGGGGCTTTGCTTCTGTTTTTCTAACTGCATTCCTCTTCCTCTTTGAAAGTCAGAGCAGCCCAGACTTTGGCCCAGAGTTCCCTCCCCTGGCCCCAGTGCACCTACGACATAGTACAAAGGCTCAGATGGATCTCCAGCACCAATACCAGTATAGCTCCCCCAAGTCATCCCAAGCCACGAGGCATTTGTGAGGCTAAGCAGAGTTGGGAGCAGGGAGGGGCTGTGGAGCGTCTGTGGACCTCGCCTGGTAGCTGAGACAGGAGCCAGGAGGCCTTCTTGACTCCTGCCCTCTTGCCCTCCTGCTCCTCCTGCCCCTGTGTATCAAGCATGTGATCACATACAGAACTCACACAAGATCTTAGCTGTGTCTGTAAAGTCTTGCAGTCAAGTAAAAAAGGGCCAGTGGCTCCATTTCACTGATGGGAAAACTGAGACATCAAAGAAAACATCAGCTTGGGTATTTTCAGTGGAAACTGGACTTTGCTTATGATCCTGGCTTGCCTCTCTCTACTCACTTTCCATCCAGCATCAGCTTACCTCCTGCACTTGACCCTGGCGAGCAGTAAATGGGTAGAACCTTCTGTAGCGAGTTCTGGGATCAGGATTTCGGGACTAGGTTAGTCCATGCCAATGCTGAGGGACGCCCAGCAAATAATGAAACATTAAGTTTTCAGTTGCCCAGAGCTGAAACTTAATGGAAGGTGCTATTAGGTTCAGCAAGACACAAAGAAGTCTTAACTGATCAGAACCGATTATCTAGCTCACATCATTCCCCATCTAGACAATCACTGAAGACAATACCTGTGCTGGTTTTAATTAATGTCACAAAGAGGAGGGAGTACTCTGCAGCCCCAAAAGCCATTGTTCAATAACTTTTTAAAAACGACACATTTAATAAAGAGACGTGTGGCTCAAAGCAATTGCTTCCCAGAATGCACACCTCCATGGTGGGGTTTTCTCATGCCTATTTAAATGAAAAGCCCATGAGTCAAAATGGCTGCTGCTATCTAATAGAAGATTTGGGGTGTTCCATCACAGCCTCCAGCCCCTGCATGGTGCCATGAAATGTACAATTCCCATAGAAGTCAAATATAGGACCAAACATACCACAGCAAGGGACTTTCCGTTTTTAGCCAACAGTACGGACCTTTCTGTCTTGCTCAACCCTTCAGGAAATTCTAAACGGATCCAGACTGCTCTGGATTTTCTGTGCAACAGTGACCTTCAATAAGATCGCTGCATGTGAGCATTTTTGAAACTTATGGAGCCACATTTAAGCCTTCTCAAATCCTGGACAATTTGGTTGATGGTCATAAGGGAAGGGCTTGAGGGAGGGAGTGTCAGGGAAGGAGGAGAATGGGAGCGGCAGCCATCCACACTTTGTAGTTCTGGGGCTTCATGCTCAAGATCAAGGTGCATGTCGGCTTGTTTCTTGCTGTCCTCTTGTAGATTGGAAGGAAAATGCCTGTGTCCTGCTTGTAGAAGGAAGGCCAGCCTCCACGTGTGAGCCCACAGCACTCAGCACCCAGGTGCCTCTCATTTCTCAGTAAGGCTTACTACAGTGCTATGGCATGTTCAGACAGCATGTCTCAGAAACCGCTGATGCCAACTTTGAGGGGCAGTGGAGCAAATGGCAGCCCATCATAGGCATGAACACCCTCGTGGTCTTCTAGGCTGCGCAATCTGTATCTAGTAAGTGGCCTCTGCTGCCTTCCTCGATGCACCTACCTAAGCCCCTGGATACCCAGGCCTGTGCTATGAATGGGACAGCAGGGGCTCTGTGAATGTGCAAGGGGAGGAGCCCTCATCACTGGGGACCATGGGGAAGCAGCACAGTCCTAGGAGACGTCCTGTCTGCCATGAACCCTGAGGGCTGAACTTTAAAGAGTGGGAAATAATAAGTCAGGGGCTAGGTGGGCGGCACTGAAGTACAAAGACTCAGGTGTGTAAAGTGCATGTCTGACCCACACCCTTTCTACCAGTTTTACTTGACCTGCTTAATACAGTGGCCACTGGCCACAAAGGGCTAGAAATAAGGTGTGATTTGTCAGTATAATGATCTCTACTCAGCCATAAAAAGGAATGGAAAACTAACGCATGCCAGTGTATGGACAAGCCTTAAAGTATCCTAAGTGAAAAAACAAAAAACAAAAAACAAACAAACAAACAAAAAACCAACCTGTCACAAAAGTCTGTATTTTATGAGATTTCATTTATATAAAATAGCCACAAAGACAAGCTGACAGACAGAAAGCAGGCTAATGGTTTCCTAAGGCCAGAAAAGGTTGGAGCTCATGCTACAAGGTACAAAGCTGTTTCTTAGAATGACAAAAATGAGTTGAATCTGCAAGTGATGGAGCAGGACTTTAATCCTAGCACTCAGGAGGCAGAGGCAGGCACACTCTGTGAGTTTGAGGACAGCCTGGTTTATATAGTAAGTTTTAAGACACTAAGAGCTACAGAGTGAGCTCATGTTGCAAAACAAAAACAAAAACAAAAAACAAAAGACCCAAAAAACAAAAACAAAATTGAGCTGAAACTCACTGGTGGTGATGGCCACACAAATGGTGAATGTACTAAATGTCACTGTCTGCTTAAAAGAAGGGAATTGGAGCTGGGGAAGTGGCTCAGTCAAGAGAGTGTTTGCTGTGCAGTCATGAGGATCAGAGTACTCCCCCTATCAAAATGCCTGCTGTGGTGGTGACTCTCAGTTCCAGAAGGCATAGACTCACTGGCCAGCCAGCCTACCCGAAACAGAGAGTCCAAGACAGTGAGAGACTGACTGAAGGTTGACCTGTGGCCCCTACACGCATGGCACATATATATGTACATACCCACACAATCCCCCACATACCTGTACCATACATGAACACATATAAATACATGACACTCATGCACACACACACACACACACACACACACACACACACACACACACAGAGGAAGGGAGGGAGGGAGGGAAGGAGGGAGGGAGAGAGAGAGAGAGAGAGAGAGAGAGAGAGAGAGAGAGAGAGAGAGAGAGAGAGAGAGAACAGCTGTGTGCATTGTGAGCTATGTCTTAGTAAAGTTGCTAAGATCAAACAATACTAAAGCACTCAGCTTCCCCTTGGCACTAGTCATATCACAAGCCAGCTGGTCAATGGCTACTGTCTGGGTCACTGCAGATAAAAGTGGCCAGCTACCACCTGAGTTTCAGTGGACAGCTGAAGGTTGGCCAGGCAGCTGGACCTCCTGCTGTCAGTTTCCAGACCCCACCAAATCTGGAACACCCCTCCTATAATTGGTAAGACTGCATCCTATACCTCAGGCATTTGAGCTTTGCAAGGAGAGTAGCCTCACCCATTATGCTGGCTAGTTTTACTGTTGAGTCAACAACACGCTAGGCTCATTTGAGAAGTGACCTCAAGTGGGAAAATGTCCCCATTGCATTGGCCTGTAGGCAAGTCTACAGGAGCATTTCCTTGATTAATGATTGACATGGAAAGACCCAGTCCACTGTGGGGAGTGCCACCCCTGAATAGGTGGTACTGGATTACATAAGAATCAAGCTGAGCAAGTCACAGAGAACATGCTATGAGCACTATTCCTCCATGGTCTCTGCTATAGCATCTGTGAGGAGAATGTCTCACAGGGCTACTTCACTCTTAAGTTCTTTCTGGCAGGTGACCAATTCAGTTCTAAGTCCTGTCCCACCCACTTCCTCAGCAAATCTTCAGTGTGCCAATATTCCCCTGCCATAAATCATCCCAGACCTTGATACTAAAACAACAGAGAGCATCTTTATCCTGAGCCTGTCAGGATCCACTTTCCCAGCCCTGAGCTCTTTATTCTTCCCTGCCTTGACTTTCCCGTGGAGACCCCAGTGAAGGCTCCCACTGCTCCCAGCACTGCTTAGTCAAGCCCAAATTTGCCCTGCCTGTGCCCTCTTCTTAGGATTTGTATGTACATTAAATCTGGAGGATAATTTCAACCCCCAGCCTCTTCTGTGCTGGTGAGGTGCCTACAAGTCTTGGGGTTTGTTAGAACAGGTTCACACAGTGACGGTACCTAGGGTGGAGGCACTGTGCCATCAAACCAAACGAACACTGTGAGTTTTGCTTGTTTTTGAGACAGGGTGCATTGTATCTCAGGCTGGCTTCAAACACACTACATAGACAAGGAGAGCCTTGAACTCCTGATCTTTCTGTCTCTGCCACATCCAATTTTTATGTGGTGTTGAGGGAGGAACTCAGGGCTTCATGCATGCTAGGCAGGCACTCTACCAATTGAGGTGCACACAATCCCAGGCCCTAACACCTTGCTTTTCTGCCTTCCTCTTCCAACCAGCAGCATCCTGACAGCACCACCTATGGGGGAGCTCAACCCTGCCCCCATGCATCCTCTCTCATTGTGTGTCCCCTTATCTGTAATTGTGTTTAAATTCCCAGTAGAGTAAGGTTCTATCTTTGCCCAGGGTGGGTGTAGCAGGCATGCAGACATGCACAGGACCCCAGGAAATGTGAGAGTGAGAATGGGTCCTTTTAAGCCCATAAAGGCCAGACTTAGATGCCATTTGCATTGGACCTTGCCTGGACAGGGAACAACAGGAGACAGCTGAGATGGGGGTAGCATTGATAAAATGGATCTAAGGGTGTAGAGATGGTGGACTGCAGTAAGAAAGGGGCCTTGGAGCCAGGCAGCCTGGGTGTAGTGGGTGATGGTTGCAATTACTTGATGTCTTGATTTCTCAGAGAGCAGCTGGGGACTGAGTAGGAAAAATGTAAAGCATCCAGAATGCTGGGTACACAGTGTTGGTGTTAACTGTCATTGTCATCCAACCTTTCTTGCCCTCAATTTCCTTTTTTGGGTAACAGATCATAGATTGGGGCTAAATGGAAATGCAATTAATATTATGAGATGTTTCCCCAAAACGATACCATGCGTGCTGCATTTTAGTGCATTTAGGACAACACTGCCAGTGGCCGGGTATACCAGTTTCATGATTCATGAACAGGCATCTTGAGTGTCTCAGACATCCAGCTCACAGAATACATTTTAGTAGTTTTTTGTTTTTAACCAGCAGTTTTAGGTTCATAGAAAAATGCAATTTCCAAGACCCCATTTCTACAGCATCCCCCACTATGAATGTCCCCGTGGGAGTGGAATGCTTGTCATATCCAAGGAAACTATAGCTACAAAGCGCCATCATCACTCACTCACCCCACAGTGTCCATTAGGGCCCCCTCTTGCTGTTGTGCATTCTATGGGTTTTGACATGTTTGCCACCACAGGATCAAACAGAATAGTTCCACTGTGCTATCCACCCCTCTTACGGACTCTGCCTATTCATCCTTCCAACCTTTTTCTTTCTCTTTTCTTTCTTTCTTTTCTTTCTTTTCTTTCTTTCTTTCTTTTTTTCTTTTTTGACAATCACTAGCACAGGATAGCCTCCAACTCTACTTGAACTTCTGCTCTAGAGGGAGTGTGGGGGCATCCGACTGGAAGAACTGACTTCCTTCAGAGAAGTGGCGGATGGGGGGTCACAGGAGCTCTGGGAGCCAATGGTGATCATGGCATAAGCCAGCAGCTAGTAGGAAAGCCTTGGGTTAAGGTTGTCTAAGCTCTCCTCCTTTTTCATCCTGTAACACGGAACAATTTCCTTTTCACCTGGAAGCTGAGACAGGTTGTTGGGGGTAGGGCACAAGGTCACACCACCAACCGGGCAGCGCTCCGGGGAGTTAGGAACCTTCCAGGTCTACTGTAGCCTAAAACAGAAGGGATGAGCCCAAGGGGTGTGCAGCTGCCTCTTGAGGGGCTTAGTGAGCAACAGGCGGCGATCCTCTTTCCCCTCTCCCCTAGAGGTGCAGGAGGGACTAAGCAGCCCGAGTCGGTGTGGCCTTAAAGCTCTGGATCGTAACCCTTAAGCCCGCAGGCGCAGCCGGGTGGTGCAGATAGCTGTAGCACTTTGGCAGCCGCGGTGCACTTCTGCCCAAGGGTTAACTTGTTCTTGGGCAACTGCAGAGCGTGTGGTGCGAAATCTCACCAGAAGAGGGTACAGTAGCAAAGCGTTTGACGTCAGGCTGGAATTCCTATTGTGTTTCGGAAAGGCTCTGGCAAAGCCAGTCCAAGTTCGCTCTCCGCACATTCCGATCGTGCAGCTCCTGAGCCGACCCGCCGACGCCGCCTGCTCGCCCCGGAAGGAGGTCGCTACCCGCAAGGAAAGCCTGGTCCTATTCCGGAGGGAGCTGAAGCGACATATCCGGGGCTGCGGGTGAGTGCCCTGAACACCGGAGGCCACCGGCAGCGGAGTCCCCTGCCGAGGTGCCTGGATGCCCGCGCGCAGCCCCATCGCTGCCGCTGGGTGCATGGCTCCCCGGTTGTGCGCCCCAGTCTGCCTCCGCCTGCTGTGAGTGCCCTTCCCAGCAGGTGGCTGCTGTCCCGAGGGCCGCGCATTGGCAAGGCGCAGGGAACCTGGGCTTGTGAGCGCACCAGCGGGGAGCATGGACGCGTCTGCGGAGCAAAGCCTCCCGGAGCCAGAGCAAAGCCTCCAGGATCCTGGCAGCCAGGACTCTGTGGCAGGCGATGATATTGAGATCGTGGTGAATGTGGGGGGCGTGCGGCAGGTGCTCTACGGAGACTTGCTCAGCCAGTACCCTGAGACCCGGCTGGCGGAGCTCATCGACTGCTTGGCCGGTGGCTACGACACCATCTTCTCCCTGTGCGACGATTACGACCCAGGCAAGCGCGAATTCTACTTCGACCGGGACCCGGACGCGTTCAAGTGTGTTATTGAGGTGTACTATTTTGGGGAGGTCCACATGAAGAAGGGCATCTGCCCCATCTGTTTCAAGAACGAGATGGACTTTTGGAAGGTGGACCTCAAATTCCTGGATGACTGTTGTAAGAGCCACCTGAGCGAGAAGCACGAGGAGCTGGAGGAGATCGCACGCAGGGTGCAGCTCATCCTGGACGACCTGGGTGTGGATGCAGCTGAGGGCCGCTGGCGCCGCTGTCAGAAGTGTGTCTGGAAGTTTTTGGAGAAGCCCGAGTCGTCGTGCCCAGCGCGGGTGGTGGCGGTTCTATCCTTCCTGCTCATCCTTGTCTCATCCGTGGTCATGTGCATGGGCACCATACCCGAGCTGCAAGTGGTAGACGCTGAGGGCAACCGCGTAGAGCACCCGACGCTGGAGAACGTGGAGACTGCTTGCATCGGTTGGTTCACACTGGAGTACCTGCTACGCCTCTTCTCATCGCCCAACAAGCTGCACTTCGCCCTGTCCTTCATGAACATCGTGGATGTGCTGGCCATCCTCCCATTCTATGTGAGCCTCACACTCACGCACCTGGGTGCACGAATGATGGAGCTGACCAACGTACAGCAGGCTGTGCAGGCCCTGCGGATCATGCGCATTGCACGCATCTTCAAGCTGGCCCGCCACTCCTCAGGCCTGCAGACCCTCACCTACGCCCTCAAGCGCAGTTTCAAGGAACTGGGGCTGTTGCTTATGTACCTGGCTGTGGGCATCTTTGTCTTTTCCGCACTAGGCTACACCATGGAACAGAGCCACCCTGAAACTCTGTTCAAGAGCATCCCACAGTCCTTCTGGTGGGCCATCATTACCATGACCACAGTGGGCTATGGTGACATCTACCCCAAGACCACATTGGGCAAGCTCAATGCGGCCATCAGTTTCTTGTGTGGGGTAATTGCCATCGCCTTGCCCATTCACCCCATCATCAACAACTTTGTCAGGTACTACAACAAACAGCGTGTTCTGGAGACCGCAGCCAAACATGAGCTGGAGCTGATGGAGCTCAACTCCAGCAGTGCAGAAGGCAAACCAGGGGGCTCTCGAAGCGACCTGGATACCCTGCCACCAGAGCCTGTGGCCAGAGAGGGGCCAAGCTGGGGCAGCAGGCTGAAGCTCTCGCACAGTGATACCTTCATCCCCCTGCTGACAGAGAAGCACCATAGGACCCGACTCCAGAGCTGCAAGTGATGGCTCGGCTCCAGGGCAGGGACAGACTGAGCTGTGGATGGACAGACCATTGGGTAGGCATGTCAGTGGCTTCGAGGGAGCTACCTGTGTCTCCCAGCCCTCCCTCCCCTGAACAGACGCTGCCAAGGCTGGGTAAGACTCCTTGGGTGCCAGTTGTCCAGGTGAAAGGGGACTGGGGAGTGGGGGAGCCACGGGGCTGTTGGGATGGCCTGGCAGGAGCCCACAGCTGCTTCTGTGCCCCCTTCAACCAAACCTCCTACTCAGCATACCCTCCACATTGTTGATTGTCTCAGGCTGGTTGCCACCCCAAGAGTGGCTCCTGCACACCCTAGTGCCAGGCCAGAAAGGAGGTGTGCAGCCCCAGAGGGAGTGGGGGGTAGCTATTTTTAGTTGAGAGCTAATTAAAGAAGAGCAGCAAGGCAGGGTTCAGCTCCAAGGCGCCTTGCCACATTCCACGAGACACTCTCCTGCTTCCTTCTGTGGAAAAGCTGGCTCCCTGAGGCTTGAGGAGGAAGGAGAGGTTGCAGGCCCTGCTTGTGGGGCAGCTAGCTCATAGTTGCCACCTGCAGAGCACTCCTTTTCATCCCCTTTTTTACTTTCCAGCTACCCTGATAGACAAGTATCCCCATTTTACAGGTAGAGAAACCGAGGCTCAGGGTCACACAGAAGAGGAATTCAGGCCTGGTCTGATTGTCCCTGAGTTCACGTGGTGTCTCCAACACCAGGCAGTATTGGGCCAGAGGCCTTTTGCAGGGAGAGTTATAAGGAAGGGTCTGAGTTCCTCTGTGGTTTGTGTGTGTGTGTGTGTGTGTGTGTGTGTGTGATCTCAGAGAATCACAGTTGTTAGTTCAGATCCTGGCGTCAGAATGTGCTCAGCTGTTTCTATTGTTCTATGCTGGGGAGGGGGTGGGTTACATAGCTGCCCACTGTGGTCTCTACGGGTCTGGACTGAGCATGAGGGCACTCAAAAGCAGGGCCCTGTGATGCTGTTTTGGCCTTCGGGCCTAACCTTTTCTTGGTTACCAATTCTAGGAGCCACAGAGCCCTGGCCTTCACCGCACCCCAGCTGAGAGAACTCCGAGGAAGGAGCACTGTGGTAGAGTAGGAGGTAGAGGGCATTCATGGAGGGGTGGGGTTGTCTTCTATCTGCCTCTACTCTGGGCGGCTCCTTTCTCTTCACTGAGCTCAGATTCTCCCAGAAGTAAGAGGAGGGAGGGCTGGTTTCTCAGGGGCCTTTTCAGAGTTGGGCTGCTGATTCTTATGGCAGGGTCTCCAGGAGGTGGGAGATTGTCACTTGGAGGGGGAAATCTTGAGTGTATCTGCAGGGTACATGCTCAGTCCAGGCCTTCAGTGAGAAGATGCTTGGGTGGAGATGGATCAGACCTGGGGTAGATGCCCATTTAGCCATGATGCTAGTGGCTGTCCAAGGGAACATAGAGACTGCCCCATGCCTACCCCCATACACACACCAGGCCTCTGATTTAGGACTTTGAAGGTTGTAAACACCTCTGGTCAGGCTGGCTAAGACACTGGTTGCTCTGAACTGTTCTGTGTGCCCCCTTTTCACACTTCTTCAGGATGATTCCAGGCCCTGTGACCATCAGAGGCAGAGGAAGAAGTTGGGGTCTGAGGAAGTAGAGACTCTAAGCAGGGGAGGGCAGGGCCTATTGGGGTAAGTGGGTTCTTAGAGCCCAGTAGATTTTCTGAGGGTTGGCTTGCCTTTGTTTATACCCTTTACCCCAGAGTCCTTGGGATTTAGCACCTGGGTACTATCCTGAGAACTCAGAACTCCAGCAGGGGGGAAGTGCTCAGGGTTTAAGGAGAGAGCGGGCACAAGGCTGTCTTCCTGTGTTCTCTGCCTTCTGGGGCAGTGACACTGGAGATGAGGATAGAGAGAATGAATTACATGGGAGGAGGATGCCTAGCTCTGGAGCATCTTTTGCTCACTGGGGAGTGGGAAACCATCTGTAAGGTCTCCCCAGCCTCGGATCCAGTGGGACACTGGTTCCAGAGGGGCTCAATGACCAGCAGTGTCCTTACACACTGAAATGTTTTGTCATAGAGGAGTGACCTGGGTGTTCAGAAAGTCAGTAGTCCCTATTCTCTGGGAGATTTCTGGGTTTCAAGTACTTGAACTTGGCTATACCAACTAGGGATAGCTTTGAAAGCTCAGTGTCCAGGCTACACTCTATTCCTATGAAATGAGAATGTATGAAATGACCCTCTGGTGTCAGTATTTTTATAACTTAAAGTGCACATGAGTTGCAGTGATTGTGTTAAAGCCAGGGCTTGGATTTGTAGAGCTGAAAAACAAAACAAAACAACAACAACAAAAACTATTCTTTTTCAACAAGCTCCCAGATGCAAGCTGGAGGCTGGGGCTGCTGCTCCACAAACTGGTTCTGAACAATCAGAATAAACCTGTAAACTGTAGCCCATGGCCAGATCTGGTGGACCGCCTGTTTTTGCACAACCCATGACTTTAGAATAGGTTTTATATTTTTAAATGTTTTAAAAAAAAACTCAAAGGAATAAAATTTTTGTGACCTGTGAATTATACTTTAAATTCAAATTTTGTTGTCCATTAATAAAGTGTTATTGGAACTAACCTGTCTATTTGTGTGTTTTGGGATTTCTAGTGATGGCTAAGACAGTACAAGACAGAGCTGAGGTAGACCAGATGACCCCCAGAACCTGACTTACTCTATGGCTTGTACAGAGGAAGTTTCCCTGGGCTGGAAAAGATGACTAAGGTAGCCTCAGGGATACCTATGAACCCTTCCAGAAGAACAACCAAGTATTTTCCAGGAGCCAGGAATTGTGGGAGGGATACCTGGGTGCTGATGGCTCCAGAGATGGAGGTAACTGCCTTCACACCCCAGGGTGTCACAGGCTCTCAGCTCTCCACTTCATTTATTCCTGAAAATTCCCAGACTGCTCCCCGGAGTCCAGGCTTGCTGACCCTTCTACTTCCTGTCTGCTAGACACTGTTTCCTCACATCTCTCTTCTAGGGATGTTGTCCCACCTACATGGGCATCACTTGCCATACCATAGCCTGCTCACATCTGTTAAGAGTGAGACAATGTTTTGGGGTTGTGGAAGGTCTATGTTGACAGAAAAATGAGGTATTGTTGAATATAATACCCTCCTCACATAGATGGGAAAGTGCAACCTTGAATCCAAATCTTTGAGCCACTCATTACAGACCTTCGGGTCCCAGGAATACCTTGTTCTGATTCTGTTAACAATGAGAGTGCTATGCCATTTAGTGTAAAGTTGTGTGTAAATACAAATAGATTCCTAACCCCCAAAGGAAAGGACACGTACTAACAAATTCACAGACCATTTCATTTGGTCTCTAAATAACTACATGAAGTAAACTGAACAGTCCATCTTACACATGGGGAAACTAAGGCCTAGACAACTAAAGCCATAGGCTTGTGCCTGTGGCAGTGGCAGGAACCAGATGGAAACCTAGCTGGCTTGCTCATCTGAAGATGGGCAACCCAAACTCTGCCCCACCCCATCCAGTAGTTGTGACCAGATCCCAGGGCCCCACCTCAGAGCCCACCCAGCTTCTGAATAAGAAAGGTGCTGCCATCTAGTTTCTGGAAGGCATCCCTCTGTCAGTGGATGGTTGGCTTTCATGGTGGTGTTTTGTAAGGTAAGAAGGGAGGTTAATATGCTTCCCCTGGTGAGCCACTCTAGGCAGATGTGTGGCTACATGGCATTCAGGTTCCATCCTGGCCACATAGCAAGGAGCTACAGCCTCAGTCCTGATGTATCTCATAAGGTAAATAGGGTGATCTGAGATAATAACAAGATTTGTTCTCTAGGGAGAGCTGATGAGGCCGGCCTTGTAGTGACAGTCACTGATTCCCAGACCTCTTATGGTTTTAGCTAGAGAGGTGGTGCTTGCAAGACCCAGCTCTTGCTTCCCTCACTCTGTGGGAAAGGCTGCCCGCTGTTCTCCTCCCCATCATGATTTGATGTCACAGGTTTCCTCTGGGGAAATGAGAAACACTGCTTCCAGAGGCCTCCCACCTGTCGCCTGTAGGCAGATAGCTCTGTGCATGGTGTGCCTGGTGGCACATTTTATCATGAGTGAGGATTTCACTGACATCCATACATCCAAGGTGGTACACCCCTAACACAAACATATACAGATCCTTTCCTGTGCCTGTATCAGCTCCGGGCATAGCTAAAAGGATGATGTGGGCTTCCAGAAGGAGAGCCTACCAAGAACCGGAAAGATTATGCTTAGACAACATTTTCTTTGTGAGGCTCTCAGCCATCCAGGCTTGTGGGGCAAGATTGTCTGCAACTCCTCCAAGGAATGGGTTAGCTTTAGCTTTACAGATGTGGAAACTGAGCTCCAAAGGGCAGGAGCCACAGGCTGGTACTGATGTCAAAAGTAAGTATTGTGCCTAGAGATGCAAGGTGTGACCCTCAACCATCCACCACCCCTTTCCTGGCAGAAGTGACAGGAAATTGTCTATTGTCACACAGAGAAGTCATCCATGTGGACTAAATAACTACGTAGGCTTGGAAGCCATCCCTCCCCAGGAATCAGGGTCTATAGTCACCACCACTGACCTTCTCACACAGCACAAACTCCAATCCCTTCGTGGTGGGCTTGACTATAATGGATGACAATGCCCTGCAGGATTTCTCTCCAGACACACACTACCATGCCAGGATCACTGTCATTGTTAAAAACGTGGCTGTAAAGACAGTCTGGGGGAGGCACAAACGCTTGCACACATACCCAGCTTTTGCTGGTGCATAGTTGCTCACCCATCAGGAGCAGTTGCTCTTTATGTTCTGTTCCCCGGCTGTCTTGTTTGTGGCTGGGCTGTGTGAGTGAACCTGGTCTTGAATCTAGGCCCCAGGGGAGGACTCATGTAAACTGGACCCTGGAACGTGCCTGCTGCTGCCGACTCTGTTCTTGTGTGAGATTATTGGTGAAAGCCAGACATATCTACTGCTCTTTGATGTCTCCCAACTGCAAGGTGAAAAGGGGGTTGCTGAGCCTATCATAGGTCTCTCTGTGGCATGACCCCAGAGTACTGTTACTCTCCCTCTCCACGATACCAGGCCTATGGTTTGTCACACACCCCACTATGCACTGGAATTGGACTCACAGGGAAGGGAGAAAGGGGCTACTTGGAAAGGTCATGTCCCGTCACATCTCTCAGATGTAATCACACTCACTGTGCTCCCTCCAATGAGTGAGTCCCCTGAGAAACAGAAGCAGCATCAGTGTTTCTGTAGCTATGGTACACGGTCTCCTCCTCTGCCTGCTGTGGGCCACTTTACAGGAAAAGCCATGAGAACATTCTCCACAGTCTACCTGCCTATACTGGTATGGGAGCTGGCATCCTTCCCCACAAAACTTCAGGGAGCAACCAGGCCAGATGATGGCAGGTGGAAGGGCCAGAAGGCATGGAGCTCCTGGGACCCAGCCAAGATCACAGCCAGATGTGACCATTGGGTGTCTGCTGTCCATCATCATTGATCAGTGCAGAGTCCCACATCAGGAGGAGGGAAGGTCTCAGGACATGCCTGGTGCCCTGAGGACACTGTCAGGTGCCAAAATCACATCATGGCTATGAAGAACCTCTCACTTTATTGTTGGAGAACAGTGCTAAAATCTCAAGAAGACTATGTGCATGTCTGACACTTACATCTCAAAGGTCTAGCAAGAAACAGTAAATGCTGGGAACTGTCACATTCAGTTTGTGGGCATTGGGTGTTCATCATAGCACCTATTTAATTTTCCTGTGTGCCAGGCACTGAATCTAGTGGAAGATCCCCATGAAGGGTTTCTGGACTGTCATGTCTGAACATGGAGCTCACAGATTGGTGGGCCACAAACCCATACTCCCCATGTGTCCCTTTAGACAAAGAGCAGTTAAGAGCTCACATTTGGAAAACATTCAGTCAAGTTGTCCCTGGTCTGAGGCACTTCCTATGTCCTCTGGTTAGGAAGGACTCTGTGGGAAAATGGCCAGGCAGCCTTCATGGCTACAGTTAAGGAAAACATCCCCAGCCTAATGTCTCTGCTGACCCTGCTCAATCTTCTGGAACTCCTCTCTGATGGTTGTTCTCCCATATAGCTGCAAGTGTCCCTCCCACATCTGCATTTAAGAGTAGTGCCTCCAAGGTTGTCACATGGACATCAGCAGGGCTGGGTGTGTGCCCCCCCGCCCCCCGCCAGCTTCTAAGACAGACATTACTTAACCAGTGACCCTGCTGACACCTCTCCCTTCATTACTCAGCAGGCTTCCAGTAGTTTCATAGCCTTTGTTAGATACTGTCATCAGTTGTCTGTAATCGTGGTTCAAACCCCAGTCAACTCACAACGAGAAAGGGTTTATTTTTTGGCTATCAGTTTCAGACACGATTTGCCTCATTGCTTTGATCTGTGGTGACATAACAAGTACAAGGTAGGGCAAACTCACTTACCTCATGGCCTGGGAGAGAGGGGAGGAAGGATGAGGAGTGGGAGAAGGGGGGAAGAGGGAAAATATGAATAACTATTCTTGGCTCTCCACTGCTAGCATCAATTTTAGTCAGGAAGATACCTGTTGCCTCTATAGGCTATGGCCACTTCATTCCTGTGTGTGGGAGAGTGGTGTCCTACATGGAACAGGCCCAGGCTTCTGGGGCAGTCATTGAAGGAGTACGAGTTACAGCCAGGAGGAGGACACTGGTGTCTTGCCCTCCACCTCTGGGTAGCAGAAAGGTGGTAGGTCTACCCTCATCTAGCTATGCTTGCAGGAACAGATGCTGGGTCACCTCCTCCAGGAAGGCTCCTGAGCATTCATTCTAGGTGTGTTCTTCAAGCACCTTTTTAGTTCATTGGTTGATGCCTGTCTCTCTCTCTGCCTCTTACCAAGTGTCTTGGTCAGTGTTCTAGTGCCATAAGGAGACATCATGACCACAACAACTCTTTTGAAATAAAACATTTAACTGGGAATGGTTTACAGTTTTAGTGTTTTAGTCCATTATCATCTCAGTGGGGAGCATGGCGGAGTACAGGCAGACATAGTGCTGGAGAAGTATCTGAGAGTTCTACATTTGCATCTGCAGGCATCAGGAAGAGAAAGTGACACAGGACCTGGCTTGGGCTTTTAAAACCTCAAAGCCCACCCTTAGTGACACACTTCTTCCAACAAGGCCACACCTAATCCACAAGGCCATACCTCCTAATCCTTCTCAAATAGGGCCACTCTCTGATGATTAAGCATTCAGATCTACAAGCCTATGTGGGTCATTCTCATTCAAACCACCACACCAAGTAGCCATCAACAGAGCAGGGAGAGTATCTAATACCCCATGCCATGGAACAGACTGGAGGAAACCCTACGCCCAGCTTTGCCTGGGGCTGAATGCTTCAACACCAAGCCTGTGGTGAGCTGAGGTTTGGTAAGAGGGACAGTGTTTTATCAGAGCTAATACCCAACAAAAGAAGCTCCATGGAGGCAGCCATCTCTTAATCATCAAGGTCCAACAGCTATGAGGGAGAGGGAGGGGAAATAGGCTTCCATTAGCTCTGACTGTTAATGAGTGGCCCACATACCAAGCTGCCTCCAGCATGACCAGTGCAATCAGGGGACTTGAGAAGTTCCTGGGGGTGTGACCCAGGCTTTCACTTTGCCCTGTCTGTCTTTTGGGGACTTTGTAGAGAAGAACCAATGACTCCTCTTGCTGGAGATCTCTGGTACCCCAAAACCTGAGGTTAGCAGCTCCATCTGAAATGCAAAGCTTCCCTAGGCTATTTATTGCTCTGGGGGAAACATCTCAGCTCTTTAGAATATATCTACACAGTCTGTACCACCGTCCTCTCCAACCTGCTACATGATTACAAGCAGGAGGCTCTTGGAATTTGGGTCCTCAGCATCAGCACTATGGATACTTTGGGCCTGATATTTATCCTGTGGCCACTCTGTGAATGGCTGAGTGTTAAGCAGCATCTTAGTCTTTGACTGCTTTCTGTCAGTGACATTCTTCCTCATTCTCTAACTAGGGATGACATCCTTGAAGTCCCTAGACACTGCAAATGTCCCTTAGAAGCAAAACTACTCAGATTCAATGCTCCTTCTGGTATGTCTCCTCTCCCTGACTCTGGAATCACAGGCATGTTTGACCATGACTGGATTTTACTCATGTGTCTCCTCTCCCTGACTCTGGAGTTACAGGCATGCTCAACCATGACTGGCTTCTACATGTGTGCTGGGAGGTTTGAATTTAAGTCCTTTTGCTGTCACAATAAATACTCTTACCCAATGAATCACTTCACCTGCACAGCTCTTGCCTTCCTTTAAATGGTTTCTCTCAGGTATTTGTCTATCTCTCACAGGAATCAGAAACTGACCAACCCATCCTCTGTTCTGTCTGCTTCACTCTAGGGGTCTATGTCTGGAATTTTTGCTCTCTGTCTTCTCTCATCAATCCCCCCCACCTTTCTTCAATTGTTAGCTGCAGTGTCACCTTCTCTAAGACATCCCCTGCACTCTCCTCTGCTATCACTATTGAGCTCTGCTCTAGAACGTTGTCTTGGTCACTCCACGACTACATTGGGAACCCTGAAATAAGGTTCCTTTCCCTATTGTGACAAAACACTGGACAAAAGCAACTTAATGGATAAAGGGTCTATGTGGATTCACAGCTTGTTGAGGGAGGCACAGCAGCAGGAGTTGAGGCAGCTGATTACACTGCATCCACAGCCAGGAAGCAAGGCCGATGCTTGCCTTCAGAGTGGGTCTTCACACCTCAGTTAACAGACCTCGAAACACAGGCATGCCCAGAGGCTCTTCTCTTGAGCAATTGTAGACCATGCCAGGTAGACAATATTACCCATCACTCCGTGTCAGTGCTCCATCCCGTTTCACCACTGGACAAGGGGGCAGGCACAGCCTGAGACTCTGCATTTGTAACAATCTCCAGTGGTACTGAGCTGCTGTGGTTGGCCCACATGAGAGCTAGTGCCATGCTTGACTCATCTTAGCTCTGATGGTTTTGCAGTTGATTTTCCTTGACTTAGTGATTTCGGAAAGAAGAGCAATTTCATTTTATTTATTTATTTACTTATTTTGCTTTTGTAATTAAGCACCATTTATTTGCTTTTGTAATTAAGCATTGTGTGGGTAGGCATTTTGGATCTTCTTTGGTCCTCCATAGCCTTTCCCTGGTGAGGGCGGTGCTCTGTTAGTATATGGTCTTCATCAAATTAAGATCCTTCATTCTCTTTCTGGCTCCCTGGTGGTTTAAAAGAAGGATTGGGTGCTTACATTTTGTGAATGTTACTTTGGCATCTGTCAGTGTCATACACTTTATCAAAATCATGTGATTCCATTTCCTTAATAGATACCTATAGAGATGTAATGATTGAATAACCTTGTAACGTTTATGCGTCCTTACACTTTGGGACTTTTTGTTCCCTTCTTAATTAATTCCTAGATTCCACTTGCTAACAAACATTTTTAAATTTAAAATTGTTTCCCAGACATTGACAAGTGAGATTGGCTTATTCTGGTTTTCTTGGCTAGTGCCATCTTTTCTCTGGGGCTGGTGTCAGGGTCATGCCAGCCTCATGGAATGAGCTGGAAAACGTCATTTAATTCTGCCCTTTGAAAGCAATGACTCCTGTGCTTTTCGAATGAAATTGTTTCCCCAACCCTTGTGAGTGTGTGTATCTACTTTCCCAGCTGCCATCTTTACTGCTTGGTCCCCTGTGCTCCATCTTCCAGGACCCTGGCTGTCTACTTCCTCTTGGCCATCTCTTCTGCTCAGTCTCTTTCTATCACAGAACTTTTGCTTCTGCTGCCTCCTTGGTGGAAAGGTTTTTATTACCTCTTTCTGCTTATGGATCTGATTTGAGCTAGATTAATCTTTTCCTGGTCCCTAACTAAGTTAGCTTCTGGAAGCTGTGCTCTGTTGAACCCCATGTCTCTCCATTTACACATATCATATCTGCAGCTTGATTTTTATTGATTATGGTTTCTAATTAATGCAATGAACATCTGTCTCATATAGCAGATTGCCAGCTCTTTGAGAACAGGGACCAGGGTTTGTTTACTGTTGGATCTCCAGCACACTGCCCGATGTCTGTAGAATAGTAGGTGCTCTGTAAAAATATGGAGTGAGGCCCTTCAGCATGGTATGCTAAAAAAGATCTCTTGCAGCCCGAGGCTCTGCCAAGCACATTTAACATTTTCATTCTCCAATTCCTCAGTTGCTTTACATAATACATTTAAACTTCTGTTTTCTCACACTTACTTCTCATCACTACCTCTTGTCTTTCACTGCTAGGAAGTGAGATTGGAGGCCCCTATGCCCCTCTTAGCCATGCCAAGTTAGAAAACTCTGGGCCTATAGTTGCATTCATGCCATGACCAAACAAATTTAAGTGAGTTATCAGCATTTGAAATATTTTGATTATAGAACCATCCCTCGTCTCAGACATAGGAAAGGGGGCATAAATTCAGGGCTTTGGCAAGACTTTTCCTTAACCACCAGGGTTAGCCAGTTACTATAGTGATTGTTAAACACGATGAACATTCCCCAGGAAGCTATCCTTTTCAGAATCTTCTAGAATCCTGACTGGATTTACATCTTGTGTTCTCATGGTCTACAGTGTTTTTACCCTGCACTTGGATGTGGTGGATTACTTTTTAATTTTTCAGCTGGTCTGTTAGATTCTTTCTTGGATTATCATTCATTTTGCTGGAGATCTGCCCTTGAGTTGGTCTATGCACAGCAGACATCCAGTCCCCTTGTTTATGGCTTTGGTTTGCCCTCACATAGAACCCACGGTCAGCAAGGTTATCTGATCCATATCTCGATGCTGCGGCCAAACACCTCACAGAGGCAACTTAAGGGATGATACACTTATTTTGACTATGGTTTGAGGGAGTGGCTTGTCCTACAACATCAGGAGCTTGTGACACAACTCATCCACATTTTGGCAGATTTGGAAGCAGAGAGCCTGGACCCAAAGTTCCTATCATCCTGAGTGACCCACTTCTGCTATTTAGGTCATAGGCTTCCAAAATACCACTAGCAGGTGGAGACCAAGGGTTCAAACACAGGAGCTTGTTGGGGACCTTTCACAAAACCATTTGATGTTTCACTCCAGAGGCTTTTAAGGATTCTCGGTATCTTTAGAACTTGGCAATTCTTTCTGAACATGAATTTTTACTTAGAGAGTAAGCCTTTGCCATTCTCTGTCTGGAAGGAACTTTGAACATGTTATCTTAAGTCTTTCTTTAGCCCAGAGAGGTAGGCTCCTATTACTTTTTCTTCTCCTTCTCTTCTTCTTCTTCTTCTCCTCCTCCTCCTCCTCCTCCTCCTTCTCCTTCTTCTTTTTTTTTAATTCAAGGATTCTTACTAAAAAAACCAAAGATCAATTATACGTGTAAATTAACTTCATGTATGCTTTTGAGATTTTTTTTAAAAAAATGTGTGTTTGGTTTTCCCTTCTGCTCTGTGTTTGGGATTTCCATTGCCTTTTTCATCTTTATTACTGGAGTTTAACTCTGTCCATTTTATCCTTTCTTTGATTATCTGATTTGTTTGGAACTATGACATTTAATTTGCAGGAAGTCTTTGTTTTTCTGGTGGTTCCTTATTCACAATGACTCATGTTTCTGCCCAAGTCTGTCCTTCTGTAGGATTCCAGGGAGCAGAAGCAATTGTGTGTGTGTGTGTGTGTGTGTGTGTGTGTGTGTGTGTGTGTGTGTGTGTGTGTGTGTGTCTGACCACAAACACGTATGTGTGAAGCTCACAGAATAACTTTGGGCATCCTGGCTCAGGCACAATCCAGCTTCTGTTGCTATTGTTTTGACACAGGGTTTCTCACTGGGACCCTGAGTTTGCCAATTTGACTAGGTTTGCTAGCCAGCAAGCCCCAGAGATCCCTTTGCTTCTTCCTTCCCCAGTGCTGGGATTACAAACATACACCACCATGCCTAGATTTTTACATGGATGCTGGGGACTAAACTCAAAGACCCTAAGCACTCCACCACTGTGGCCTGAGACTCTCCCAAGCTCTGCAATGGTGGGTTTGTGACTGAGCCTGGAAGACCAGTGTGCATGGAGTGAGTCCTTCTAGCATCTGAGATGTGCCCTGAGTGGAGAAGGCAGGACTTGGGGCTCAGAGGCCTCACAGCCCCAGTTCCTCTATGGAACTGACCAGATAGCAGATAATGGGAATGGTGTAGACAGAGCTCCTAGTGATGCTGGCTTTGGTAGACTAGGGGAATGGTGTGGACAGAGCTCCTGGTGATGCTAGCTTTAGTAGACTGTGGGATGGTATGGACAGAGCTCCTGGTGAGTGTGGTTTTAGTAGACTGCGAGATAGTGTGGACAGAGTTCCTGATGGCCATGGTGTTGGTAGACTATGGGAATGGTGAGGACAGAGATCCTGGTAACTTTGGCTTTGGTATGACTAAGAGTATAGCGTGGGCAGAGCTCCCGGTGACTCTGGCTTTGGTAGACTAGGGGATGGTGTGGGCAGAGCTACTGGTAGCCCTGGCTTTGTACATCAGTGCTGAATGAATGAACCATCTTCAATGAATCCAGTACAAAGCCCCACACTTGCTGCACCCTCTCATCTGAGTGGCAAATTGCCTTTTGTTATTCTTCACCCCCAGGGCTGTCTTGCTTTCTGACTATATATATACATGTATGCATGTATTTTAGTCATTTCTGGGCAGCTTCTCATGAATATTCAAATCTAAGCACTTAGGGCTCTGTGAATGATTCAAATGTTTGTTGCACAATGGATTGATCTTAATATAGCTGTGTCACAAAGGATGTACGTCTCCTTGACGCCCCCACAGCTTGTTTGGGCTAATGAAGGGCAAGTGACCAAACCCAACAAACTTCCAGTCCTGACCTAATGGAGGCTTGGCTGTTAAGGTTGTCATGTTTTTGGCTTTTGCCTTTCTCTTTACATATTCCTTTCTGTAGAGAACTGGGGTCAGGAGGACATGGTCTGGGAGGTGGAGTGTGTTGCAGAGGCAGTTGCTTCCACGGGCACCCGTGGTCCAGGTGGTATGTGCATCCTGCCACAGCAGACTGCAGCACAGCTGCCACCTCCTGAGGGCTCTAGAGAGATATGGGCATCAGAGATGACTTTGAGAAATTTCAGGTTCATGTCTCTTTTGCATCCATTTCGGCTGAGTTAGGTGGCCCATGGGTCCCCTGGGGGCCAATGTTTCTTCTTTATGGGGACTCTGAGAGTCACCCATGTTAAGTGCAGGATCTGGGAAGAAGATTGTCATGGTGGATCCCATGTCAAGTCTTCCTTGAGAATGATTACCTGTGAGTGAGTGGTTCTTCAGGAGAGGCTATGGAACAGATCAAAGTTGGATCCATATTCATCTCTTCTTTTCTTTTCTTTTGAGATACTGAGAATTGAACCATGGCTTATGCTAGACAAGAACTCTACCACTGAGCTATCTGCCCCTCACTATGTAGCTATATATCCCTGGCTGGCCTGAAACTCATAGTGTAGACCAGGCTGGCCTCAAACTCACAAAGGTGTGCCCCATCATGCCTGACTTTATTTCTTATTTTGAGTTTCTCTAAGTTATCCCAGGTGGGCCTCATCAGTCCTGCTTAGCATCCCTAGTACCTTCCTTAGGTTACAGGCCTGTGTCACCAGGCCCACCTCTCACTCTACTTTGAGTTGGTATAATGGTGGGAGTGGTGGGTGGGTGGCACTGTATAAGGCACAGTGCCTGGGTGAAGAACTGGAGTGGGAGACCCTGAAGGGCACATTAGGTGGCACTTGCTGCTCCTCACAAGCCTGTGTTTACTGTTGGCAGTGGCACCCACACAATGTGCGACCTGCTGCCCTGTATAGCTTCCCGGGTCAGCTCCAATTCTGGGTAGGCATGGTTAATCTTTAAATCTAAATAGATAGAGTGTCAGATCGATCATTGACTTTCTGGGTCCTATGCTGCTACTCTACACAGCTTAGTCAACCCTGGAGCAAGCTCATATAACCAGAACATTCTATAACATACAATCACTAAATGAATTTTGCCATGTCTTAGGCGCCTTTCTGTTACTATAGCAAAGTCCCTGAGTTGGGGTAATTTATAAAGAGTAGGCTTATTTGATTCACATTTCTGGACACACATGAACTTGGCATTGGAATATACTCCACATCAGTTAAGGGGCTTCCTATTTCATCACGTTATGGATCGCATCATGCAGGGGACACAGATGAATGTACTAGCTTGGCCTCTCTTCCTCTTCTTCTGAAGCCACTTATGGCCATCATGGAAGCCTCAGTAGGATCTTAATTAATCCTAATCATTCCCCAATATAGTTAACATACAGGTTGGGGACTGGGTCTTTGTCTCATGAGTTCTGGGGACAAGCATTCAAGCCATGACTTTGCTTCACTCCTGACCAGACAGCTGCTCTATTCCAGGCTGTGCCCTGTACTGGGTGCAAGAATTTCTCTGACTTGTCCTGGCGACATCCTGGAAGCTTCTAGTGGGCAGCCATCCTGGGAGCAAGGCTCTGCCATCTCATTTCTGCATATGAGGAGTCGGGCTCTGAGGAGGGAACATCTGCTGCCGTCTAACACCTCAGAGATGGCAGAGCCCCAGGAAGGCCCTGGAGAGCAGTCTGTGTCTCCCAGATGATGTGGAGCTGGCTCTGCAGAGGCTGCTTCTCATCCCGGAGACAGGACTGCCGTGCTGCACTTCTGTCTAAGCCAGGCTAATGCCTTGCATGCATGGGAGGTTGTTTTGCTTCCTTTAAGATGTCCTCCATGCTGCTTGTACTGAGTGTGTGTGTGTGTGTGTGTGTGTGTGTGCGCGCGCGCGCGCGCGCGCGCGTGCGTGTGTGTGAGTTCTCCAGGGAAACAGAAGTGATCAAATGAATTACTTTTACATGGATAGCTTTGGGAATGGCCTGACCTGGGAAAAAGGGAAAGAAGAAAAGACAGACTCACGTTGATCTGGGATAGGTTGGGCTATGTGTTCTGATGAAGATAAGCCAGCAACCTGGAAACTCAATGCGTTTATTATATACAACAGAATGAGGAGGCAGGTTTATCGTGTACAGCTGACCGAGGAGGCAATTTAGCTAATCCTGGTTGTGGGCCTCTATAGTCTTGCCATTCCCATGAGTATGAGGCATTAGGATCCTTGACATGACCTTGCTCATGTCAACAGCACACATTCACCCAGCACTGTACCTGCTCCCCACATAACTATACACTACACAAGGAGATTTATTAGACTGACTTCACTATAGGGCATCTGCACGCTGTAGCATCTGAGAAGAGATAGCTGTTTGTTTCACGAGGTTGGATGCCTCTGTCCTGATCTGTCACTGACTACCTAGAGGACTGCTGGAAAGCCACTGGTCTTCAGTCCTACTGCAAGGATGAAGATTCTGTGTTTGGATGCAGCAGCATCAGCACCACTAGGATAGGTGGGCTCACAGAGCTTACCAGAGTATGATTCCTAGTTGCTTCCAGACTTGCTCAAGTTGACAGACTTTAGCCAGTACAGAGTGTGTTTCTGTGCCATGCTGGGCTGGAGGCACAAGCCGAGGTTCCTGCTATCCTGTCCCCAGGAGACAGGTGCTGACTGGAAGGCTGATTATTAGTGTGAGACTCTTGTTACTCGTAAGCCCAGGGTTGAAAGCAAGTCACTGTGTGTCCATCTATGTGGAAGGGTAGAGCAGAGGAATGGAGAAGGCTAAGGAGCCATTCTCCTCCTCCTCCTATCCCTACTCTGGGCCCTTCAACATTTATATGGAAATTGCCAGAACTCACTACAATTTCCAAGACTCCTCTAGGGCCTTTGTCACATCCCCTGCCCATGATGGGGACGCCCTTATTCCATGCAAAGCCTGCCACCTCTCTCTACCCAGGCTTTCCTCTGTGAATGGCGAGACTTCCTTTGCAAACACAGGAATTACACTTCAATGTTTTTCTGCTAAATCAACTTGTATGTGATTTGGAGCTGCCAATCATCAACAGACAGTCTTTGTGAGGGTTCCCTGACCTACTCTAGGGCAGGGCAAAGATCCCAGACTTTTTTTTTTTTTTTTAACAAATATTGTAATGAAATTCACATAGTATGTAAAACAAGCTGTGGTCATATTCTAAGTAAATGCAGTGACATTTAGCACATCCAAGTGTTGCTCAGCATCACATGCCTCTGTGTCTGAGACATTTTTGTCATCCTCAAGGAAACACCTTCCCATGGAGCAGGCATTGTCTGATCTACCTACCCATGCTCCAGCAACTGCCAATCTGCTTTCTGTCTCTGTGTTGGTCAGCTTTCTGTTACTATGGAAACCACATGAAATCATCAGCTTACAAGGAGAGATGGTTTATTTTGGCCCACAGTTTGGGAGGGTCTACCTTGTGATTGATTGCCCCTGCTGCTTTTACATTTGTGGTGGCATATGATGGCAGAAAACCCACTCACCTCACTAGCAGGATGCAACAGAGCAAGGAAGAAGGGGCTGGAGTCCAATTATTCCCTTTGAAAGCAGTGATCTAAGGTGGTTCACAGGGCCCTACTTCTGAAAGATTCTACCGCATTCTCATAGTTCCAAGCTGGGAAGATACTTTAACACAGGACCTCTGGGAGATATTCTAGACCCAAGCTATGAGAATCTAAGGACTTAATTATTCCAGAAGCTGCACATGAATGGAGTTCTACAGTATGTGCTCTTTGGTGTCTGGCTTTTACTTAGCATCATGTTTTGCTGGCTTGTCCACATTTCACAATTCATCCCATTTTGGGACTGAATATTTTTCCATCTCATGGGTGTAACACGTGTGCTGACTTGCCCACATGTCACTGGAACCTGCCTAGCAGCCCCAAGAGCCTTGGGGACTTCCTCAGGAACAGTCCTCTGAGGAGACCATGCATTCTCACACTAGTTCATGCCGATTAACAGTTAAGTTCTCACCCCTTCATGCTCCATCTGCTGCTTCCGGGAAATGTAGAGAACCAGAACCTGTAACCTGTGTTCAGGTCTTAGCATTTGGGTCCCTCCATTCCTGTAGGAACCATACAGCCTTGTGGGGGAAGCCTGCCTTTTCTACCGTGTTGTTGCACCCATGATTCTCAAGGATATCTGTCATCCTCTAGGAGAAAAAGTGTCCCCCACATCCTGACTGAAGAGATCTAGTGGGGTTTGAATGAGAATGTCCTGCCCCCACCACTACTATAGGGTCATAGATTTGACTCCTGGTCACTAGGGAGTGGCACTATTTTAAAGAATTAGGAGATGTGTCTTTGTTGGAGGAAGTGTATCACTAGGGATGGGCTTTGAGGTTTCCAAAACTCAAGCCAGGCCCCCATGGTTCTGTCTTCCTGCTGTCTTTAGATCTGAGTGGAGAAATTCTTATCCTGCGTGCCGCCATGCTTTCCACCATGATGACAATGAACTAAACCTCTAAGCTGTAAGCCAGCCCCAATTCAATGCTTTCTTTTATAAGAGTTGCTGTGGTCATGGTTTCTCTTCACAGCAATAGAAACCCTAACTAAGAGAGCTGTTCAAGTTACCTCTCCTTCCAACCTTGAACCTACACAGCCCTGTCAGAACTCCAAGGACAGGCCAGTACAGATGCCTGAATACTAACAGTCTCACCTCCAGCTGCCATATTGCTAACCACTCACTCCTTGACCTCTCAACACCTTAACAACGCTCAACTCTTCCCTGCTGTTCCCTGCTGTAGGGCGGCTCTCCCATTCAGAATGATGCAACTCTCATAGGTCCTCAGGCCCCAAGAAGGCCTTCTTGCTCCTAACTCCTAGGCCACCTCTCATGTCCACCACGTTAACACTCAGGAAATGAATGTTTGTTAACTCTGCATGCTGCTCATGGGCACTCAGGAGGTTGTATTCAGCTCTGCACTGTAGAATAGGGGTGCTCAGTCTCTGGCAGGCACTCAAAGCACAATGAATAAATGAATGAGGGATATTCGTGGCCATGTGAGTTGAGTATGTGAGTGATTGACTGGAGGGACTGAGTAGATGAGTAAGTTGGGGTCACAGGCATACCCTGGAGGCAGGAGCATACAGACACACATGTCAGAAGTCCACCGCCTTGCACGACAGGTCACAGCCCTATTCTCTTCATAGTTTCCTGAATAACTCGGAGTTCCAAGCCCAAAGCTTAGATCCGGCATGACTCAGAATATACAGCTGAAACAAGCAAATGTTGCTGTGAGCCAGTGACAGCCACCAGAAAACCATGGCAACCAAGCCTTCTCCTGAGAAGGCTCCCAAAGCAGGATGCTGGCCCCAAGGACCCAGGAAGAGTCCCTTGTCCATTTGAATGGGGAATTGGTGTTTTCTTTCTGAAAGCATGAGGCCCAATATGGGTCTTTGACCTTCCTTCCCCCCAAGCCCTTTCCTATCCTTTCCTTTCTGATCAGTCTCCTCTAAGGCTTCAAAGACACCAGCAGACATGTGACAATGGATGCTAGGCTGTGTGACCTAGGCTGTGTTCACATACCTCCTGTCTAAGCCTGCTTCTGTAATGAGAATTACCCTTGCGTAGCAACCTCCTTCTGCCAAAATGAAGGTTGGTTTCATTTCTACACTGTGTGTGTGTGTGTGTGTGTGTGTGTGTGTGTGTGTGTGTCCTTCTACACCAGGCTAAAACACCTGACTTTGCAGCCAGCCAGACTTAGGCTTTAATTCTGACTTCACCTGAACAAATGTCCTGATTCCCTGAATCACCTTCTCCTCTGAGATATAGAAGTCAAAACCTCACATGGAGGTTGCAAGGAGCAAATGATATGACACGCAAACAGACTCGTGTAAAAACAGTTCAGCAGCAGCTCAATGAGAGACCCATGTCACCTGTGGGACCAAGGACCACGGAAGTGGCCACTTCCCCAGAAGTCGCAGAGCTGTCAGCAACTGTGAGGACCTTGGCAACCTGTTTTCTCAGCTGGTTTCCCCCACTTCCTCCATGTTCCTCCCACTCACTCTTTATTCTCCTCATTGTCTGCACACGAAGTCCTGAACTTCCTGCCTGTGTCAGCTTGGCCTGGGCACAACCTGCTTAACTATCATGTCCCCTCCTGACCACCAGGTGTGACCCACCTAAAGAAGCCACACTGTCACAGCTAGGGTTGTTTGTGGTCCACATCACTTGTCTGCACACCACGCCCATCCCTGGCAGTCTTAGGGGACACGGTCTGGGTCCTCTGAAAATCCCACCACACAGTATATAGCCAGACACCAAGCTATGAAAAACATTTCAAAGGGAAAAAATAGATGTGAGCATCTCATATCCCAGCACCCGGGAAGCCAAAGCGGGATCATTTAAAATTCAAGGTCAGCGAGGTGGTGGTGCATGCCTTTAATCCCAGCTCTGGGGAGGCAGGGGCAGGTAGATCTCTGTTCCAGGCCAGCCTGATCTACAGAGTGAGTTCCACGACAGCCGGAGCTACACATAAAGAAACGCTGTCTCAAAATACCAAAAATTAAACAAAGAAAATTCAAGATCAGCCTGGGCTACACAGTGATTTTGAAGCCAGCCTGAGCTGAAGTGGAAATTCTTTCTCAAGGCAATGCAATACAATGTAACATAACATCTTGGCAGATCTGCATTTCAAAGCTATGCTGTAGATGTTAGAGAAAGTGACAGGCCATGACAATGAACAGAGGGGGCCATGGGCTGTGCTCTCTTGAAGCAGTACACTGTGATTCTAGACACCTTCTCTTGATAGTGAAGCTGACTCTAGGGAATTCTGCAGCCTGCAGACCTGCCGAGAGCCCATGAGACACCATCTTTTCATCACTGTACCAGGACGCTAAGAGGGGCTAAGTCTGGGTGCCTGGCGACCTGAGCTTTAAACTGGGAGCCTTGTTTTGCTCCAAGATGCAAAGTTCACAAAGAAATAAATGTTTAAACATCCCAAAGGGAAAGAACCTGATGTTTGAGGTGGTAAAGTGGCAGATCTGCAATTGGCACTGCATGGCCTGCCTCGCTCCTCCCACTTAGGTCCCCTGGGGAGGAGTTTGTGGCACAGACTGGCTTTGTAGGTCCCAGGAGTCTCACCATGTCTCAGGCATCCTGCAATGCCTGCTCCCTCACCCAGTGTCACAGAACAGAGCCTCCCTCCCACAGCTGCAGCTGTGACATGAAACCTCCGATTGGGAAGAATAAACCCCTAAAGATCATTTTCTCTCGTGCATACCCTGGCTGTTGAGCAAACATTATTAGTAATTAGTTTGCTAAAGATAGCAGCCTTCAGAGTGCAGAGGCAATGGCAGTCACTGTGACCAGCCTTCCAGCTATTTCTGCACATGTAAACACCCACAACTAGGAGTCTTGGCAACATTTTAAATCCTGGAGCCTGAAGCCCAGGGCTCTGCGCCCCCACTCTCAGTGTGACCCAGCTGTCACCCTCTTGGAGATGCATTTCCCTCATCTGGTAAATAGTAATAGTGTCACCTGCATGGCCACGCATCAGATCAGCCAGGCAGTCTTGGGATATGCAACCCCTAGGCTGAATGAACATACCAAAGGCTTTGATTTTGGGGAATTGGGGGTGAACCACAGGGGCCAGTCAATCTGGGGAACAAGGAAGCATGTCTGAAGAGAGAACTTCATCAATGGGGTACACCATGAAGGACTGGGGGAGCTGACTGCCAGCTTGTGAGTTTGGAAGTCACGGGGAACGTTGCCCTGCATGTGTTAGCCTGCCAGTTTGGGGGGGGGGCAAGAGCTGCTGATGTATTACCTCTGGCCGTGGCTTTACACACAGTGGTTGTTTATTGATTCAATGACTGAAAGCAAATGTATTGGCTTCTACCAAGATGAATTTCACAAACCCTCTTTTAACAAGGAGGGTTCTTTGCTTAACAGTATTGTTTTTCATTGTCACCATGATGAGTTGAAGAATGTGGGTATATAAGCAGCCACGGTGCTGAGAGGGTCTTGTGGGACCTTGGGGGATTTGGGGACCCTGACTGAATCTCACCTATTGAGAAGCCCTGTGCTGACCACCTCTTGGCTTCTCTCCACCTCAGCACTCTGCTAAAGACCTCATCTGCCCCTCAACACCCATCCCTACAAAACTGCTACAGATGAAAGCAGCCAATGGCCAAACCCTTGGGAACACCTCAGGCATGTCACTTTAGAAAAGTGTCCTTTGCTAAAAGTGCCACAGTCTCAGAGTGAATTCAGGAATGTCCTAGCTCCAAGGAAACGAGTAGATGTGAAACTGCAAGCAGATGGCCTCTCTACTGCGATCCCACTTCTTGCTGCCACAGGCAACAGTACAAGCTGTAAACGACTTCCTCTCCTGCCTTGGAAGGTCTGGTCTGAGAATCAGTGCATTCTCACCATGACATTTCCGTCCCCAGAGTGTCCTGTCTCTGTGGTGGAGCCCTTTACCTGTGTTTATGGAGCTGGGGAGCCCTGGCAGGAGGACTCTGACAAGTTCTGGATGTCAATGGTCACCAGTTCATACATATGAGCAGTAATTCCCCATGGGAAGGAAGATGTGAGGAGAAGGGACCCTTAGTAGGTGATGAGTGTTAGGTGGGGTCATGAGAGTGAAGACTTCTCTCTGTCCATCACACAAAGAGACCTGAAGATGCTAGCTAACGCCAGAAGCAGTTACAGAGTGGGTCCAGGGGCAGCCTGGGTATAGACTGAGTTTAGAGTGAGCCTGGCAAACAGAATGAGTCCAGGATCTACCTGGGCAACTAAATGAGACCCTGCTTAAGCAAAGGGGCCATGGATATAGCTAAGTAGTAGGGTTCTTTCTTACCATGTACGAGGTTTGATCTCTAGCACCAAAAACTGGTAACCATCAAAAGCATATCTGCCGTGTGTGGCTAGTAAGAGATGTGGCTACCATAAGCAAGAGACATGGAATGACAGACAGACAGACAGACAAACAGACAGACAGACAGACAGGAACACTTATAAACAGCAGGGATGTGCCAAGCACTGTGCATATGCCTCTCATTCAACACTCAGTCAAGGCAAGAGAATGAAAGTTTTGTGCCATCCAAACAAAGTTCCATTCTGAGACCTGTTCTCAAAAAAAAAAAAAAAAAAAAAAAAGACAAGAAAAGAAAAAAAAAAAAAAGAAAAGGAAAGAAAGAAAGAAAGAAGAAATGGAGGAGGAGGAAGGAGGAAGGAAGGGAGAGATGAAGGAAGGAGGAAGAAAGGAAGAAAGGAAGGGAAGGAGGGAGGAAGAGAGAAAATACTCTATGGGGAGGAACGGTTCTTAATAAATGTTCAATGAATGGTTACTGAAATAATCATTTTGCCCTATTCTTCCATTGGCAATGATCAAAGATATAAGTATTAAGTTGGCAAGAATGTAAATAAAGTGACATTCTCACAGAATACTCGGGTGCAAAAATGAATATGAGTTTTTAGAATGCAATTTGGTCATGTGATTGAAGGTCTACACTGGAGTCCGGCCTGGTGGAGTGCATCAGCCCTCCAAATTCTGGGAGACTGAAATGGGGAGATCCCTGGAGCCTCAAGGTTCAAAGCCTGTGCAACATAGTGGGGATTTAAAGACAAAAAGGAGTAAAGAGAGAGGTGGACAGAGAGGTAGGCAGGATGAAGGGAGGAGGAGAAAGAAGGGAAAGTTGACAAGGAATCTTGCTGTAAGTTTTAGGATTTTTCTCTATGGAATCAATCATTCATGCAAGCAGACTTAGCTACAAGGACATAAATAATAGCATTGTTCACAAAAGCAAAAGAGGAACATGAACAGACACTGAGGACTGATTTGACATGAGTTTGATTATGATATAGGCATTTGTGTATAGTTGGAGGTACTCAGTGGCATACGAAGAATTTACTGTATGCTGTTAGCTGAAAAAAATGTGGGTTTTTAATTAGTAACATAATCATCACTAGCTTATTTTTTAAACAGACACAAATAAATTCAGTGTGTATATACATGTACATGACCTCAGATGTGTGTGCGCACACATGTGTGTGACCACAATAACTGCAAAGGAATAGGGATTTTTGCTACTATTTGATTTTCAATATTCTCTATTTTTCTCTAAAATGAATATGCATTGCTTTGCAACAAGACACAGTTTTTTATTTTAAGAAAATCTGATGTGAAGAAGAGATTGCTCCACTTGGGTGGCTGCTCTCTGTTGTCCTGAGGTTGCCTCTTAAATGTAGATTCGCAGACGGGAAAGCTATGAAGAGAGTGCGCGTTTGTGGGAGGGAAAAAATGAACCTTCCGAAAGACACAGTCTAGGCCTAGGAGGCAAGTCTCTGCACGTTGAGCAGAAACAAGGCTCTCAAGGTCTTGTCAGACAGATGTCTACACTCTCTCACCAGCATGGCTCTGGCAGCTGTGAGGAGTTAGAGGCAGGCAGTCACCAATAAAATGTCTGGTGGCCACAAGGAAGTATCAGATGGCAGTGTGGGAAGCTCCAGTTGCTGATAAGGGAGAGTCCTGTTAGGGCCAGGAAGGTGAGTGCTGTCCTGTGAGGGAAATGAAGAGGGAAACTCTCGGGCTGTCACCATACCTGCTGCCACACTAGGGAAGGCATGGCTTGGCTTCCTTCCCACTACACCATGCACCCCCTCATAAGACCATAGCTTCAAGATCCCAGCTCCCACTGGAATGCTGAATATGGATTTGGAGGGGGACAGTGGGCAGGGGACCTGGGCGGGGATCTGCAGGCTCAGAGGGGTGTTTCAGAGAGAAACCTGTGTGCATTGTGCCAGGGTTTCAGGTTCACTGTGTAGAATGTTTGGAATCCAAGAGGGAAGAACCCTGCTCTGAAGGCGGATAGATCTCAGCATGAGTGTGAACCTGGCCTGGCCAGTAGTTCTCACTCTGCCAAGGGTCTCTGGTTCTAAGTAGAATTGGGACCATAGCTCTGGTCATGCCAGGGGTCATGGTGGCCACATGTGAGGAGAAAGGCGGAAGAATACCAGTTACCACCCAAGACAGTTACCAGTTACCAGTTACCAGTTACCAGTTACCAGTTACCAGTTACCACCCAATGGGCATCTTCCTGGCCCATTGGCTTTTCAAATCTCACTTCCTTCCTGTGTCTGGTTGATCCAGGGTCTCTGGCACCCACAGTGCTAGCTGTGCCCTAGGATGATTCAACTTCATACTCTAGTCATCCCCTTTCCCACACTGGGTATTCTTTTCATCAACAGAGGAAACATTACTCTGTCCAAAACCTAGCCTGCACGTTCTGTTTGGAGAAACAGTTTCTTTTTATCTGGGGAGAGGGATTGAGACAGGGTTTCTCCGTGTAGCTTTGGCTGTCCTGAAACTAGCTCTGTAGGCCGGGCTGGCCTTGAACTCACAGAGATCCACCTGCCTCTGCCTCCTGAGTGTTGGGATTAAAGGTGTAGTAACAGCCCTGGAGGGACTCAGTAGTGAAAGGGAGGCAGTTTATTTCACAGCCCCCAAAGAGCTGAGTGTCAGCCTAGAATGGCAGGTATGCTGATTTGATCAAAGTTTTAAAAACCCTAACTCAGTGGTTCTCAACCTGTGGGTCACGACCCCTTTGCTCAGCTATTCTGCATGTCAGATATTTACATTTATGAGTCACAACAGCTGCAAAATTACAGCTATGAAACAGCAATGAAATAATTTCATGGATGGGGGTCACCACAACACGAGAAACTGTATTGAAGGGTCACAGCATCAGGAAGGCAGAGAACCACTGCTCTAACTCAACAAGCCCCACCCTCTCTCCTTGCAGAATAATGAAGAGGGCACAGTCTGACCATTCCCTTTGCCATGCATGGGCGCATTTCTGCCCTTCACATCCTGTTTAAGGCTTATCAGACACACGACTCTGCCACATCTGCAGGTAGTTTGACAAGTTCTGTTGTCAGTGGTTTTCTACTCTAAACTTTCAGGGGCGTGTGGGGGGAGCAAACCTGGGAGGCTGTTGGGTGGGGATAGCTAACTTAGCAGGCTTCCATCCCCTAGGAACCCTTTGTCTCCTGTGACATCCATGGTCAAACTTGAAGTGACTCAAGGTATTTCATTGCAGCTTTTATTTCTTATGAGATCCCAAGCATGGACTTTCTAACCCCATGCCTTCCTCGCTCAGGTTTCCATGCTAGCATGCTCACCACATCTCTTAGCATCACAGTCACCTCTTCCCCTTTCCCTCCTCTTCCCCAACACCCAGATCCCGATTCCAGTGCCTAGTGCCAGTGCCCTGTGGGTACTCAGGAGTCTGTCCCAGGCCTACTTAGTGGGCTCAGCCCTCATCATGGAGCTGGGAAGATTTCATTCTTGTCATTAAGCTCAGGTATCCAGTCTGTTTTCAAAGAACATAGTGAAGGAGGATGGGACCGAAGGAAGAGACCCTCAGGACTAGACTTGCCCTGTCCACGTTTTCCTTAGACTACACAGCTGTGGTGGAGATTCACACAAAGATTCACCCAGTATTCTAGCCACTGGGAATGATGCCATCTGCTGAAGAATCCCCAGGCTGTGGCCCCCACAGTACTCGCATCCTCATCCATGAAGACACATGTAAGTACTAGGTACCAGCTGGTATTGTTCAGCTGATGGGAAACATCTCCAGACCCTGAAGCCAGCCACCACAGGTCCTGTGCCAAGAATGTGGGTGTAGAAACATTGAGGGCTCTGAGCACCAGTGGGAAACGATGCTGTAGACACCTCAAGCAAAGGTAGAGCCAGGGCAAAAGACATCAGCTCTGGTGACAGCAGCGTGGGGGTGACCAACGTATCATGGCGAACTCAGGTCTACACTCCTGCTGTGTAGACACTAGAACAAGACCCCATTGCTCCTGCTCTGGGCCACCCCTTGCAGGGATGCTCTATGGAACTCATTCTGAAATTCATGAGGATTTCTGACCAAGGTTTTCAATGGGGAGATCCACAAGTTATAGCTGACTAGAGCTCTTGTTTGAATATCTTTATCACCCACAAATCTCTTCCATTATCAAGTTGTTCCATTCCCCAGCAGCCCTTGAAAGCCCCCCCCATCTTTTCACCATCTCTAGGGATTCACCTAGTCTACACATTTTGTATAAATGGAAACATAATACAGGACCTTTTGTGCTTGGTTTATTTTTAGCATGATGCTTTTGAGGTTCACCCAAGCAGTAGCATGTATTAATATTCATCCGTTCTTATGACTGACTAATAGACATTCCTGTCAGTGGATGAACCTCACATTGTTCAGTCATGCAGCAGTTTACAGACACTGGGGTTATGGCTGTTGGTTTTGTCTGCTATTATGAGTAGGGCTGCTATGAATGTGTGTGTGTGTGTGTGTGTGTGTGTGTGTGTGTGTGTGTGTGTGTATTGGTTTTTCGAGACAGGGTCTCTCTGTATAGCCTTGGCTGTCCTGGAATTAGCTCTGTAGACCAGGCTGGCCTCGAACTCACAAAGATCTGCCTGCTTCTGCCTCCTGAGTGCTGGGATTAAAGGCATGCACCACCAACACCCAGCTCAGCTATACCTAGGACTGGATTTGCTGGGTCAGCTAGTGAGTCTATGTTTATATCTTGGAGGACTTGCAAAAACTGTTTTTCCACAATGACTGAATCACGGCACATGCCCGCCAGCAGTGTGTGAAGGGCCTAGTTTTTTCACGTCATTGCTAGCACTTGTATTCCTTTGTTTTGACTGGAGCCATGCTCAGACCTCACAGACATGAAGTGGTTGCTCACTGTAATTTTGGTTTGTACTTTTTTCTTTTCCTCTTATTTTTTTGCTAGACAGGATTTCTCTGTATAGCCCTGGCTGACTTGGAGCTTGATCAGGCTGTTCTCAGACTCCAAGAGATCCGCCTGCCTCTGCCTCCTGAGTTCTGGGATTAAAGGTGTGTGCCACCAATGCCCGGCTTGGTTAGCATTTTTCTAAAGACTGATGTTTTTGTGTTATTTCTTCTTGAACTAGTTAGGCACCCTTTTGGGGAAATTGCCTTCTGAGGTCTTCTGCCCATTTTAAAAATACTTATTATTTTCTTAATCATGCTTATGTGTGCATGTATGTCTGTGTGTACGTGTGCGTGCGTGTGTGTGTGTGTGTATGCATGTGTGTGTGTGTGTGTGTGTGTATGTACATGTCTGTGTGTGCATGTGCACATGGAGGTACTCCCAGTGTCTAGAAGAGTATGTTGGATTCCCTGGAGGTACAGGTGGTTGCAAGTTTTGTGACATGGGTGCTGTAACTGACCCTGGGTCCTCTACAACAGCACTGTGCATTCTTAACCCCTAAGCAACTCGGCAGCCCTCTTGCCATTTTCAACAAATGCATTGTGTCTCTTGATTTCAGGTTTATACAAGGTTATGCCTCCTTCTTTTCATCACCCAGAGACTGAGGACAGGCCACCTCTGACCTTCGCCAGCCTAAATAAGACTTTCTGCCCCCTGCATTAAGACAAATGCTGACATTAAACCTTTACCAGCTTCACTTTCTTCCAGCCTCCTCCAAAGGAGCCAGCTTGTCCTTTAGGCACTTGGCTTAGGTAAATGTATTAGTGACATTTCTTGTGGCTGTGACTAAATGTTTGGCACAGAGCAACTTAATGAAAGAAAGGCTGTTTTTGGCTCAGGGTTCAGTGACATGTGGTTCGTCACGGTGACAAAGGTGCAGCAGTGGAAGTGACTTGGCTCGTGGCACAGACCTGGAAGCCAAGAAAGGGGAATGCTGGTGACCAACTGGGTCTCCTCCATTTTACATTTTGTTCAGCCTGTGATTGTGCCACTCACACCCGGGGTTGGTCTCCTCAGTTAAGCTCCCCGGAAACACTCTCACAGACTCATTCAAAAGTATCCTCCGTGGACAACCAGCCTGGCTGTTTAATCCAATCACTGCTACAGTAACTGTCCCCTCCATCCAGGCACTTATCTTAGGGCTATGCTGCCAGGGCTCACTGATTATCCGGGACCGTTCTTAAAGTATCCATTAAGACTTCAACAATTAGCATAACTCTGAGACATCGTCTCCATTTGGAATGAAAGAACCACTTGTCTCACTCAGGCATGGGTTCATTAAGGAACTGCTCATCAAGGGCCACGGGCTGCTCTTCCCATGGGAGGCAGAGTTCTGGAAGCAAGCAGGGCACAGATCACGAAGAAGCAAATGTCTTTCTCTTCCTGGGTCTAACACAACACATTTTACACTTTGGAGAGTTCCAGCATTTCTGAAAGAGAGAAAGACTGTGGTCCAGCCCCTGTGATATTCCTGGCAAGTTTAAGACTGTGTGATTGACATTGATAGAGCGCTGCAGGGAGTCAGCTCAACTCAGAGCATGAAGTGTAAAAGACTCCCAGCTGGCTGGCTCCAACCCAGGGGCCCAGACACTAGCTACCTTCCCGTGGAACCTATGAAACTGGAAACTATTTCCGCAATTTTGTTCATGTAAAGGAAGTAGCCTCCAGGTTGATACTTCACAGGAAGAAGGAAGATCGAAGCAGCCCAGTGGCATTCTGGCCAGCGTTAAACTCCAAAGTCCCAGGCAGAAATTGGTTTGAGACCCAAGTCACTCACTGCTGGGTGGAGATCTTATGTGTTCCAGGAGGTACTCAGGGTCTCCGTAAGGGACAAGTTTCAGCTGCTCACAGTTGTGACTTCTTGGGATGTCCATATTAGAGACTTTCAGTGGCATCCCCGAGGGAGAACTGTTTTCCCTTCTCACTCACCTGGGAACCTCTTCCCTAACAATTTATGGTTTGTGCTTAGAGTGACCCCTGTGTCATGATTTGGCTCTGGGGAATCCCAAACTAAGACAGAGCTAGAACCTGCCTCCCAGGAGTTTCTGCCGCTATCCTGGCCACCCATATGTCTGTCAAAGGATGGGGCAGTCTCCTGTGACCTGGGTTTCAGGAGTTCTTTCAGTGGCTACTAGGCCATCCTCACCACTCCCTGTGCTCCCTGGGGAGCACAACATGGCATCCTCAGAACTTTTGGTCTCAATACTGACTCTGATGACCTTCAAAGTAAAGGTGTGGCAGAAAGAAAATAGCTTCCCATCGTGTACTAGTGAGTGTAGAGAAATGTGGAGGAAGAAATGCTGTGTGGCTGGGCTGGTGTCCATTGTGCTACTGTCATTCAGTTCCAGAGTCACCTGGTAACCACTTTAAGGAGACCCAAGCACTCACAACCATCACCCTCAGCCCAGGGGCTGCAGGATATAAACCTGCTCCTACTCAATGTGACCCTCCAAGTGAATCTTGACCTCTTATAGAAGCCCAGCCTGAGGGAGTCACACTTGTGTAGGATGCTGGCGGCCAGCCAGATGGTACTGAAGGTGAAAAGGAACCCATGGGTCATGACGCTCAGGGGAGATAGACAGAGAAGTACCAGGGTGTGGTTAGCTCCACAGGGCATTGCTGGCTCCAGACAAGACCTCATCATCAGTTGTATACTCTCAGAGATTAACTTTAAATCAACCCATTCCCACAGGCCTTCGAGCTAAGGACTAGTAATTTCTATCATTTAATCTTAGCAGGGAGAAAAGTCGAAAAGGTGTGACATTTTTAAACCAAGGTCACATGGCTTGGATGTAGCAAAGCTGGGTGTGAACTCTCACAGCCTGAGATCAGAACAGGACAATATAAAATCCTGTGCACTCTGAGCACTCTGTAAACACTAGCTATGGTTTGGGTGTGGCTTCGTGTACTATGGGATACCAAACATGAAGAGGCTTAATGAGACTGGTTAAGGTCAGCTGAATCTTGGTGGCTTTGTCAGAAAGAAGGCTGGGGAAATGAGTCAGTGGGTAAGGACACTTGTGTAAGCACAAGGACTCCAGTCCAGATCCCCAGATCCCACATTTAAAAAAAGCTGGTTATGTCCATATGTCCATGCACACTTGTAACCTAAGGGCTGAGACAGGTGAACCCCTAGAGCTTGATTGACAGCTAACCTAGCCAAAGAGCAGTGAGCTTCATGTCCAGTGAGAGATCTTGTCTCAAAGAGGGTAGAGAAGACATCTGGTCTCCATGGGTGTGCCCTATGAGAGGGAGGGAGAGAGAGGGAGAGAGGGAGAGAGAGAGAGAGAGAGAGAGAGAGAGAGAGAGAGAGAGAGAGAGAGAGAGAGAGAGAGAGAGAGAGAGAGAGAGAGAAAAAGTTTTTTAAGGATACTGACCAGGAGACAGACAGACAGACAAATAGACAGACAGACAGACAGACAGACAGACAGACAGACAGACACACACACACACACACACACACACACACACACACACACACACACACACGGCCCCATCCCTTACTATGGATGCCCTGTGCTGCCTCAGGACAGTGTCAGCAAGTCATTACTATGTGTCATCACTACATGTGTAATCATTACATGTGTCATCACTACATGTGTCATCAATAAATAACAGGGAAAGGCTAAGAACCATTATCCTAGAGCATCTACATCATTGGGGAAGAGGAAACTAAGATAAGAGGAAGTTAGGATGGAAGTTGGGCAGCATTTTATACAGGTTCCTTGACTTGACATGGCAGAGTACAGACAGGAATTGTTTACTCAAATCTTTTCATCTTTCTTTTGGCCCTGGGTACAGTGGGGACATGGTTACCATCCTAGCCAAGACACCTCTTTAAATGCCTTTTTGGTCCCCAGAAGACTATGCGTATGTCTGAGCTGGTCACCCTCACTTTATTAGCTTCCAGAAGAGCTGGTCTTGCCCACTGACACCCCTCACTCTGTAAGGTCTTCTGAGAAGATGACAGGTATATGTCCTTTTGTCACTGTTACCACAGTGCTGCTTCCAGGACAGAGACCTTGACAGGCAGGGAAGAGCCCCAGAAGTTGATGCTATGGCCTCCTGCACTGGCTTTCTGGGAAGCGGTGGATCTGATAGTCCAATTGTGTCCTAATGCTCATTGAGAGTCACCACCCCTCAAAAAGGGCACAAGATACTGACACTTAGTCCTCACTAGAGCACCAGGCAGGTGGCCTCTACACTGTTCTCTAAAGGACGGGGTTTAGTCCTCACTTCCAGCCACGCAGCTCATGGCCAAAGAGCAGGGTTTGGACCTCAAAGAGTGGGAAAGCTTGGGCCCTCTCCACTTCTCCACAAGCATGCAGGCGTCCTCCATGTGGGACTGTTTGCAATTAGACTGGCACCTTTTAGCCATTACATGTTTATCCATTCTCAGCTCTCTGGAACTGTCCATTGCTTGGTGAAAAGGAGGGAGGGAGGGAGGAGGGAGGGAGGAAGGGAGGGAGGGAGGGAGGGAGGGAGGGAGGGAGGGAGGGAGGGAGGGAGGGAGGGAGCAATAGCGGGCTATCTTTGCTTGCTCTGTGCCTGGAATTTGCAGTGACCTATCTACAGGACGCCTGGGTTGGTTGGTTTGTTGGGGACTCGTGGCTGGTTGAGAAAGGCTGGCCAGTGGGGCAGGTGTGGGTCTTTACAATTCTCAGGGTGACTACAGTTTCATGCTACTGTGCTCCACCATGTTCCGAGCTGGGGAGTGTCCCTGGCAGTAGAATGGCCCTGGGGAGTCTGCTAATGGGCACTACTCATTTACAGGGACTCTCTATAGGACTTTCCAAGACATCTCTTCCCAGGCTCCCATGCACAATACTGTGAATGCCATCCCCTCACTCTGAGTAGCTACTCTATATGAACACAAGCTATTTTCAAGTGGAATAATATTTATCAGGTAGCAATAAGGCTCATTCCATGACTCAGTTTGATTATTTTTAATGTTTTTTTTAACTAGCATGTACTTATGTACATCGTTCTGGGTTTTTTAGAGATGGGGAACATTTTTCAGCTATTCAAGTCCACACAGCTTTGTTTCTATTGCCAGGGTCTGGACCAGTGAACAGGAGAACCTCCAACCTGGACAGCCTACCATAGTGGCCCAGGTATCATGACAACCTGGCACTTGATAGGAAAGTCTCAATGTAGATGATAAACAGGGCACCGGTACTTCAACTGGGAAGCTGAAGGCAGCCACAGCAGGGCCATTCTTATCAGAAGCCCAGTTGCCATGCGCTAGGCCCCACTCCCTGTCACAGCATCTCCACCAGACCTCTCATCAGCCCAGAGAAATGGTGTCCTCCATCAAACTGTGCTGGCAGGGAAAGGCACTTGCCTAATAACAATAGAGATGAATAGATGATGAGTAGGAGTTGGGGCACATGATCTCCACCCCTCTGAGGACAATCAAACCCCTTTTGCAGCTGCTGCTGAGCAGAGCTGGGCTGTGGTAAACCGTGCCTGCAAGTTAAACAGATTCTACAGTGCACTCAGCTTTGGGGGTTCTGTCCCCACAGGGGCACAGACAGGACCAATACATACCACATTTTAGAATGGCTGATATTCCAAAGGTAGAATTTCTGAAAGCAGTGGGGAGAGAAAGAGCTAGTAAAATTCGGCAAAGACGCCAGTCTTGGGCTGTTTGTCAGCTGCGTGGGACCAGCCCTCTATATAGATTCCCAGCTGGCCTCGTTCTCTGTGAAAGTCAATTTAAATAAAGTTAGAATATTGGAAAAGATACGGCTCACAAAACGCCTGCCTCTTCTTGGAAGGGAAAGCCAGCGGAGATTATTGAGGACGGATTAAATGTGAGGAACCCATTTCTTTGCGGGGCCTCAGTTGTTAACCCTGTACCGCATCTGGGCATTTGTCACTGTCTGAAGTTCTCATCATTGGGTGCCATGTTAGTCAACTTGCCACCGCTATGACAGACTACTTGAGAAAATCAACCAAAAAGGCTTCTTTTGATTCACATTTTCCATCATGGTAGCTCAAACCCAGAGCTTGGATCTTTGCTGAGACAGAACACCAAGATGTGGGGTGGATGGGGGTGGGAGAGGAAAGCTGCTCCTGTAAGGTGGCAAGTTCAAAGATGAGTAGCAGCCACCTCTGTTACAATCTCCCCTTCAATACACTCTCAGGGCCAAGTCCTTTCCACGAAGCCCTTATCTACATCTACTGCTTCATAGTAGCACCCATGACCTAGGGACCAACCTTCAACATGTAATGCCTTGGATGACAGCCCAGACTCAAAAGATAACAGGTGATGCCCAATTCAGTGGTGGAAGGAAACTGGGGACCAGGGGTAACAAGGGTCTCAACTGAGGTCATGGACCAATCCACAAAAGAACTGGGTTCTTTGTGGACTCAGTCCTGCTCCTTCCACAGGGCCACACTGTTGGTAGCATGTGTCCTAGCATCATGACATTTGTTTAAAAGTGATGAGGGAAAACCAAGCTACCACTTCCTCAACCCACTAATCACTAGGCGTTTTTAAAAACAAAACAAAACAAAAAAGGAAATAAAATGCACCCTCTGAAAGCATCTTTGCAACTCTAAGAACAACCAGGACTGTCAACACCCTGGCACTGTTCCTTTCCTCTTCCCCTTGGTAGCTTCCGTTCATCTTTCACTTTATACTAATACTTTTGGGTACAAATGGTAGGTACATTGTCATAGCCCCCATGAGTGCTTTATCAGGGAAAGGGAGGCTGGCCACCTTATCACACAGACAAAGGGAAGCACAATAGGTATCTTTGCCCATTCCTGTCACTGTAACAAAATATTTAGACATAGACATACATAAGTATATAGGATATCGACCTTACCTATAAGCAGACACTCGAAGTAGACACACCACATCTGGGAAATTCAAGATCACCAGTCCAACAGTGTCTGCCATGAGTTTTCTCTGCTTCCAATGAAAGTCCATACGACATGCTTAACACAGAGGAGAGGTGAATGGTGGGGAGGGTTAGGGTTAGGACATTTCCTTTCCATGGCTTTTTAAGAACATGAGGCCCATTGGTGAAGAGAGTGTTTGTGGCTTAGTCATCCCCCAATGGCTTCATCTCTCAATACTGTCATACTGGTGACTGTTCCAACACATGAGAATCAGAGGACACATTCAGACCCCAACACCACCGGGGACTCACATGCCTCCATAGTCTCTCTCTGCCATCGGAAATGTCCGCATCATTTCCTCCCAACTGTAGACTGCTGCTCACAGGCAAACAGGGCAACCAACATCCCCATCAGTCTTGACTCAGACAGAGATACACAGTGGGCACAAGTTAAGGATTTGAGCTAACTCTTTTCACTAAACAGTTACAGAGAAAAGCAGGAGGAAGGAAAAGACCAGTTCAAAGAAGAGACCAGACAGGGCTGTATGCAATCAGGGAGCCGAAATGAATCTGATGATAGATGCTAAACTGACAGGTCCCCAACGGGGGGCCTTGTTCACTTGTTATCTCATTGGGCACTTTTCTTTTGTATTTCTATGAAAAAGAGCAATGTTCATCATCATGTCTTCATGGATAAATTTAATCTTTAAAAAGTGGAATAATCATTGAAGATAATGAAAGAGAGACAGCTGAATAATCAGATAACCCCAGGGAATCTGAGCAATCTAAAGTTAGCTGTCTACATGCATATATGCTGTGTGTGCACCTATATTTATATACACATGTATCTCTACATATATAATGCATACATGCATGTGTATGTATATTAACACTTAATATATACATGACCATTTCAAAGTCTGACATTTCTCTTAGCATGTCCCATGCTCTGGAACCAATCAATTAACTATGAACAGAGGCTCACTGATTTGTGGATGACCCAGTCTGGAAAAGTGTCTACCCTCTATCCACCATTCTGACCACAAGGCAGAGCCATACACACTGCCATAGTTACAGGGAGCCCACCTGAGAAGACGGGGCCTTTCCCAGAGGTGACATTGCTGTCACTGGATTGCCATTACATCCTTTCCCCATGTTATCTATTAGAGATCTTATACTGATGGTTGTATCCAAATGCCTTCTTTGAACTTTTCCATTTCCTACAACAACAAATCTTGCTTTCAACAGCTCAGTTTGACCCTGAGTTTCTGCTGTTTTATTGTGGATCCATTTTCTGTCCCTCTAGCAGTTTCTAACCTCTTCCTGCCCAGGTGTGATGTATCATCCTTTGGCCTAACAAAGGTTTATAGACAGGATTCTACATTTGCTGCTTTTGTTATTACAGCAGTGGCAAAGTCCCTACAGTCAGTACCACTCCTGTTTGAGACTGCAGCATGCACAAGTTAGTGCTGTTATTTCCAGTATAGATGAGTTATAGGATTAGAAGCAGTGACATGCTGAACCAAAGGTGATGGGGTGTGGTACAGCAGGTCAGGTGAGCCCCTGAAACAAGAGAAGCAGCCCCATAGAGGTCAGCATCCCAGCACCCTAGCACCCCAGTACCTCAGCACCCCAGCATCCCAGCACCTCAGCATCCCAGCACCCTAGCACCCCAGTACCCCAGCGTCCCAGCACCCTAGCATCCCAGCACCTCAGCATCCCATCACCCCAGTATCCCAGACCCCAGACTCCCAGCACCCCAGCATCTAAGCATCCCAGCACCCCAGTACCCCAACATCCCAGCACCTCAGCACCCCAGCATCCCAGACCTCAGCATCCCAGCACCCTAGCACCCCAGTACCCCAGCATCCCAGCACCCTAGAATCCCAGCACCCCAGCATCCCAGACCCCAGAATCCCAGACCCCAAAATCCCAGCACCCCAGCATCTAAGCATCCTAGCACCCCAGCATCCTAGCACCATGGAATCCCAGCACCCAGCACTCCAGTATCCCAGCACCCCAGAATCTAAGCACCTAGCACCCCAGCATCCCAGCACCCCAGCATCCTAGCACCACGGAATCACAGCACCCCAGCATCTAAGCATCCCAGAACCCCAGCACTCTAGTATCCCAGCACCCCAGAATCTAAGCATCCCAGCACCCCAGCACCCCAGCATCCCAGCACCACGGAATCACAGCACCCCAGCATCTAAGCATCCCAGCACCCAGCATCCCAGCATCTAAGCATTCCAGCACCCCCACACTCCAGTATCCCAGCACCCCAGAATCTAAGCATCCCAGCACAAGGCCAAGCATGTAAAAGGGACACAGGTGAGTGAGCTCAGCAAACATGGCCACCTCATCATTCATCATCACCACCTCTCTCCCCCCCCTACACACACTGGCTTCTCTTGTGTTTTATCCAATTTCAGATATATAAACTAGTGTAATCAGTAATTTTTGTCATCTTGTGGTCACAAAGTATGCTAGTTTTTATTATCCACTTGATACAACCTAGAATCACCCAGAAACACAGTCTCAGTTGAGCAACTGTCCCTATCTAGTCTGTGGATGGACCTGTCTGTAGGATTGTCTTGATAGTTAACTGATGTAGGGAGACCTAGCCCACTGTGGACGGTATCATTCCCTGAGCAGGGGGATCTGAACATTCAGACAGGAGAGATCAAGATGGAGACAGGTAACCTGGGGGCATTCTTCTCTCTGCTTTTCACTGTGGACGTGATGTGAGTAGCTCCTTAACCTCCCAGTAGTGAACCGTAACCTGAAACTGTGAGCTAAAATAAAATATCCTGATCAAGATCAGCTTAGTGGAAGGAAAGTTTATCACAACCACAGAAATGAAACTAAGACGTGGAGGCTGAAGTCAGTGCAGTGGGACATATGGCATGTTAGCTTGGTGTGTAGCCACTCAGTATAAAGACTCATGCACTGTGGTCCTCCCCATGTACTCCCACTAGGTCCTAACCTTGGGGTAGCATTGAGTGATACTACATAGGACCCCAATAATGGCTACCCAGTTCATCTGTGACCCTTGCTGCTGTAGGAAATGCAGGGGGTGACATCCAAGCAGTCCTATATTCTACTTCTCAACACCAGCAACCACCAGGTCAGCTCTCAGGGCCTGCATACAGGTTTCCAGGACTCAAGATGACCATGAAGTAGTTGTAGCATATGGTCCAGACATGCTGGCCCTCACTGTAGAAGCTGTGATCAGATGGTCTGTGTGAGGACTAGAGACGGAAACCCCAGAGGCCAAGACAAAAAGTAAAAGTTATTAAAGCAACTGAGAGAGCTCACAGCGGGCAGCACAGGTCTGCTTTGGTGTCGCTCTCCTTCTGGCCCTGAGGTGAGCATTCTGGAAGGCAGGGTAAGAGGGGACAGTGGGGACTGCGGGGTGGGGGGTTTAATTAACCCGTATGTAGCAAGCAGAACCACTGCATTCTGAGGACTGATGAATAGCAGGGCAGGAGCACAGGAACCTTCCATCACCTCTGCAGACCTCAGAAATGAGGAGCACATTGCTGGGTGTGACTGTCACCTTCACCCCTCCCCCCAACAACCAGGTGTCCAATTATTCTAAATAGACAATGTCAACCAGAGTCTCCCAGATCAAACATTCTTTCTTTCTGTCCATAGGTAACTGGAGCCTGGTCCTGGAGGCAGATGGGGTCCCCACAGTCCTGCCTCATGCAGAGATAGGAGGAAAGGGCACAGGGCCAGGAAACATAAGAGCACTGAGGAATCGAATTCCCTAAAGCAGTGACAGGACTGTGATGGATACTGAGAACAGAGACGGAAGGAATTGCCTGTAGCAGGGGCAGCAGGGGAGTTTGGGGAGAAAGGACGGGGTGTCAGGTGGTCGGGTCTGTTCACTGAGGCTGCCGACCTCACTGCCCTCTGAACTGTGCTGGCCCAGTCTGCACGCTCTTTAGTGGTCCATGAGGAATGAGGCTGAGCCAATGCTGGAGCTCAGCTTCCCTCCACATGCCCACATCCCTGATACCACCTAGGGTTCTGCTCACCACTGCCAGCTGGAGCCAGTGTCACATGAGATCTGTCCCCACATCACTAACTTTCCCTGTCTAACTTGAAGCTGTCCCATCTTTTGGAAAGCCTCCATTATATCTCCTTCAACAGGTATCAAAATCTCCTGTTAGCTAATGCAGACAGCCGTTTTAGGTGTATTTTTAATGTCTATATAAGTACATGCCTATGTATCTGTGTGCGGTATGTGCACATGAGTACAGGTTACTATGGAAGCCACAAGGGGGCCCTGCATCCTCTGGAACTGGAGTTATAGGTGGCTGTGAGTTAGGGCATTGGCAGGAGGAGTCAGTGCTCTTATCCGCTAAACAATCTCTCCAGTTTCCACTCAGGCATATTTAACCTGAGCTATATCATTCCCAATAGGACAAAAATTGGTTCTAGGGTGCAAATACTTTACAAGTGAAGCACAAATATACATACAGTACACCAGCAGATGTGCAATAGAACTGTGAGATAAAGGTGGGGGGTCTCTACAGGAGTTTGTTCAGGGGAATAGCATTGGGCAGATCTCTCTTTAGTGGGAGCCGATAGACTGACTGCCGTTCTCCACCTCCAGGGTTTTAGTTTTTAAGTGCGGGCTTAGAAATAATCTGGGTGCAACAAGCTCAGAAGAAAGGAGGGATTCTTCAGAGATAAAGAACTTGGTTGAGAAGTGCAGGTACTCCTGCATGGAGGGCGAGGATGCACAGGCAGGGCAATTTTTAGGGCAAAAGAGAAAAGTCACAAAGGCTTGAGGGTCTGGGATTGTGGTTGGGGGCAGGAAGAGCATTACTGTTAGAACAGCAAATGCAAAGGTTCCGAGGCAGGGGATGCCCCATAGTTTTGAGGATCTGTCAGTTCAGATTCCAGAGGAGTATGCAACAATGAGTGCAGAGGGTGTGGGATGGCAGATCACAGAGGCCATGGATGCCACAGTGAGGACTACATTGCTGGGCTGATTGACTGGGAGACATAGTAGGCAGTGACCTGCATCATTCAAGGATGACTTCCATTCTGTTAATGCACACGTATCTCCCTCTTGCATGTGCACATGCAGAGTGAACGGTTTGGAGGGTGCTACCAAGTAAATAGTACAGGTCATTCCTAAGTAGAATGTAGAAGTAGTTGTGCCATTACAACTTTGAATTTAAAGGGGTAAACCATTTTCTAGTTATCTTTATTTTTTTCCTCCAAAGAGAAAGGGCTTCCTAAATATATAGAGGCCACTGTGAGGAGGGGGGCCCTGCTGAGAGTCCCCTGGGTTGGACATTCTCACCCTAGGCTTTACCACAGACAGGAAGTCTGATTTGAATGTGAGTCTGAGTTGATGGAGTCTTACCTTCCCTGACAGTTCCCTTCCTTTTGAAAGGTTTTACTTTTCCCTCCCAGTTCTTTTGGAACACGATGTGGCTGCCAAGACCGCAAGGGCTTGTTGAAAATGTTTTTAAAAGGGGGAGGGCACATTTTCAAAGGAAGAGACAGAGTAGCAAGAACAGGAAATAATTTCTCAAATGGAACTGAACCGAAAGCAAAAATAATGGCAGTGGCTTTGCACCAGGAAACAATCCACCCTAGGAGACTTTTGTCGGAGGGGCAGAAATGGAAAAGTTAAGCGGCAGGGAGGAAGCTGAGAATAATAACCCCCATCTCCACCCCAGCGAGCAAGCGCACAAGACAGCTCTTCCTCAGCACTTTGCAGAGTCACCAGTTTACTTCTTGCAACAATGTTACCGCCTCATGGTTTTTGCTATTGTTATTAGTGCTCTTTGCAAATGAGTGACTGACAGCACCTGCTTCTGCAGGAAGGCAAGCCCCAAGCAGAAACATCTTGGGCTGCATCTTTCCTAGCAGGAGAATGGGCTCTGCACCCTCTCCCAGCACTGCTACAGCTGATGTACTATGCTATTCCCAGTAAATACCAGTGTTCTTTGCAGTAGTATCTCTGGCAAACTTGACCTCCATGGATGGGCCACGAAGTAGCTCACCCTTGGGCCAGGGAGTCCTTCCTTCCATTAAGGGAGCCTGAGGCCTCACGGGACAATAAACCGAGTAATATCCCATCCCAGGTACAAACAGCCACAGACGCAGTAGAGCTCTGAATTCTGACCCATGGCCACTTCACATGCCCAGGGTGACTCAGTACACACTGGGTCAGTCTGATGAAGAAAGGATAGATGCAATAAGATCCCTGCTCCTTCAGGGAAGGTGGGCAGAGCTGTGCCTGGTGACCGTCTTGTCACAGTACCAAGATCCTAGTAGCAAAGAGAAGTTGAGCTTCACCTGGGAACCAGTAGGTTGAGGTCTTGGCAAGAATGTAGTAGATGTATGGCCATGGAGACCATGCCAAGGAGAGTTGGGGCTAGGTGGTCAGAGGGGTCTAGAAGACAGTTCATGGATCTAAGAGATGAAGGCACCCATATGGAAGGATCTGGAAAGTTAGACACTGTGGCTAAGTGTGGATCCTGGCTTTGGGATTTTCAGGTGCCTGTATTTCCCAGCCTTTACAACAGGGGCTCTTGTCTCTCCTGGGACATAGAGGACTCCTAAGCAGCCAAGGAACCCGGATGAGGGGGAAACAGTTGGTGGCTGGGCAGCAGATCTACCTATGGATCATCACTGCATCCCAGGCCCCCTGGGAAGGTTCCTCTCTGAGTCACCTGTCTGATACTTCCCTTCACTCAGCCCCCTGAATTACTTTAGGGGTGTTCACTCCTTTTATGGGCAATAGAACCACTGTGCAAACAGACTCCTCTTCTCTTGCCAGTCACCTGAAAGTTATCACTTGTGCTTAAATAGAATCCGACCTAAAAATAGGCACGCTGAAGTGGGTGTCCACCTGTCTCAGCTAGCTTCCTCACACCTGCGGTCCTGCCCTTTTCAAAACCACATAGAGCTGTGTTCAGACACATAGCCACCCACCATCCAACACCGGCCAGTCTAAGCCAATGAATGGGCAGACATCAGAGAACCACTGAACACTCATATCTCAGCCCTCCATCTGTCTCTCTTCATTTTGCTGAAAGCAAGGGACCGGATAAGAGTGGTGGAGATGCCCAGCAATGATTTCTGGCTGTTACTCTGCAGAGAGAAGGATCTGAAAAGTGGTTGGCCCTGCAAGCTAAAGATGTAGGATGGATATGGCTGGCTTTTTAAATGTCAAAGTTTTTTGTTGAATAGCATTGAGCTGGAAGGGAAAGGTCAAAGCTGACAGACTAAACTCATGTTCAGAAAATTGGCTTTTGTGACTACTACCTCCTTTCTGAATGAAGGTTGCTAACATCACACACAAACAGAGAGAGAGAGAGAGAGACAGAGAGAGAGAGAGAGAGAGAGAGAGAGAGAGAGAGAGAGAGAGAGAGAGAGGGAAAGAAGGTGGGCAGGCAGGCTTCTAGTGCAGTAATTAAGGGCTTGTAGGCAGAAGCCAAAACAAACAAACCAGGTTTAAAAGGTGCATCATAAAACATAGTAGTTCATGGCAAATGGAAGTCATGACTTAATTAAATAAAGTCTTCGCTTAAGCAAGTAATCAGTACATTGGTTCTGCTAGGCCCCAGGCTCTTTTTCCCAAGTTGACATCACACATTCCTGACACAGACTCACAGATTCACAGACATACCAGCACTAAGGCCAAGTCAGGGGAGACCCAGATGTGACTGGCTAGGACCAAAGAAGACACCCTTGGCAGGGACTGCTTACTTCTTTGCACACCCACCAAGGACCTGCCATGGACCAGATGTAGCATTTACAATTGTGGGGACTTAAGCTAAAATGAAAAGTGATATCTTCTAGAATGTAGGCTAGGGAGACAGAGACCCAAATAACTATGTCACAGGGAAGTCTATGCTCCAACAGGTGCTTGGGGAACTTTGAGGATGGGCTCTGACATGTCTTGTCTGACTAGGGGGTGGGGATGTTCTTACTTCCAGTGGGAAAACTGCTCCAACTCTCATGTGCACAAATTACTGCCCTCATAGATGCTGCTGAGCTCTCATCTGCACGGGTTCACACCTCCCACCTCCCACAAACCTCATGCCACACACAGGTCCACAGCTCCCACCTCCCATAAACCTCAGGCCACACATGGGTCCACACCTCCCACCTCCCACAAACCTCAGGCCACACCACCCTGAGAGGCTGGGGAGATGGCTCAGCCAGAAACTTGTTGGTGGTGCGAGCATGAGGCTCTGAGTCTGAATGTCAGAGACCCATGTGAAAAGCCAGGTGTGCTGGCACGCACTTGTAACGCAACACTGGGGAGGTAGTGACAGGTGCCCTAGGGCATGCTGGCTGGCAGCCTAGCTTAACTGGAAAGCTGCAGGTCCAGGTGAGAGATTCTGCCTCCCAAAGTAAGGTTGATAGTTCCTGAACACACAAATAAAAAATGTTTTAATAAACCACCATCCTAAGGGTGCAACCTGGTGGCTGTCATTTTTAAAGTATGGAATCATTGCCACACCTGCTGGGAGGAAGCATCTAAGGTTAGTATTAAGAGTGTGAGGAGCCGATGGCATCAAGTTAGTACAGATCAGACACTGAAAACAAGTCCATGGGACAGATATCCCTGTTACACAGGCTGCATCCAGCATGCTGCAAGCCACTTCTCTTGGTGATGAGGATACGGGCTGGAGGAACTGAGAGTGCATGATGATGCTTCCTGTTTTCCTGTTACAGAGTGCCCTACAGGATCCTCCAGCATCTCCCCTAAGCTATTCCAGGTCCTACCTACACCAGCCATATATAAAAGAAAAACCTAGAGCCCAAAGAAAAACTCCAAGAGACAGTTCAGAGTAAATCTTTCTGATACAACAGAGAGGTGCAAAACGGAATATCTGAATCCAGCTGTAACATCAGAATGTGAATGCTGGGCTGGCGGTGTGGCTCAGTCAGTAAGATGCTTGCTGCACAAGAATGAGGACCTGGGCACTAATCCCCAGCACCCACATGAAAAGCTGGACACAGAAGCAGCACACACCAACAATCCTGAAGAATTACACTGAGGAAGCAGAGATGGGGGAGTCCATAGACCTGTTAGCTAGACCTGAACTGATGAATTCCAGGTTTAGAGAGAACTTACCTTAGAAATAATAATAGAGGAAGATGCCCAGAGTCAATTAATGGCATCCACATGCAAATACAGGAAAACACACACACACATGCACATGAACGCGCGCACACACACTCATGGGCCCTGTAACATTTGTCTAAGACCAACAACTGCAATTCAGAGATAACAGACCCTTGTCCTCAGGACAGAGTTGCTTTCCAGGCTCTCCAAACTCCCCAAGCACTTTCTGATACCCCCTGAGATGAAGATGCAGGCATGAGCTCAGCATCTCAGGATCCAGACTTCAGTTGGAACCTCAGGCTATGGTCCTTCCCTGCCACTGCAAATAGGGAAGTCCTAGGTTCTATAGACCTCTCCCCTGACTTGCTTTCATAGTTAGGGAAGTTTTTGTTGCTGTGAAGAGACACCTTGACCATGGCAACTCTTATAAAGTAAAACATGAAAATGGGGTTTGCTTACAGTTTCAGAGATTTAGTCCATTATCATCATGGTGGGACATGGTGGTGTGCAGGCAGACACAGTGCTGGAAAATGAGCTGAGTAAGGGTTCTACATCTTGATCCACAGGTAGCAGGAAGTGAACTGTGTTCCACACTGGGTGTAACTTGAGCACAGGAGACCTCAAAGCCTGCCCCACCCCTGACAGTAACACACTTCCTCCAACAAGGTCACACCTACTCCAACAAGAACACACCTCCTAACACTGCCACTCCCTGTGGAGACTATTTTCTTTCAAAACACCATACCTGCCTTTCCCATCTGATGGTAAATGTGCTTTTTTGTTGTGTTACAAGCTAGCACCCAATTATGGCTCAAATAACATGGACAGCAAACTAAAAAGTATCATGTGTTTGTCTAGGTTTAGGCTTGTGAGAGATGGTATTATATGGCACCCACAGGGTGATTTCATTGTTATTACTGGTGTCATGAAGTATCTCAGCCAGGTAATTGTACTGACAGTGTTGTGGCTAATCTTATTTGTCAACTTGACCACATCTGTAATAAATTAAAACCCAAGCAGCTGGGTACACCTGTAAGGTATTTTTCTTGATTGGATCATTTAAGGTGAGAAGGCCCACTCTAAATCTGAGCCATACCTTCTGGTGGCTTCTCACATAAAAGAACCAGGAGAAGGAGGTTTTTGCTTTTTTTCCTACTTTCCCTCATACCTCCTATGCTGAGACATTCTTTCACTGGTGTTAAAATCTATTGCTTTGGGATTCCAATGTAGACGTAGGACCAACATTGTAGTCTGAACAATGATTAGATTCTTGGGCTTTCCACTGGGAGATAGCCATTAATGAACTAGCTGAACCACAGTCTGCAATCCACTCTAATAAACCACATACATACATACGCACGTACATACGTACATACATACATACAAACATTTGTTCTATCAGTACTGTTCCTTCAAAGCAGAGGGTCTCAAGCTTCCTAATGCTGCACCCTTTTAATGCAGTTCCTCATGTTGTGATAACCCCAAAATTACTGTTGTTGTTGCTGTTATTGTTGTTGTTGTTGTTTGAGACAGGGTTTCTCTGTATTGCTTTGGAGCCTGTCCTGAAACTAAATCTGTAGACCAGGCTGTCCTCGAACTCACAGAGATCCTCCTGCATCTGCCTCCCAAGTGCTTGGACAAAAGGTGTGTGCCACAATATTATTTTGTTGCTACTTTATAACCACAATATTATTTTGTTGCTATAACTTCAATTTTGCTACTGTTCTGAATTGTAATGTAAATATGTCTAATATGCAGAATCTCTGATATGTGACCCCTGTGAAAGTGTTGTCTGACTCCAGAGGGGTCATGACCCACAGGTAAGAACCACTGCTATAGAGAACCCTGACTAATACAGGCAATAACAAGTCATGGTTAGGGGTCCCATCTTCACAATCAATAGAATGAAAACTAATGACAAGCATTAATAGACATAGTGATCTATAGCTTAGGGTGCATCTCAAAGCCTGAGTGGCCAGCTAGTGGTATTACAGCTGGCACCAAACTGTTGCACATGTTCACTCCTCTAGAGTGCTCTATGGTTAGAAGTCACACCTTACTATTACACTTATTACTACACAGAGCTCTGGTCTGCTCACCACTGACTCCATCTCACTTTCCCTATTTAACCATGGAAGGTACCTCTCCATAACTATTGTCCCAGAAGTAGGGACACACCCCAGAGTTTGTGCAAGACAAATTGAGCAAGAAAAATTGAAATGGTACTCATTGTGTCTGTTGCTTCAGGCTAGGCTAGCGAGCTGATACAAACGGAAAGGTTAAAAGCCATAAGCAGACACTCATACAGACTGGCACACTAGTGTCCAAGATCAAAGTTTCACCAGGTCCATAAGCCCCCTGGAGGCTCCTTCTTGGCCTCTGGCGTGGCCACTGGTCCTTCTTCATAGCTGTGCTCCAGCCTATTGTCATGTGACATTGCCCCTATGTATCTCAGTGTCTGTGTCCTCTCTCTGCCTCTTATAAAGATGCCAGGCAATGTCTGATACAGTAGTGCATGCCTGTAATTCCAACACTCAGAAGGCTGAGGCAAGAGAATCTCAAGTTTGAGGACAGCATGTGCTACCATCACAGAACAAAAATAAATATATAAGTAAATAAGCATAGCAATTAACTAAGGCCCCAATTATACATATTAATTGTTAATTGCTCTACAGAGACTATTTCCAAAGAAGGCTACATTCTGAGGTTCTGACATGTACGCATCTATCTCGTCCAGCAAGGAAACATGAACACGACTCTTCTTCAGTTTATTCAGTAATCTTGTACATCAGCTTCCGCTTCTCCCAGCCCCAGCAAGCCCTTAAATGTGCTCTCACTGCCCAATCAGCTCATGCCACCTGGCAATCCTGGATAGGCCACAGAAGGAGGAAGCATACCAGATCCATCAAGCACTTCCAAATAAGGCTTGTGTTTACAGCTAAGCTTGAACTACCTGGCATCCAGCCAGGCACCATCTTGGGGCTGTGGCTTCCCACACTGACAGGGATGTGAATGGGAGGGCACACTAAACTGTTAAATTCACGTCTGATTTTTAGAATTTTTTTATTTACTTTTAGAACAAAAGTTTTAGAAGAAACCTTCTAGAAAAAAAAATTGGCTTTGAGATAGCAGGAAACAAAAGAGAATGAACCTGGGTATCAAAAGATAACAGATAGTCTTGCCAAATCCATATCTGGAATTCTGTTTTTTTTTTCCCAGTAACTGTTACCATTCAAGCACAGAATTCTTCACTAGCAGTCAAAACTATACACAGTCTGAAACCTCACATGTAAACTACAGCAGTGAGGTCAATCTACCCAAGTCACCACTGACACTGTACTTGAAGTGGGTATATGCCATGGCCCTGGATGCTCACTGCCAGGGCCCCTGGCTCCTCATTTATTTTTCATACTTTTGTACATTATATATCAGTAAAGCATGCGTGCATGCACGCGCGCGCACTTGCGCACGCGCACACACACACACACACACACACACACACACGCATCCATAATTGGTAGTGCATGCTTTAAAGCAGCAATTCTTAACCTGTGGGTCATGACCACTACAGAGGTCACATATCAGATACCCTGCATATCAGATATTTATTATAATTCATAACAGTAGCAAGATTAGTAATGAAGCAGCAATGAAAATGATGTTATGCTTGGGGGCCATGGCAACATGAGGAACTGTGTTAAAGGGTCACAGCATTAGGAAGGTTGAGAACCACAGCTCTAGAGGCTTTTACTGGTAGTAGTAATAGTTGGCAATACACAGACATTTCTCCTGGCACAGCCAACTGCAGGAAGAAGCTATGGAGATGTTGGGCTCGGAACAGGGTTTGGTGGAAGTTGTCTTGGTGGGGACTAAGCTAGATGGCTTCTAGCCCCACTCTGTGGGCCCTGGCAGAGAGAAAGAATCTACACACAGTTCTTCCAAGGAACCCCATCACATCCCTGCAATGCTGACTTGTGAAGACAGGAATCTGTCAAGCAGGCATCTGAAGCTCTGGGGTGTTTAGTAAGATGCTAGCAGGCATCGTCTGCCTGGTACATCTGTTGATTTGTTCCGTTATTTGAAAGCAAACAAAGAAAGTAAAACAAAGCTCAGAAAGCCATGTCTGCTGATGGGCATTCTTCAGTGTATCTTGGCGCTGGCATGCTGGCTCACACCTGTTTCCTCACTGCTGTCCAGTACCAAATGGGCTACAGAGAAGCTAGCTGCAACACTGGGGTGTTCCTTCTGTCCTTTGGAGAAAAATGCCCTTCAGCTCTTCTCCATCACTATCCTCAAGGGGGACCCTGGGCCAAGATGAGCTGCAGAGGGAGGGGCCTATGAATGAGAGCATTGCTCAGGCTGTAGATGGAGGGGCAGGCATGTCAAATTTTAGGGCTTTCCATTTTCAGGTGCCTTTCCTGGGGGCGGAGTGGATATGCCCCAGTCTGAGGTTTGCACTTGCCAAGAGAGTGTCCCTAGGTCCCTATCAGAGCTGAAGTACTATCCCTGCACAGCGGCAGCCAAAGTTCTGGGGTCTCTTGGGGCAGCAGCGTACCTGCTACATCAGTTCTGTCTGTCCCTAGTTTGTCAACCTGACAAAAGCTAGAGTCATTTAGGAAGAGGAAATGTCAACTGAGAAAATGCTTCCATCAGCCTGGCCTATAGGCAAGTCAATAGAACATTTTCTTGATTAAATGATTGATGTGTTGGGGCCCAACCCATTGTGGGAAGTGCCATCCTTGGGCAGGTGGCTCTGGCTTGTATACAAAAAGCCACGAGGAGCAAGCCATTAGGTGGCACACCTCCATGGCCTTTGCTTTAGCCCCTGCTATTAGGTTCCTGCCTTCATGTCCTTTCAGCTGTGACCTATAGGGTGGAATAAACCCTTTCCTCCCCAAGTGCATTTGGTCATGGGTTTTGTCACAGCAATAGAAGGCAAAGTAAGATAGTCCCTATCCAGCTGTCTGTCATCTCTCAATGCTTAGGTTCCTTCTCTTCTGTTTTCTGAGATCTAAGACCCAATTTCTTTTTAGAAAGTTCTAGAAGTCTCTTCTTGATATTCTCCCCAACAAATCTGGGGCAGTAAAGTTCATCCAATGAACACTGAGGAGGAAAATGTACTGATAAAGAGGAGAAGAAGGAAGAAAAGAAACTGCCAGGCCTTCACAGCCTAGTGTCCTCCAGGGGGAGGGGGCTCTCCCTTCTGGAAAGGTCATCAGGGTCTCTGGGCTGTGAGAAAAATATTTAGAATAACCAGACCAAGGAAGGGAGCAGACAGTACCTCACTGAGCTTGCCCTGTGAGCTTCTTAGGAACTAGAGGAGTGTCGAACTCTGGATGTGAAAACGGGGGTGGGGGGAGGCTAGATACATAGAAGAAGGCAGGGTCTAACTCCAGACCCAAGGCAGTGAAGGAAAAAACACCACTCATGGCACAGAAGTCCACTTGAAGTCCCCAGTAGCTGTCTTCTCTGTGTTCAGTGGCATCTCCCACAAATGGCCACCAGGAAATCATGAGGCTCTACATGTATGAAGGGATCAAAGCTTTACCCCTGGCCTCAGAAGGCAGAGAACTGTATGGCCGGCAAGACAAGTGGGCAAGCTGAGGATTGAGGAGCTGGTGGGGGCAGGGTTGTGACATGAGAGGTGGCCTTGGAGTCCACGGCTGTCTGAGAGAGGGCCTGGGCAATTATATTCACCAATAAACTCTATGGAGAACCCCCTCTGAAGGAGACCTTGAAACTCCTAAACACCACCACTCCCTCCAGACTGCAGCCGCAATTCACCAATGACTCTTCCAACAGTGTTGCTATCCCTAACCTGAAATCATCAGGACACACATGTGAGAGGAAATCCTCACAAGCTGGGGCATAGAAATTCACCTAAGATCCTGTTCTCCCACCCTACCCAGGCCTTTTCTAACTGTCTCTCTCATATTTCTCAGCCTGCCCCGGACAGCCACATGGTCTCTGCTCCATTAATTGCTTTTGGATGTTTCTGCTGATCCCTGTCATCCCACTGGGGTCACTGTGTCCTCCTCCTCCTCCTAAAGAAGAAGGGGCTACCTCAGGAAAACCTCCTCACATGAAGTCAAGATGCCTTATCTGGCTGTCCGGGAGAATGCTTAGTGTCTGTACTAGTCCCTTTTTTTGAGTGTTATAATAAAGCCAAGGCTGGTTAGTATGTAAAGAAGAGTTTTACTCCAGTTGGTTTTAAAGTCTGAATGTCCAAAACCAAGTAGCTCCATCAGTTCAGCATTGGGTAAGGTCCTGTTGGCTTCATCAAAACATTGCAGAGAAGCAAAAAAGGGGTTGGGGGGTTGGCTTTATCTAAAGGGACCAGCACACTCAAGGCAGCCTGGCTTTGTGGCAACCTCTCTTTCCAGATCTCAAGCCCAGCATTAACCCCTTCCAAGGGCAGTGTCCTGAGGATAAGATGCCATCTCAGAAGTCACACCAAATAAGCCCCCAGGTTCAAGACCAGGCTTTCAGAGTGAAATCACATTCAGAGTACAACATCCTGCATTTTCTGTCACACATAGCAGCTACTTCCTGGCACTTTGCTGGGAAGAATGGGCTTTTGCTGGGACTTTCCTCGCCTGTGCTCCGACTAATTTCCAGTTGTTCTGCTCCAAATTTGGGGTTCTGGAGGCAAGAAAGCCCAGCACACTTCCCACCCTGTCACTGGGTTCATGGGTCCCATCACCGGAAGCTGCTCCAGGCCTCCTTCCTTTCTCCACCTCCTCCCAGGATTGCTTGCTCTACAGTGTGGAGAGTCTCAGGCTGAGTGAGTGAAGGGACAGGGAACGCTGCCTCTGTCTGGAAGCAAGATCTCACCCATTGTTTTGATGATGATATTCTTGCACAAATAACTTGCTCTTCAGCAAGAAAATTTCCACTATGAAGATGGAGTAAAGATTTTTCTGAGCCAGCTTTGGTTGTCCTACTTGTCTCTATCATAACCCATTCTTTTTTAAAAGTTCTCCCTCACTGTATAATACTGGAGGCTGAGCTTTAGTAAGGCACTTTGATTTGTGGGGCATGTATCTTTTTGACTTCAGGTCAGTGAATAATGAACAGGTTTCTGTTTTTCTGAAGAGTAGAGACAGAAGAAGGTGTGTATGTTGGGGAGCATCTATAAGACCTGCCAGAGCAGCCGTTCTCAACCTGTGGGTCGGGACCCCTTAAGGAGGTCAAACAACTCTTTCACAGGGTTCACGTAAGACTATCTGAAAACACAGATATTTACATTACGATTCATAACAGTAGCAAAATTTCAGTTATGAAGTAGCAATGAAAATAGTTTTATGGTCGGGGTCACTGCAGCATGAACTGTACTAAAGGGTCACAGCATTAGGCAGGTTGAGAATCACTGTGCTAGAGTGACCCCCAACTCCCCTCTTTCTGTGGGGAGAACCACGTCAGTTTGTTGGAAGGAGGAGAAAGGCCAGGGTCCTTGGTCCAGAGCCTCCCAGAGGCTGCCTTGCAGGAAAGCCCCCAGGAGCACACACAGAGAAATCAGTGCTCTTTAAAGAAAGGATACTGAGAGATATCCTGTGGGAGAGGAGACCCAATGACCCAACACAAGAGGATCTGGGAGGGAGGCACAGTGGGAGTGAAGCCTTGGGAAATCCAGGCAAGTCCCGTCCATGGCCCTCCCACAGCACAGCATTGTGAATTCTGCCACCTTCTGGGACGTCCAACTGTCACCCTACAGGGCACACAAGCCAGGCCTCTTGGGCCTGGATGATTGCTCCTAGAGGAGGTGTCATATGCCATCTCCGGAGGACTTCCAGGGGGATAAAGAGCCAAAATGCTCCATGGTGGGCTTTGGAGCCCTGAGGGTGCCCTGGGAAGGTAACCTATAGAGATCTGTGACCCCCGAGACTCAAAAAAGTGATTACTGTTATCCCTGGGAAGAACACTTCAAAAGACAAGCCACACAGCAAGGATCTGAGCTACACCTGAGCAAGCCTACCCACAGGGGACGTGCCTGTCCCGCGCAGAAGCCTCCCAGGGAATGAAGCTCTGTTGTGAGCCCTGGGTGGACTCTTGCTTCTGCTCTTCTACTGAAAAGGGTTGCTTGAAGCTCTCATCATCATAGCCTGGTCTGCAGATGGCTACATCCTTCCTGTCACTTTTCAACCTGGACCAGTGGGCCTAACCCCCCAGGAAATGTACAAGCTCTGTAGCCAGTCAGCCTTACTCCCCCCAGCCCACAAAGACACAGGATGTCAGCGTCCACCCAGCCAGGTGCATTGCTCTTTTTCCAGGGGTGACATCAGGAGGAAGAGGAGGTGAGAGCTACAGACTCATCTAGTACCCTGTTCAGAGTGGCTGAGCTGCCACAGACCGACATCTCATGCGGCAGGCACCCATGTCCTCCCTGACTCTCTTTCCTTTGGGGGCATTAAATCTTCATAGATATCAGAATTTTCTGTTGGATACAGATGACTAGCTCTGCCTGATTGCCTGCCCCTTTCCTCGCAAAGTTCCTGGTGTGTCCGGGCATCCCAGCAAGCTATAGGGAGAAGCTCACAGCCAGAAGCTTGGCCTCAAGGCCACCTCAGGTGTCCCCCCACCTCACAGGGCATTGCTCCTTACATGTAGTGGTCAATCAATTGGCACACACTTTGTACAATTTCCTTTGTTTTATCTGAATTCCCTGAATTTGACAACTTTCTTTACACATTCTACTTTCAGGCAGAAAGTGTCCACATCCTCCTGAAGGAGATATTTGCCTGCCCATTCACCTATGTAATCAGAGAGAAACAGCACCATCTTCCAAGTAAAAGCAATAGAGTTTAGGGATGGCAGAGCCACATCACAGGGATCACCACACACATTATCAATGAACCTAACGGGTGGTGGCTCTTCAGATGGGTATCAGCATCAAATAAGACCTGAATATATGCTCAACCTCAGACACCTATAGAGACAAGACCTGGAGGCAAGGACAGTCACCTCCCCTGTCACGTGTTACAGGGAGCCACAGTCAGTGAGGACAGAGGCACAATTTGCTGCCTGTTGAAACTGGGTAAAGCTGGATTCTTGGGGCCCCAAATGTTTCTGCTAACCTGTTACTTTAAATGTGGAGTTGAAATTTGGCTCCAGCCTCATCTTGGACCAGAGAGTCCTTATACATGGTGGGCAGGAGTGAGACTGAAATTCCTGCATGGGCTTTCCCGGGCGTGATACAACTCCACCAGGATGGCCATGCTGTTCAAGCAGAGACCCTCTCTCTCAGGCTCTCAAAATGGGAGTGTTCTGCTATCACCTCAGCTAGGCACAAGCAGTTAACTCACAGAGGGATGATTTTATGTATGAGGTAAAGTCAGGATACTTACATGATTAGAGTTACAACCCCATTCTCTTACTCAGTGGCTCCCTCATCATCTTTGTGTCTTCAATTAGATGTCACCTGTGTCCAGAGACACTCCCGTTGACTCTTTTGATGAGAGCGTACATCACACACACACACACACACACACACACACACACACACACACACACACACACACACACCACTCTCTCTTCCAGCTCTTTCCAACTTCTCCTGATTTACATTCTTTAGAAGTGCAAATAACACATAGCATAATCATTCACCCCTTTGACTGGCTCTAGCCTTTTAGCTTGGTCCTTACAACACCTCCAGTCTAACTCCCATGAAAGCCCAGGGAACTCTCCCAGATGCTGGAATGATGCAGAGCCACACTTTTCCTTGGCAACGGGTTTATTTTTACCTTATGAATCTGGGAGTCAAGGGTACCGAATATGTTAGCATGCTTCCATTCTGTTGGCTGCTGGAAAACTTGGGGCTGGGTATTCCTTCCTAAGTAGATGCTTAATGCCCAGGGGCAAGTGTTCCATAGGACATTTACTGCCTGGATCGGCTGAGTTTCTCATTGCTTTACCTCTCTGCTCTTTTCACTTAATACCTTTGCTCACTATGGTATGGTATTACTGAGTACTTTAAGAATGTCTCCTATTTTGTAGATGGAGAGGGAGGATGAAGGAATGAAGGGAGGGATGAAGGGAGAGAGGGAGAGAGGAAGGAAGGGAGGGAGGGAGGGAGGGAGGGAGGGAGGGAGGGAGGGAGGGAGGGAGGGAGGGAGGAAGGGAGGAAAGGGGGGAGGGAAGGAGGTACAAAAGGGAGATGGTTGATGCTTTAGTTACCCTTCTGTTGCTGTGATGAACACCATGACCAAGGCAGCCCAGGAAGAGTTTACTTGTGCTTTCATAATGGCATGCAGACAGTGAGGTGTTGGGACCAGGAAGCTCACATTCCTCAACCACAAAGATTGAAAGAACAAACTGGGAGTAGGTGAGGTCTTAAGCTCTCAAAGCCCACCCCCAGTGACATACTTCCTCCAGCTAGACCACACCCCCTAAACCTACCCCAAGCAGCACCATCCATGGGAGACCAGGTGTTAAATACTGGAGCCTGGGCAGGGGAGGGGGAGTGCTTCCCTTTCAAACCAGAACGGAGAGGGAGGGAAGGAGCGAGAGACAAAGGGAGGGGAAGAAGGAAGGAAAGGAGAGGGAGGAAGGGGGTCCTCCTCTGCTGAGATTTCTGACTGCTGTCCTTTAGCGTTTGTTAGGATGGAAAAATATAGTCTAATTCTCCAGTGACCTCAGGAAGCTGGGAGTCTTAAGTCCCAAGCTGACAGTCACCTACTTTAATGTTTACGGTAGCCTGTGAGTGAATGAACACAGGAAATGAGCCTTGTTGCCAAACCCAGAAGCCTGTGGGAAAGCAAACTTCCTGGTCTAAGAGAGGGCATGGATGCTTTAAATTAATTGGTCCGCACTAGATGCTACGAGGTGATTGGTTCACGATGTGTGGGCTTTGTTATAACCCTATAAAAACTGTCTCAATTCTGTGCTAGAGGTCGCTCAGCCCTCTACCCTGCATGGCGTATGGCTGACGGCCCCAGTATACTGGAATATAAAGGACCTTATGCGTTTGCATCAAGACCACTTCTCATGAGTGATTTTTTTGGGGGGGGCTGCCTTTCCTGAGTGGGAGCGCGAGGGACCACACTCTCACGGGTCTTACACGTTGTCCTACGGGATCCGATGTACTTCCCCCAAACCTGGAGTTTACTGCACACCAGGGAAATACCAGCAGCATTTAGAGGCTGCTGTCACGGTGGCCTCGGAGCCCCGACAATGCTGTCTCTACAAGGGCCTCCCAGACACCTTCCACCACAAAACCTCATTCTCCTCTCTCCACCTTGGACTTTGTGAAGGGGGTTGTGGGGGGCATTTCTTTCCTTACCCAGAAAGACAGGAAGAGAATGAAGTGAAAACAAGAGACAGGAAATATAAAGCCCTGGGATTCCTTATGGGATTCCAGGATTCTCTGACTTCCAGAAAGCCACCAAGAACACAAAGGTGACTAAAAAGGATTATGGGGCAGAGAACAGAGCCCACAGATTCACCCAGAGGGGACCCTCAGGATCAGCTCCAGAATCCTCCAGGCAAGCGAGGAAGTGTGGTTCTCCTCAGAGGTTCCTGGCTGTCCAGATGAACTGCTTCCCCGACCTTCCCTCCCACAGCCAGCATGTCCTCTCTGGACTTCCTGGTGATGTGGGATGTCCTTCTGTATGCTGTGAATATGTTTCTCTTATTGGTTGATGAATAAGTATCCAGGCAGGAAGTATAGGCAGGGCGACCAGAACAGGAGAATGCTGGGAAGAGAAAAAGCAGAGAGGACCTGCCAGAGAGATGTCATGCAGCCACCAAAGGAGTAACATGGGGAGCATTATAGGAAAGCCACAGCCTTGTGGCACTACATAGTTTAATAGAAATGGGTGAGTAATTAAGAGAGAGCTAGCCAGGAAGAAGCCTGAGCCACACTTAATAGAAGCCTCTGTGTGCTTATTTGGGACTAAATGGCTGAGGGGCCAGGTGGGACAGAAACCTCCCATCTACACTAAGGTGCTCCTGAACCATATCATATATAACCAACAGTCAGCTCTCTGCTCTCCTGAGCCACCGCATGGTATGATGGGCTGGCTTAGTCCCCAGCCAGTGGTGCTGTTTAGGAAAGCTGTGGAATCTTTAGAAGACAGGTTCTGGCTGGCAGAAGTAGATTCCTGAAGATGGGCTGTTGAAGGCTGTAGCCCACCCCTGCTCAGCCTGCTACTGATGAACAACTTCCACTACACACTTCCCCTGCTGTGAATTCAGCTGCCTCCCTTACCTTCCCCACTAAAATGGACTGAAACCCGCTGAAATTACAAGACAAAACGAATTTCTCCTCCCTTGTTTCTCTCAGAGATTTTGTTCACAGCCTTGCAAGAGTCATTGCCCTGTGATTCTTTCTCTGTCTTCCCAGTCTGCAGACAACATGGCAAATAACACCATTCCCCTTCTTTGTAAGTCCCGGTTTCTTTTGATCTTGCTGATAGCTTTTGTTCTTTTCCTTTTGTAGCTTTCCTTTTGTATATGTAGAAATAAAAGTTAAAATTGCAAATACCTCATTTTGTCCCCACTAGGAGAAATTGTGGGACTTCAAATGCTGACACCAAAGGAAAGAAAAGAAGCTGGATTTTTTGAATAATCAGTTCCTGGTTAATTTGCTCATTAATTTCAAAACTACATGAGATCAGGGAGTACCAGAGCATCCCAGTGACTGTGGCATCAGAGGGACCCATCAGCAGCACCCTCCCTCCTCCATGTATGCAACTCGGGGAAGAGTAAGAGGAAGGGTCCTGGGTTGGGGTGGGAGGGTGACTTGACAGGTTCATGAATAGCAGGGAGACCTATGGAAGGGCATGAAATCAAGGAAGGGAACATGGAAGGAAGGGCTATACCTCATGAACCCTCATGGTCTGGAGCACTAAGAATTTGTATTGAGCTAGAGAGATGGCCCAGTAGTTTAAAGCACACACTATTCTTACAGAGGACCCAAGTTCAGTTCCCAGCATCTATTTCAGGGCCTTACAACTTTTCTTAACTCCAGTTCCAAGGGGACCTGACACTTCTGACCTCCACAGGTAGTTGTGTGTGTGTGTGTGTGCACACGCAAATAACTATGAACAAAATAAATCTAAAAAGAACTCACTATAGAGTCATCCAGAAGTCTGACGACGTGCGTTTGACCCCCAGGCCCCACAACGGGAGAAGAGAACTGCCCTCTAAGGTTGCTCTTTGATCTCCACACATGCATGTTGGTGCCCCTCCCCCCACATCATACACAAGCAACAATAATAATTTTTTAAATAAAATAACTTACTGTAACAGCCACATGGGGAACAGGTCAAGGAATAGTGAAGAGCTTCTAGACGTGCGTTCCCTGGGAGAGATTACGGTAAACCTCAGTTAATTAACTGCTTTCACTAACATGGGAGAGATTAAGACGAACCTCAGTTAATCAACGGCTTGACCTTCAATTGTTGAAATAGGACTCATGGCAAGGTGAGGGAAAGCTGCCTCACAGAAGTGGAGTGGGCAGAACTTTCTGGTAGGATGGATAGATTGGGGGAAGTGGGGGGAGAAGTACCTCCCCAGCTTTCTCCTGGAGTTTGGGTGGATGTTGACCATGTCTACAAAACGACAGGTGCTTGGAGGGACACTATGGGGCAGGCAGGGAACCTAAGGGTGCCAGGCCAGCTGTGGGGCACCATGTCTCACTGGAGAGCAAAACTGTGTCCTGTTCCACCCTTGCAGAGAAGAGGCAAAGGGAAGAAGTTACTCTCTCTGAGCCCTGAGACACGGAGAAGTTTGGGGCTGAACCCAGGTCCACTCAACAACTTAGAAGATGAACCATAAGATTTTACAGTTGTGCTTTATCCTTTGTTTTGTTTTGTCCTGGAACTCACTCTGTAGAGCAGAGATCTGCCTGCTTCTGCATTCCAGGTGCTGGGATTAAAAGTGTGAGCCACCACTACCTGGCTTATTCTTTACCCTTTTAAAGGGTGTGTTTTAAAGGGTATGTTGGGGGGGGGAACTTTACTGGTTCTTGAAAGTTGGTGGAAACAAACAGAATACATAGCAGAGAGGTTCCTAGGACCTTATGGACTCACTGAACCATTTGCTGTCAGAGAGTCATGATGTCAGACCACAAACAGAATGCTGAATGGGGGTGTCGGGGTTCTGAGCGCTGTGGTGGCTCACCCTGGGCTCAGTGGCCCAAGCTAACTATTGTTTCTCCTTTTTGGAAGGTTGGGGCTACTAATATGGCTCCAAGATCATAGGGAAATGGACTTGAAGACATGTGCAGAGCTGGGGAGATGGTCAGGTCTGTAAAATGCTTGCCTTGCAAGCATAAGGACCAAAATTCAATTTCCTGAACCCATGTTTTATTTTGTTTTGAAGATGCATGCTTATAATCTCAGGCAGAGATAGGCAGATCCCTGAATTTTAGGAAAACCACTAATAGTTGTTCTAAACTAACTACACACACACACACACACACACACACACACACATAGAGACCCATACATATACACACACATGCATATAAGCAAGCACACATATACACATGCATACATATACTTGAGCACACACATGCATATCATATACACATACATACATAACACACATGCACAAGCATACTTATTCACATACATGCATATCATATAAGTACACACACATACACATGATACCTAAAGACATGAAGACAAGGTAGTCTTGGAGTGAGACCCAGGGAGGTAATCTGGGGATACACCTGGATACTGAAGGTTGGCCCACATGAAGCTTTTCTGTGTCCCATGTAGCATCAGACAAGTTTTCAGTTTAGGGTGAGCAGATAACTTAAGACTGAGCACCCAAGCTGGGGTGAGCTGTTACTTGGTTAGGTCACTATTGTGAGCATGTTAGCTGCTGTCATAGTCTCTCTACTTTATGACAGAGTCCAATCGTGAGTAGATATAGACTTCCTCTCCTACCTTCTAGGCTCCCTTGTAGCTAGGGGTGGCCATGTGACAAGGTACCCAGGACCAAGCCACTTTTCCCAAGAATACATGGAAGTCTTAACCCCAGGTCCCCATGACTATGACATCATGGAAACGGAGTCACTGTAGGTATTTTCAGTTGGTACATAGGAGTAGATGGGTCCTCATCTATTATGACCACGTTCTTAGGAGCAGAGAGGACACTGAGGCCAAACACTCAAGAGAAGCCGAGTAGGATGGATCTAGACTCCTCTGAGGGAAGAATCTGTGGGAATGCATGTGAGGAGGCTAATAGATTGGCCAGCTGAGGTGGGAAGACCCATCCTAACTGTGGGTGGCACCAGCCCACAGGCTGAGCACCCAAACTGCTCGAGGAGAGAGTGAAGATGCAGGCTTCCTTTGTCTGCTTCCTGACTGTGGTACAGTCATCATGACAGAGAAGATAAGGTGCTGGTCACTGAAGTGTAACCCCTTAAATCAGAAACCCAAAGAAAGCCTTCCTGGGCTTCTGTTGGGTATTTAACCATAATGGTGAGAAAAGAAACTAACATACCACAGTGAAGAAAGAGCCCAGAGATGGTAAGGCACCCACAGGCCAAGGAATGCCGGACACCACCAGAAGCTACAAGAGGTCAGGAAGAATTCTTTTAGAGCCTTCGGAGGAGTGTGACCCTGACAACGTCTTGACTTTCACCTCTGATGTCTGGCACATGAGACAACACACATGTACTGAGGACATTCACTGAAGCTGCGACCCCAGGAAACAGAAGGTGTGCATAATGTAGAAATGTAAGCCAAGTCTGTCGATGTGTATCTGGGCTTACAGAGTGGACATTAGATCTGAGGCACACATTCATACATGAAGCCTGGGCAACAAAGCCTGTGTGCTCCACCCAGCAGGCCAGGCATGTACGTGACTCCGGGTAGATCTTCTTCATGCAGTTTTAATCAGGATCCTTTAAACATGTTGCTTCTGGCCCGCAGGGAGGGGGGACCCCTGCACAGGCTTAAATACCCTTGAGCTAACCAACCCCAGTGAGCCAGTGAGCCACGTGGACCCTGCAGATAGGCTACTCTAATGCGGAAGCAGACAGGCTGAACAGACTTAACCAATTAAGGGCTTGTTTATGCCAGAGAGCCTTCACCAGCGGGAAGGTATAAGGCGGAAGCCAGCGCCACTTTAAGGCGTGGCACTACACGGCTCTCTACACAGGCAGGCATGGTGACAGCCACTGAAACATCCAAATGTGTGTATGTGTGTGCGTGTGTGCATGTGGGCATGCGTGTCTGTGTTTAAAAGAAAGTCACTGCTAGGCTGGCCTTCCCCAGTGTAGGCCTATCATGCCAGCTCCTTGGAAAGCTGAGACAGGGAAACTATATGTTCAAACCTTGCCTGTACTACAGAGTGAGTTGAGAGCCAACCTGGGTAATTTAAATCCTAACTCAAAATAAGAAGTGGAAAAGAGAGCCGGGATGTAGCTCAGAGGTAGAGAGCTTCCCAGCATGCAAGTTAACCTCCAAGACTAGAAAGAAAGAAAAGTAAAAGACAAGAGAAGAAGGAAGAAGGGAGGAGGAAATTAAAAAGAAAGGCACAAAAGATGGAGAGATGGCTCAGCAGTTAACAGCACTGGCTGCTCTTCCAGAGGTCCTAAGTTTGGTTTGCAGGACACATATGGCTGCTCACAACTAACTGTCTGTAACTCCAGTTCCTGGAGATTTGGCCTCCATGGGCACCAGCCAGGACAGGATGTGTATACATACATGCGATCAAAACACTCATAAACATGAAACAAAAATCTTTTTTTTTTTTTTAACAACAACAACAACAACAAAAAAGCCATCCCACAAATCACGATAGACAAAGTAAACTCACTCTTTGGTTTATTTTTAAATTTTTTAAAGTAAATCTACCCTTAAGAAACAAGAATAGTGAACATAAAGGAAAAAGTCACAATGCTGTAGGAAGTGGTTTTGGAAAGCCAGCAGCACCCAAGCTGGACACAAAGACAGGTTCACAGATGCTGGGGTAAATTTATAAATAAAGGCTGTTCACCTAGACGTCAACACATAAACTCTCTGCCGCAAAGAACAGAGAATTCATGGACCATGGAGCAGAGGAGGCGGGTTACAATGAAGGGTGTGAGTCATAGCTGCCTTTGATTCCTCTAATAACCTGACTTCCTGAAGACAAAAGAAACGCGTGTTACAGGCCTCCAGCTCAGCAGAAAAGGAGGTGCTTGGAGAATTAGTTACCCAAACAAGCTGTCACTCACATCCGAGGCTACGGGATGACTCGCTGGGACCCGCACGATATCCTTACATGGCTACGTGGATCGCTCTGTTGAACCCATAATAGATTACATTGCGTGTTAAAACCTAATATGCACTAAAATAAGCAGCACTGAACAGTGGGGAGAGGAAAGGCTGTTTATTTGCAGTTACTTGCATAGGGAGGTGGGAGCAGCTTTAGACTCATATCTGATATCAGGCACCCTCAAATAATTCCCAGATGCTTGAAGGAGTTAAGCAACTAAATATGTAAGAGGGGAAGTTGTTAAAAATAGATTTGACTATTCCAACTTCAGAGAGAGGCTAGCTTCTTCAAAATGTAATCAACAGAAGACATTTCAGAGGAAACCAACACTGGACTATTTCACTGAACCTTTTTTATTTTTATTTTTGTAGACCGTGGGGGGGGGCATGTGCATATGGAGGCCCAAGGTGGATGTCAAGTGTCTTCTTTCCCCTATTGCTCTCTACCTTATACATTGAGGCAAGGTCTCTCATTTAGACCAGAGATTGTGGGTTCCATAGCGCAGCTGTCCGGCTTGCTCCAGGAATGCCCTGCCTCTGCTCTCCAAGTCCTGGATTTGAGGAGGGCTCCAAGCTCTCCCGCCATTCACATGGGTGCTGTGGAGCTTTAGTCTGTCTTCACACTAGAATAACAAATGCTTTACCCATCTGAGTTGTCTCCCCAGTTCCTGTTTCATTGACATTTTAAATCAGCAGAGCTTAGCAACCCTCAAGTGTATAATGATATATAACTGTGATGTGTTACACAGGCAATAAACATCGGGTACTTGCAAAGACATGCATGCTACCCTGATTATCCCCAGGCAGCCTTCGGGGACCTTGGCTTCTTCTGGATTCCTAATGGGGCTAGAGGTCACATGACTGTTCACAAGAAATATCCCTCGGGTCATTCTGACTTGAGATTACCATTCTCCATCACGGCAAAACAGGTCATGGTAACAGGAAGATATCTTCAGCGTGCAGTGAGTTTCTTCAGGCCCCAGTACTCCTGCCACCACCTCTGAGAAGGGCTGGAGAGACTTGGAACGTGCAGAATATGCCTGCAGGAAGCTGTGAGGGCACCGTGGAAGGAAAAGGACCAGCTGTGAGCTGGGGGTGGGATGAAGTCAGCACATACAGGCTGCAAAGCTGATAGGCGCTGGGGGCTATGCAGAGACAAGGCAATTGCCAGCATGTGGCCAGGCTACCTGGATTCTGCTGGAGTCTTAGCTGCCTGAGGCCAGCAAGTAGTTGCTCATCCATTTTCAGTCAGACCAGCAGCTTCTTGTGAGTGATTTAGATTAGTCTCTGGGGACAGTTTGTTTCCACCTAACGCTAAGGAATGAAACACCATTAAGCTCTTAGGGACAAGGCAGCCTCTTTCACCATGGTCAATGATGCGTGGATAGCCAAGCCCTAATCAAATAACCCTCAGGAACATTGGACCTTTTTCATTCCTTCTTGATGCAACATGCACTAAACAATGGGAAACAAACAGCAAGCGGCTTGGACTCCTCCAGTTGCCACTAGATGGGCATTAAATGTCCAGCCAGTACCCACCTGATCTGCATCCCTGACTCTGGGTCAGGTGGATAACCCTGGAGCACCAATTAAATGCTGACACTAAGCAGCCTGCCTGTGAGGCCACAGTCTGAGCTTCACTACCACGCCAGAGAGTGGGATGGGGGGTGGGGGGATTGTTAGAAACCTGCAGTCTCACCCTGTTGGGCCATGCCCAACCCCCACCTTTTTAATAGTAATAAGAGGTGAAAATGTTGAGGCTCGGCAATCTGTGGGCCCCGCCTCTGAGGGGCGGGACACCTATGGCCACGTAATCATTACGTCAGGCCTTACCTAGCTACCCAAACTACCTGGCCGCAGAGACCAGGTTATGCATGAGCAAGCTCCCCTTTTAAAGCAAGCGCGCCAAGCGCATCTCTCTTTCTCTCTGGTCCCTCTCTCTCATCTCCCTCTCTCTTGTCTCTCTCTCTTGGTCCCTCTCTCTTGGTCCCTCTTTCTTGTCCCTCTCTCTTGTCCCTCTCTCTTGCCCTTCTCTCTCTCCCCGCTTTCGGTTGGCCACCAGCTACCCTTCTCTTTCCTCTCCCCTCTCTCAATAAACTCCGCGTGGGCGCTCAATCTTGTGTTTGTGTTTCTTAGGCCATTGCAGCTGCATCACAGCAGCTGTATCAAAAGAACAACAGGGATCACCTCTCTAGACCTTGGTGCTGTGGTTGGAGAGACACTGAGATCACTGAGATGCCTCGTGGGACTCCCTTGGGTCACCTGAGCCAATGTAAGGGTAGACTATATGCACTCTGACCCTGGCTTGGAATCTTGAGTTTGTACTGACTTTGTCTCCTTTCTCCTTGTCCTACCTTAGACACCTGCATGGTCCCTGATTCACCTGCTCTGCAGTACCAGGAAGCAAATGAAATAACCTGCAAAAAACATCCCATGCCTGAGAGGAAAGCCAGACCTAACAGATGCTACCCCCTCCTGAAATGATCACATGCCCCATCATACCTCACTATGGAAGACGTTGGTTAGATTTGTAGCAGCACTCTAGAAAACCCTCTCGTGTTTGACTTACTACCATGTTTCAGTGAGTTACAACTGTGCAGGGACAACTAGTGGCCTGAGACCAGCATCATGCCAGCCAGCAGCATATGAGAAGCTGGCTTTGGCCTCAATGTGAGCTGTTGTTGGTTCTACATACAAAAGGAGCCTTTGTGGACAGGAAGGAAAGACAAGCATGCATGCACACCACACACAGACATATACACCACACCACATACATACATACACACACCACACCACACACACTCCAACACTCTCAAACATACTCACACACACATACACTCAGAGCTAACCATCATGACACATGAATGAACTACTCACCAATGCTGGAACAAGAACAGAAAACTTGCCCAAATCTGATTTGGTTTTCCCAGACTTGAGAATAAACTGTTAATAAACTGGAAAACAAATCTCCCTGTAGCAAATATCCCATCAATTAAAAGCCTGGAACTCTTTCCCTTGATTCAAAAGCTTGGAGGCTGTCTTATTAAGAAGGGTACTCAAATTCAATTTCTAAAAACAATTAAGTAGAATCTAAGTAATTGTTTTCCATTATTCTCCAAGCATCGAGGGTTGCCAGGTGGCTTTCAGAAACAAAAGATTCTGCAACCGTCCTTTACCCTTGTAAAAGAAAGTGGATTACAAGTGTCGGTGAGCTGCCAGGCTCTGAAGCAGCAGCTCTCCACTAATGAAAGCATGTGGCGTTGGCAGAGAGAAGGGAAATGAATGAGGCAGGGGACAGCACCCAGGAACAGGTCTCTAGAAGATGGACTTGGCAGCTTCCAGGGACCATATTTCAAATCAATGAGGAAAAGACAGATGAACCAACAAATGGCATTGGTAGGATGCGCTATCGTTTAGAAAAAAATTAAGATGGCTCTCACAACATGGATTCTGGATGCATCCAATGTCTACACATATGCCTCTAGATCTGACAGGAAATCTAACAATTTTTTTAAAAAGAGAAAAAGCCAAACCCCAGGTACCTGCTACTGCCAAGCCTGTGTCTCCTGGTGCCGTGAGCAGTTTTCCCTTGGGCTATCACACTCACTGCTCAGGAAGTTAAAGCATTCTGGTTCCTTCCCCCATGTCCCACCTCACCACCACCCACACTAAGCCAAATGTCAAGACGAATGGGAAAACGAATTTCTAAAACCCCTGACCTGATCTGAAGTAGTCCTGCTCTGTGACCTGCCCTTCTCCAAATAGTCCGTTCCTGCCTGTTCTTTGAAACACCTCAACGTGTTCTGGATGAAGCGAAGCAGGGGGAAGTAGGGAAGGGTGACTCCAAATGAGGAAACATCCCGGATGTGTCTCAGAGCAGCTTAGGATACAGGCTAGTTAAAGAGAAATAACGAAGGCCTCAGATTACAAAGGCCTCGAGGGAGGCCGGATCAAATAAGCTGAGTGTCAAATGACAGATGAAAGGGAAACTTGCAATCAGAAGGCAGAGAGAAGTGCATTATGGGAGTCAAGAGCTGAGGAAAAGGGAGACACAAACAGAGGGAGAGAGAGAAAGACAGAGGGAGAGAGAGAGAGGGAGAGGGAGAGGGAGAGAGAGAGGGAGAGAGAGAGAGAGAGAGAGAGAGAGAGAGAGAGAGAGAGAGAGAGAGAGAGAGAGAGAGAGAGAGAGAGAACAAATTAACCCAGAGATAACAACAGCTTCAGGCCAGAACAAGAAAAATGGAATTCAAGAGGGCGTTAAGGCCTGTCTCAGTTTCCTTTCTGTCGCTATGAAACACACCCTGCCCGCAAGCAACTTAGGGAAGAAAGGGTTTATTTGGCTCACATCCCAGGTTACAGTGCATTATCGATGGGATATGAGGGCAGGAAATTAGGAAACCGAATCCACAGTCAAGAGCAGAGAGAGCCGAACAAAGCCTCCCTGCCTGCTTGTTCCCATCTAGCCTTCTCCCGCCCTGTGTAGTTCAGGAACCCCTCCCTAGGAATGGCACCCACCATGAGCTGGGTCTTGCTCCATCAGTTAACACTTAAGCCCCTGTTCTGGAAAGCCTGTAGACCAATGTGATAAGGACAATTATGTCCCCTCCCCCAGGTGGTTCTGAGTGTGGCAGGCTGACAATAAAGACTGCTGATCACAAGGAATTTGTTCCTGTGGACAAACAAGCACTTGATGGCATCCGTATGTTTCAGTGGCCCCTGGGCTTCCCAGCCCCTGCTGCCCCTGCTGCTTACAGAGGCAGACAGCAAGTGACAAGAAAAGACTGGCTGGCCCAGGGTCACACAGTGGAGAAGGTATCCTAGGGCAGACATGAACCAGTTCCCTCTTAATGCCCCTCTGCTCAAAATGAAAAGCAAGGAAAGAAGCAAGTCCTGTGCATCCTGAAGTAGTGACTTAGAAGAGAGGGGCCAAATGGGGACTTCAAAAGTCACCCAACATTCACGGTGGTAAAACCCAAACTGAGTGCTGGGAAACAGCTAATTCAAAGCAAATTATCATCTACTGGCATGATGATCATCTACATGCATCCTATCTTTAAAAGCCAACTTTTCTGTGTGAAGACCATAACTATGGTCCAGCTGCCCAGGGAACACATCCACCCCCTGCCGGTCCTACCCCACCCCTCACAAGGGGTGGCCATGAGCCTCTGCCTCCCAAGCTAGAGGCAGGGTTCTAGAGGGTCTGCCACAATCAGGAACTTCCATATATTTTTAGAGGACTTAAAACACTGCTTCCCAGGGGCCAGTGGTGTGGCTCAGCCATAAAGGCTCATGTTGTTCCTGTACTGTACCTAGTCCAATTCCTAACGTGGAGCGGGGGAGTTGTCTGTACAAGGGTGTCCGTCCCCTGACCTCCATGCACACACCGCCCTCCCACCCCAAGATACACACATCATGCACACATGCAGTAGTGATAAATAAAAAACCTAAGCTTCCAAGAACTGGTTTGTTTCTTTTCTTTCCCCTCTACTACTAATGGGAGATGGGGGGGGGGAGCACACACATAACCAGGTCAGAGGACAGCTTTGGGAAGTCCGTTCTCTCCTTCCACCAACTGATGTTCAGAGATCAAACTTGGGTCTTTGGGCTTGGCAGCAAGCACCTCTATCCACTAAGCCATTTCAACAGCTCCCTGCCTTCCTTCCTTGACACACAATCTCTCAGGTGCTGGGATTACAAGGGTGTGTCACCATGCCCCAGTTACTGTTTCTTCTACTGACAGCACTGCCCACGATCACCACTGGAAGACAGGAAGATCCTGGGAAAAGTATAGGAAAAACTGTGGCCAGCCTACCCAAGTCGCCCTGTCCCTGGTGCCCAGGCCAGCCAGCATGAGCATGCATGGCAGGCATTTCCGCCCTGAGCCAAGCTGCCAAGCCTGCCTCAACACCCAGAGACTGCTTACAGAGAGACACCTGACCCAGAAACACCAATGATGTAAGGACATGAAGCAGAGTCAGCCAATGGGACCTCGGGAGGGGGTATAAAGACTGGTCTAACTTCCTTAATAAGCACACTCTGCTACTCACTGACTCCCAGTGCCTAAGTCACTGGTGCTGCATCCTCCCTCCCCCAAGGGGTGTCCAATCATGGTAACCCACAACAGATAAGCAGCTTGCCGCCAGCCCTGCAGGACCTAACCCTTGCTAGTGGTGACAGATAGACTGTGTTCTCTATCTGGACTCCAGATTTATGACAGCTGTGCAGGCTGCCTAGGGATCGTCCTACCCCCAGCCCAGTCAGTTCCTGTGGTCCATTCCTTGGGAAATTATATCAGAGGATGAGGCTGTGGCCAGCAAAGTCTATAATGCATAGCTAGGAAGCTGTAGAGGGTCACCATGGGCTGCCCTGTCCACCTCACTTCTTGTGCCTCAGGTTGGTGGGCTTGACAGGAGGCCCCATCTTTGAAGACTTTTATGTCCCTTGTAATGCTTTTCTGTCACTCAGCAAGGTTCACTCTTTGTTCATTTCACAAATACCTACTGATCCCTCACTCTGAGGGGTCCTGGGAGAGAATGATCACTAAGCAATGCTTCCCCCTTCAGGCCCACAAAAGAAACACACATGGTAGAAGAAGCCAACCAGCCATGCAGCATCACCTCCCCACATCGAGAGAGGGAGACAGGAGAATTCATGGACAGGTGTAGGGGAGATGGGAGCATTTCCCCAAGTAGCAGGGAGAAAGACCAATGGCCACAATGTTTCCCTAGGGTGGTAGCCAAGACAGATAAGCACAAGCCCAGAATCTCCAGGAAGGGCAGTCTTGCCTAAATGTGAGGCATGCCACAGTACCTCAGAGAACTGTGGCTGCTTCCCTGCCAAGCCAGCAGGAGGACACTGCCAACTTCTTGAGTGTTTTGTTAAGCAGATTAGCTGCCACTCTCTGGAGAGGAGATGGGGGTCAGAAGTGAAGCCCTAAGGCTGCCTGTCATGGCTGGGATGCTAAGTGGAAGAAGGGCTAATGGTGAAAGATGGGACAGATATCATAGAGTCCTGATAAAGGACTGGCTAGGAATGGTATGAAGGGACACAGCTAAGTCCCTGGCACTGCAGAAACCACAGAAACCTGTCACACCTCCTGACTTCTGCCTTCCTCTTTGAAAAGAAGTCCAGGCCTATTGTTGAGATGTAAGAATTCTGATATGGCAAAGGCTGATGGGAGGAAGGCAAGGGACCTCAGAGAGTGGTCCTTGCAAGCCCAGAAGAAGACACCATAGCCTCCCTTCTTTGATTGGTGTAGACTCATCTATGGGAGGCAGCAGCCAGGCTGTTATGAGCGGTTTTTCCTCCAGCCTGGTCCCACCACTGCCAGCCACAAATAACACACAGAGATTCTGTATTAGATATAAAGCTGTTAGCCTGTTACTAGCATTTCTTACTGGCTAGCTCTGTCTTAAATTTAACCCATTCCTATTAATTTAAGTATTTCCACGTGGTCTCATCTTAACAGAGAGAGGGCCCGGACCTCTGTTCTCTCAAGTCTCTACATGTTGACTCCTCCCTACTTCTTCCTCTCTCCTCCTCGTCTCCTAGTCCTGCCAATCTTGTTGGCCTATTGGCCAACAGGACTTTATTCATTAACCAATAAGAGAAACATATTTACAGAATGACATCTCCCATCACCAGGCATTATCTGTCAGGGCTGATTTGACCTCAGGATCTGGAGAACAAAGGACTCCAAATCAAAGCTGCCTCCAGCAAGTTGCAGGAGAACATGGATGGGAGCGAGAAGGCTAATGAACCAGCAGGTGAATAAACGTGGGGCTTGGGTTTGGGTAGAACCTGTCCCAACTCACAGGGAAAAAGAGACATTTTAGAGAGGCTCTCCAGAATCTCTGAGAGGATTCGGTTCCAGCTATCTGAAGCCAGACAACTCTCCCAGAGATAGATAGATTGATAGATAGATAGATAGATAGATAGATAGATAGATAGATAGATACAGATAGGCAGACAGACAGACAGACAAAATAAGAAGAAAAAAAAAGCAGCTTGAGTCCAGGCATTGTCCATGCAACAGACTGCCCTGAGTGCCCAGGAGGGGTTTGGTGGTGGATCATCAGGAGCTGATACAAGAATGGTACTCTGAGCCTCCTGTAGGTGGGGACAACCAGACTCCAGTGGGGATGGTTACAAACAGGGGTCACAACGAAAGAAGTTGAGGGGTTCCAGGAATGCTGGCTAGTTTATATTAACATAACTGAAGCTGAAATCATCTGAGAGGAGAGAACCTCAACTGAGAGAATGTCTCCATAAGATCAGATGTAGACAAGCCTGTAGGGAATTTTCTTAATTAGTGATTGATGGGGAAGAGCTTAGCCCATTGTGGGTGGGGCCATCCCTGAACTGTTCTATAGGAAAGCAGACTGAGCAAGCCATGAGAAGCAAGCCAGTAAGCAGCTCCCTCCATGGCCTCTGCTTCAGCTCCTGCCTCCAGGCTCCTACTCTGTTTGAGTTCCTGTCCTGACTTCCTTACACAACAAATAGTGATATAGAAGTGTAAGCCAAATTGTAGTCAGACTTTCCTTTGAACTGCCAGCTCACAAACAATGACACAGAGATTTATTATTAATTATAAAAACTTGGCCTTAGCTTAGGCTTGTCCCACATGCTCTTATAACTCAAATTAACCTGTTTTTATTAATCTATGTTCTGTCATGTGACTCGGTTATCTTTCCTCTGTACCATACATCCGACTTCTTCAACATCTCACTGGAACCTCCTGCCACACACCAGGTTCATCTCCTGTTCTCTCCCCGGAAGTTCCGCCTCTCCTCTCCTGCCTAGCTATTGGCCATTCAGCTCTTCATTAAACCAATCACAGTGACACATATTCACACAGTGTAAACAAATATTCCACAATAAAAAAATAAACATTTCTTCCCCAAGTTACTTTGGTCATGGTGTTTCATCATAACAAGGGTAACCAGGAAACAGGACCTTTGTCATGGAAATAGAAGCAAGGTTGATCCAAATATCACAAACCTATATATAAAAAAAAAAACTTTCGTGAGACTTCAGCTCTTGAGCAGAGGGGACACAGCACTGGCCAAGAGAAGCCAGACAGCTCTGCAAACAAATAGGCACGGTTTTTGTTGACTTTCTGGGGATAGGGTAAAAGTTGGTAATTCAGTGTCAAAAGATGGTTTTCTTCTCATTCAGACTCATGACCAAGTTGTCACAGAAACTTGTGAGTTCCTCTGGGGTTGGAGCTGTCATCCCAGACAAACACCTCATGTGTGGTTCTGTATGGGCAACTGAAGGTTGTTAAGTGTGTGAGCTGCTTCAGGGGTAAAAGATTAAGGTTGGAGGCTACTGAGACAGTTTATCTGGTAAAAAGCACTGGCCAGTTATATTAGCCAGGGGTCTCTAGAGTCACAGAACTTATGGAATGAGTTCTCCCCCCCTATACAGAAAGAGGTGGAGATAGATAAATAGATGATGGATAAATAGATAGATAGACAATAGATAGATAGATAGATAGATAGATAGATAGATAGATAGATAGATAGATGGAATTTATCAGAATAAAATGGATTTATAGGCTGCAGTCCCACTAATCCAACAGTGACTAGCTATGAACTAAAGAATCTAGTGGTTTCTCAGTCCCACAAGGCTGGATGTCTCGATGTGTCAGCTGTCTTCTGTATATGCTAGAATCCTGAAGAAGTAGACTCCAATGCCAGGGAAGGAATGGATGTGCTACAAAGAGGAGGGCTAGCAAGGCAAAGAGCAAAAGCTTCCTTCTTCTGGGTTCTTATAAGGACTTCCAGCTGAAGGTGTGGCCATAATAAAGGTGTGTCCTCCCACCTGAATTAAAGGCATATATGTCTTCCTGTCTCTAAGTTCCCAACTGGAAGTGATTCACCCACTTCAAACCAAGCAGCAAATCTCTCACAGGTGTGCCCTCCATTTCTGGATTGCATTTATTTCCAGATACAGTCAAGTTGACAACCTAGAATAGCCGTCACACCAGTTCAGCTACCAAATCTGATAACCCGAGTCCCGTCCCCGGGCTACACATGTCAGAAGGAGAGAACCAATGTCATAATGTCATATGACTCCCAACCCCCACTCAAACACATATACAGGTTGTGTCATGCATGGCTTTTCACACACACACACACACACACACACACACACACACACACAAATAAATGTTTACAAAACAAGAGAGCACACATAGAAGAAAATAGACATCAGCTTCAGCAGGCAACCAGCATTCCACATGCAGGGCCCATCAGAATCAAACCCACAGGTTACCACAGTTAAGCAGCCTGGCACAAAACAAAGGCAAAGATGCCAAGCCTGTTCATCCATGCCAGCCACCCTTGGGGCATCTGTAGGTCAAATAGAGAGTCAGTATGCACAGCCATACTGTGTGGCCTTAGGGTCCCCAAAAAGAACCTTGACAAATGGAATCAGAGCCATCCTGCCGAGGCGTTTCCACAGTAAAGCGAGAGGAAGACTGAGTGTACAGCCCAGAGGTATGGCTTCCAAAACACAGCCCTTTGAGTCAAATGGGGCAGGTGAAGCTAGAGGGACCTTCAGGTTTGTCAAAGACACAGTTGCCCAGGAGTCTGAGTTCTTCCCCTGCCTTGAGTAGACTAGAGAGTCTTTAGCACGGAAGAGGACAAATGTGCAGAGACAGGAAATACTCCGAATGCCACAGGGATTTCTCACTGTTTTAGCTAGGCGTCTATTGCTGTCATAAAACACCATGACCCAAAGGAACTTGGTGGGGTGGGGGTGTTTATTTGGCTTACATATCCCCAGTCACAGTCCACTGAGGGAAGCCAAGGCAGAGGCCTGGAGGCAGGAGCTGATGCAGAGGCCATGGAGGGATGCTGCTTACTGGCTTGCTCCCCATGGCTTGTTCATGCTGCCTTCTTAAAGAACCCAGGACCACCAAGTCAGGGATGACATCACCCACCGTGGGCTGGGCCCTCTCCATCAATCATTAAGAAAATGCCCCATTGTAGACCAATCTGGTAGAGGCAATTCTTCAGCTGACATTTCCTCTGCCCAGATGACTCTGGCTTGAGCCAAATCAACACATGGTCAACCCACACACCACGTTTATCCTGTGTTGAGCCAGGGGTAGCCTGCTCAGGCTTGTGTGCTGACAGTTTGAACAAGAGGAACAAAACAAGAGGAACAAGAGCAGCAAAAATTTACTGCTACAACAGGCTGAAAGAAGGGAGGTGACAAGTAGGAGAATTGTCCAAAGAGAGGACAAAAGAGGGTTGTGACAAATAATGCCAGTCTGCTAAGAGCCTTCCATCCCCTCAGCTCAGCCAGCCTTCAGGATGTCATGGCCACGTGGACAAGCAGGGGTGAATGTCCCCACCTGGATGGGGACTAAGACACAGGGAGGTGACTCAACAGGAGGTACACAGAGCATGACTCAAACCACCACCCCCTCCTCTCTGTCCTGGGCCATCCTCTGTTAGAAGGGAAATGTGGCGTGCACCTGACATGTCACGTGAAATGACACGGAGGTCTCAGAACCAATAAAGACATCCCTCTCCTCTGGGAAATGGTATCTATACATTTAAATTGGTGCTTTCGACATCTGATGAAGGGCATTTTATTTTAATGTTAACAGCTGAGAGGCAAAATCAGGTCCCGTTTCAAGTACCACTAAAATCTGCTGTGTGGGTAGTTCTCAGTGTGGAAATGAGGCACCCTTAACAGCCGCCCACACAGCCGCCTAATCTTCCCTCAAGAGGCACTATTGAAAAAAAGGTGACTCAAAAAAAAAAAAAAAAAAAAAAAAAAAACGCCAGCAACTTTGAATTTAACTTCTGAAACCTTCAGCTGATGGAGTGGGGAAACAAGCCAAAAAAAAAAAAAAAAAAAAGGAGTGAAAGCCCAACATGGTGGGCCTGGACTCCAGCCATCTGTCACCATGGCAGAGACAGCCATATGGCCACATGAACACCTGGGCCCCCGAGACAGCTTGCAGCCAGGGGCAGTCTGAGGGGTCCTGGGGAGGAGCGGTGATGCTCTGTGTTGTTCACAGATCAGAAGGAGTTGATACTTGCTGCATCTACCGCAGCACACCTGTCTACCTTGTGTCCTCTTGCTGGATCACTGAAACATTTGCAATCTGGTCTTCTGCTTCCAGATGCCCCTGCCAAGCTCCACTCCCTGGGGTATTGTACTCTTTGGAACAAGAGTTGGGCACAGCTCCAAGTCTCTATGGATGGGTCCTCTGTGGCTTTGGCCCCTCTCCTTCCTTACAGACAGCCCATCTCAGGTACCTCTGCCTCCCTTCCCTGCCACAAAGGCCTCATGGGTATCCTGGAGAATGACCCATGAACAGGCTCTATCAATGTCCAAGGTTGATGTATTCAGGGAGGGGTGGGAGGAGTTTGAGACAGGGTTTCTCTGTGTGTCCCTGACTGTCCTGGAATTTGCTCCATAGACCAGGCTGATCTCCAACTCAGAGATTGAGATTCACCTGCCTCTACCTCCCAAGTGCTGAGATTAAATGTGTGTGCCACCACTGCTGCCAGGCAGGCCAGTCTATCTTAAAGCTTACAACCTGCTGAACTTGGACCAACTTCCTGGAGCTCTGTCAATGTGTAGCTGCATGTACACCATATTCTACATCTCCTCTGCCCTGTGAGCTGACTATGGAGAGGAAGATTCCTGAAAAGACCACAAGAATACAGACATGCTCATATGCAAGTGTCTGAGCAGCAGACTGCCACTAGATGCACCATTCTCAAAGATGTGAGATGCATAAGCCAATGGAGCATGCAGCCACAGAGGTAGAAGTTGTTTCTGGACCCAGGATTTTCACATGGCTGTCAACAGGCCAGAAGGGACATTTTGACACCTTGTTTGGGATCACAGAGCCAGCAGAAGGGCCCTCGGCTTAAATACCTGGTGTGTTGCCATATTTCCCCTCAGCCACTCTGTTCGAACATCTTCAGCTTCAAGAGGCCAGCTTTTGAAAACCACCAGCTGCTTTTTACTTCTTAACATTCGCCAGGGGTTGAAGATGTGAGGGGAAGAAAGAGGGAGGAAGGGAGAGTGGGGTGGAATGGAAAGGGGGGTGGGGACTGTATAGAGGGAGGAAGAATAGATTTACACATGGTTTTGAAAAGCTTAGGTGATCAAGGGTGAGATGGCATGTGTGCGTGCACACGTGTGGTTTGTGCATGCTGGCATGCATACATGCCAACGCCAGAGGTTGCTGGCATTGTCTTCAATTGCTGTCCACTTTCTTTGTCCTTCAGAGTTTCTCACTGCACCTAGAGTTTACCAATTCAGCTAGACTGACTTCAGGGGCAGGCTCAGCCCACGCCTGGCTTTTTTTTCCGTGTGTGTGTGTGGATTCCAAGCTCAGGTCCTTGTGCATGCAGGGCAAACACTTTAACCACAGAAACATCTCCCCAGCCTGAATGCTATTTTTAGAATTCCATGTCTTCCCCCTTTCTCCCCTCCCCCATCTTCCAGCCACAGTCCTTAAAATCTCTGTGTACCCTATAATTGTCACTATTTTCAGCAATTGAGCCCTAGACACCAGACAGTGGAACACCCAACTTATGCCATCTTCTTTCTTTTCTCCTAGGGCTATTTTGTTTGTTAGTTACAATTTTTTGTATTTACTTAAGTAATATCTTGCAGACCCTCTCACTCTTGCTCCCATAGACTATGGGAAATACCTGTCTCCTATTATGCAAGATACAGGAAATCACCCCCACACACACACACTCCTGCAAGCCCCTGCCCTCTACCCAGCCACCCTCTCTACCATTACTCTGCATTTGTCAAGGCTTAGAACTTTGTTTTGCATCCAGAACTCAGGTTAATTAAGTCCCAAATTAACAGCCTGGTTGCCCGAATATTAATTTTTAAAATAAAAGCCCATAGAGTTTGTATGATCATTATGTAAGTATCTCTTCCTACAAAGCATTGCAATTTGCACCGTGGGGAGGAACACATAATTGCATGGTATTAGCAGCTTCCCCTAAACAAGTGGGGGACACCGCTGACGGGGGTGGGGGAGTGGGGGCTCTGCCATCCCACATCTCAAATTTGCTGTCTCCTAGTGCTTGTGTTTGTCTCTATTCATCTTCTGAAAGGAATCAGGGAACTTACAAGGAGAGAATCTGACTTGTAAGAGCCATTACTCTGCCATGACAGCTGACAGTTTCTCATTGGTTTCTGAACCCTCTCAAGACTAAAAGCCGTATTTTGACTTTCTGAATTTTATCATGTGTGATGTTGGGAACAGTTTTGTGCTTTCAGGTGACCCACCCTCCACAGTAGTTCCAGATGCTTCCTCTAACTCCTGCTTTGTGTATGTATATGCACATTTATGTTTGGGGAGGGAGGTAGCACACATATGTGTGTCATATGGAGGCCAGACATCAACCTTGGGTGTCTCCCCTCAGGCCCTGCCCACTTTCTTTTTGAGATGGGTCTCCCACTAGCCTGGTGCTCTTCAGTTAGGCTCTACTGGCTGGCTAGAGAGCCCCAGGGATCTGCCTGTCCTCACATCCCCCACACCCATCACACCCTGGTTTTATGTAGGTTCCAGGGATCAAACTCTGGCCCTCTTGCTTGTACAGCGATCACTTTACCAAGGAGCCATCTCTAGCTCCTCACTCCTGATTTCTGTTGGAGATTCCTGAATGGTCTGTTACACAAATGGTCCTTACTAGACCACCTTTGTTTCCTTTCTTAACACGTCTTCTCAGAAGGATGATTTTAACTGTCATATCCATGGCCTGGAACTTGTAAAGCGAAGCACATAAGAACTCATGTCCATAAATGAGGCTCCCTGATAGCTTGGAGCCCAGTTAGATGTTCTCAAAGGACAATTTTGCACACTGGCCAACAGATCTCTTTTAATTCTATCCCTGGGCAATGCTGTCTCATACTAGGGTCCCACACATCTGAGCCAATATCGTTGTTTCTCTTACAATTCTATCCCAGAGCAAAAACCACTGTCCTAACTTACCAGGAAGACACGTAATGTGTGGAAGCATGAGTTTACAGCATTGTTGGTGGGCACAGAAGCCCCTATGTAAATCCTAGCTTCCAGAAGGGACTCTCAGGACCACATCAACAAGGCAGCCTACCAGGAAGCCATTCTAGCCAACACCGAGGGAAACTAAAACCAGCCCTGACTCTTCTTAGATCAGAGGCTACTGCTCCTCCTCGGTGGGTCACAGGTCTTGGCCCTTGCCTAGATCAGATGGTCCATCCCAACATCTCATGCTCACATACTAAGGACCAGACACTGGTCCATCTGCCAATCACCCAGTACAAACCTTACTTGGCCATAGTTCTGTAATGGTCAGATTTGTGCATTTTTTTCTTTTGACATTTTCCCCTTCTTGCAATGCTGGGAATAGAACACAGGACCTCGCCATAACTATACAAACACTTTATCTTTACCCTATATTCTTAGTCATTTTTTTTTGAGACAGAGTTGCTCAAAACAGCCTTGAATTTACCCTGTTGTCCAGGCTGGCCCTGAATGTGGAAATCCTCCTGCTGTAGTCTTCTGAGTAACTGAGATGACAGACCTTCACTACCAAGCCAAGCCGGTTTATAACTAAAAATGACATTCTGACATTCTGCTGTGTGTCTGTGAGTAACATGCTTGTCCTCAAATGAGATCAGTCCATTGCTCAGTGGGTTCATCCCAGGGAGTGGCCCATTGCATCATGGGTCACTATTATTTACCCATCCTTTTGTCAGTGAACTTTAGAGCTGTTTTTCTTTTTCCATGATCAATCATACCCTGTCATTGTGGATATTTCCTATTTCACAGTGTTCCTTTGGGGTAGAATTGCTGGACCTTCTGGATGATTAAACAGTGTTGATTTTTCTCTACACCAGCTGTGCTATTCTCCTTCCCACTAGTGTCTGGATGACCTTCCCCATCGTCTGTATCCTCACTACCATCTCGTTTCCCCAGGCTTCCACTTGTGGTCAATGGGTAGAGTGTGAAGCGTTACCCCAAAGGGACCAGGTTTGCACTCCTTCATTTGATAATATGGGTCCACAATTCCCTCTCCATGAATTAAAACGGCCTTCAATTTTCCTGTGACTTATTTGCCTTTTATTTGCCTGTATCTTTTATTCTGTTGGGTAGTTTATTTTTGTATTTTTTTTAACGTATCCTAGATCCTTTTGTCAGCTATGTGTTTAAAATGCTTTCTATGGTTTGTGACTTGCCTTTGTGTGTAAGCATGAATGTACACATTTGTTTCTTTGTGCATGTGTGTGTGTCTGAGTGTGCACCTACACATCTATGTGTGCGTGTGCGTGGAGGTCACAACCTCAAGTGCCATTCACCCACTTTGTTTTGAGACAGGGTCTCTCATTGGCCCAGCACTGAATGACTCAGCTAGGTTGGCTGGCCAGTGAACCCCAGGGAACCACTTGTCCATCTTCCCTGCATTGCGATCACAAGCACATGTCACTACACCTAGCTGTTTGCAAGGGGTCTGTGGACCAAACTCGCACCCTCACGCTTGCATAGCAAGGACTTAATTGGCTGAGGCATCATCTCCATGCCCTGGGCTATTCTGAGACCATACATATTCTCCCATAGACTAAGCTTAGTATCTTTTTTGTTGAGTTTAGTGGGGGAATAAAATTTGTTAGTTTGGCAGTTGGTTGACAGCTTGCTTTTTTTTCTTTAGATAGGGTCTCCTGCAGCCCGGACTGGCTTTCAAATCAACACGTAACTGAGGGTGACCTGGGACTTCAGATCCTCCCACCGCTGCTTCCCCAGTTCAAGGGTTAAAAGCTTGCCTCACCACACCCAGGTTTTGCAGTGTTGGAGGTTGTATCTGGGGCTTAGTGTATGTTAGGCAAACCCTCTACCAACTGAGCTCCAGCCCCACCCTACACGGATCACTTTTTAGGAAATCTACATCTTTATGATACCGTCTTTCTATCCATAAATGGGACATACATCGAGGGATTCTCTTAGAATGTTATCCATATATTTTACCATTTCTACACTCAAGTCTTGTATGCATTGAGATATTTCTAAGTAGCTAAGTTCACTTTTGCTTTTGGTAACTGTTATGCATGATAATTTTTGTTTGTTTGAAATGCTGTCTCACTTTGTAGCCCAAGCTGGCCCAGAGCTTAAAAGCAATGTTCCTGCCTTAGCCAAAGTTTCCCAAGTGCTGCCATTACAGGCATAGGGCACCATTTCAAACAGCATTTCATAGTTGGTGAATAGTATCAAGGAATACAATTTTAATTTTAAAACAGCCTCTTGCCATTGTCTCATTAGTTAATCATTCTCCTCATCTCTTGAATTTTCTAGATAAGTTATCTCACCTGGGGGAAAAAAAAAACGATGCTTTTATTTCTTCTTTCTCAATCCATAAAAAATTTGTACTTGCTATTTTTACTCCCCTGGGTAGAACTTTTTGTTCCACATTAAATTATATTGTGAACATGGGACCATTAACTCTTTTCTGGGTTTTAACAGAAATTATTCTAATACCTCATCATTAAGTACAGTGATATCCTTTATTACATTAAAGAAGTTTGCTTACAATTCTGTGTGCTGTTTCTTTTGTAAGGTATTGTTAAGTGTTTGGTAAACTGGGTTGAAAGCTTACGACACAATCTGTGAGGCTCCTGCAGTCACTTGCTAGTGTGCTCGATTACATTAATAACATTTTATTCAGGGAACAATAAATTAAGGTTTTTTATTAAAAATTTTAAATTTAAATTAAAGGCTTTGACTTCAAGATTCATCATCTGACTTTCCAGCCTAACAGAGCAAGACAGAGCTTGTGCCTCTGTCTGTCACTGTTCCTTAAACAGTGTAGTACTATGACCGTGTGCCCAGTATTCACAGTTGTTGGGTGTTACAAATAATCTAGAGATGATTTAAGTGCATGGGAAGACATATTAGTTTCTGTGCCATACACTTTATTTAAGAAGGTAAACATCTATAGACTTTGGTATGACCAGAAGATCCTGGAACCAATCAATGCTCTATGGACACAAATGAACAACTGTATGTCAGGGTACAATAGTTGGGCCACATGGACAAACCTGTACTAGCCTGATAGCTCCACTTCCCTGACAAAGAAAAAAAGACATTGTTCATATTGTGTGAGTCTGGTAGGAAACTCAGAGTCCCCACTCCACAACAGCACATGCTGCTCAGAGGGAAATAATCTCCAGCTCTTAATAGATTTTGGTCAAATTAACTGTGTAAATGGTAAGTATTAACCACTTGGGTTGACAACAATAAATCCTTCTACACCTTGGCCATAAGACCTATGAAGGTCAAGAATAGGAAATGCCAAGCTGGGCAGTAGTGGTGAACACCTTTAGTCCCAGCACTCGGGAGGCAGATGCAAGCAGATCTGGGTGAGTTCAAGGCCAGCCTGGTCTATGAGATAGACCAGGATAGGCTCCAAAGCTACCCAGAGAAACCTTGTCTCGAAAAACCAAAAAATAAATAATAAATAATTTAAAAAAATAATAGAAAAGTCCAGGATGACATCATCAGGAATTAGAGTCAGGACCTCACATGTCAGTTCCTTCATAAGATCAATCACTCCAGAAAATTCCCCGCTATCTTAGAAGCCTGGACACTAAACTAAGGTTTGCAACAATGTGGAGAGAGAGTAGCTGATGGCAGAAGAACTGCAAACTCAGGGCAACAACATCTACCTAGAGACGCCTGTCTGTGTAGCCAGAGACCCCTGTCTGCAACAATCACAGCAATTGCCTTTAACAGGGATGGCAGCCAAGAGAAGCTGAGCTGTCTACAGGGACTTGGGAAAACCCCACCAAAGCTCCAGGAAAAACCTGAAGAGGTCATAGGTTCTCATGTGTGGCCAGTCTTGATGACGGTCTGCAAGTGAAGAATGAGTGTTACCGTCTGCCTGGCTAAGGCTTGGGGATGAGAAGGCAGCCAACAGAATTAGGTGTGGGAAGCACAGTGAGATGCCACCTCACACCCACTGGGATGGACGTGATGGGAAGTGCCGAGGAAAACCCCCTGAACAACACAGGACCCCCAGCTGCTGCTGGGTGGGAATCTCAATGGTACAGCACTCCTGCTAACAGCCTGGCAGCTCCCTGAAGATGTAAATGTGAACTCACCACAACCCAGCCATTCCAGTCCAAGGTCTACAGATACACTCATGGGAACACATGCCATGTAGAAACTTGCATGCAAATGTTTGCAGCAATCTAATTATGAAAGCCAAAAATGTAAAAAGTAAATACCATCAGCTGGCACATGAAAACGCAAAGGGTGTCACATCCATGGGACGGAGTACTTACTCATCCATGAAGTGAAAGGTACACATTCATGCTCTAACTGGACCTTGAAAGCATGATGCCATATAAAATGGGCAGACACAAAAGGACACACGCTGCTCTTCTCGCTGCTCTTCTCTGTGGAGATGTATCGGGCAAAGGAGTTGCAAGTCTGGCATTCCTGGTAAGCCAAGATCATGCGGAAATACTTAGATTGATAGAAATTAGTTAATATTTAAGACAGAGCTAGCCAATAAGAAACACTAGTCACGGCCAACAGTTTCATAATTTATATAGGATCTGTGTATTCATTTGGGGGGGGGGAGCCTGCCAGGCCAGAAAACTCACATTACAAAATGGCGCCAGCAATGTGTGGCATGAATTTTTATGTAAATCTGACAAAAGCTTAAAAAGGGATTTTAGAAACAAAGAACAGAGACAAGCTTCTCTGGTAGAAGCATTTTTCTCCCGCATACTCTGTTTTGCTGGAGCCAAGCTGAGACTCACTCGGCTCCTTTAAGAAAGGTTTCCTGACAAGGCATAAAAGGAAAAACTACATGGCTCTTTTAAAAGGTCCTGCTAACAATTGAATGGTGTGTACAAGCAGCTGGCAGTGGCAGTGACATCTCCAAGCTGGCAGCATGCTGCTTGATGGTGGCATAGACCAAGGTCGTGAACACAGCTCCCAGCGCTTGCAGTAAACATACCCCCATCATCTTGGAAAGACAGCGGCTAAAACAGCCACAGCTTTAATTTTAGCAATGCTGTTTAGCAGATAAAAGACTCGTGGCTAGGAAAAGGTAGAGATATACAATAAAGACAGATTCAGATAAAGTGAAACCTCTAAAAGGTTTACAGTATGTTTAAAAATATACATAGGCTTGTGAGAGAAATGAAGCAGAATAAAATAATAATAATAATGAAATAGAGTAGCTGGGTATGGTGGCACAGGCCTTTAATCCCAGCACTCAGGAAGCAGAGGCAAGCAGTTATCTGTGACTTCAAGGCCAACCTGGTATACAGAGTTGAGTTCAAGGGCAGCCAAAGTTACACAGAGAAGCCCTGTCTCAAAAAAAAAAAAAAAAAAGACAAAATAAAAGTAAAAAAAATAGAGTAATAAAAAAGCCATGTAAAGATGGAAAATACACAAAGTCTGGAGACTCTATGCTATTGTGTTATCTTTGTATTGTTTGACTGCTGAGGAAAAAACAACAACTGCTAAAAGAATGCTGCTGGATTAATCCAACTTGTATATTTTAAAAATGCCTTGACTTCAAAATTTAAGTATAATGATATGTTACTTTGAAAAAGAGATTTTATTTTTGTTCCCACAGAAAATGAAAAGCTGTGGATTCCTTCCAGACTAATATGGTTTGATGAAGCAAGACCCCCTGAAGCAGTGCCCCAGTTAATCCAGCATCTAAAACAGCTGAGACAATGTAGCCTTGCAGACTACAACAACAAAAATTTGGCCATGTTTCTGTTTTCTGATGATCCCCATGGTTTACAGCGCCCCCAAACAGCAGGAAGCAGTTTGGAGAGAATGATGCCCACATTCCCAAATATTGTTTATAAATGTTTGTTTTAATTTAATTGGGGTTGGTTATAATGATCACAGTCAATCTCCTTCTAAAGAAAAAAAGGGGAAATGATAATAGAAATGAATACTTTGTATTGGTATGGAGTTTCATTTATTGATATAAATTTAAGGTCCATTTTGTTATATGTAAATTTCTCCTCTTGTTTAGGTATTGTGTTTATACAGATCTTTTAAAATGTAATGTGTATCCCCATCAAAATCACAGCATAATTCTTCACAGATCTTGAAAGAGCAATACTCAACTTTATATGGAAAAACAAAAGACCCAGGAGAGTTAAAAACAGCCCTGTACAATAAAGGAACTTCCAGGGGCATCACCATCCCTGACTTCAAGCTCTGTTATAGAGCTATAGTCCTGAAAACAGCTTGGTATTGGCACAAAAATAGACAGGAAGACCAATAAAATCAAACTGAAAACCCTGGTATTAATCCACACACCTATGAACACCTGACTTTTTACAACAAGTTAAAATTATACAATGGAAAGAAGAAAGCATCTTCAACAAATTGTGCTGGCACAACTGGATGCTGACCTGTAGAAGACTGCAGGTAGATCTGTATCTATCACCATGCACAAAACTTAGTCCAAATGGACCAAGACCTCAATATAAACCCAGCCACACTGAACCTCTTAAAAGAGAAAGTGAGAGGTAACCTTGAACAAATTGGTACAGGAAACTGCTTCCTGAACAAAAGAACAGTAACACAGACACTGAGATCGACAATTAATAAATGAGACCTCCAGAAATTGAAAAGCTTCTGTAAGGCAAAGGACACAGTCAACAAGACAAAATGACAGCCCACAGAATGGGAAAAGATATTCACCAACCTCACATCTGACAAAGGGCTGATTTCCAAAATACTTGAGTTCCAAAGAACTCAAGAAGCTAGTTACCAAAACACCAAATAATTAAATTAAAAAGTGGGGTACAGAGCTAAATAGAGAATTCTCAATAGAGGAATCTAAAATGGCTGAAAGACACTTAAGAACATGCTCAACATCCTTAGCCATCAGGGAAATGCAAATCAAAACAACTCTGAGATACCATCTTACTCCTGTCAGCATGGCTAAAATCAAAAATATGAAAGACAGTTTGTGCTGGAGAGGATGTGGAGAAAGAGGAACACTCCTCCCCTGCTGGTGGGAGTGCAAACTTGTACAGCTAATTTGGAAATCAGTATGGCGGTTCCTCAGGAAAATGGGAATCCGTCTATCTCAAGATCCAGTAATTCCATTCTTAGGCATGTACCCAAAAGATGCACATTCATCTTTTCATATGTTCATAGTAGCATTATTTGTAATAGCCAGAACCTGGAGCCACCGTCAACTGAAAAATGGATAAAGAAAATGTGGTACATTTACACAAAGGAATACTACTAATTGGGGGAAAAAAAAAAAAGCAATGGAATCTTGAAATTCGCAGGCAAATAGATGGAACTAGAAGAAACCATCCTAAGTAAGGTAACCCAATCACAAAAAGACAAACATGGTATGTACTCACTCATATATGGTTTTTAGACACAGAGCAAAGGATTACCACCCTATAATCCACACTGCCAGAAAAGCTAGGAAACAAGGAGGATCTAAGAGAGACATACATGGTTCCCTAAAGAAGGGGAAAGGACAAGATCTCCCAAGCAAGTTGGGAGCATGAGAGGAAGGAGAGGGAGTTAGGAGGAAGAGGAGGGGAGAGGTGGGCATGAGGAAGCAAGAAAATTGAGTCAGGGAAAGAATAGAGGAGAACAAGAAAAGAGATACCATAATAGAGGAAGCCATTATAGGTTTTAAGAGAAATCTGGCAGATCTGTGCAGAGATCTACAAAGATGACCCCAACCAACAATCTGAGCAATAGTGGAGAGGCTTCCTTAAATTCCCTTCCCCAATAATGAGATTGATGACTTCCTAGAGCCTTCATCCAGTAGCTGATAAAAACAGAAGTAGACACCCACAGCTAAACACTGAGCTAGACTCCTGGAATCCAGTTGCAGAGAGGAAGGAGAGATAAGCAAAGAGATCAAGACCAGGCTGGAGAAACCCACAGAAACTGCTGACCTGAACAAGGAGGAGCTCATGGACTCCAGTCTGATAGCTGGGAAACCAGCATAGGACTGACCCAGATTCCCTGAATGTGGTGTTAGTTGGGAGGACTGGGCAGTCTATGGGGCTTCTGGTAGTGGATCAGTATTTATCTCTAGTGTAAGAATGGACTTTGGGAGCCCATTCCACATAGAGGGATACACCCTCAGTCTAGACTCATGGGAGAGGGACTGGGCCCTGCTGCAAATGATATGACAGACTTTGAAGACTCCTCATGGAAGGCCTCACCCTTCCTGTGGAGCAGATAGAGGATGGGATGAGGGGTGGGGGGAGGGAGAGCAGGACAGGGGAGGACGGGAGAGTGTGGGAACTGGGATTGACAAGTAAAACAAACTTGTTTCAAATTTAAATATTTAAAAAAAGAAAGAAAAGTCCACTTGTTTGTGGAGGAGAGCAATAGAAAAGAGGCAGAAGAAGGAACAAATGGACATATTCATGCCAAACGTTAATATTACACTTGACCTTTGTCATTAGAAGTTATTTGTTCTTTAGCTTTCTCCAGTATTCAAATAACCACACATTATATTTGTTATCCAAAATGTTCTATTAAAAACCATTGGACATTCCATTCTTGGCTTGTGAGAATTAAATTCTATTGATATCCTACAAAAATAGACAGGTAGGATCGAATCGAATTGAAAATCCCGATATTAACCCACACACCTATGAACACCTGATTTTCGACAAAACAGATAAAAGAATACAATGGGGGGAGGAAAGCATCTTCAACAAATGGTGCTGGCACAATTGGATGATGGTGTGAAGAAGACTACAGATAGGCCCATGTCTATCACCATGCACAAAACTCAAGTCCAAATGGATCAAAGACATCAACATAAATCCAGCCACACTTGAACCTCTTAGAAGAAAGTAGGAGGTACCCTTGAACAGATTGGTATAGGAGACCGTTTCCTGAACATAACTCCAGTAGCACAGACACTGAGATCAACAATTAATAAGTGGGACCTCCTCAAACTTAGAAACTTCTGTAAGGCAAAGGACACAGTGGACAAAACCGAACTGTAGCCCACAGACTGAGAAAAATTTTTTGCCAATCCTACATCTGACAAAGGGCTGATATCCAAACTATACAAAGAACTCAAGAAAGTAGTCAACAAAACAGCAAATAACCCTATTAAAAAATGGGGTACAGAATTGAAGAAAGAATTCTCAATAGAGGAAATCAAAGAGGCTGAAAGACACTTAAGAAAGTGCTCAACATCCTTAACTATCAGGGAAATGCAAATCAAAACAACTTTGAGATACCATCTTACTCCTGCCAGAATGGCTAAAATTAGAAACACCAATGACAACTTATGCTGGAGAGGATGTGGAGAAAGGGGAACACTCCTCCACTGCTGGTGGGAGTGCAAGCTCGTACAGCCATTTTGGAGATCAGTATGGTGGCTCCTCAGTAAAATGGGAATTAGTTTACCACAGGACCCAGCAATTCCACTCTTAGGTATATACCCAAATGACCCACATCCATGCAACAAAGCATGTGCTCAACTATGTCATAGCAGCATTATTTGTAATAGCAAGAACATGGAAGCAACCTAGATGCCCCTCAACTGAAGAATGGATAAAGAAGATGTGGCACATCTACAAAATGGAATACTACTCTGCAGAAAAAAAAATAACGGAATCTTGAAATTCGCAGGCAAGTGGATGGAACTTGAAGAAACCATCCTGAATGAGGTAACCCAGTCACAAAAAGAGGAACAGGGTATGTACTTGTTCATATATGGATTTTAGACCTAGAGCAAAGGATATACCAGCCTATAATACATACCACCAGAGGAACTAGGATACAAGGTGTATTCTAAGAGATTCATATATGATCCCTCACAAAAGAGGGAAGGGACAAGACCCCCCAGAGCACATGGGAAGTGGGGGGGAAGTGAGTAGAGAGAAAACTAGGAGAAAGAGAAGGGGAGGAGAGGAAAGCACATGCAACTAGGTAGATTGAGTCAGGGTAGGAATAAAGACATGGGAGAGAGAGAGAGAGAGAGAGAGAGAGAGAGAGAGAGAGAGAGAGAGAGAGAGAGAGAGAGAGAGAGAGGACATAAAAGAGGGAGCCATTATTGGTTTGAAGAGAAAACTGAACCTAAAGAAAGATCTAGAGACCTACAAGACTGACTCCAACTAACAATTCGAGCAACCATGGAAAGGCTACCATAAATGCCCTTCCCTGATAGTGAGATCATCAACTAAATTATCCACCATCCTGGAGCCCTCATCTAGTACCTGTTGGAAACAGAAGCAAACACCCATATCTCAACACTGAGTAGAACTAGAATCCAGACGCAGAGAGAGAGAGGACAAGACCAGGTTGCAGAAACACACAAAGACAGCTGACTTGAACAAGGAGGAGCTAATGGGGCCCCCAGACTGATAGCTGAGAATCCAGCATGGGACTGACTCAGACCCCCTGAATATGGGTCTCAGCTAGAAGAACTGAGCAGTCTGGGGGACCTCAGACAATAGAAACAGGATGTATTCCTGGTGCACAAAAGGTCCTTGTGGACACATCCCCCATGGAGGGCTACCCCCTTAACCTAGAGACAGGAGAGAAGTCCTAGTCCCTACTTCAAATGACTTGACAGATTTACATGACCCAACCTGGATAGCATAGCCCTACAAGTGGAATGGGGGTGGGGGGATGGGAGGGGAGGGTGGCCAGGGTGCATGTCACAGGGGAAAGAGGGTAAGAAGGAGGTAGGGAGGGAGGGAGGGAGGGGAAACTGGGATCGACATGTAAAATTTTCAAATTATATTATTAATTAAAAAAAAGAAAAATTAACAGACTAAAGTGCATTTTATAGAGACTTTTGTACTTTTACATTTTGATATAAAGGGACATTAAGACCAAAAAAATATATAATGAGTAATTAAATACAGATTGTATATACTCACCTATAATAGTGAGTTAGGTTGTCTAGATATACAGAGATGTATTTGAGATGGATGGTTATTCTTCAAACCTTTCAAAGACCTATAGACTATGGCATTTAAAATGGTTTAGAGTTTTTCATGACAATGAGACATAACTGCTCCTGGCAACACCAATTACATCTGAGAGGAAGATGGGCATTAAAGAAACTTGTTATGGAGTTTGCTTTCAATATGGCAAGACTAGTCATTTGGGCAAGAAACTGGACATGCAGGACCCACAGGGAAGTGCCTGCTGAACTTGCAAAATAAGATGGACAGTCCTGAAGGGTTCCTGCTTCATGGTAGAGTCTGTCAGACATTCTACAGGACACAGAGAGAATGATTAACAAACTGCCAATACAAGCAGACAGTTTAAAAATTCCTGCTTTGCTGAGAAGTCTGTTGGACACACAGTGGCCTATGGACTGAAAATGAGTGCTCCAACATTACAAAAGAACTCCAGGTGACTGTCCAGGTAACAAGATGTCTGTGTCAATTCTAGAGTTTATGTACTAACCTTCTGAGGTCTTTGATGGAGTTGAAGACAGATAGTTATGGCTATGGTTTAATTAGTTATGATAAAAGGTAAGTTACATATAAGACTTCAGACTCACAAAGATAGATAATAGAATATATTCTTTAATTCTTGATAATGTTAATAGAATAAATATTGTAATTATAGTTCTTGCTTAATAACTGTTTTACTACATATAATTTTACTATGTTAAGGTTAAAACCTGTCTGTCTTTTTATTTAGACAGAAAGAGGAGATGATGGGGAATGTTCTTCTGTGTAAATGCTTGTCTTATTGATTGATGAATAAAACACTGTTTGGCCAGGCAGGATGATAGGTAGGACTAGAAGACAAGGAGGATTATGGGAAGTGTAGGATTAGAGGATTCATCATGTGATCCAAGGAAGTGGCATAGTTGGGCAGAATCAGAATATAAGCAGGGATAAACAGGACATTGCTCCTTCTCTGCAGAGGTATAGCAGGCAAAGAAGTTACAAGTCTGGCATTTCTAGTAAGCCAAGACCACATGGAAATACTTAGATTGATAGAAATGAGTTAATATTTAAAACAGAGCTAACCAATAAGAAATGCTAGTCACTGGCCAACAGTTTCATAATTTAAAAAGGAAAAGAAAAAAAAGACACACACTGTAGGGCTCCTTTACGTGAACTGTTCAGAATGGGCAAATGTGTGGAGGCAGGAAGTTGTCAGCAACTGTCAGGGAGGGAGGAGAGACAGAAGAAAGGACGAGGTCACAGGAGTGAAAAGTTCCTCTAAGGGCCAATGAACATGTTTAGGTGGTACTGTTGTTGTCCTTACAAATAAACTCACACATACTGAGCTGAACGCTTCAAAAAATAAGGTCCTTTACCTCAACTATACCTCAGTGAAAAATGGAATCACTGTTTTCAAAGTTCAGCCAGTATGTTGCCAGGGTTAGGTAAACTGATATAACTGGCCTGACCTACACTTTCTTCCCGAGAAGCTGCAGTGACCTGTATTCCCTCAGCTGCTGGGCTCTCTCTCTCCTCTGTTCTTCCTCGTAGGATGACAACAGCGCTTCCTTGGGTCCCTGCTTACCTCTATTTCCTGTTCCTTACTGTATCGCATTTGCTTTCCAAGTGTGTGGTGAGGTCTAGGTGCCTTTTTAAAAGCAAGCCTTGGCTGAGTAATGTCAATCACTGACATAGAGAGACTCCTCTCCTGTGTGTCTCTGCTTCCCAGAGGTGCCCAGGGAACTGGGTGGACAAAGTCTTTGCTTGAGTCTACAATTGAGAAGCTGCAAGTTTAGACAGTGACCCACCCTGGGGCTTCCAAGCTGTAACAGAAGTCAGAGTACCACGACACCCTGGTGGGCTGCTCAGCTTCTAATTGGGTCAACATGGTGACTGGCATCAGCGCTGTGTGTACCTCACACCTCCCCAGCTTTAGGAGGAAAAATGAAACAGCAGTCATTTCTACTGTTCTACCCGCCTACTACCCATTTGCTTGAAATCCATGAAAATCTTTTACCTCCTAATAGTCATCCACTATACCATCCCATGATCCTTCTCCCCTCTCTCTCCCCATTTCTCCCCATCACGCCACGCACTCTCCAGGGCCTCAGACTTTCTACATAGTTGAGAACAACTGCGACTTGGCCCACCTGTTTTCACCTCCCAAATGCGGGGATTCCAGACACACACCACTGTGCCTGGTTTGTGTATGCTGAGGATTGAAGGCAAGGCTCAGAGAAGGCTAAGTGAGGACTTGGCCAGTTCTCTGATATCTCACATTTAGTTTTGTATTCCTGGATCTCTCTCTATCTCTCTCCCTCTTCCCCTCTCCCTCTCTCTGCCTTCCTCCCTCTCTTTCCCTCTCTCTCTCTCTTTCTCTCTCTTTCTCTCTCTCATATATATATATATATATGAGAGAGAAAGAGAGAGAAAGAGAGAGGAGAAAGGAGAGAGAGAGAGGAGAAAGGAGAGAGAGAGAGAGAGAGAGAGAGAGAGAGAGAGAGAGAGAGAGAGAGAGAGAGAGAGACTTTGGGGTGCACTCAGCCCATTGTTCTGAAACCAGAGTTCAGTTCTAAGATCATATCTTAGTGACTCATCCTGGGAACTCATCAGAGACAGAATTACAGGGCTCCATGTTTTGTGCCCCAGTCCACTCCTCCTACATCTTTCCATCATTTGCTCTGTGACAATGTCAGCCCTTCAAGGCTGGAATCCACTTCTTTCTTCCTGACATGACCCAGTAGAGAGAATAACATGAATCAGCTGAGATGCCACAATTCATGGATGGCTGTCTGAAAAAAGTACCATTAAATATTGCCCTCAGATTTTAAGGGCATACCTGAAAAACAACAACAGAAGAACAAGAACCCCACCTTTCTCTTTTTCCTCATTTGAAAAACTGAGTAGGGAGTATGTTTAATTATGGGAAACTGATTGTTTTCTTATCTCAATTCCACAGTGCTATCCCACAAGCTCAGCCCTGCTGAGAAATAATTGCCATAGAATCAACGCTGTGTCACTCAAGCATTAACCTTGCTGGGGAGGATGGCGTTCCCCTCTGACGTTGGAAGCTATTTTTCAAGCCAAGCAAAGTCTTTCAAATATCAATCCAAGACTTATAAAATGAAGGCAAGGATTCAAGGTACGTAAAGAGAAATGTTAAAAATTGTATCAGAAACTCCCCAGGGCTTTACTTATGTATATTAAACAAACTGTCATTGTTGTTTTGACTTAGCCACATAGCTAATTTGCTAATTCCTATAACCAATGTATCCTTCAATTACCTGCCTTCCATGTTGGGGGTGGGGAGGGGTGTCTTCTACTTGTCTACTTGTCTTATTTGGCTCCACACCCAACTATGAAAAGGAGGAAGCGCCCACACCGGTGGTCTAGCACCTCAGCTCCCAGCTCCAGCCCACCACACTGACAGTACCATCTGCCTCAGCCACATCCAGCAGAAGATGCCAGGCGTATACGCAGCAATGCCGAGTCCCACACCCCATGAGCACCGGTTCTTCTCCACATACAAAGCCTGCTACACCCTTCCTGCCTGAGCCACCATGCCAAGTGGCATCTCAGGACCTTTGGAGATGGCCCCAGCTTCCAGTTCTCTGGTCCGTTGTCTACAAGGATAATCACCAAGCGGTCACTATTTGGTATTGGAATCTGGGAATTGCTCCTCCACACAGCTACCTTTCCACACTCTGTACCACTGGCTATGTTACTGGCCATCCTGTTTCCCTAATAGGAAGTTCCACCCTCCCACTAGCCACATCTCCCCACAGGTATGGCTGTGGGCCTGTTGGCCACCTGCCTAGATATGCTAAGAGTTAGCATGCCTGGCCACAATCTACAACAGTAGATTGTGTGTTCACTCTTCCTTCCTATGCCTGCCCCATAGCAGACAGCTCTGAGAACTGAAGTTTCAGAGACCTAAAATAGGAAATTGAGCTGAGATTTCTAGGTGGCCTTGTTAGGAGGGACCTGGAACAGTGGTTCTCAAACTTCCTTTGCTGTGACCCTCCCTCCAACCATAAACTTGTTTCATTGCTACTTCAAAACTAAAATTTGCTAGAGGAACTCTGCAGAGCTGAACAGTGTGTAGGGGACCATAGGATTGCATCCATGAAATCACCATGGAAACCACAGGCACACGCAGAGTGGTGTCTTCATCCTATGTTGTTTGTGCATGTATTGTTGCAGTACACACCTCTGAGGTGTGCACATATATGCCGGGTAGTTTTATGTCAACTTGATACAGGCTAAATTCATCTAAGAGGAGGGACCCTCTTGAGAAAATGGTTCCATAAGATCCAGCTGTAGAACATTTTCTTTATTAGTGACTGATGGAGGAGGGCCCAGCCCTTTGTGGGTGATGCCATCTCTAGGCTGGTGGTCCTGGGTTCTAAAAGTAGGCTGAGCAAGTCATGAGTAACAAGCCAGTAAGCAGCACCCTCCATGGCCTCTGCATCAGCTCCTGCCTCCAGGTTCCTGACTGATTTGAATTTCTATCCTGACTTCCTTCAATGATGAACAGTGATGTGGAAGTGTAAGCCAAAAAAGTTGTTTTCTCCCCAAGTTGCTTTGGCCATGACGTTTCATCATAGCAAATGATGAAATATAGTCACCCTCACTAGGACATGTCACAGTCTAGATGAAAAATGTCCCCCCACAAGTTGATAGCTTTTAACACCTACCCCCTCCCCAAATCTGCTAGCACTGTTTTGGAAGACTGTGCCATGGTTTTTGACATGGGGGTCTTGCTGGTAGACATAGGTGCGGCGCGCCAATCCCGACCCGCAGGAAAGATGGCCACCACACGAGGATTCTTCTCAGATCACACTTTATTGGAGCCTCTTGGTTGAAGGGAGAGCTGAAGGTGAGGGGCCCCGGGCAGGAAGGAACAGCTGCTTATATATCCTACTAGGCAACGGGTCATGGTCTCATTGGCTCAAAAGACTTCGCCTCAGTGTTGGAGCCACGGGATTGGCTAGGGAATGAGCAGGCGTGCTGGAGTGCAGCCGCCAAGCTGGCGTATGCCCGAATAAGGTATACAAGAAAGAGGAAGTTCGCCATCTTGTAATGGCGTCCTGCGGGCAGCCGCCTACACATAGGGCCTCAGGGGTGAGACTACCACAGGGTCATAGCTTAGCCCCACTTCTGGCTCAGGTCTCTCTCTGTTAAGAGACAGGTCATGTCACAGTCTGTGAAGATGTGAGCAAGCTGTGCAGCACTCCACCACCAGACCAACTTGGTTCCATTCTGCCACAAAACTGTGAGCCCAAACCAATCTTTCCTTCATGAAGCTGCTTCTTGTCAGGTATTCAGTGACAGCATGAGGGGAAAGGTAGCAAACACCACATACTCTCTACTCAAAACCCATTTTGAAGAAGGGCTCCTCTTCCCTTGCCCTCTCCTCCCTCTCCTTCTGCCCCTCCCCCTCCCTCTCCCTCCTCCCCCTCCCTCTCTCCTCCTTCTCCCCATCTTCCCTCACTCTCTCCTGCCTCTCCCCCTCTTCCCTCCCTTCCTTCCCCTCATTCCCACCTCCTCCCCACCTTTCTCTACCAGGTGTCACTGCCTGCCACCTGAGTTCTCATTTAGAAGTTTCAGATTTTTGAGATCTTTAAGACATTAAACACTAAAGACAATGTGTTACTCATTTCCTGGTAAATTTAAGGGTGATAGATGTTCACTATTACATATTTAATTAAAGCACTCATTGTTTAATAGCCTGGGAGAGTATTATGCTACTTCCTGTAAATCTCAGATGCACACTGTGGAACCTTTCCAGTCACATAGCGAACCAGCCCACCTTCTTCTGGGCAAATACCTAATCCATTTGCAAGGGGTGCACCCCACCATGCCAGTGGAGCCAGAGGTTTGTTTTACATCATGGAGTGGGATGGGGTGGGGAAGTTGCCTCCTGGTACCTTTAGTACTGTTCTCAGAGGAGCACCTCTAACCAATCAGGGGCAACTGGATTTCTCAATTGGAACAATCTAAGTGGAATTAAATATTTTTTTCAAAAATTATGTCTCAATGGTTGTTGAAATAGGGCCTGAGCTGTGACCAGACAGCTGATAATTGCTAATTTACTTCTATGTTAATTTAACGAGCTCCTCCTTGATAGTTTCCTCTTGTCCAAGATTTGTGCTTTGAGTCTGTTTGCTTCTACCAATTGTCTGAGAAGGGCAAGCTCTGGGTCCGCTGGCTTTCCCACAGCTGCAAGGTATCTCTCCTCACACAGGCAGGTGCTCTGCAAACATGCCATGGGCAAAGCCAATGAGAGCAAATGTGGTAGCAGGTAGAGTTCCCAGACAGCTGTGGCTCACTGCTCACCAGGAGAAACCACACAGGTTTAAGACAGAGTTGGAGTCAAATCTTTTTAGTTACTAACCTAATGGCTTTGGGGAAGTCACTAATCCTCCCTGGATGTGTTTCCTCAGCTACAAATTGTGAATACCGTGCCTTTGCTAGGGGTGTGATGTGAATCTGAAAACAACAACAGAAACTATCCCCAGGTTCACAAGGTGGTGAAACCATGGGTCATCATGTTGCAGTTTTCAAATTCTTTTTAAGCATTTGTATCCCTCCTTCTGTGGCACCCCTTTCCTCTCCCACCATCGGTAGCATTCATTCAGCAAACCTGGACCTTATATGCCATGGAGACACGAGCAGATGAGCTGTACTTCTAGGCCCAGGGACCAGGAGGCAAGAGTGGCATTTGCCGGCAGGAGGTAGAGAGCAGACGTCTGATGGAGACTCCCTGTCCATGGTGCCCATACTGAGGCTGTCCACTGCCCTGCACATGGGGTCCTACACCTGGGGGGCAGCCAGGAAGCACCAATGGGCCTTCCACCCACTGAACATATTTCTATGGCTATTCTAGAAACGAACCCTCTCATTAGTCTACAATCTTGGTTCTGGGCCAACTCCTGGCAGGAAATGTGCCTGTGCACATGTGCCAATGCCAAGTTCTTTCTCCATCCAACTCAGCATTCTCCGTTGCACAATAGCAACTGAGTGTATTAGTCTGTGCACACAAGAAAACCAGCCTGTGTAGCAGATGCCTGCCTCAAATATAAACCTTAAATCTGGCCACCTTGGGGACCCCCTCTTTCTCCCTAGGCACTAGGCACTGATGCCACACCAGGACACATGTAAGGGCAGGTGACTGCTCCATGCCTTGCACCCACAATGATGTCGCTGGCTGTCCCACCAGCCCCCTGCGGTTCATCCTGCCTGGTCCCTTTGCTCATCCCATGCTGCGTTGGCCGTGCCTCCCTTGTCATTTCCTCACACAGATGATTGTCTGAGGCTTTAGCATCCTATGCTACAGGTGCGGCTGACGGCTTATCCCTCTGTGTCTTCTACTTCCTGGACATGTATGCAAAACCGGTTTGGAAATCCCTCACATCTGTTTTGGACTTTGCTTTGGGGTTATGTTTGGTTATAATTTCGTGTGTCACCTGACTCAGGTCAATACCACCTCCTACCTCCACCTCATAAAGCCTGGCCAAAAATGACCTCAGGGACAAAATTGCAGAGACAGACAACATTGATCCTCGGGCAGCAGGTGCGTTCCATCACCAGACGCTGGACCTGCTTGGGGAGGTTCTAGTTATAGGTAAGGGTCTAAAGCAGTACTCACAAGAACTACACATCACCAGCTACTCCCTGCCTCCCCGATCTACTTGTGTGTGTGTGTGTGCACATGTGTACATGTGTGTGTCCCTGCAGGCAGATGCATGCCATACATGTAAGTCAGAGGATACCTTTCAGAAAACAGTTCTCTCTTCTACCATGGGGTCCAGGGATTAAACTCAGGCATTTAGGTTTGTTCAACAAGCATTCTAACTGCTAAGCCATCTTACCAGCCCCTTTAAAGGTCTGTTAAAATACTGGGCTTTGATTATGTTTTTTTAAGTGGGAAACATAATCTTGACAGAACACAGGATTGTAAGGCAGGTGGGGGCATGCTGTTAGGACATATTTGTGAGGGCTTTTGTCCTTTTTGTCATTCTCCGAATGTCTAGCCCATAGAGGAGGTGGAGTCTTCTAGAGGTGAGTCCTAGCATCACCCTTGACCACACAGCTATCTGTGTCAGCTCTGCCTGTTCATGTCATAAACAGACAATGCTGGTATTTATGGTTCTGGAGGCTGGAGTCCAAGACCAAGGTCTTGGCTGGTCTTGTCCTGGCTTCTGGCAGCTGTCTTTTTATTTGGCTTACTTAGCCCTTCCCCAGCATCCACATACAGAAACAGAGAGAGCCATCTCACCCTCCTCAATCTACACCAGTGGTGATGGGTACAGATCTCCACAGGGTTGTACATCAGACATATGTCAGGCCAACCTCGGCATCGACAAATAGGAAGAATGAGGCCCAAAGACAGTCACACATCCTTCACCACATCACTCAGTGTCACAGAACAGAGACTTCGATCGTTGGACTCTCAGCCCAGTGCTCTATTGGACTCCACTATGAAGAATGTGTGTATGGGTGGAGCTGAATGCATCAGGCTAGAGAAGGAGATAGCTCAGGTGCCTTCATTTCTCTGTGACCTGATGGTATTGCTATGTGAATAAATATCCTAGAAGAGAGGTGTGGAATGCTTGGAGAATGCCGTGTCCCTCTGAGAAGGAGGACAATGTCAGCTTGGAGAAGGAAAATGTGCTACTTGCTTAAAAATTTTCAGGGTAAGATTGACCTAGGACCCACTAACCCAGTGACATGCCAGCATCTTCTGTGACCCTGATTCTTCCACTCGTTCTCTTTGGTCCTCTCGGCAGTTAGGACCTGGCATTAGGCTGGTTACTTCCTGACTACAATGTGGCTAGAAGTTCTCTTGACTGAGTTGTTGTCATACCAAATCTAAACCAATCACAGAGAAAGAGGGTGAGACCAGAGTGACTTGACAAGACCATTCCTGAGCCCTGGGGAAGCTGAGTGGACTCCCAGACATCAGCCAGAAGTAGGAAGCCATAGACTTTGAATTAAAAAGACATCCATTGGCTTGTTCCAAAGCATCTCTCCTTTTTAAAATTTATTTTTACTTGCATGTGTGCACGTTTTTATTGTGTGAACAGTGCACATGTGTATGTGCATGCACACATATGCATGTATATGCGTGTGGGTGCACAGGTGTGTGCATATGTTTGTATATGGAAGCCCAAAGTCAGGCTCAGCTATAATTGCTCAGTGGCATCTACCTTGTTTTGTTTTTCAGGTTTCTTTGTTTTTAAGTCAGGCCTTCTCATCAGCTCAATTCACCTGAAACTCATCCAGGCCATCTGGCTGTGAACCCCCAGGATCCTCCTGTCTCTACCTCCCCAGTGCTGGGATTATGAGGATGCACTACCTTGTCCTATTCTTAAAGATGCTAGGCAAGATCTTTACCAACTAAGCTGTCTCCCCAACCCCAGGCATCTCTGTCGTCCCACTACCCAGGTTCATTTTTCATCACTAGAAACAAGGGCTTGAATGTAATCAGCATGGCTGTGACAAAGGCAGTCAGCCGCTCCATGACAACAGCCATGTCCTGTGCAGCTGATTGCAGCATGGTGAAATCCTACTGTTTCATTTGGTGGAAAGTTCACATTCAAAGCTAGCATCTTGCTCCCCCTACCCCGGGGCTCTGCTGTTCTGATTCATCCCACAATGGACCCTCGCAGGAGCTTGTTGCATAATGTAAATAAATAGGAGAGTGGGGAAGATTTCTGGGCTATTTGTCCTTCATATCCCAGGGCAGAAACTGAATTGACTTATCTGGAACAACATCACAGCTTGTAAAGCCTGATAAACGCTCCTGGTGCTACAAAAACAGTGAATCAACGTAACCCTTAATAGCAGAATTCTGCAGAGACTTGATCTCTTTGCAATTTACAAATAAAATTAAATGGGAGAGTTCTACCTTGCCATGGAGTAGGATCCTGTCTCCTGAACTTTGCATGTGAAATGTCACTAGGGAACAACACGTTGTATGTGCATGACCACAGGTCTGACCCGGGGACTCTGGCCATGCCAATGATGACTGGGTCTCTTAACATGTGGGAAGCACTTCCAGTTCCCGTCGCTGCTGACCATACAGCACAGACACCATCTCTGGCTTCCTGAGTTCTCATCCTTCCTCAGCTTCGTCCTACCCACACCTGGCCACAAGCCCAGCTGTGTTCACTGTCTCCGACCTCTGTTTCTCCCCTGTGCTCATTTCCCCGTATCCTCATTGGTCACCCCATCACCACCACTCCCCTCTGCTTGGTCCACTCCCCTTCACACTGAAGCCTTCCTCCAAACACAGATGCTTATCTGTAGACTCCATAACCCTCCCCTCCACCCCACTGTCTTTGTCTGTAAAAGAAGCCTGTGAGAGGCCCCCATGCCATGGGTGGTGACCTCTCAATGTGCCCTCACTACCATAAAGTCAGCTTTGCCCTTGCATGCTGCCCTGCATCCCAGGTCACATCCTGACAGCTGGGGTGGGGTGGGGGGCAAAGACATGTCTAGGAGACCTGCATAGGCCCAAGCCCTTCTGGACCACATCTCAGATTGCCACTTAGTATATTCTGTCAGCCGTAAGCGTTGTATGTGAGGATCTATCCCCAACTCCACCTCTCAAAAGGGACAAAGACTGGTGTGTACCCAAGGAGGCACACTCAAGAGGTCTCCCCAGCAGGTACGGGTCTCTCATTCTGTCAGAAGAGCACCAAGCGGGCCCAGGCTGCAGTGGTAGGGGCCTGCTGGAATGGAATTCTCACCTCTCCCCTAGGTTCCAGCAGAAGCTGGGACCTGCAGGCGTGGCATGGCTGCCCTTGCCCTGGGTTCTAGTGGAAGCAGAGATCTACAGAAAGCCCCCAAATCCCTGAAAATCCTGAATCTGAACCTGGCTGTCCAGAGCCACCTGCTTAAGCAGAAGGGACATGGGTGGGTTAGCAGTCTGTGGGTTTGGCTAGAACCCATCTGCATGTAGGCAGATGGTTGTGTGCTTGCTTGTGGCACATCCCACTCATGCAAGGCTGAGGTAGCATTGGTGTGACATCTGTCCTATGATGTGACATCCATCCTGTGATGCTCCATCTGAATTGGATCCCTGAGAGGGTTTAGTGTGGGTCACGGAGACATTTCCCTGGGACAAACACTCCCCACACAGAACTGTTGGTAGCGATCTACAGGGCTGCAATCCTGACAGGCAGCAGAGTGCCTTCCAGTCCAGCTACTGATTGACATATCCACAGTATTATTTTTCCCCCTAGGCTCTTTGACTGAGTCTGCCATATAGCTCAAGCTGGCTTTGAACTTGCAATCCTGCTATTTCCCTGCCTGTTAGGTGCTGGATTAAAGACATGTGCTACCACACCTGACTACATAAACAAGTTCTGTTTGAAAATCAGCTCTTCAAAATACTGGGATTTCTCTTTTTCAAATTATAATTGGATATTTGTTAGTAAGGTCCAGGAGCACATCCTCACAGTGCTGTGGGGACAGAGCGTGACTGGCCATCTTTAGTGCGAGTACATCCTGAGCATCTGGCCTTGTGTTGGCTGGAATTCCATGCTGTTGTTGCTCTTGGTGCTAAGAGGCTGTGGGAAGCAGCGTGGAAGGGGGTGGGGCCTCATCCCAAACCACAGATGGGCACAGACATCCCTCAGTAGACAATCACCACATGCCACTCTCCATACTTTTATATTTGACTCTGTCTGTCACCCTGCTGGCTGTGTTGTGAGACAGGAGTGTGCACTCTTCTTTCCAGTAGATGAGAATGCTGGACACAAGGAGGTGGATGATTTGCTCAAGTGCACAGAGTGAACTGATGGGGAACATGGTGCAAAATTGAAGACACCTGGCTCTAAGCTCCTGCGAGCCCTTTGCACGGCGGGCTGGAGGGATGTTTCTGAGTGCAGAGGGCTTGACTCAGCCTCCTCTTCAGAGCATTCAGTGTGTCTGGGATCAGTTGAGTGACTGTGCATTTGCCACAGTCCCTAAAAATGCCGATAACTGTGCAGAGAGGCTCAGGTGTCTCATCAGCCGTGGGATTGGGGCTGGCAGAGAAAGCCCAAGGCTTTTCTAAAGATGTTAGTGTCTGAGTAATAATAGGTAATTATCGGGGTGGGGGGGACCTGTTCAGGCTCCATTAACAGCCTAGCTGCTTAATGTGGGGTCATAAAAAGCTTTTATAGCTTCTGAGCGAATGCACAAGTTTTCCCTTGGGGGGGGGAAATTCCCCAAGTGTTCAGCCCTCAGAACAGTCTCCAAAGATTTTTTTTAACCATTAATTCTTTAGATATAAATGCATCTGCTTGTTTTCCATAGTTTCTTCAAGAAAACTGGTACATGAAGACCGTCTGTTCAAAGACAACTTTAGAAATGAAATCTGCTGTGGGGATTGCTATGATCCACCCTCTAAATGGCCTCTGTTTCTGGTGTAAAGAACTCAAAAGTGCCCATCTTCCTTCTTGTCTCATCTGCTCCCAAATGTTTAAATCTCCAGGAGACCCAGGATCCTGCCTGCCTTGGGGGAGGGGAGAGGCAAGCACACCCCAGCCTGCAAGTTTTCTTCACTCTGGGCTCAGCACCCAAGAAGTGAAGGATGAAGGCAAGTAAGAACAGAGTAGAATGGCATATATGCATGAAAAGGCCATAGTGAAATCCACATATACTAACTTAAAATGTTTTTACAAAGAAAAAGATTAGGTGGGGAGTGGGGGTCACTTGCTGACAAGCCTGACACCCTAAGTTCGATTCCCCAAACCCACGTGATAGAAAGAGAGACCTTCTCTTGCAAATTGTCGTCTGACCTCCACACTCATGTTGTGCATGAATACACATGCATGGACCCATGCTAACTCTGCCACTGAGCTGCCAGCACCTTCTTCCTTTGTTTTCTTTGGTTGCTTGGTTTTTACACAAGGGCTCACGACATAGCCAAGGCTAGCTCAGACTCGAGCTCTGGAGAGCCAGTCTCCACCACCACACCCACCACCAGGGCTACTGGAGGACGCGGTGATATCCAGCTGTTACATGGGTTCGGGGATCCAGGCTCAGGCTCTCATGCTGTGTGACAGACATGTTACTGACTAAGCCATCTCCTCAGACCCTTCTTGAAGGGCAATCTGAGCAGCTTGTCTGTGTAGCTACAGGGTCTAAAACCTGAGAAGAAGAAAAAAACGCCACTGGAAAAGAAGAAAACTGCACAAACAGTAGTATGTGTTCCTCCACACTCATGCACACGGATGAGATGATAGTTCTCTGCAGGCTGGAGAAGAACACTGTGACAGAGTTCTAGGACCTGGTCCCAACTCTTTTCCTGGAATGGTATTAGTGCATGAACTCATAGGGCCAGGAGTAAAATAGTGAAACAGAAAATATTAGAGTCTTTTCAAATAATACTCTTTTGCTTGTTCTTTGACAATTTCATCTATGTAAACAATGTATCTTGATAGTATCCATTCCCTATCTCCCCCTCTTCCACTTCATCACACATCCCCAAGCACATAAGATCAGCTTTTTAAAACAATAATATTTTTTATGTTTATGAGTGTTTGCTTGTATGTATGCATGCTTAGTTCCTACAGAGGCCAAAAGACAATGTCAGATCCCTGGAACAAATTACAGATGGTTATAAATGGCCATGTGGATGCTGGGAATCAAACCTAGGCTTTTTGCAAGAGCAGCAAATATTCTTAACTATTGAGCCATCCCTCCAGGCCCAAGATCAGCTTTCTAATAAATAAAATGAGTGTATATGCATAAACATTAGACTAATACAAGATGAGACTTGGTCCATTTCCTCAGAATATATACTAAGTGGTTAACATATACAAACACACACACACACACACACACACACACACACACACACACACACACACACTTCATATACAGTAGAACAAACCATGGGTAAAGACCATGTGAATAGTTTTCTTAACAATGCCTCAATATCAACCACGTGGGTGTGTGCACACCCATAATCCCAGCACTTGAGAGGCTGAGACAGAACACTATAGAGTCAAGGCCAGCCTGGACTACATAGTGAGAGCCTGTTCAGAAGCAATTCACAAAAAGTCAGCTGTATTGTTATTTTTAAACCATGACCAGGGCAATGTATGGGAGAAAGACTTTTATTTGGTTTCTAATCCCAGAGGGATGGGGTGGCTGCAAGCGCTGGGCATGGAACCAACAAACAGAAGCTGGGAGATTATGGCTCCAATCACAAACAGGAACCAGAGAAAGCAAACCAGAAGTGATGTGAGATTTAAACTCTCAAAGCCTGGGCCCTAGTGATGTACTCTCTCCACCAAGGCTGCACAACCTAGACCTCCCCAAGCAGCATCACCAACTTGGAACCAGCTTCCAAACAAAAATACAATAGCTCAAAATCCAGAAGCAACAGAGAAAGTGAATGGGAGATTAATTCAAGTGCATAAAAAAGTGAAAGCTTTTACACATGAAAAAATAAAAACCAGCCAGGCTTGCTGGCTCAGGCCTGTGATCCTGGCACCCTGGAGATGGAGGTGGGAGGAACAGAGTATGAAGTTAGCCACATCTACATAGGAAATTCAAAGCCAGCCTGGGTTTCTTGAGGCATACATTCTCCCTCAAAGGCAAGACAGACACCCAAGGCCATCACTTCTGTGTTGTCATAGAAAGGAGACTGGAGGAGACTCAAACCCTGAATGAAATAGGCAACACTTACAGATATCCCAGCTGCAATATGCAATAGCATGATCTCTGCTAAGAGAGGAAACTGGGTGTTTATTTATTTAATCATGTATATGCATGTGTGTGTCTATGAATCTGTGTGTGTGGATATGCGTGTGGGGGGGCATGCATGCGTGTGTGTGTGTGTGTGTGTGTGTGTGTGTGTGTGTGTGTGTGTGTGTGTGTGCCCAAGCCAGATCCCTTGGAACTGGAGTCACAGATGTTTGTGAGCCAGGCAATATGTGTGCTGGTACCCAAACTCCAGTCTGCATGATTCAACAGCAAGCACTCATAACTGCAGCCATCTCTCCATCTCCCTGTACTTTCATTTTTTTAAATTAAAGGATAAATAATAAAATATTAAGCAACTATTGTTGCTTACAGGAGACCTAATGAGGAGGCGAGATCAAGGTTAAAAGTTAAGAGTCCTTGAATACGCCTGCCTTACAGCTTTGTATAAATATTTTACATATTTTAAAGTAACATAAGGCTTCAAAGAGCATTCCTTTCAGATCAAAAGCAGAATGAAGCCCACAAATCTCTCTGTTTCCCAGGGTGTGGCTTCTTCTGAGACCAGGCAATAATCTATCTAGTTTTAAAGAGCAGTCCTTGGGTCTTAGCCCCCCACCTAGTGGGACAGAAGCTCTGAACAAGGAGCTAGCTGCCCCCTTAGGAAAAAGAAGTCCAAATCTTCTTTTGCTGTTCATATTGGTTGCAGTAAGTGCACTATTACGGAACCCTGTGTGGGGTTTGCAGGACAAGGGCTGTGTGTGATGGAGCAGTGAAACCAGAGTTCAGAATAGACTAGGGCAGGGCAGGTGTAAGACCCGCACATTTAACAAAAACTGTGCTGGTCTGTAATTTGCTAGCTCTCCAGGCTGCACACGCCTGCAAACAATGACTAACCCTGAACTAATGAGCACCCCAGCACAGAGTTGTGGTACTAAGTACTAATTCCCATCAAAGTGAGTCAGGGCCCCTCACAGAATGGTTTCCAGGCAGGAAGTGAAAGGGGAGCCTGGAGCATCCTGCCATGCCAGAGGCTACAAAGCTACCAAGGAAACTTGGGGTGGGGGGGTGGGGGGCGACGGGACAGAGTGGTCCTGAAGAGACACCTGTTGGCCAATGAGGAGCTTGAACATCAATGTGATTCCTAATGTCAAAGGCTTAAAGCACATTAGGTAGGTTTGAGTCAGTGGGTTATAATGGTGCTAAAGAAAACAAACAAACAAAAAGGAAAGGCCGGCTGAGTGGAGGCATTGGAATCTGTCCCCCACTATACAGTGATCACTCAACAAAGTCTGTCCCTTAAAGCTTTTAGGGGAAGGCTTCGAAGGTAAGCATGGTTAATAATAAATCAAGCTCATTTTTTACTCGAAACAACCATCCGTATACCATGCAGGTAAGTGAGGGCAGACCCCCAGAGTGCCTTGTACACCACCTGCAGGAGCTGGGGTACACACAGGGACCGCCCTTTGAAGAGAAGGACCTGATCTTTAGCACAGAGACAGAAAAGTACAATTAGCCCTGTGGGACTGGAGGAGTGGGTGGCTTAGCAGCTAAGAGCACTGGCTGCTCTTTGAAAGGGACCTCTGGAAGAGCAGCCAGTGTTCTTAACCACTGAGTCATCTCTCTGGTCCTCTTGAAAAACTTTTGATAGATTTTTGTCTTCCAAAGAATTGGTCAATTTTATGTCAGTTGTCAAAGTCACGGCATATACTTGTCATTGGAATCCCTGAATGCCTACAGGATCTTCAGTGATGCCTGTAGTCTCCATTACTGGTTTTAGAATTTTGCATATTTTAAAACTGATAAAAAAATAAAATATTTATGATAGTCAGTGCTTTTCCACGTGTGACTTTATGGAATTGTCTAAACCAAGGTGAGTAACATATTTATGTTTCACCTCCTTTTCTCTTTCTCAGTGGGAACACCGATAATATATTTTCCGAGTTCAGTAACTCTAATTGCTACATGAAGCTGTATATTTCTTCTGTGTATATCTTGGTGAGTGTGGCTAGAAGCTTATCCATCTTACCCATTCTTCCAACTTCAGGAGCCGCTGGTTTTGCTTTACTACTTTTCATCTTTGTTTTCATTGAGTTGTGCTGATGTCTTTACTCGTTTTATCCATCTGCTTGGATTTACTCTGATATTTTCCTAATCCCTAAAGCTTAGATTGTTGCTTCTTTTTTTTCTGAGTATATAACACTGTGAAATGTTCTGTAAGCCTCACTCTAACCTCAGCCCAGAAATTTAGTTTTAGCTTCCTTTCCCAACCTGTTACTTTTTAACTTTTCAGGCTGAGAAGGATACAGAGTGAGGTAATGATCAGCTTAGCAATTTAGTAAGATGGAGTCACAGTAAAAGGTAAAAAGAGGGATGGGCTGTAGGTCAGTGGTAGGATGCCTCCTAGCACATGAAAGGTCTTGGGTTCATCCCCAGCATGGCAGGAAAAACTATAAACAGCAACTAGGGGGTTGGCCCGGTCACCAGAAGGAAGGACTCCATGGCATTGGCATGATTCTCCCTTCTGTCCTGTCCTTCCTGAGGGGCTGGCAGCCATTCACGCAGGTGACTACACATCACACAAAGGACAATAAACAGAGATCCCCAGGGCTCTGGACATGGGATCTGTGTTGGCTCTGGTTATCAGCAGTGCCTCTGTTGGAATAGGGTCTGCTGTAGTTTGAATGTGAAATATCCCTCACAGGCTCATGTGTTTGAACATTTGGTCCCCAGCTGGTGGCGCTGTTTGAGAAAGTTGTGTGACTTTTAGGAGGTGGAGTCAATGGAGAGGAGCTGGGACTTGGGATTTTTTTTTTCACCCTGTGCCACTGCCTGCTCCCCTCTCTCTGTCTCTTTGTCTCTGTCTCTCTCTGTCTCTCTCTCTCTCCTCCCTATGAGAACACTGTGACCACCCCATCCCTGCTAAGGTGGGCTGCATCCCCTGAAATTGTAAGCCAGAACAATCCCTTCCCTCTCTAAGTTGCTCTTTGACAGGTACTCAGGTCACAGCTAAGAGACAAGTCACTAATGCAGGACCCAGGAGTCCCGGCAAGCCAGCGCTCAGTCCTCCCCAGGCCCCAGGTTCACAATGTGTTCCTGTGTGTACAATTGGAACTGGTAAACTTGGCAGCTCCCACCTCTGCCTCCCCAGTGCTGGGGTTAAAGCCAGTGCCAGCACACCCAGCCAGCAACATCTGAGGCTCAGAAATTGATGGTAAAAGTGTGTATCAGTGACCAGTCATGTTTGTGTGTGGGGAAGTGGGGGGGTCTTTTTATTGTTGTTGTTGTTACCAAAAGCTTGGACGCAGTTTCAGGGATGAGTGTGACAGAAGCCAGAGACCATGGAGTCTGGTTTTGTGGCACTGCTGGTGCCAAGTGCCATGGCACTGTCCAACCCCACCCCCTCACATCCCTCAAGCAGGAAGAACACAGGAGATGTGGGGCAGGAAAGGTGCTGCTCGCCCACGCATGGAGGTGCCACATCCCTTGTGTTTCTTGGGCTTTGCACAAGCTCAGGCTTACGCCTGTACTGCCTGCTCTGTCATAGCCCGCTCTTTCCCTGACCCTCCATTGGGGACAGAGCAGATGAAACTCCAAGTGGCCCTAAGAGTGAATGGGTGTTGGTGCCAGGGAGATGATGCTGCTGGCTGGGCCCAGCATTCAAGGGCAGAGTTTAGTTTGCAGGAGCAGGAACTCCTAATCAGTCTCTAGATACTTGTAGTGACATCTTGCTTTGCCAGTGAACTTGTGGTTTCAGATGCAGACTTGACCCATTAAGGTAGAGGAGGAGCTGACTCCAAGCTCTCTTGGGTTGCAGAAAGCATCTGAAGGGCAGAGGCTGCATCTTCTGGAGCAGGAAGACTGTGGTAGTTACTTACTCTTATCTGTGTGCTTCCCTAATAAACACCTATTTATCACTTATCTTGTGTCTGGTGAACTCATTTAACACCCCCCCTCCCCACGCCTTCAGGTACCCCTTAACTGTACTCCTTACCAGTCTGACATTTACAGCCCACAGCCACAGGGTAACAGCTTCTGAAACCCACAATTTAAGTCTTAGCTGGAGATATAGTAAGTGGTCTCTCCCTCCTGTATCCTCCACCCAGAAACCCACCTGTGAGGCCACAAAAGGCTGCCTCCTTGCTTGGTGGGTACTGGGGCTTTGGGGGAGGGAGAGTCAGGAACCTTGGTCTTGCTTTTATCTCTGGCCCCTAGTCTCGCTGTCCCCCACTCACGGATGCAGCCCATGCACCCTCTCAAGAATCCCCAACTCATGCTTAGCATCCACAGCCCAACCAAAGAACACCATGCTATCCTGAAGGCTTTGGACAGCCCTGCATGAAATACAGGTCGATAGGACCTCTGTGCCCTCTGGATTAGCCACATGCAGAGAGAAGATGCTTTAAAAATTAGTGATGTGTCTAAGAAAACATCAACAGCTGGATCGAAGAGATAGCTCAGCTGATAAAGGGATCATCAGATGAACTTGAGGAAACAAGGTCAAGCCCCAGAACCCATGTAAAGAAGGTAGGCATGGTGCCAAGCTTCACCATTCAATCCCAGCACAGGGGAGGTAGAGATAGGCAGACCCTGAGGTTCACTGGTCCACTAGACTAGCCTTATATGTGAGCCCCAGGCCAATGAGAGACCTTATCTCAAAATAACAGTGGGCAACATCTGAGGATTAATATCTAAAGTTGACCTCCAACTTTTATGCAAACACACACACACACACCATCTCACTATATCCCCTCGCTGAGGGGGCCCTTCCCACACCTACTCAGACATAGTATCTGCCATTCTTTGAGAATGGAAGAGCCCAGGAGCCAGAGGAACAAGGATGGGTAATCAACAACCAAGTATATCCACTGCTTCCTGAGCCTCAGTTTTCTCATTTGTCAAGGCAAGGAGTCTTGGGTACTTGTGAGGGTCAATGATGCATGACCACATGGACCCAAGAGAAGTGACAAGTTCCACCACATGTCACCTGAAGTGCACAAAGGGAAGCCAGTGCTCAGTGGTGATTCTCAACCTGCAAGTCACTGGGGATCTTGATTAGCTGAGCTTTTATCACCTCCACTGTCCCCATGGCAACAGACTTAGGTGCTTCTCTCTGTATGTGACAGCAGCCTTTGCCTAATCTCCTCAGTGTCTTGTATCTTGCCTGGCATCTCTCCAATGCACACAGCAAAGCCAGCTTGTTCTTGCTTCCCCATATTCCCCAGAGCCTTGCCCCCCCCCCCAGTTCTTCTGCAATCCCTGGACTGGCAAAGACAGGGTCAAAGTGGACAGAGCTATGAAGCCTCCTTACTAAAGACTTCAGCTTCCACCAGCTCTGAGGTGACAGCCAACAGTGGCTGCCTGGTGTCTCTAAACACAGCTTGGTGGAATGTATACACCATGAAATATCACAAAGTCAGAAGAAAAAAAAAGAAAAGAAAAAGAACAGTTTTAATGTGTGATGGGCCTTGGAACGGCAACTGTTTGTGAAACAAACATGGTCTAGTGAAAACAGGGGAGAACACAGGGGCAGAAACAGAAATGGAGGGTCCAAACAGGGGAATTACTGTGGAATGAGTGTAAATGTAGGAAGCGGTGGAGAGCTCTCTGGTCCAGGCCGTAAGGACCCTTATACGACACTGTGAATGTCCTTAGTGGTGCTGAAGCTGATACTCGCAAGGGATTACAATGATAAATATTATTGTTGCACGTCTTTTCCCAGGGAGACATCACCCCAGACACTGATAATGAGCAAAGAATTATTCCACCCAAATCCAGCTTGGTGGATGAATGGGTTTGTTGGGCTTAGTTCCAGGACTATGGGTGTCTTACTGCTCTGTTGCTGTGAAGAGACACCATGACCATGACAACTCACCATGACCATGGCAACTCTTATAAAGGACAGCATTTAATTGGGGCTGGCTTACAGCTTCAGAGGTTTAGTCCATTAGCACCATGGCTGGAAGCATGGCTGCATGCAGGCAGACATGGTACTGGAGAGGCAGTTCTAGTTTGGCAGGTAGCAGGAAGAGAGTGACGTTGGTCCTGGCTTGAGCTTCTGAAACCTGAAAGTCTGCCCCTTTCTCCAACAAGACCACATCTACTCCAACAAGGCCACACCTCCTAATAGAGTCACTCCCTTTGAGCCTATGGAGGGCATTTTCATTCAGACCATCACAGTGGATAACCCTGGACAGGTGCATCACCAAAAACTCTCACCCCAGAATGGATGATGACCCTAAAGCTGCAGAAATGGAGCAACCCACTTTAGATAGCCTTCTACTTTCTATATACTCTAAGCCATGGGCATCCTGGGCAGAAATAGATGCAGGGGGCTTAGAGAGAGGGAGCAAGTGACTGGAATCTCAGGTAGTCAGCTGACCTTCCCTGATCCTTCCACCAGGGGCCGATAGTGGGCCAGATCTTGCAAGGGTCTTCCACAGGCAATCATAGCTCCTCTAACTTCAAGATGGTCAGAACTGTGTCACATCTAACAACAACATTCCACAACAATTATGTTATATTTTCATTATAGTTTTGTGTGTGCATATGCATATGCATGTGTGGGAGGCACACATGCCACAACATACATATGGAAGCCAGACAACAGTGTGTAGGAGTCAGCTCTGTCTTCCCACCCTGTGGGGCCCAGAGAACAAACTCTGGTTGGCAAGTTTGGCAACAAGCACCATTATCAGCTGAGCCATCTCACCAGCCTGTGGTGTGTGTGTGTGTGTGAGTGTGTGTGTGTGAGTTCCTGTCCTGACTCCCTGCGGTGATGGACTATGGTGTGGAAGTGTAAGCCTAATAGCACCTCCACTTGCTTTGGGTCATGGTGTTTCACCACAATAGGAAGCCTTTCATTGAGATGAGGCGAGCAAGCACTTCATCAACCAAACATCTCCCCACCTAAAACAATATGGAGAGTTGGGCATGGCAGTCCACGAGTCTGGTGTGTCTCTGTGTTGGAGATGGAGATGGTATTGAGGCCAATGCATGTGGCTCTGTGTGATTTCAGCGAATAGTGAGGACTTCCGCTGTTTGTTCTGCCTGCTGTGCCAGTCTGTAGGAAGCTGCAGGTGGAGTGGAGCTGTGTCCCTCAGCAATATTGATTGCCTAATGAGGTGACAGATTGCATCCACCACAGCTGTCTTGTCAATGTGGAAGCCAAGTCATTAAGTGTTAAAATTGTATTGCTTCACTGCCCCCAAGCTGGGCTTGTTTCATGTAAATTGAATGACAATAAGAGGTCCCATGGAGGCTTTATAAGTGGCCTGTCACCTCCCATGGGGAGGGAACTCTGTGGTCACCAAGACATGCTGTACTTCAAATGTCCAAGATGACAAATGGACCATGCCTTCCTCCTTAATAATAGTCATCTGTCTCTGCTGGTGGCGGAGGAGCAGGCTGGGGCTGTTCATCCGCCTGCTCAGCTGAAGACAGCTCCACCAGGGTAGCTGAGGGCTCACAGTGGTTCCAGAGACCTCCTGAGGTCAGGGTTGGTGGACAGTAGATTCCAAGTGTCTTCATTCCCCCCCCCCAAGATCTTTTCTGGTAGAATGAGCAGCTGTCCCTTCTTGTGCAGCCTTCTAGGCTATGGGCTGTTGTTTTATTTAGGGATTGCAGGCAGGAACCTGGAAGCAGGAGCTGATGCCATATTAGAATGCTGCTTACTGGCTTGCTCCTCATGGCTTGCTCATCCTGCTTTCGTATAGAACCCAGGACCACCAGACCAGGAGTGCCTCCACTCACAATCTAAAGCAACACAACTTCAGCAATCTCTAATTAATCAATCTATCTGCAATTAAGAAAATGTCCTACAGGCTTGATCTTTTGAGGCATTTTCTCAACTGAGGCTCTCTCCTCTCAGATGGCTCTGGCTTGTGTCAAGTTGTCATAAAACTAACCAGCACACCTTACAAGCATGAGTTGTGTTTGATCACTCAAACCTCTATTTGGGGGGGGGGAGCCAGGCATGGTGGCTCCCCCCCCAGGGCCAGGGAGGCAGGGGTGAGCCAATCTCAGAGGCTCACTCACTGGAGCCTACTTGGCAATCTCCAGGCCAGTGAAAAATCCTGTCTCAAAAACCAAAGTGTATGGCATCTGAGGATTGACAGCCAAGACTGACTTCTGATGTACACATGTCTGCATATTTGCATGTATGAGTGCACACATACGTACACACACACACACACACACACACACACACACACACACACAGGCACACACACACACAGGCATATACAAACATGCTACCTCAAGCTACCTTGCTTCCTTCCTTGGAGGTAGCCCACAGCCAAAGCAGAACTTTATCTATGTATTTCCACCAACAGGTATGTGACATCCCATCTAATACAGGCCCATGTGGGCCTCAGTGCATCTCTGTAATCTGAGGCAGCCAGGAAAGAGAGGCGAGCATGTGTGTGAGAGGCCTGTTGTTATGGCACAAGGAACTAGTGCCATGACATGACATGACACGACATGTCTTCTGCCCTCAAGGGACCTGCTGACAAGGCAAGGGTCTGGCTGGGAGATGGAGGCTCTTCTAGGCTAAGGATGATGAAGGGTAACATGTAAAGCCTGTGGCATGGCCTAGGCCTAGGCTGAACCAAAGCCCGGTGGACAGGCAGTAGGGGCACAGACCAATTTCCTGGGGTTCAAAAGCAAGGATCAGAGACCACACCTGCCATGGGAACCTGCTGAGTGTCTTCCAGATGGGTGCATCCCTTCCTGAGGATGTGGCATAAGAGAATGAATGACACTGTCCCCAGGACAGGTCACAATCACAGCAGCTATGCATCAAATGGTGTCCTGAGGGCTGCCTGTGTCTATTTTTTCTTTCCTCTCCTTCCTCCTCTCCCCTCCCCCTCTCTCCTTCTTGTTCACTCTTCCCCACCCACATTCTCATCTATACCCTTCCTATTTGGTTCTGTGCACTCAGTTATTTGGGAAACCACATTAATTTACCCTAAATACTCAACATGAGGATTTAGTGTCATACGGAGTACCCTCATGTGTCTTCCATGCCCAACTAAGCCTTTACAGAACAAGTTCATTGTGATGGGCAATCTTGATTGTCAACTTGGCAGGGTTTAGAATCATCTTGGAAGCACTGGGGCTGTTGGTGTGTCTAGGTGGGTGTTCCCAGGAAGATTTAACCAAGGCAGAAAGACCCACTCTAGATGTGTGTGACATCATCCCATGAACTGTGGATCTGAGCCAAATCCAAAGGGAAAAGTGAGCCAGATGTGGTGGCATGTGCCACTGGATATGATGAAGGAGTGGAGGACCAGGTTTTAAGGCCAGCCTGGTTTACAAAAGGAAGACATGAACTGAGCACCAGCCCTCCTCTCTCTGCCACACCCTTCCTCCATGGCTGACTGCATGCTCCAACTGTGAACCAAAACAGAGACTGTCTTCTCCAAGTTGCTTTGTCAGATATTGTTACAGCAACACGAAGCATCACCACACACACACACGTGACACTTACTAAAGATAACTTATGAAATGCCTCTGAGATGGGCTATAAAGATCCAGCCTGCTCCGATTCCTAAATACCTGCTGGGTTCTTGCCTCCCTCTGCCCCAGAATCCCTTCAGCAAGGAACACTGTGCCCTTGCCTTGGCTTCTTCTTGCAGAGCTAGTCATTTACCTATGTCTCCCAGTGCCCCAGCTGCGGTACCAAGCAGAACTGTAAGCGCGAGCCAGTGGTGGTGCATACAATTGATCCCAGCACTTGGGAGGCAGAGGCAGGTGGATCTCTGTGAGTTCAAGACCAGCCTGGTCTACAAAAGAAATTCCAGGACAGCCAGAGCTACACAGAGAAACCCTGTCTTGGAAAGGAAGGAAGGAAGGAAGGAAGGAAGGAAGGAAGGAAGGAAGGAAGGAAGGAAGGAAGGAAGGAAGGAAGGAAGGAAGGAAGAAAGGAAGGAGACAGGAAGAGAGAGAAAGGAAGGGAGAGAGGAAAAGAGGGAGTTAGGGAGGGAACTGTAAGCAGTGGTATTTGGAGCCAGCTCCCCAACTCAATGAAACCCAAAAGTGTGACCTAGACATTTATTCATCAAACTGACAATCAGCCATCACAAACAGACCCAAATGATTCCTTGACATCTTCTGAGGAAACTCAGATATTATCTGATCTAGAATCTTCTTATTTCATGAATCTATGCCTGCCATTTAATTCAAGCCATTTTGCAGTTCTGTAGAGCATATACAACACTAGCAATAAAAATGGACCTGGCCCACAGATGTGCAAATGAAACCTCCCAGGTAGAAAAGACAAGCTTGAACTTCTTGTAACTTGTCTGTTTATTCACTTATTTCTTGAGACAGGGTCTCATCGACCCAATCTGTTCTCAAACCCACTATACAGCTATGGATGTACTCTAAATATCTGATCCCTTTGCCTCTACCTCCTGAGTTTTGTGCTACCGTGCCCAGTTTCATCGCATATTGGCGATCAAACTCAGGGCCTCAGGCATATTAGACAAGCATTCTGCCAGCTGAGCAACTGCCCCATCCTGTGCTTTCTCTTGTAGCATTCTTTCTTTTTTCCCTGTGTATGCTTGGGTTTTCCTCTGCACTGTTCTTACATCTCACCAGCTCCCTGATTATTTGATGAGTTAAATAAGATCTCTGACATATGTTCACTCTATATTTCCGTGACAGTTCATATCGCATACTCTTTAGAATATACACCAGGAAGTTTTGACTCAACCGCTGAAAGCTCTGACTTAAATGGTTCCAAGGGGAACAGAATTTATTACCATCAGCTCCAAGGAGGCTTCTCTGGGACAACTCACCTAAGGCATGGAGAGCCAAGGTCCTGCCTGTCCCTGACCCTCACTAGGCTTGGCTCACAACATGGGCATGGCTCCTCCCTGGAGACAAGGCAGCTGCTGCAGTCTGACACCTTACATGGGGATGATATCAAGTATAAGGTCAAGAAGAGCCTGCCTTCTCGGGTGTCTTAGTGACATTTTTATTACTGTGATATGGTTTCACGGCCAAGGCAACTTATAAAAAAGAAAGTGCTTCATTTGGGGGCTTACAGTTTCACAGCATTAGGGTTCATGACCATCATGGCAGGAAGCATGGTGCTTGAGCTTACATCTCAATGTGTAAGCAGGAGGCAGAGAGAACTAACTGGAAGAGTATGGGCTTTTGAAACCTCAAAGCCTGCCCCCAGTGGCATACTTCCTTCAACAGAGTCATGCCTCTAAATCCTTCCCAAACAGTTCTATGAACAGAGGACCAAGCATTCAAATATATGAACCTATGGGGCTATCTCGTTCAAACCCCCACACCAGGCATCTCTGTGTGAAAAATGTTTCCCTCGTCCCTCCTGGACAATTGTCACTAGGGGTCTACCTCTGAACTCATTACTATGAGGGGCTGACGTTGGAGTAACAGGTTCAGTGAGACATATGGCCATACCATAGAGGGGGCAGCATGTACAAACAATGCATTGTTTGGAGAGATAAAGAATACGGTTAGTAATCACTTACAAAGTTGGAAGCAGCTGTTCTTTGGGCATTTACCCTTCAAACACAGCCCCACACCAGGTCAGGTTCTTCCCTTCCCACCTTCCATAGGCTCCTCCCAAGACCTAGTGACACAGAGAGCCACCTCTTACATACAGAGGTACGCACATGGCTTTAGAGGCTCCTGAGAGAGGCCTGTGGGTACTGAGGAGGCAGAGAAGGAGATAACAGTGGACAGTGCCAAGTTTGTGGAGCACTCGCTCTTTTGCATCCATCTCATGTGGGTGGTCCAGTTCCCTCCCTTCCCCTGCCTAAGACCAGCATCAGGCAGGCTGCCTCCTACACTCTCAAACCTCTGGCTCAATTTTTCCCATCCTGCCCTTCATCCACCCACCTGACCAGAGAATCTAGCTTGCCTCTTTCATCTAGGTATCCCCACAGCAGGGGACAGAGGTCTGACAGGTGGGACTTTCCAAGTGGGGGGCTTGGGTGCTGCTACTGATAACAGGCAAGGCAGTACCTGTCCCCCTGCTCTCTCTTCAGCAAATACACAAACCAGCTGCTTCCAGCAGAGCATGGACCAGCTTGGGAGTGGGATTGAGAGTGACTGAAAAGCATACATGACAAAGTAGGGCAGCCAGTGATCTCTGGTGGGAGGCTCCTGGGTGGGGGACAGGCTGGCATCTTACTGGCTAAAGCAAACTTGATTTACAGAGCAGGGCCAAGGGGCTCTGGGTCAGGCAGATCTTACAAGAGCTGGCCTCTGTATTGAGTGAGTTACAAATCCCATCCACACACTTGAATGCCCGTTTTCCACAGAAGCCTAGAGCTTGACATGAACATTCTGCTAACAGTTATCTAATCAAGTGGCCTGTGTGTCAGCCTGACTCTGAAGCAGCTCCAAGGACAGAAACAAAGACACAAGAGAAGAATGACTACCCAGACCATTCCTCACAGAGCAGGGAATGGAAATTTCCAGAAGTTGTATTCCCATCTCAAGATTCTGCAAGACTGGAAGCTGATTGTGTGACGTGCCTCAGTCAGCAGCTTTTAACACACCTCTAACTTCAGCTCTTCCACATCAATCATCTGAAGAAAACTAAACAATTCAAGAACTCATCCTCCTCATCCTTATCACCATCCTCATCATCACCATCCTCATCATCACCATCATCACCATCATTATCACCATCCTCATCATCACCATCCTCATCACCATCCTCATCATCACCATCATCATCATCACCATCCTCATCATCACCATCCTCATCATCATCACCATCCTCATCACCATCATCATCACCATCATCATCATTACTATCAATCTCATCATCATCCTCATGACATCATCATCATCATCATCATCACCAGGCATCTTAAACCACACCAGCTGCACACATGCTTTATCCACTTTAAAACAATTATGTGTAGGGGGTTTGCCTGCATTGTGTGTCTGGATATTTCATGAGAGCCTGGTGCATACAAAGGACAGAGAAGGGCATCAGATCCTCTTCATCCTCAGGAAGCAGTAAGCAGCACACATTTCGAACTGTGTGTACATATGGATACACGTTCATGTGTACACACACACACACACACACACACACTATGGAAGCCAGAGGTCAATGCCAAGTATCGTCCCCAATCATTCTCCGTCTTATTCCTTGAGCTAGGATCTCTCACTGATTCAACACTGCACAGCAAACCCCCATGAGCTCCCTGACTCTGCCCTGCTCCCAAGCACTGGCTCTTGCATGTATTTTTTATATGGGTTCAGAACAAATGCAGGTCTTCATACTTGCTTAGCAAATGTGTTATTGATGAGCCATCAATAACTTGTTCTGTAGACCAGGTTGGCATCAAATTCCCAAGTACTAGGATTAAAGGTGTGTGCCACCATGCCCGGCTTGATGGAGCCATCTTGCCGCTAATACAGCTAATAAAAATATTGGCCAATATCTTGGCTAAAAAGGAAACAGACTCCAAAGTTTGTAAAGTAATTGGCTAAGAGTCTACAGCTGGTGATTGCAATGTTTACCCATAGACACATGGGACTATAAAATCAGACTCCTCCAGCACCTCCAGGCTGCCATCCCCTCAAAATCTCCCATCACCAGGCCTTAGAGTGCACACCTGCAACTAGAGAGTTTGCAATGGGAAGGTCAGTAAAAAACCATAATTTTGAAACCAGCCTAGGCCATGTGACAAAATCCTTCCTGTCCTACTTTTATTTTTGATGCTTGGATAAAATACCCTGATAAGAATCAACTTAGGTAAACATTTATTTTCATTTAAAATTCCAGGGAACAGTCCATCACTGCAGTGACATCATAGCAACAGGAGCTTGAAGCGACCAGTCACATCACACCCACAGTCAAGAATAGATGATGCTAACTCGCTTGCACAATGCTCAGCCCAATGTCTCCACTCTTACACAGCTCCAGGATCCCTGTGGGCTGGGTCTTTCCACCTCAACTAACTTGTTAAACTACAGACACGCCCACCGGCCAATCCAATGTGACAATTCCTTGCTAAGATTCTCTTCCCCAATTCTAGGTTGTGTCAAACTGACAATTAAAAATGAACATCCGGGGCTGGAGAGATGGCTCAGTGTTAAAGGCTTGCACTGCTCTTACAGAAGACTTGAGTTCAATTCTCAGTACCCATGTGAGGGGTTCTGTAACACCAACTCCTGGGGATTGAACACCCTCTTCTGGCCTCTGTGGGTATACACACACACACACACACACACACACACACACACACACACACACACAGAGAGAGAGAGAGAGAGAGAGAGAGAGAGAGAGAGGTACACATAAGTAAAAACAAATATTAAATAAATAAAAATAAAACTGACTATCACACCTTCTCAAAAAAAAAAATCACAATTTCCCATCATCCTCTCTGTTAAGGTCTCTGACCCTGCCCACATTGCAAAGGACAACCCTGAGTTTTACCGAAGTGCAGAACAACATGCAACTAAAACAGTGTACTGAATCTCTCACCAAAGTTAGCCGTTCTCAGGATTCCTGAGACATTCCATTTTCTGATGGAAAAGGTAGAAACAGCTTTGGAATTCATCACGCTTCTGCCTGACTCAAAATTTCACTTAATTGGTAATTGCTATGACAAGTGGCACTCTTGGGTACCCGCATATACACCACCCGCATACATATTAGTTGCTTTTCTCCCTGTTGTGGCACAATTCCCCACAAGAGACAACTAAAGGAAGGGTGGGCTTATTTTGGCTCACAATTAGAAGGGATACAGTTTGTCACAGTTCAGGAAGTATGGAGTCAGGAGCCTGTGGTAGCTGGTCACATTGTATCTGTAGTCAGGAAGCAGAGAGAGGACAGCAAGGGTGTTAGGCTGAGAAACCTCAAAACCCAGTTCCAGTGATTTACTTCCTCCAGGTAGGCCCTACTTTAAGTCACACCATCAGCTGGGAATCAAGTACACCTATGGAACACATTTTACATTCAAATCACAAGAGCAGTCAAGTCTGCCTTCCCTCACTCAGATGTGATGTCTGTGCCTGCCTTAGACAACTTTCTAAGCAGAATCAACACTTCTTCCTTAAGATAAGTTACAGTTCATTATATATAGAAGGAGTTCTTTTAGGGGAAAACAGCAATATATATACTCTTGGGTAGGTATGGGCTTTTTATTTATTTGTTTGTTTGTGTGTGTTTTTAACCAGGGCCTCCATATGTACTCATGGCTGGCCTGGAACTCACTATGTAGACCAGGTTGGTTTCCAACTTACAGAACTCCACCTGCCTCTGCCTCCTGAACACTGGGACTAATGGTGAGTAACACCACACCCAGCAGTGTGCAGTCTTCTTAGAAAGACTCATTGATGGGATCTTGGCAAATTTTAACAGGGGGAGGATAACCTATGAAGTAAGGCAGGGAATTCTGGGGATGGGCTGAGTCACCCATAGAAGGTTTATCCTCTCTTATGTCTTTACAAGGAGTCTACAGGAGTGTTGTGGCTTTGCACATATGACAGGAGAAGGCTATTCCACACAACCCACAGTGTGGCCACGAGAACAGAACAGAGGACTGGCTCTGGGCACCCATGTGAGACAACACCAGTGCACTGCATCTGACCATCTTGTGGTTTGCCTGTCTTTTCCCTATGACTGTCCTCCTCCATTTTGCCCCTAAGAAATCCCCACCTCTTAGTGTCACAAGGTTGAAGACAAAGACTAGTTTCCTGTACCTCTTTCCTACTGGACTGTTGGGCACGCCCATGAAGGGAAAGAACTCTCTGGCTGTCTGACGGGGGAAGAGGCAGAGACACTCAGGTATCTGTGTGGTTGGAACCAGCCAGGAAGCTCAGAGCACCATTGTTTCAACAGGAGACTTTTGAAGCCTTAGAATCTGATAAAGCCTTAGAATGGGACGTTTACTCCTAAAGGAGAAGAACATTCAGAGAGAATGCGGCTTGAGATGGAGCCATATGCTCTGATGTGACCACAGAGCCACAACACAGAAGAGGAAGCTACCTCAGGGCCAGGTGCCAGAGTCTGGCATTCACTAGGTAGACCTTCATAGTTACTGTTGGCAAGAACCCAAATATACCAACCTGGAGAGCGACGAAAGAAAGCCAGTCACAGGACAGCAAACATACTTGAATGTGGCTGGACTGATAAATGCTCCCCATAGGCTCATATGTTTGCACACTTGAACCCCAGTTGGTGGTTCTGTTTGGGGAGGTTATGGAGTCCTTGGGGAGTGAAGTAGTCCTAGGGGATTAAGATTTTATAGCCTGATGGCCTGACTCCACCTACCCCCCCCCTCTTCTTTTTGTTTACAAAATGTCATCAGCCAGCTTTGTGACTTCCAGGCTGAAGCCAAAGTAAAACTCCCCCTCACCACCACCAATTTTTTTTTGTCAGAGTCTTTTATTGCATCAATGGAAAAGTAATTAATGCAGGTATCCATCAAAGTAACATATCAGCTATATGTTAAGGAGAGAGGTGTATTTTCAGAAGAGTGAGTGAGTCTGTGAATCCAGATTTTCTGTGGTTGGAAGTTAAGATGTTACGGGTGTGGTTGGAAACTCCTGTACTTTGTCTGCATGTGTCCACATTTATAACGATCCATGTCAGTGGGCTCTTGGATTGTCCTTGCTGAACACATACTCTAGGATGAACGCTGGAGCTTGTTCTAACCCCCAAGCATTTCCCCCAAGGAATCTTAGCTCTGCTGAGTCACGCCTAGCCCAAGAACATTGTCTAAATGCTATTTCAAACTCATTTTCTCAAGATACTCTTCAGATGTCCTAATGAAGTCACAAAAATCTTAACCTTGATTGCAGTGAGCCTGCCCCAAACCCAGAACTTTAGTCAAAGGAGTGCTGAGCGACTGAGAGGAAGGGAGAAAATACTAAGCATGAACTAAGGCTACCACGCTGTGCAGCTTCCATAGGGATTGAAAGAATGGGGAGTGCTGAGTTGAATGTGCTCTACTTTTCCTGATTGCTCTGAAGAAGTTAGAAATTCTGCGATCATTGGGGTTGCACTTATTTATTTACTTATGTGTTTGTTTGTACATGTGTGTGGAGGTGCAGGTGTGCCACATTGCAGGTATTGATGTCACAGGACAACACTATGGAATCAGTTGTCTACTCCCACATTTGTGTGGGTGCTGGGGTTCAATTCAGGCTACCAATCTTGCACAAGGGTCTTTGCCCATTGAGCCATCTCATCGACCTTAAGTGTTTTGAAAGGTTCTCATACTGGTGCCTCAGACTAGCCTACAGTTTCCTTATGTAATCCAGGCTAGCTCTGAATTCATTTGTTTCCTCCGTGGCCTTAGGCTGCCCAGGGCTGGAATTACAGGCCTGAGTCACCATGCTAGGCTTCATAATCTTCAAATCTGTACCTCTCTACATCATGTGCCCCCAAAATGGGATGAGTAGGAGCAGCTGTTAAGCTGATGCTGCCACCAGGCTTATTTTATTTTCTCTTGTGTTGTCTCTCCAGCTCTTCTGTGGATCATTAAAATTCACTGACCTCACCTAGCACTCCTCTCATCATCACCCTAGCACAATTTCTGCTTAAACAAACTGTCCAGACAAGGGAGAAACTCTCAGACGGGTAATGAAGGAAATTAAAAACATGTATTTTTTTTTTTCAGAAATAGACTTCCACATCTGCAGGAGAATAAGCAATCACGATTATATGTTCAACATTCCCAGGGCATCATTTCAACCATTAGCACAAAAATGAATTCAATTTTCAAACACTCTCTCCGGAGCTGGGCAGGAAGGGAGGGGGCAGCCCAACCGCCATAGCATCTCTGGCACAGCTGGGCAAGCTGGAGAGAGTGAGATGCTGTTTTTAGGGAACCAAGATAGACTTATTCTGTGGAAACCAGCTTGAAAGTGCCATCCTCCGTAGCCTATGCCAGAACCTCTCACTGAGGAAAAACTGCAATGACTGGTGACTAAGCCAGGGAGACAGGCTCTCAGCTTCACAATAGAAATCACAAGAAAGCTTTCAGCATGACTTCCTTTCTACCTTTCCCCAAATAAAATTAGTCATCATCCAGCCAAATTAAAACAAAACCAATAATCCTGTAAATTCCATCCAGTTCAACATCACAGGCAAAGAAAAATTCATCTTACCTGGCTGGTGGAAAGCCTGCTTTCTGTTGGTCTTGTGGTATGTGTATGTCTGTATGTTTGCATGTCTGTCTGTTTGTGGAATACCTGTGTATGTTCGTGTGAGCATCAGTATACATGTACACATGAGCGTTTGTGTGTGGGCATGCGCATGTGCATGTGTGAAGGTCAGAGGTCAATGCCACAGATGTATTTCTCTATCAACCTCCACCTTATTTTTTGAGACAGGGTCTGGAACTGACCACAGAGCTCACCAATCCAGCTACACTGCTTGGCCAGCAAACCTGGGGCATTTTCCTGACAGTACAGGGCTTACAGGTTGCATCACCATACCCAGCTTTATGTGGGTACTCCGATCTTCATGTTGACACGATAAACACATTCCTGGCTGAACCCTTGCGAGTCTTTTTGAATTTTAGTTCCCTGACCACAAAAGTCTACATCATGCTAACCCATGTTACATTTATTTATATTTCACGTGTGTCCTGATGCATGTTTGACTCTTCAATGTCTCTTAATACATTAGGAAATTAAAATGTGAATTTCCTGCTAGGAAGATGTTCCACTTAGCTTGATCCATGCACATCAAGCTTATCAGCGTGCCCATTGGCTTTTCTGGTATCAGCAATGTTCTGTCTCAATTTTCAACCTGATGGGACTTAGAATCACCTAGGAGACACACCTCTGGCTGTGTCTGTGAGCAGACTTCCAAAGAGACAGAGGAAGGGTGGCCTACCCTAAACGTGGGTACCACCATCCCAAAGGCTGAGGGCCCAGACTGAATAGAAGGTAGAGAGGACTGGAGAGATAGCTCAGTGGTTAAGAGCACTGGCTCCTCCTCCAGTAGACTTGGGTTCAATTCCCAGCATCCACATGACAGATCAGAATCATCTGTAACTGCAGTCTCCTGAGGCAACAGGCATGTGTGTGGTGCAGGCAAAACACCCATATTCATAAAAATAAATGATTTTTTTTAATAGAAAGCCTTGGGAACAGCACCTGTCTCCATTTCTGGCTACTAGCTGATCAGACATGAAAGTAGCTTCCCATTGCTATCCTTCCCTGTTATGATGGACTCTCCTCTTGAGTTCTTTCTGTCACACATTACATCCCAGCCTTGAGAAAAATAATTAATATGAGACACTGGTAACAAGAAGTGGGGTCGTTGCCATGGGAAACCTGCCCATGTGAGTTTAAGCCTTTGGAACTAGTTTGCATAAGGAATGCAGAAGAGTTCAGTGCTCCAGGCCAGGGAAGCCCTGGACATGGGTGTAAGCACAGCTGGACAAGCCATTCTCAAAACACCAACTTTGCATCATCCCAGGGCTAACAATTCCACCCTCCAAAATTAAAGTTAGGTCCAAGAAGAGCAAGGTAGCACATGCCTATAGTCCCAAGCCTTGGGAGAGGAAGGAGGAGGGTCAGAAGTTCAAGGCTAACCCCAACCACACAATGAGATATGGCTACTCATGAGCTCAGGGTTTCTTCTGCTCTGAAGCTAAACCATGGTGCCAGTCACCGACTTTACAAATCTCCTGCCAGCCACTGAGTCTTGCTTTTCAAATTAGTGGGTCTGTGGCTATATATTATGGCTCTTTTCTCCCTGGAAGCCACTGTTAGGGTCCCCATCAGTTCTGTGCCTATGTGCATAGACTGGGGATCTCCAACAGCAGAGTGTAGCCCCAGAAAAAGAAGACCACAGGTGTGATGGAGTTCACACTGCAGGCAAACGAGGAGTCCCATCTCTAATCCCCATCTGAGAGAAAGGACAAAAAGCAGAGAGATGACAGCAAACCATAGCCACCTCAGCAGGTGACAATGTGTCGCAGGAGTCATAGGAAGGAGGACAGAGCTCACAGTATCCACCCAGCAGTAACCAAGGAAACTGTCAGGCATGTCCAGACCCCGGTAGGTACCATCCACTGCATAGTGAGAGATTTCCTGCCCTCACACAAAAGAATCCACAGTTCTACTGCATCCTACTTAGGATGTCTCACAAGAGCCCACTCCTAAAAGGCAGTGAAAGGCCACTCCAAAATCAGTCACCCTGTGAATTTTTCTTTCCCCGATGGACTGAGCCAAATCATTATCCTAGAGATTTTTAGTCCACTCACTGCTTCCTGGTTTAGTCATCCGAATCAATTAGCAGTTGGTAATTGCATGCTGAGTGCCAGACACCGCATTTCCTCATCCATCCATTTAATATTCATCTCCCTAGGGTCCAATAAGGAGACTTCCCACAGGCTGAGGTACACAGGAATCCTAATCAGGCAAGCATAGGCCCCAAAGTATGTATGTCACTGTCTAGAATTGATCCTTCCCCTCAGGAGTGATGTTTAAATTTCCCTCTCTAGTCACAAATCAAGACAGAAAGGACAGGGATATTTTGTCCTTGTCATAGCCAATCTGGCCCCTGAATGAGAAGTGCTAGCCACCTCCAGAATGCATGAGTGAGTTGGATTAGATGTCAATTCAGAGGTGAATCCAATCCTCAGGGACTCCCAATTGGCCTTGCTGGAGTCTGCGGCGGCCAAGCTTCTACGACTTTGTTCTCTAAGATACAATTCCAAAAGCCCCCCCAGATAGCACAGCAGAAGACTCATCCCAGAGCACACTCACCTTTCTTCCTGCACAAGGCACACCCTTAGGCATGAGCACCAGCAGCCCAGAGCGCCACCCCTCTCAGCAGAGAGTCTCAGCCAAGGAACAGGACACATGAATGAAGCTTGAGGATGAGGACAGTCTGGTCCTGTGACACAGGACATCGGGGTTGGGGCTGGGAACAGTTCCTGGTTCCAGGATTCAGGACGTTACATTGTCCTAGAATGGCATCCTTCGGCTGGTCACCTCTGAGTGCTGTGTGGCTTTGGCACTTCCTAGCACCATTTGTGATGCATCCACAGCCAGTTAGTGAAGACGACAAGCAGGGTGCGGCTTGCCCGTCATCCCAGAACTTGGGAGGTAGAGTCAGGAAGGGTTAAGTTCAAGGTCATCTTCAGCTACATGGAAAGTTCAAGGTCAGCCTGGGCTTTGTGGGACTCAGTTACTCAGTTTCAAAGTAAAAATTTTAAAGCACATTTCTCTTAAAAAAAAAAAAAAAAAAACTGGCCTGAATTCCAGGTCCAGGCCTCACACAAAAACTCAGGCTCTCTCTGGACATAAACTTCCGTAACACTTCTGTATCTGAGGGTTCTGTCCTGCAGAGGCCACCATCCCTCTGCAGAGGCCGCCATCCCTCAGGGGCTCTGTTCATCCACATAGCATAGGGCTGGTGGTTGAGGTTTCAAGGTACTCCAGGCCTTGCCTGTTACACGGGTGTTTCAGGACCTCTCTTCCCACGTGGCTTCTGTTTAAGACGTTCATGCATAGAAAAGATGGAATCCTTCAGATATTTCTAAGCTGGTGTTTATAAAGCTCTTGGTGGAGAAGAAGGCCAGAGCTTCAGGCTGGGAACAGGGTCAAGGGAGCCACGAACCTCAGAACCAAGAGCAGCATCAGAGCCTGGAAGCAGCAGCGTCAGTGAGAGGCCCGAATCCCTGCCCGGAAGCGGCATCAGAAGAAGGCCCGGAGCTTCCGGCCCCGAGAAGCATCAAGGGAGCCACGAGCTCCAGACCTGGGAGCAAGGACTGATCACCAGGTGAAGCAGTAGCTTCCAGAAACTATTGCAAAAAGTTCCTCTGGGAAAGAGCACCTGTGTCCCAGCCAGCATCCACGGCCATTTCTCGGTTAGAGACACCGCTACTACATCCACTACTAAACCCTCAGCTCCACCTGCACAGGAAGGAATGTCTACGGGAGCTGTAGCCTAAAGGAGGGGTCAACAGAGCCACAGCCCCCAACTATGCCAATTAGAGAAAGAAAGAACCCCTGAAGCACAAGCTCCACCTATAGCGATTAGAGGAAGAGATGCATAAACAACAAGGTAAAAACACACTCAGTCATTAGAAACTAGTGGTTCTACAACAGCAAGACCTGAACATCACAACACAGATGAAGTATAGGAAAATGACCTAAAAATAACTTTATGAGTATGATTGAGGTCCTTAAAGAGGAAAGGAAAAATTCAGTAACACCAATGACAGCTTATGCTGGAGAGGATGTGTACTCCCATTTCTGATGGGAATGCAAACTTGTACAGCCACTGTGAAATCAGCATGGCGATTTCTCAGAAAATTAGGGATCAACCTACCTCAAGACCCTGCAATAACACTGTTGGGCATATACCCAAAGGAGGCACAGACACACCACACATAGCAACATTGTTTGTAATAGCCAGATATTGGAAACACCAGAGATGCCCTTCAACTGAAGAATGGATAAAGAAAATGTGGTATATTTACATAATGGAGTACTACTCAGCAGTAAGAAACAATGTCATCCTAAAATTCGTAGGCAAATAGACAGAACAAAAAAAAAAAAAAACCATTCCAAGTGAGGTACCCCAAAACCAGAAGAGCAAATATAGTACATACTCATTCATAAGTGGATACTAGACATAAAGTAAAAGATACACAATACTGACCAATGGGCCAAGCTCCTGGAGCTTGGAGTACAAGCTCCTGGAGTACAATTGCAGTGAGGGAAAAGCGATAATATGAACAAAGACGTCAAAACCATGATGGGGAAACCCACAGAATAAACCCACAGAATCAGCTGACCTGACCTAGTGAGAGAGCTTGGACTCAGGTCTGACAAATGGGGAATCTGATTAAGACTGAACTAGACTCCTCAATATAGGTGACAATGCTGTGAATGGGATAATGCATGAGGCCACTGGCAGTGGGTCCAAGATCTAACACTAATGCACAAACTGACTTAGTGGAGCCCATTCTATATGGAGAGATAGCTTGCCCAGCCTAGATACAGGGGGGTGGGGTTGGAGAGGTGCCTTGGTCCTGCCTCAACTAGTTGATGGGACAGACTTAGACTTCCTAAGTCTTCCCTCTCCATGGAGCGGTTGGGGGGGAGACAGGTAGTGAGGGGGGCACTGGGAGGAAAGGAGGGAGGGGTAACAGGGATTGGAATGTAAAAAATGAATTAATAAAAGTGAAAAAAATTTTAAAAAGTTCTTGGTGTGAACAGTCTTTTTAGTTGAAATAGGACAGACCATGTCATTCCTGTGAGTCCCTGCCTGGTGTGAGGCTACAGTAGCCCCTGCTTTAAGATTATGGTGGCCACCAAGGCACAAGGACACCAGCCTTATTCCCTCACTCATGGGACTCTGGAACTGAACAGGCTGAATATAGCTCCATGTGTGGCTGCTATTACCCACTGAGCTTCTATCACCACTGAGCCCTTGCTGACTGGGGACACAGAGGTCAGGGGACAGAGCATGTCTCCTCCAAGACTCTCCTGGGCCCCACGCTGGGGGTCCCCCAGATTGCCTATCTGCTTACCCTCTGTTGGGTTAGCCACAGGGATCTAGAGAGTTAGTTCCATCACTGCTTGGGTGGGCTGCAGAGCTGGGGACCATGTGGCCTGTTTTCTCCCACCAATGCTGATACTTCCCATTCAGTAATCATCGATGACAGAGGCACAAAATCCCCAGGCTGGCTGGTCATGCCAAGTGCAGATCAGGGTAGTGCTTGGAGATTATTCCCAGCACGAGTTTAAGGAGGTAACGATAAAAGCATCCTGCTTCTAAATGTGGATGTCAAAAACAGGGAGTGAAAAGCCCTTCCTAACCTCTCCAGAGACAACAGACGTGCCTGCGTCAGTTATTTATTAAGTGAATAGGTTCGTCCAGTCCATGGGTGCCAGGGGACGATGCCAGCCTCTCATACGGTTGGGAGAGTTCATTTGGTTCTGGGAAGTAAGCAAGGCCCTGACCTATTTAGTGGCACGGCAGCTCCATCTGAACCCTATCTACACCAAGGATCTTAACTCCGCCTGTCCCTCAGGCCCTCACAGGTTAAGTCTGGAGAACCGTTCCCTAGCAGCGACTTAACGTTCAAGCAGAGTTCTAGAATTAAAACGTCTCTCGTTTCCTTTAGCCACATGGGAACGCTAATTATAGCATTCAGCCTCCAATGCATATTTATTTTGTTCATTGCTAGCCTCAGCTTGTAATGAAGTGTCGGTGCGTCCAACTTCTTCCAGTATGTTCCGGGGCTGTCGCTGATGAGGGCAGGTGGCTGAGGAAATGAAGGGTGTTCTCCGTTTCTATAATTATGTCATCATTTTACAGTTAATATGCATAGCCAGGACCAGGGAAGTCACAGAGAATGCAGCCTGCCAGTCCAGACCCTGTGGGGAAGCAACCCTCGCCAGCTGTCAGCCCCAGACAAGCCACTTCGCTTGTAGCTGGAGTGGGGTGGCTCATGGTGCCTCTTTTGTGAGCTGTGGCCAGTTCTTCCAGCTTGGCAGTACTTGCCAAGTGAATGAAGCACACAGGGTAGACAAGTGAGCAAATGAGAGCACCTTGGTCCCTTCTGAGTTGTCATTCCTAACAGCCTGTGGCTTACAGTGACAGCAACCTCAGGGTGCTCCCATCCCAGGTGGAGAGGCCAAGGTCTTGAATATCCTCTCTGCCTTTGTCTGAGGTCCTGCACCCGAGGATCCCCTGTCAACTGCAGCAAGCCAGCCTCTGCAGGCCTCCCTGTCAAAGTCTGTGGCCACTGTGGGATTATAGACATACCCTGCAAAGACCGTGTGTTTGGGGTGTCCCCAACATCCTCCCCGTTCTTCATCCAACCGTTCCAACACAGAATCTTCTCAGAGCCGTGAACACCAACCACGGGTCTGTTTGGCTGTCAATGCACAGATTATGATACATGGCTCGAGGTTATAATATGGGTTATATATTTTATTTCAGTAGAAGTCACTTATTTGAGAAACCAATGACCTGAAAGTTCCCTCTCCAAGGATCCACACCCAGGCTGCTCTCTGTGACCCAACCCTCTGTGTAGGTCCTGAAGCCAGTGGCCCTCACAGAACCCCTTCCTGCTCTGATACAGTGCTTGGCCTTAGTTGTTCTCTGTTGCCCCCCCAGGGTCCAGAGGGATGGGACAGACCTTCCCATGTACCATTCTGGAAGCCTGAATGGCTTGAGGCTTTACCTTTCCACTCCCTCCCTCTAATTATAATCTCACACACCTATAGGGTTCTTCTCAGAGTGCCTCGCCCTGTCCTGGCATTAGCATCTATTGGCAAAATGTCTATCAAAGTGATGAAGGTTCTTGACCAACACCCAGATTCCATCTCCACCTGAGTTTTACACCCAAATTATCTGGCTTGTCACATGCATAACAATAACAGCATTGGGGATGTGCCTGCCTGCCTTGCCTAACCATGGCAAAATAACCAAGAGAAACAAGTTAAAGCAGGAAGGGTTTAGTGTGGCTATGGTTTTAGTGATTTCAATCAGTGGACACTTGGCCCTGTTGCTTCTACGGAGAGGTAGACAGGTGGTAGACTATCGGGACAGGAATGGGGGATGGAACAAAATGCCAGAAGACAGAGGGAGGAGAGGATGTCCTGAGGTACAAGACATACCCTCCAAAGGCGTGTCCCCAAGGACCCACTTTCTCCAACCCTGCCCCAGGTCTCTCTGTAGCCCTTGCAGAATGAACTCATGAATGGATTGATTGCTGGATTTGACCACCTCTCAATAGTGCCACCTGCTGGGTAGGAAACCCTCAACACGAGCTTTTTTTAGGGGAGAATTCACCTTCAGGGCGAAGGAGAAAACTAGTTATTTGGAGTGTCACAGAATTATCTAGAACGGTGTTTCTCAACGTGCTTCCCAAGGCTCCTGTAGGTGCCATATTGGTGTACCCAGAATTCACTAGGAGAAGGAGAGTTAAGGTGTGTTTTCCTTTAAAGCTGGAAATACCAGAGCACACAGCAACCTCTGGGTTACTTGGTGGCTTGAGGGTGGCCTGCATTTTCATGCCTGTACTTCCTGGATGAACTCGCTGGAACCAAGGGTAGATAAACAGACAGCAGGCTGTGTTCTCAAGGAATTCCTGGCCTTGGGGATGCAAAAACGATGAGGGAAGATCCCAAAGTCATCACTCGTGGTAGGTCTGAGGGAAACCCAGCCTTAAAGAGTGGAAGATCAAGAGGGTTAGAAGAGCTGTGAGCCTTCCGACCATATGGGTGGCAAGTAAAGGAAGAGAGGCAGGTCGTACATGCAGGGAGTCATGGCAACCACCTCCTTCCAAGTCTACAAAGCTTAGAAAGTTGAAAGCAGAGGCAAGAACCTGTCCTGATTCTTATTTGAGTCTTGGAAAAGGCCACCTGCCCTTCCACCTCTGCTTCCCCACCCCATAGCCTGGGTCCCCATTGCCACTAGGACTATGACATTTCAGAAACATGGTGGGCCTGTGACTGCTCCTTGGAAGAAAATGATGGGCTCTTCAGGATTTGTAGGTACCCCTGGATAGAGCTAGAAATGAGGACCAGTTGAGGGCTTAACATGAGTACCTATAAAGAAAGCTATTTTCCAAGAACCCCAACCATGAGGCCTTTTAAGCCAGGGGGCCAATAAAAGTACCATCTGGACCTCAGAGCATTTACATGGCAGCCAAGACCCTAACCAAAATGGATGACTGGACTCCCCAAACCACAAACTCCAGATGCCCAAGGCAAGAAGAAACAGACCAACCACCTCAACACCTACCATCTAGGGCCGCCAGAGGTTAGGGGCTGAGGGCAGCTTACACAGCAGTACCCACATATCAGATAACCGATAACCATCCATAATCCCAATTCCAGGGGATCCAGGGGTTAGCTCTTCTAACCCTCCTGATCGTCCACTCTTTAAGGCCCTCTTCTGGCCTCTGTGGGCACTGCACACAAGTGATGCACATGCATACATTCAGACAAATAGTCATCACATAAAAACAAAACTAGAAGACTTGAACACATCTTTTTACAGGGATATAATTTAACCTATAACTGTCCCCCTTCCTGGGAAAGCCTCCATCCAATGGCACTGTGTAAGTTCTCTTTAATGTGACAAAATTCTAAAGGAAATGAGGATTGGGTGGGTGAGACATTTCTACAGGTAAAGAGCTTGCCGTGCATACCTGGTGACCTGAGTTCAACCCCCAGAACCCCCACATATAAATGTCAAGGAGAAGATTGCTCCAAACCAAGATGGTGGGCAGGAAAACACTGCAGAGTCAGAGAAGGACATTAGCGTCCAGAAGAGCACGCAACAGTTACTCTCAGTGACTTGCAAAGGACAAGAAGTTCTGTGCAGCTGGGGCAGACGGGAGACAGAGGGGCACATCAGTCTCTTTTCTGGGAAATGTTTAAACAATCCAAATTGACTTGGCTGACAGTTATAGAGGTCATAAAGGTCAGGGTGGGGGCGTAGTTTCTTGTCACATCTATGATGTGGTAGGAGGTGAGGGAACACACAAGAGAGGCAGACTCACTCTGTGACAAGTCCACTCTCAGAATAATACTGCCAGTCAACTCATGAGGACACAGGCCGGCTGACAACTACCTGTTGTGCTCCTGCCAGTTGGCACTTTCACACTGGGGATGGTGTTGGGACATGAAGTATGGGGGACACTTTCAAACCCAGCAGGAAGAGGTGCAGTTGAGAAAAAGCTAAAAGACTGGGTACTCCTTTTATGGTACAACAGTGTAACAGTGTCCTTTGGGAAAGTGGAACACAGGATACCACTTGCTATCCTCAAAGTGGCATGGAGAGGACTCATGGCACTGTGACCCCAGAGACCACGGAGACGCATGGCCAAAGCAGGCTCATGTGTGCAGACAGCATCCAGGACTACCCGCCACTCCTGTACAGCAAACAAGGCACTGAGAAAGTTGCAGACGCTGTAAGAAAAACCATAATGCCTTAAGGAGACATTCTCAGACCAGGTATGGCTTCCCTGTCTCTATACAAACCCCTCACCAAAGGAGGCAGTCTTGGAGAAGTCAAGGCAATTCCCTGACCAACGCCAGCTACAGATTGCCAGTCGTTACACTCACACTTGGTATCTGCACCAGAGCCTCTCACAGCTGCTGCATTCCCAACCAAAATACTAAAAGAAATATTTGTGTGTTTTGGTCTCTCTGCTGCCAGCATCTCGCTGTGCATTTGCAACTATCATCTGAGCTCCCTGGCAAATGAACGCAGGGGAGGAATGGAGCTGGATGGGTGTGGGGTGCAGCTGGGGTGGAAACAGAGGTGGGAATGTCCCTGCAACCTCCACGGCCAGTAGTGACAGACCACGGGAGGCAGGAAGGTGGTTTGGTTCAGCGTGACCAAGTAGCTGATGCTGGCTCATACTTTGGAAGTCTGACCCCACGTAGTTTATTTTAGGCATATTTAAGCACAGCACAATTGGGTGAAAACTTATTCTGGTGATAATTACCTCAATCCTGCGTGCACAATAAAGCATACATAAGTCTCTTCAAGGAACAAAGTAAGCTAAATAAAGATTGGACGTGACTACAGCAAAACTTTTTGTAAAGTACATGTGATGCCTTCCATTTAAAAAAAATGGGTTCTACAGATTGACTGACAGAAATAAACTTATGGAAAAGGTCTGGGGAAGGGTCCAGCGTGGTCTCCAGCCACACAGATACACAAAGGTCACCAGGCTATAATGAACATCTACCCCTGGCCTTCTAGGCAGATAGCAGGGGTTGTATTCCTTCCCTTGAAGGAACAACCCTATGTGCTAATATTCCAGGTTCCCCTAGTGCTCATCTGTGGGCACAAGAACCTCCATGCCTCCTACAGACAGGGCAACCTCCTGCATTACGTGGTTCAGCTGTCCCTGCCCTCAACGCTCAGTGTCATAAAGTCACCTTTAGGCTAACCCTGAAAAAATGGGCATGAACCTTAACTCTGAGATTACAGTGGGGACCATCAGGAACCCTCCTAACTACCTCTACAGAGACCCCACATCGGGATGAGTCAGGTCTCTTGCTGACCTTGGTTCTGAGTATGTATCCTTGTGTATTGCCTGTTTTCACTGCAGGAATAATAATAACTCAGAATTATAAGCCCCCTGAGGTGCCATTTAGTCTGTTCCTTCCCTTTATTTTACAGATGACAAAATTAGCCACATGGGGCAGGTACTCTGCATGAAGTAACATATATAAATATTCAGTAACATAAATAAAATATTCAGAAAAGATGGATCCCTGAGGCTAGGGAGACGGCTCAGTGGTTAAGACAGTATACCGTTCTTGCAGAGGACCTGAGTTCAGCTCCCCGCACCACTGCAGATGGCTCACAGCCACCTGTAACACCAGGTCTAGAGAATCCAACACTCTCTTCTGGACTACAGGAGAAAGTGCATTCACATATGTACATATTCACAGAGATACATCACATAAAAATAAACAAAAACAACCCATTTTAGGATCCGGAGAGATGGTCCAGTGGTTAAGAGCACTGACTGTTCCTCCCTTATAGGCCACAGGACAATGCCTGATTGTTTGGGTGGCTGAGGAGTTAAGTCCCTTTCAGAATCCCCTACCCCCACCATGGAGACTGCCTGATTCTACCCAACTCCACATAGAAGGCTTATTTTTAGAATGACATCATTTCTTTACCGTTAGCAGCTGACTGGGGTGCTCTGCTTACCAGTATCGCTTCTTGGAGCTGTAAACTCTCTTGTCTCACAACATGGACAAAGGAACCGAAATCCCCTAATGAGAGAAGGGTGAGACCTTTGGGATACTCTCTGTAATTTTACTCTGAGTCAAACAACTCAGGGTATGAGAAAAACCTAGGGTCTTGCTGCAGGCCAAATTCAAGACCACTAAAGAAGTTCTGGAGAGGTGGCTCAAAAGCTAAGAACACGGAGAAGGATCAGAGTTCAATCCCAGAGGCTATTCTAGGCAGCTCACAATCCTTGTAACTCCAGCCCAGGGAGTGCAACACCTCTGGGCTCCGAGGGTACCTACGGTTCTGTGCACATAGCATGTGCAAACACCCGCCCCCCCCCCACACACACACAATTAAAAATAAAAATAGGTCTTTAAAAAGAGGAACACAGAGGATGTGAAGATATCAGAAAAGGCTAGTTAAATATGAAGATAGGAAACATTGCTCCTGTTACCAAGAAAGGGTAAAAGGTAAATTCTAGAAACATGCTGTGAAGATGTGATCCATTTGGGGAAAAATACCAGCATGGAATGTTGGTGTTTGTTGTTGTGTTTTTATGTTTGTGGATATTTGCTTGCATGTATGTCTGTGCCCTGTGTGCATGGCTGGTGCCTGAGGAGGCCCAAACAGGGCATGAGATCACCTGAGGCTGAAGTTACAGTGTGTTGTAAACCACCATAGTTCCAGTCCAGACAGAGCTACAAAGAGAGACATTGTCTCAAAACAAAAGTAAGTTTAAAAGGCTTCTGTACAGGTTAGGAGTTACACTACATTTTCCTACCACAGTAAAAACCAAACATTTAAAAAAGTAGTAATAACGAGGCTGGAGAGATGGCCCAGCTGTTACTCTGCTAGTATCTCCTTGTTTTGATTATTTCAAGGGGCAATAGCTGATTTTCTTCAGGCATGCTGGTTCTTCAAACTGGTGGGGAAGCTGTCAATCAGGAGGCATCCCTAGGTAGGGGTTCCTTGCTGAGAGCTGCTCTTGAAAAGGACCCAAACTCCATTCCCGGCACACACAACAGGCAATTTACAACTGTCTACAACTCCACTTCCAGAAGCTCCGACACCTTCTAAATTGTCAGCACCTCAATCGCATGTAATTTTTAAAAATCTTTAAAACAATAATAAATGATGCTCCAGGCTTTGACAGCCATGGTGATTTGAATGCAGACTGTCCCCCATGGCTCATGTGTTTAGACTGTTTGGTGGCACTGTTTGGGAGGATTTGGGGGCTTTTAAAAGGTGGAGCCTGGGGTTGGGCTGTGGGGTGTATAGCCTGGCTTGCTTCTAGTGCCCACTGACCATCACCACAAACACACAGTGACCCGCCGCCTATCATCATGCCTTCACCATGCTGGACTGTGGCCCCTCGGACTGTGAGTCCCAAATAAACCCTTCTCCCCTAAATTGCTTCTTGTCAGGTATTTCATCACCTCAACCAAAAAAAAGTAACTAATACAACGGCTAAGATCTATAGAGTTGAGAGAGTCCACTTAACTGCATTGCAGGCCAATAGGCAGCAAGTTTTCCCAGGGAACACGTGGAAGACAGTGGAACAAGGAAGCAAAGAATCCCCCAGAAGCCTACACTGTAGCCACAGAAGTGACAGGGACCCCTTGTGAAGGCCCCTGGAGGGGGTACCTTCTCCCCAGCACAGCAGACCAAGAGCCCCCACTGCCAGGCCTGCTGTGTGCCTGAGGCCATCTGCCAGGAGCTGCATTTCCACACTCACCACAGGCTTAGCCTGTGTTGGTCCTGAGAAATGGCACACACTCTATGAAGAATACCACACATAATCAAACATGGAGTCCACTTCTTCTAGAGCGACTGGGCTATAACCTGGAGACGGAACCTCTGAAGGACAAGATGGGGTTCCTACCCCATCCAGTCCGCGGTGAAGCTGCGGCCTCCAGGCTGCCCACACTCCTGCCAGGCCAGCTACAGTTGCTTGTCCCATCTGAAAAACACTTTCTGTGTTTTGAGTGTTAATGTGGGGAGTCCCCCCCCATCCATACCTGACCTCTCCCACACACTGCTTATTCTTAGACACTGCATCTTCTCTGCAGAGTTCATCCATCACTGAGGGCACCTAAGCCCCAAAAGACAGACTACAAAAATAATATTCCCAGGAGAATTGATGGGACACCCCCCTCCATACAAACACATGCTCATTCCCACTGAGCAAAATAACTGTCCTGGCAGCCAGAACTCTCATAATTAAAGGTGATTGGTGGAGAATTGTAAAGCAAAGCTCTTCCCCCAGCTGAGCACCTGCACCCCAAGAGCAGGGCTGGTTTGTTTGTGCAGTCTCAGGGGATCCCTTCCTGACTGACAGATTCCCCACCTGTTTGTAGACAACAAATATCTGAAGATGTAGCGTCCACACCCCTCACAGTGATCAAAACAGGCAATGTCACGAGCACTTGTGACAGTTCCATCAGTAGACCAAGGATTCCCCCATCTAATTTGAGCTTGTAGGCCCCACGTTCTCTTGTATTCTTGGTCATCTGTTCCCAATCCCCACTTCCTCCTCAAAAACCAGTGTCTTGAATAGAGTTACTATCACTGTGATAAAACATTCTTATCTCCCAAGCTCCTACAGAGCAGCCCACTGAGTTCCCAACACTCAGTGGCTTTTCTAGCCAAAGCTCCAAAGTCCTTCCACAATCCTCCCCACCCCCAAGACAATACAGCCAGGCCTGCTGCAGCAATACCCCATTATCCTGGTACCAACTTGTCTTAGTTAACATTACTATTGCTGTGATGAAACACCATGGCCAAAAGCAAGATGGGGAGGAAAGGGCTTACTCCACCCACATTTCCATATCACAGTTCATCACCAAAAGCAACAAGGGCAGGAACTCAAGCAGGACAGGAACCTGGAGGCAGGAGCTATGCAGAAACCATGGAGGGTGCTGCTTACTGGCTTGCTCCCCATGGCTGGCTCAGCCTGCTTTCTTATAGAACCCAGGACCACCAGCCCAGGGATGGCTCTGCCCACCGAGGGCTGGGCCCTCCCCCATCAGTCACTCATTAAGAAAATGTCTACAGCTGTGTCTTGTGGAGGCACGTTCTCAATTGAGGCTCCTCCTTTCAGATGACCAGCTTCCCGTCAAGTCAATATAAAGTAGCCAGTACAGCAAGGCTTCCTGCCTCTGTGGTTAGTAAAGAGAACCTCCACCTTCTGAAAGAGAGCAAGGGTGAGAGAAGAGACATCCATTGGCCCTTGAACCCTGACATAGGCTTACTTCAAGCGGCACAACTTTCTAGCCAAGGCTGTAGACATGGTGCTTCCGCTGAGCTCTTTCTCTCATCTATAAGTAGGGGTGTGATAGCAGCGTGCACCCCACAGGTCACAGTGAAGCCCAGCTGAGCTGGGGCATAGACTCAGCCTCAGCATACAGGCTGGAAAGGGCCTTGACCTACACAGGCCTGAGACTCCAGCCTCCCTCTTCCCAGAACCCTGAGACAGTGAGCTTGTGTTCCCACAACTAAGGCAACTCTGAAAACCAAATATGCTCCTTTATTGAGCTCCTCCTCCTCCAGTTCCCAGCCGTCATCCTTGAAGCAACACTGTTCTTGGTGGCTCTGGGGCACTGGCTCCTCTTGCTTCTGGAAGCTGGGCTTAGCAGTTCAGTAGGAGAAGGCAGTGGCAGAGAGCTACCCCATACCTGCTAGAGGACAGAATGTTTTCCCAGAATGCAGGAGCCCATAGGCTCAGGTTGGGGGGAAGGAGGAGGCAATAAGGAATTGGCCCAAGTGGTCATGGAGGCTGAGGAAACCCCCCCCCCATCCATGGCCAGCAATCTGGAGGCCTGAGAAGGTCGGCAAGCAGGTCCAGCCTGTCTCGATGAGCTCAGTGTGGATGGAGCTGCACTTCACAGCGGGCCAGCCCATCTTCTCCTGTCCTACTGGGCACTCAGCAAGACCCCTGAGGACCCCAGCTAGCTCTCCCAGGGGTTAGGCCTGGCCCAGGCTAGAAGCAAGCTGGATGGATCTGTCCTGGGAACTGGGCAAGGCCTTAAACGGACAAAAGACCATGGCCTCATTCCCTTCACCTGGAGCCAAAGTCACACATTCTCATAGCAATCCCATGAGCCACTGGGAGCCAGAATGTGAACTAAAGTAACCCTGCCAGCACCCAATTCAGGCACCCACAGCCGGCACCCAGGCATCTGCCTCTAAGTATCAATTCAGGTGTTAAAATCTTGACTCCTCTCCATGTCAACTGATAAAAGCTACCACCCTGCCCAGTCCCTCAAGCCATCCTCACACAGAACATGAGGCTCCAGCATCCCTTCAGGGTAGTGGCAAATGTTTAGAATTGCCTCACTGATCCCCTGACAGAACCGGCCACAGTGGAAGCAGAGAAAACAGTAATTACTGGAGACGCTATGAAGGATACCAAGCCATCGGGCGCCCTCTGCTGTCTAAGAGATGTGTTGCAACCACTGCCGACTCAGCTGTTAAAGAATAAAGGAAAATAACGATGATTCTTCAGGATTTTTTCCAATGCTTGAAATACCCTTAGTTCTTACTAATAATAAAAGTAAAACTGTGGGTAGTCTTCTATTGGTGTTTAATAAGGATCTGGAGAAACAAATAGGCCGAATAGATGTTTATTCAGGGAGAAATAACTTACAACATAGACAGATGAATACCAGCAGGTTCCTGATCCCAAGGATGCCTCCAGATGTTCTCCTGTACCCGTGCTGCAAGCAAGAGAGCTCTCAGAGCCCGCTCCTCAGACTTATTTCCCCCAGGTAATATCAGGCCTTGTCTCCACCCCCCAAAGGGCGTGGTCTGTGCCACAGGTGCAGACAAAGTGAGTATCTCATTACAGTCTTCCTCATCTGACAGGGACAAAGAGGTGTGGATCTTGACAACATGTTCTTGCCCGAGGTTACTAAAATAGTCTATGGTCATCTGACCCCCAATGTCTACTCCTAGGTGCCTATGTAACCATCTGAATGTCACAAAGCAATTAGTACACTTTAGTGAGAAATACTAGTAGTGATCACTTCTAACCTAAAATATATTAAAACTGTTTTTTTTTTTCTTTGTTTTGTTTTGCTTTAGAGACAGGGTTTCTCTGTGCAACCATGGCTGTCATGAAACTCGCTCTGTAGACCAGGCTGGCCTGGAACTCACAGAGATCTGCCTGCCTCTGCCTCCCAAGTGCTGGGATCAAAGGTGTGTGCCACCATTGTCCTGAAACCCTGAACGTCTGATCCTCTGTCCCAGGCTACTGACTTGTGCCACCATGCCTAGTTTACACAATGGGGATAAACCCTGGGCTTCATCCACAGCTCTCCACCAACTGAGCTATAGCCTGCAACTGTTATCTTAATGTAATTAGCTGTTGGGGAACTTTTCAAACCATCTTCCAGAGGTTTAATTGGAATGAAATTGTATAATATCTACTTGCTGAAATTAATCTGGAGGTTCCTGGGGGACATGAGGAGAGGAGTGTCAGCCAGCTGTACCCCAGTCCTGCAGCCTGAATGAGGTGGACACTTTCTGAGTCAGTGCCGGTGGATAGACGAGCTCTTCCTGGGCCCTTCACCCTCCACCTGCACCTTGGACGAGTCACTAATCCCCATGATGTTGCTTTGGACTCTTCGAAGGTTGAAGCTGACACATGTCAATGCCTGGGCACTGTGGGAGCTGGTCACTAGATGGGTTTGGTTTGGTTTGGTTTTGAGATGGGCTCAATAGATGGTCCAGGCCAGCTTGGAATCCACAGACCTCCTTCCTCAGCCTCCTAGGGACTGGGATGAAATATGAACAACGGCAGACTAAGAAATGGCCTGTTTCATAATGTATCTCAGAAGTCAGACTCAAACAGCAGGACAGCCTATGGTCATGACATCTCTACCTGAGACAATTATAGTCAAGAGTATTCTTTTCCAAGGTACACAAGATAGTAGAAATGACCCAAGATGGCTTTTGCAGTTTGGTAGAAAGGGTACATGTCTTTAGCTTGGTTCTTTCCTCCTCAACTGCTTGATGTCTTCATTGTCAATGTGTCAGGACCTGAGGTCACCTGGGAGAGACTGGGAGGGCATCTCCAGTTCTGGAGAGCAATAAGGAAGATACGTGTGTCCTGAACACAGTTCTGTGCACCCAGCAGCATGTTCAGGGCAAGCCTCCTTAAGACTCCATGATGCCCTTCAACCCCAGCACTCTGGAGGCAGAGGCAAGGGAATCTCCGTAAGTTCGAAGCCAGCCTGGTCTACAGAGTGAGTTCCAGGACAGCCAGGACTGCTACACAGAGAAACCCTGTCTTGAAAAAACAAAAACAAAAAGCAAAAAAACAAATCAAAAGAAAACAAAACCCTCCATGACTCATATTTATAAAGACATGGATGGAATGGAAAGACATTCCACTCAGTGGGAGACACCAGGCACAAAAGACTAACACCACAGGCTTTCAGGCCTTATTTGTAGAATCTAAAAGGATGAAATTCAGAGAAGCAGAGAGCAGTAGGGAAGTAGCCAGGGGCTGAATACCGGGAAAGCTAGGTGACATCAACCGAAAGAACAAAGGCTTACCAGACAAAAGAAATTATTATTGCTTTGGAGGATCTTTTACATAGTGTGGGAAATGGCAAAATGTACACTGGACATTTCAAAGTTGCAAAAAAAGTGATTTCCAATGGTCTCACCACGGAAAAAAAAAAAAAAATATGCCCTTGGGTTCCTTGGGGCCACAATCAGCCATCACGAAGCCAGGGACACCGAGTAACTTCATTCAAGAGGCAATCATGTTGAAAGTCAAGAAATTTGACAACAAAATAGCTGGAGTGTCGCTTCACACCTCACTGTTTGCCCTGAAAATAGATGTCTGTGATCAGCTCAGAGAAAAAGCAATCAGCTGGCTTAAGAGTGCATCCCTGAACTTTAACCTTAAACAACCAACTTCCATGGAAATATTCAGTCTCCACACTTACTAGCAGCCTGGCCCATCGGGAGAGCTGGTCTAAATATCAATAGTCACCTTAGCGTGTACTGTTGCACTTCCTGTCACTAGAGAACGTGGCCAAGGGACCATGGCTGAAGCTCTCCAGCAAACCACTGAGTGCCATGGCCCACCTCAGCTGGTAAGGACTTCCCTTGGTACACAGAAAGAAAAAAAAAATATCCTCTGAGTTCGAGACCAGTCTGGGCGACCTGGATTAAAGACATACACCACCACCACCCTGCCTGACAACTCTTATAAAGGAAACATTTAAATGGGTGACTTACAGTTTCAGAGGTTTAGTCCATTATCATCCTGGTGAGACATGGCGTCGTGCAGGCAGACATGGTGCTGGGGAAGGAGCTGAGAGTTCTACAACTTGATCCACAGGCAACAGGAAGTGGACATAGGGGACCTCAAAGACCACCCTCACCAAAACACACTTCGCCAACAAAGCCGCACCTACTCCAATAATGACACCCCCTTTGAGCTTATGGGGGCTAATTACATTCAAACTACCACAACATGTCTATTCACCCCCAGATAGGGATCCCACAACAGACCAAAGTATGAATACCACAGAAATCTAACTAGGTGAATCACCGAGTTTTGGGGGATTATTTATGGGGTTATGGGTGAGGATCACTCACAGAGGTAGTGACTCAGAGACAGCTGCATCACTAAAGCCTACCCAAGCATGGGTGACAGCTCATAAAAGCTGGGAACCTAGAGCACACTACAGGTAGCTCAGCAGGTTGGAGAGTGTGTTTTCCAGGCGGCTCAGTTGATCCGAGCCTTTTCCAGGTGGCTCTGGGGACCCCTGGTTCTCCTAGTCTGTCTCCTTTGCAGCTTGGCTTCTCTGGGAGCAGAGCCTCTCACACCCGTTATTGTTTACTGTTGGGTGAATCTGGTGAATCTGGTCAATTTCAGGGACTTCCTGAAGCTATTTGGAATTATTTACTTTCTCTATTAAGGAGCTTGCCTGCCAGAGAGAAAACTGCTACACAGCATGAGAGCGAAACTAGGAGAATCATCTAGGTGGCGCCCAGTGGCTGTGCCCCAGGACCTAGAACATCCCTCCCCTTTGGGCACCTCTGTCCGAACTTGGTTATTTCTCCCCTGGGGGTACAGGGAAGGAACTCCATGCATGGAGTGTCAGGGTAGGAATGAGGGCTCTATCAAACACACCCAGGATGCACCTTGGTGAGCAAGAGGGGTAGAGTGGCTGGAACGGAAGTGATGGGAATGTCTGGGTTTGGCTAGGTTGGAAAAGAAGCTACCGGTGCCGCTGAGGGAGCTGGACGGCTCCGGGTTCATAGAGAAGAAACATAAGTGAGGGCCACACCAGGACCCCCACACTTAAGTCCTCAGTATGCCTTTTATGACAAGCTAAACTAGAGGCCACCTGGATGTCCACTTACTGCTGTTGGATTCTTTTTGTCTGTTTATTGTTTTTTGTTTTGTTTTTCAAGACAGGGTTTCTCTGTATTTGGAGCCTGTCCTGGAACTTGCTCTGTAGACCAGGCTGGCCTGGAACTCATAGTGGGCTGCCTGCCTCTGCCTCCTGAGTGCCGGGATTAAAGGCATGCGCCACCAATGCCCGCCACTGTTGGATTCTTACCCGCAGACTGGGCTCAGGAAGCCCTTCCTTCTTGGCTGGAGTCGGCAAGATCAATGACAGGGCTCCATGGGCTTTCAGAAGGAACAGTTAGTGCCCTGCCTAGTTTTATGTGAACTTGACACAATTGAGAGCCATCTGAAAGGAGGGAGCCTCAATTGAGAACATGCTTCCATAAGATCCAGCTGTTGGGCATTTTCTTAATTAGCGATTGACGGGGAGGCACAGCCCCCTGTGGGTGGTGTCATCTCTGGGCTGGTGGTGCTGGGTTCTGTAAGAAAGCTGGTCGGGCAAGCACCTCTCCATAGCCTCTGCATCAGCTCCTATTTGCAGGTTTTAGTCCTGTTTGAGCTCCTATCCTGACTTCCTTCTGTGATGAGGAAGTGTAGACAAATAAACCTTTTCCTCCCCAGGTTATTTTGCATAAGACAATTGATGTCTTCACTTCCTGCCCCTCACCTCACTACTGTCCTCCAAGGCCCCAGGGCGCGTGCCTTGGGAGCCTTCGGTGTCCACCAGGGGGCAGCACAGGATCGCGCTCCGCTCACCTGCCTACGCAGCTCTCCTGAGCACCGCCTACTGGGGACCCAGCCACACAGTCCCACCCTCCGGCTCAGGGGAGGAGTTGGTCAAAGCAGGGACAATCTGCACCCCACAGAGGAGCTCAAATGTCCTCAGCGAGCACTCAGCGGGGCCCGCCCCTTCCCTTGTCCACCCGGGAGCCGCTGTTCCCTGGGCGACAGTCAACACTGACCAACCCGCAGAACACAGCTGGGTGCAGATGCTGCCCCAGCCTGGAGAGTTACTGTCCCCATCAGTCTCTCTGAGCTCGGGATCCAGTGGAGGGAGGGGGGAGTGACGTGGGGAGATCTTGTGCAGGCTTTCCTAGGATAAAGAGTCTCAATCAGTCTCTTCTCTCCTCTCTCGTTCTCTTCAGTCCCCCATGGGCAGTCAACACGCTGGGCTCTCAAGAGCCACAACATCCGGGTCTGGACTGCCCCCTATCAGGCCTCTTGCCTCAGTTTCCAGGGCCCGGGATGACCCTGCAGCAAGCAGGGGTCGTGTTGGTGACTGCCAGGGTACCACAGCCTCTGTTGTGCAGCAGGACCAGCTGTGGAGGGAGCTTGTGGAAGCCGAAGTGCGAGGCCAGCAGCGGTGGTGAGTGTCCCACCCCTGCCTTCCTTCTCCCCTAGTCCCACACCCCACCTGCCCTGGTGCTGGGGGAAGAAAGAATATATGGAAAGGAGACCAGAGGGGGGAGACATTGAAAGTAGGGTAATAGGGAGGCCTGTCCAGGCCCAGACTGGGTCTGAAGCTGCTACAACAGTCCAGGGCCTCGGTCCCAGCGGGTGGCTGGGAATATAGGTATAGAGAGCACTCTGATCCCATCTCCCATCTCACAGCAATCTCCCCAGATGGACATGGAAGGTTAGATGGGAGGAAGCTGGTGATCGGAAGATACAGCACTGCCTAGGGAGGGATGCTAGCCTGGGGGGTGGGGACCTCCTTCAAGCCTTTATGTTGATAGTAATCATCACAAACATAAGGGAAAATCTAAAAATCTAAGAAATCAAAAATCTAAAAACAAAAACAAAACCCATGCAATCTAATAATCACCACCTTGGATATAGAGCTGAAGAAGATAAGACTAGAATGGCAAAGGGGCTCATGGCTCCAGAGGGTTAGCATCTTTGACCATCATGGCAGAGAGCATGGCGCTGGAGCAGTAGCTTAAGTCTGTATTCAAAAGCCAACTGGGAATGGCATGGGCTCTTTAAGCTTCAAAGCCACCTTCAGTGATGGAACGCCTCCAACAAGGCCACGTGCCCTAATCCTTTCCAAACACTTCTACCAACTAGGAACTGAGTTTTCAAAGACACGAGCCTATAGGGGCCGTTCTCCTTCCAACCACCACAAATGCTGACCACTCGAGCCTGTAACCCCACTTGGGAAAGGGCGGGGGTCAGAAGTGCAAGGTTGCCAGGTGTGGCAATGAACTCCTTTCATCCCAGCACTCAGAGGCAAAGACAGCAAGATCACTGTGAGTTCAAAGCCAGCCTGGACTATATAGAAAGTTCCAGGCCAGCTGGAACTACCCTGTCTCTCTCTCACACACACACACACACACACACACACACACACACACAAAAGGAAGAAAGAAAAGAAAGAAAAAATTGTCAAGGTTATCCTCAGCTACATAGTGAGTTCTAAGCTAACCTGGACTAAAACAAACGAATAAATACGGAAACTGTAAGGTTGAAGTGTTAAACACTTCGGAGTAAGAAGAATTTGTGGAAATTACAAAAACAAGATAGAAAAAGTCTCTGGTAACTCTGTGGGCTGCTCCATAAATGCAGCAGGGACGGTTGGCATTTATTGTGGTTATGTAGCATTTTAACTCCTCCATGGTGATATAAAGACTTAAAAATATGGTGAAAGTCAATCTTCAGGGTATCCAGAAAATCAGAACAAAAACACAATCACATTTCTGTGTGCTCCTTTCCAGGGCTGAGAACTGGGGTTTCCTGAAAGACTACGACCCTTTGGTAAAGGCACTGCCCGCCTCAGAAAACTGCTTTCATCGTGAACAATCATTCTTCATTTTCCCGTGTGTGTGTGTGTGTGTGTGTGTGTGTGTGTGTGTGTGTGTGTGTGTGTGCTGTGACCTGAGATGTCTCCCCTCCTCAGGGAAACAAGAAAGAGCCGAAGGAGCTGCCTGCAGACGTGCCCTTCTTCTCAGACATACTCCCCAGCTCCACGAGCAGGGAGGTGGGCAGCAGGCTGGACACGGCCCTGGGGAGAGCCCTTACCCACATGGACTTCTTCTTCATAGAAGGCACCCGGAAGAGGAAGCCGGAGGATGAGCTGCAGCCAGTGTAGAGATCTCAGGGCAGACAGAAGCTGGTGAGTGCGGAGTAGACTAAACCCAGGTGGCCCTCAGAGCCTGGGTGCTCTTGGCTCGGTCCCACATGGGTGGGAGGACCGCAGAGATTCTGGGAAGGGAACCCAGAGCTAAGTGCAGAAGCATGTCTAATGGGTTCAGTCTGACCTTATAGCCATGAGCTTGTTCACTGCTTCTTCCCATCTGTCTGTGGGTGCTGGGGCGCCTGGGCCTGACTTCATGCCTTGGGAGGAGATGGGGAGAGTTGGTAGGTAGCACACAGCCTTGGGATCTGACCTGAAGGCTGCAGCCTTCTTTTTGGGAATCAAAGGTCAAAGTGGGGTGTCCTGATCATAGAGTTAGGCAAAGTCACTGGTGATTATCAGGCCCTTGACTGGACTTCACATGACCTTGAGTTGGATGGGTACAGAAGTAACTATTAGAGCTCAGTACAGGTACAGTCTGTGTTTCTGGCATGCATAAGCTTTACATTACTCTACCCACCCCCACCTCCCAAAGAGCTATTTCTGTCTGAGTGAGAGTCTAGGAGCAAGAAAGAGAAGTCAAAGCAGGGGCTGGAGATATGGCTCAGCAGCTAAAAGCACTTGCAGGGAACCCAGGCTCAATTCCCAGCACCCACATGGTGGCTAATAGCCACCTGCAACTCCAGCTCCAAGGAATCCAGTGCCCTCGATGGCCTCAAAGGGCACCGGAATGCAGTCATATATGCAGATATGTGCACAAAAATAAAGCTACAAAAGTCAAGGCTAACTGCAGCTGCAGGTGGCTTCACGTGTGCATACTAAAGGGGCTCATCAAGACTTCTCTAGCGGGTCTCCTGGGGCATGGGACCAGGGGCCAAGCCTACAAGAGCAGCTACTCACAGATAGTGCAGAATTTAAGCCCAAGTTGCCTTCTTCATAGGTATTTTTGTCACTGTCCAAAAAGTCCGGAAACCAAGGCAAATATCTGGGGCAGCCTGGTCAATTTCCTGTGATGTGATGTCTGACTTAGGGGAGCCATACCCCCTCCAGGCCTCCATCTACACAGTTAGAAGATGGGCAGGTGAGGGGAGGAGACAGATCTCAGGGGTAGTTCTTCTCCAGAGTGCATTGGCCAGGAGGGACTGCACAGCACAGCCCACCACCTCCTTTCCCATGAACAGACCTTGGCTGGAATGTCACACTGGGAGACAAACTTATAAAAATGTCTCCCAGTTTTTGGACCAACAGCCTTCCTGGGCATAGGCTTCTCTCTGCTAATCTCCAGAGTGCTGTGGCCAACTGAACCAAGAGAGCACACTACGACATACCATGTCTATGTGACCCTTCACCCCCATCACCTGCCCCGACCCATGAGGCATCAACGATGAACCGGGGAACGCCTAGAAGGGAAAGGGGGCCAAGGGATACAAAGAATGGACAGCAAGACAGTATTCTGATCAAGCTGACAAATTTTATTTTCTCGGGGGAGGCTTATATAGGACTGTGGGCAGAATGTGAGCAGGGTTTGCTCATAGCCAGGGCATGGGCACTGGCTGTAGGAAGAGTGAGAAGGTCAGTAGAAGGAATGCCCTAAATTGTTTAGCTAACTTATAGTTGGCTGTAAATTGCAGAAGGAGAGATAGCCCTGAGCTGTTCTTTAACTGACTGTGAAAATGCAAGCCTGTACCTTGGAATGTTCTGCTGAACATTGTTTATTTCTGAAGAGGCAGTGATTTTCTATCACAGAGACCTGAGGTTGTGAGGATGGTGATGGTCCCATCTTCAGGCTCTTCAGGAAAGGGCCTGCTTCTGAGTCTCTGTCTCACCCACAGGCTGAGGAAATGGAGATGAAGGGTCCAGCCACCAGAACAAAGAAGGCTGGATGAGCCAGGCAGCCTCCAGGCCTAGGCATGGAGACATGGCACCAAACCTCCACTGCATCGCTGCAACACCCTAGGGACTTGTCTAGAGAGTCCACCAGGGCAGCTCAGAGCCTACCCGCTGCAGCACCAGGGGTCCAGAAGGGGACGCCTGGCTGGGGAGCTAAGGACCACTGCAAGGCAGGAAGGAGCCTCCTTCACTGCTGCCCACTGCTTCTCTGAGTGAATCTGTCTCCTTCTGCTGTGTGGTGGACGCTGCCTCCACTTCCACCAGCCATGGAGGCATGGAGCGACCCTTGGGCATCTTCCTGTACTAGACATTGTGGTGATATATTGTTTATGTTCCAACAAAACTTGCCTGGAGACTGGCCATTAGGGCAGGCAAACTGTAAACCTTGGTGAAGGGGAAACATGTCCTTTATTTAGTAAGCAGTCACATGGCAGCTGAGCAGCCCCATGTGGTGCAAAAAGTGGGGGAGGGGAGTGTCTGGGAAATGGGAATCAAAGTGTCCGGGAAAACATGCTTCAGAAAGAGAAGGAAAAGACAAAGCTGTCCAGGCTGGCTCTGCAAGCTTGCTGCCTGATCACACACTGTATGTACATCCTCATCCAGGGTCACTGTCTCAGGTGAGAGGGGCTGTGAGTGGGAGGAGCTTAAGAATCCCTAATGTAGAACACCTTTGTCTCCATAAGCCACATGCCATGATGTCCACAGCACACTGGCCAACAGCTTATGTGTAGTATATCAATGGAAATGTTAGCTACTGCTTAGCTCATATGACCTCCCTCCAGGTTGAGGTGCTTGTTTACCTGTATGGGATGTGGAGTCCTTTTGCTTTAGCATTTACCCTCAAAGTGAATCAAACTGCTGCTTTGTAAAATGGAGTCACTAGGGGCAAGTGCAAGCTAGGAGGCAATTAGCTTTACATAGTATAGAGTAGCTCAGAGCAGAGCTGGCTGGATCCCATCTCCATTCTAGGATGAGTGACATAGCCAAAGCATGGACAACACACACACACACACACACACACACACACACACACACACACACCACACACACCTCTCCTGACATAGCCAAAGCATGGACAACACACACACACACACACACACACACACACACACACACACACACACACACACACCTCTTGGGAGGGAAGCCATAGAGCTTTTTAGTTTCTTCCATGGGAAGAGTGAGGGCTTTGGTGAGGACTGGAGGCAAGGTGGGTGTTCAGTCTCATAAAGGAGGGAAAATGACCCCCTCTTCCAATCTTGTACCTAAAGGGGCATATCTAGGTTTCCTCTCCGTTGTGTTATTTCTTCTGGAGATACACCAACTTACCCCAGGCAGGGCTCTGACAGATCACAGAATCCATCTCATCCAGGCCCACTTTGTCACCCAGTGAGTTTACTAGGATTGCTTACAGGATCATAACTGAGGCTGGCACCTGCACATGTAACATAGGTGAAGATTCTAGAAAATTCCATCACTCACTTGAGTCAGGTTGTCCCACCCCCCCAGCCCCACCCACCATGCCCCACCTCCCAAGGGAATGTTAATGGGCCCTGAAGTCTCCAGCAGGTGGTCGCAGTAGTCCTCATTCCAGAGAGCAGGGAGCCAATCTGAAGGAATCAGCAGCGAGCCAGAACAACCTCTTGTCAATAGTTATTAACTCTTGTGAGGACCTGAGACCAGAACCCACCTAAAAAGGTTGAACATGCGTGTTTGTATTCTCAGCAGTGGGAGGTTGAAAAATCGGATCGCTGGGGTCTCCTGGCCAGTTAGCCTAGCCTGTTTAGTGAGTTCCAAGCCAGTGGGGTGGACGGTACTGGAAGAATGAGGCTATTTGGCTTACACAAGCGCAGACTCAAGAGCGTGCTCACGTGCGCGCGCACACACAACGACAACAACAAAACCCTAATAATAAAAATAAAGAGGGAGGAGGGAAGGAAAGAGCAGGCTCTCAGACGATACGATGGAACAAGCGTGTAATCCTAGCGTTTGCCAAAAGGCAGAGGGAAAATCAGAAGTTCGAAGCCATTCTGTGTCACGTGACCCGGCCTCAACCCACACAACTGTAAATTCTGGTGGCGGGCACAACAGTTACAATCCTAGCTTTTGGAAAGCGGAAGCAGGAGGCTCCGAAGTTGAAAGCTGCCAGCTCGGGATTTAGGGAGCAAGCTTACTAAGGAAGATTAGCCTCCCCTGTAAACGTCTTTCTCTAACAGAAGGCTGGGTCTCTTGGAGAGTCCTCAGGCTTCTTCGGGCCTCTAAGTCTGGGAGGCTGCTGACGAGGTTGGACCAAAGGATTTAAGAGTTTTAATTTCTGAAAATTTTAAAGCAAAAAGATAATTTATAGAGAGTGGAAAAGCTCGAGAGGTAGGTCCTGTATCCACCCAACCCCTGGTGAGGCTTGTCTGTCCAGGAGTTCCCACCCTGCTAGGAAGGGCAGCGTGGGTGGAACCTGGAAAGTGAATCAGCAGCTGGCAGAACCAGGCAGGGCTGGGCAGCGCAGAGCAACCACCCCGGGGCACGGAGTGCTCGGAGCGGAGCAGACACGGGGCAAGGTACACCCAGAGCGGCGCAGACACCAGTCAGGAGCCTCCTGGGCCCAGCAGGGTCGGGTCGGAGTGCACCGGAAGGGTGGCGCACCCGGAGTACAGCAGACTCGGGGCGGGGAGCATCCTAAGCCCAGCCAACACGGGGCGGGGCGCACTCAGACAGTAGCTGGTCGGGGCGTGGCCGGGCCGGCGGGAAGGCGGAAGGACTCTTTGGACCTTGAGCTCCTGGTTCTCATCCAGGAAAATCCTCAGGCTCCCAGGCCCCAGGACTGCAGCATGGAGGCCGGGCTGCTGTGGTTCTGCAACTGGAGCACTCTGGGCGTGTGCGCCGCACTCAAGCTGCCACAGATCTACGCGCAGCTGGTGGCACGCAGCGCGCGGGGCATCAGCCTCCCCAGTTTACTTCTGGAGCTGGTGGGGTAAGGCCCCGGGAGGCCAAGGGTTAATTCGGGGGACGTGGGGACTGGGAGGCGCTTTCCCAGGCTCTCCCACACACCTGCCTTGCTTCTCTCCTCAAATCCCAGGAAGTACGAATTGCCTGTGCACACCCATCTTAGAGATTCAGTAGACTCACCCCCAATCCCGTCCACAGCGACAGCCTTCTCGCGGGGGGCGAAGGCATTTGCACCTGCAGTCCCTTAACGTTCTTACTTCACCAGGCACCACCCACATTTTTTCCCCACAGCCTAGAGTCCTTTGCCTGTAAACCAGTGGTTGGGCTGTGATCCGAGTTGTAAGATTTGGTGATTCTGTGTGGGGAGGGGGAGGAGGAACTTGGGTCAGAGTTTAAAAGTTGGGCTGGGGTCCAACACACAGGGTTGGGCAGTGTCTGCTACGGAAGCCAAGTTCTCGGTGACCTTGGCCAAGAAGTTAAGAGGTAAAGTTGTGAGACTTTGGCTTCTGGGGAAAACAGGTGGGAAAGATCGCGTCTCTTGAGTCGCGCGATCTTGCACCAGGCAGAGAGCCCTTTAGGTTTGTCACCAGCCCCACCCCGCTGTCATCCACCCGGAGGAGCGCGCGCTTCTGATGGGGTGGGCTACAAAGTGCACCTTTTCAGAGAAGCTTGGTGGGCCAGCGGGAGGGTCCCTGGTCCGTTGGCTGCACAGAGAGGGGGAGACTGACAGGGTGATGGTTAAAGCACGATATTGAAGGATGCACACGTGACAGTCTGGCTGGGGCAGAGAGTGCGGGTGTTGGAAGTCAGGAGAGCTATTTGGCCTCTGTCTCGCTAAGTTCTAAGCGAGCATGAAGCAGGGGCTTTCAGAGTGCAGGCTGAATAGAAAGTTCATGGATGCCTATAGAGAGCCCACCTGTCCTCTCTGTAGCTCCCTCCCTCTTTGCTGCCTGGCTTTAAACATGCAGACCCAATCAGGAATCTTTCTCAAATCCAACAGCTGACCCCGGTAGAAGACAGTTCTGGCCGTGGAATGTTCACTGGGACCCGGATGGGTCTTGCAGTCTACCTATCGCGATAGGGATACAGCAGGCTCTTCCTGGGAATCTCAACCACCTCTCTCCCTTCGGGCAGTGGGCGGGCAGCTACAGTAGGTTTCTGTAATTAGGTTTAGTAGGATTAAGACTAGCTTTGAGGCCAGAAGGCGTGGGTATGCTCCACCACTGAAATCCAAGTTATTTATCCCTACTCTGGCCAGCAGTTTACTACAATAGTTCCCAGTTTGTGAGAACTTTCCGAAGGGCCTCCTGGGTCGCTACATGCATTCGCTTTTCAACCTCACCACAGCTGTAGGTGAGAGCTGTTGTAATCCTGAGGTGGAAACAATAGAAATAGGAGGGCAACCCAGCCTGGTCCTGCTTTCTGAGTTGTGGCTCCTTCCTCCTTGCCCTCCTCTTTCTCCCTTCATGGATAGGGTGGTCACTTCTATTCTCTTTCCGTCTGGTCCTTGTCTGGTTGCCTGCCTGTCCCTCACCAGTCAGATAGGCTCTGAGGCATCAGGAAGACCTTAATGGCCCCCACCATCAGTCAGCCTGCATCCTCCAGGGACTGGACTCTTTTTGGGGACATGGACCCTCCTTGAATTTTGACCTGAGAGCTCAAACTCTAAAGTTCTGATTTGAGGGAATTGCATCTTGGCCAGAGGCTATTTTCATGACACTGTATACTCCCATGTCTGGTTGACGATTGCTTTACAGAAACTTTAAAAACAGAAAAACACACATCATCCCCAGAGCACAGGATGTATGAGGTTGGGGTCCCCCTAAAAGCATAGCAGCAGGACTAGGGCAATACCTCAGGAGGAGGCCCTCCATCTTACCCTTGAGTTCTCACATGGTCTTGTCTTCTTTGGATCTTAGTTCCCTAAGTGATCTTTTTGATGTTGGTGACCCCTAACACTCAAGGTCTCTTGGACCTGCCAAATGGGTCTCTTACAACATTCCTGAAGGTCTGCCCTCGGGTTAGTCACAAGTATGGTGAAGACCACATGCTCTAGTGTTGGGTAAATGTGCAGGTAAATCTGGGGTCTGGAGAGTCGCAGGGTGAGCTGTGAATATATCTGTGTGTCCTGACTCCAGGTTCCTGATATTCTTTCGATACCAATGTTACTATGAGAACCCACTACTCACCTACCTGGAATACCCCATCCTCATTGTTCAAGGTAACTGACCCCCACCCCACCCCACCCCACCGCACCCCACCGCACTCTCAGCCTGCCCTCCTGCTGCCTTGCTCATCTCAGTCTCTTCTTCCAGACATCATCCTCCTGCTCTTTGTCTTTCACTTCAACGGGAACATGAGGCAGGCCTTGCCCTATGCAGTGGTGTATCCTTCCTGCATCTGAGATGGAGATGGAGGGGCTCAGTGACTCAGGTGGTTCCGCATTCTGTCCTCAGCACCAAAGGGGGAGGGGGAACTCGGTGTGTTATTTGCTAAAATTATGCACTGTGAAACAAGGTCATCTTTTATTTCTCACTAAAAAAAAAAAAAAAATCATAAAATGCAAGTCTTTACCCAGACCTTAGGTTAGTACAGTTGTGCCGGTGGTGTCCCTGTAACAGGCAGGGTACCTACTGCCCTCTGGCACCATGTGGAGTACAGGTTTGTTGTGTCTCTGCTGAACAAGAGAGGTGTACAGTCACCCTGCTAAGAGCAACACACCCTACCTGTGCTCTCAGGCAGTCCTTCCTCCTGTGAGCATGTCCCCAAGGGATTAGTAACGCGAGAGTGCCTGGCATGGCACCAAGTCCCAGGCAGGATGCACCTGGCAGGTGGTTGTCACTAGGCACAGGCCAGATGGGGGCAATTTTCAGCTAAGCATGCACTTATGCAGAATTGTAATTTAGAGGTGGAGTCTTGTCTGGGTGGCCATGTTGGTTTGTAGACTTTTTAACCGTGCAGGAGTGCCAGCCAACAGACTGTTTCCCTGGTGGTGTCTTCTATGCAAAGGGTTAGGTTTCATGTCTGCCTTTTTCGTAAGGATTTGGTGTCACTTTTCTTCATACTCCTTAAAAAAGCCAAGAGTGTCTGCATGGCAATGGCAGTCAGCTAATCCTACTGCCTCCATGACAGAGGGAGGCCCAGGGTTTGGGAAGTCTTGACTACAAGCTGTCTCAGATTGCTATTAGGCCCAACTCAGGCTCCCCTCTCCATAGAAACAGGAAGAGCAGGGCTGTGTTCCACTTCTGCTTTGTTTTGTTTTTAGTTTTTTCCATCTTCTCCTTGGGTAGCCAGGGATAACCTGAACTGTGGATCCTCCAGCCTCCACCTCCCAAATGCTGGAATTACAGGCATGCACCGCTACACTTTGCATAGAGCATATTTTGGTGTGGCTGGATTCTGGCTATCGCCGTGGGCCACACTGTGTTGAGTTCTGCTGCCTCCTGGCACGGGCCATCTCTAGTTTAATCCCTTCACCTACTTAATGTGGCCATTGTTTTCTGCCACCTTTGGGGTTCCTGATAGCATGTGGGAGGTAGACAGGGCAGGGAATGAACCCCGAGGCAGAGAAGTGGGGAGAGACTTGTTTCTACCAGCCACTCCTGCCCTCACTATGGCTCCCCTCAGCCCTCATGGCTTGATCTTTCTGCTCTGGTTGGGCTCTTTTTGATTCAAGCAGTCACTGTACAGGCCAAATGGAAAATGGTTCCTCCTTGCCTACCATCATCCCAACTACTGTGCTTTTACGGCAGAGTTAATGGGAAAGAGGTACAGATTCAGTAAAAAAAGTTCACACAGCACACCTGTTTTGCAGAACATCTTTCCTTTGCATGGCTGAACCTTTCTTGTAGGTGCTTAGAGATGTCTGCATGGTCAGGAAACCAGTATGTAGCTACAGCCGTATGAATATTCCCAGCCCCACAGTCTGTGAACACAGATCTGTGAGTTTTCTTCCACAATTTTCTTCCATTCTTTTGAACTCAGAGCAGATGTTCACATGCAATCCCTAGCATCTTCTCCAAACTGGACATTGTCCAGCAGAACCCCCCCCCCTTCTACCTCAGCTTCTGTGTCACCCTCTGTGGTCTGGCTTGGTCTGCAGAGAACAAGAAGGGAGGGGTGGGTGGGGCTGCCAGTGACTCACTGCTAATTCCCTTAGCATTTGGCCAGATTTGTGTCGTCTTGGTTTGTCCTCGGCTTGCAGAAATGGATCATCGACCTAGCCATGGTGAGTGGTACCCTGAAAGCAGACACCTTCTTTTCTTCCCCTACATCACTTTAGAGCAGTGGTTCTCAAAGTAACTAATACTGTGACCCTTTAACACAGTTTCTCATGTTGTGGTGACCCCCAAGTATAACATTATTGTCACTGCTACTTTGTAACTGTCATTTTGCTACTATTATGAATTGTAATGTAAATATCTGTGTTTTCTGGTGGTGGAGGCGACTCCTGTGAAAGGGCTGTCAGATACCTTCTAAGGCTTAAAGACCCACAGGTTGAAAACAGCTGCTTTAGAGCATGGTGTTTCATCCACTCTTTGAAGCTATGCTGAGGCAGATGAAAAGGCAAACCCAGCCAAACAGTCTTGAAAGGTTTGGGATCCAAGGGGAACACTAAGATGGACTCCCCCCTTTTGTGTATGGATGCATGCATGGGGAGATTTGTAAGTCATCTTCTTCCGTGTCGTGGGTTTCAGGGATTGAATTGAGGTAATCCGGTACTTGTCATGCCCCGTGCAGTTTATTCACACCTCAGCTTGCCGGTCCGCTGCCTGCACTGGACTGTTTTGTGGGATAACATGATACTCCCTCCTTGAGTGTGTGTTGACACGACCAGAGTTCTCTCTTATGGCCTGGTCCCAGACTTCCCCTTCATCTCAAAGTTGGTTTTTATTGAAAAGCAAACATGCCAATAGTGTCCATCTGGGCTATGCTGCAACCCACTATTGGTGCCATCCCCCCTTTTGGCTCCTCCCCACCACACTAAGCCGGCCCTGCCACCTTTATCCTTTGCTTTATCCAGCACCCCAATTTCTCAAGAGCTTTTTTTTTCACAGGCTTCCTTGCTTGGGTCCAGCCTTCCTTCAGGCTATCTGTGCCCAGCTCCCACTGTAGCTTTTACCTGTTTAAGCCAGGCAATGTCATTTCTCCCTCCTTTGCCCAGACACACCCGACACTCTGTGCTCCACGATTCTTCCCTGTGTAGCAGGGAAGTCACCCACGAGGACTTCTGGAGGCCAGCTAGGTGCCCACACCATACAAGTGCTGTTGCCCCAGCAGGAAGCAGAGCCTATCAAGCACCTGCCCTGTGACTGTCACTCATTTGAAAGCCAGCAGTCAGTCCCCATGCCACTCATCTCTCAAGTCTCACTATAGATCAGGATCTCTGTACCATTCACTGGGTCCTCTTGCCTGGTTTTCAAACACACCACATTCCATGGTCCTTTCTACTTCATCTCCCCGACTTCTTGAATGCTGCCAATGTCATCCTGCTCAGCCCAAGTGACTGCAGTGGTCTCTCTCTGGTCTGAGCTTAGCAGCTGCTATGGAAATAGAACCTGACAGGGTGATAGCCAATGTGCAAGGCTTTCTAGGCTGAGAGCTAACAGAGGACATAGTACTCAAAAGGAGGAATAGTTTGGAAGTTGAGCTGTTTAGTGACAGGCTGGGATACACCATCCCTATTCTAGGGAGAAGACAGGGTGTGTCTGCAGCCAGGTCTTAGACTAGCTCTGGCCAGTTCACTCCCTACCACAGAGGCAGCTGAAGGTCATTCTTCACCAAATTGATGTTTCAAACCTTAGTAGGTTTGAGACTGCTAGACCTGAAAGTTTGGCTTAAACAGCACTGTGTCTGGGCTGATGCGACAACTCAGGGGTTAAAGGTGCTTGCTGCCAAGCCAGAATATCTGAGTTCAATCCCCAGGACCACACGGTGGAAGGAGAAGTAGCTTCCACAAGTTGTGCCCCCTCTCCAGAGTGCGCGTGTGAGCATATGTGTGTGTGTGTGTGCGTGTGTGCGTGTGTGCGTGCGTGCATGTGTGCCTGCACTATATCCAGTCCTATAGCTTTTTAGGTTCCTGACTCATTTTTTTTCTACAACAGAACCTAAGCACAGTCATCTGTCTAGCCAGTAAGTTTGCCCAGCTTCAGTATCTGTGGAAGGTTCAGGACTCGGAAGCTGTGAGCGCACTGACCTGGGGTCTCTCTTCCTACACCTGTGCAAGTAAGGTCACCTCTCCAGGGACTGGGTTTCATCAGCACCAGGGGCTTCCTGGTGTTGAGTATTCCAGGTCTTTTGCATACAAATGCTTTTGTAATTAGCTACTCAACAGAACCTGCTAAGGAAGGGCACCCCTGTACACAAGCAGCCATCACGCAGACTGTGGCTTCAACTGTCCCCCAGGGTACTGTTCACTACAGAGGGGTGTTGACTGAGAAAGGAGCTAAACAAAAGAACCTGGGTTAGGCAGGAAGAGCTTGTCTTCTCCAAGCCTTAGTTTTTTTACCTGTGAAAAATGGGGTGGAGAGTTCAAGTGTGATAGTGCATGCCTTTAATCCCAGGGCTCAGTAGGCAGAGGCAGGTGGGTCTCTGGGAGTTCAGGGTCTGCAGGTGATATACATTGAGACCCTGTCTCGGAAATATATACTTTTAAAAAACAACATTTTTGCTTAGTTTCATGTATATGGGTGTTTTACCAAAATTTATGTATGTGCACCACATCCATGCCTGGTGCCCTCAAGGCCAGAAGAGAGGGCCAGATTATCTGGGTTCTATGCTCCCATGTGGGTGCTGAGAAGCGGCCCCAGGTCCTCTGGAAGAGCAGTTAGTGCTGACCACTGAGCCATCATCTTTCCACCAACACACTTTTTAACAAGTGGGAACATTCAAGGAAAATACCTATAAGCTCAATATGCAAATGAAACTTAAGATTGTTTTGTTTGTTTTTTGAGTGTAAGCACAGGGAGGGATGGGAGCCCTCCCTGGCAGCGCTGAGACTGGTTAGCTTCTACATGACTGGGCCAGGGCCAGAGTCAGAGTGCACAGCTGTTCATTAGATGGTTGAACAATATTAACAAGGGTCCCCTATCAAGGTCATTCAAGAAGTTGGCATTATTATTCCTATACTATAGTAAAATGGAAAGATGTGAGCTAAACAGAAATACCAAAGTGTGTGAGAAGCAAGTTATTTATTGATATAAATTTTCCTTTACAGCAAGAATAATAACAACTTTAATGACCACCAGTGATTTGACAAGTAAGCAAAACCTTTTTGACTTCATGTTTGTGTTTGTTTGTTTTCTGTGTGACTTGAATCTTGTTTTCTTTGTTCCATGGATCTAACATGGAACCCATCATAATGCTTAACAGACTAGGCTATGGATTCAGTACAAAACAATGTATGTTCAGTCTGTCTCTATTAAGTATCCACTCCTTGCAGTCCTTGGGGAGAAATATACCCAAGGGGAGGAGGGAAGTGAAACTGGCAGGAGCAGAGAAGTCAGAACTGTAGATACAGATATGCCTGTGAGCAGTAAGATACCTCCAGCTGTGTTTGCAAGCAATGGCTCAAGTAGCACCATTTGCTACGTGCTCACACAGGAAGAGGGTGTGTGTGTGTGTGTGTGTGTGTGTGTGTGTGTGTGTGTGTGTGTGTGTGTGTGTGTTAAGAAGCTGAGAGAAGAAAATACTCTGATTAAGTGAATGAGAATTCATCCCTTCTACTGTTTTCAACTTCCAACACAACATCTTTGGAAAGTGACAAAACAGCTCTGACTTTAGTGATGTGATGGAAAAAGTAGACTGACCTAGCTCTCCTCCGCACAGGAGGGAAAGTAATGTAATTAAACAGCAAAGAGCCTACATAGAAAAACTTGCATTTATAAGATCAAGACTCCCACTGCAGTCTGTTTCTTATCTGTCAGACACCAGCACTCAAGAGGCACAGGCAGGCGGATCTCTGTGAGTTTGAGGCCAGCCTGGTCTACGGAGTGAGTTCTAGAACAGTCAGGACTGTTCACACACAGAAACCCTGTCTTGAGACAAACAAGTTCCAGGAACAGCCAGGGTTACATAAAGAGAACCTGTTCAAAAAAAAAAAAAAAAAAAAAAAGTGGCTAGATGCTTTACATGTTTTATCATTTCAAGGACATCTCAGAAGTTGAGTGGGGCTGTAGTTCATTTGGAGAAGTGGCTTACCATGCATGTGGGGAGCCCTGGCTCCAATCTTCAATACTTCCTAAAACTGTGACCCCAGCACCTGGGAGGCAGATGCAGGAGAATCTGGAGTTTAAAGTTACTACAGAGAGTCAGTGAGACCCCTGTCACAACACAAACACAAGCCTTCGTGTCTTAAAAGGGCAAGTTAGGCCGCTGTTCTCCTGGTCTGTCAGCCACATGTTTTCATGGTCACTTCATTATACAACATATACCAACACAGGGCTGATTTCTCAGAAATACTTTTATGTGATGTGGAGATTCTGCTGTGCTTTTCCCTATGGCCTCAGCCTCCCTAATGGGTCCACAGGTAGGGTCCAGAATACTATACTAGAATGGTCTTCATAGAGTGTAGCATTCTAAGACACCCCATGTCTTAGTTGCATGTCTTAGCCAGAGCCACACACTTCAGTGAAGCTTGGAGGATGCAAGGCCTAGCACCTAGGTGGGCAGTTCTACAGCAAGTCCTTTCCCAGGAAATGTCTGAACCAATGTTGTGAGTCTCATGATCTTGTTGTTTGAGGTTGTCCAGATTTTAATGTCAAAACTTTTTTTTTTTAAATTTCAGTTCTCGCCCGTTTTGTGATGATTTTGGCTTTAAACATATGGGTAACAGCAACAGTACTGCGCTATCGGAAGCCTGCCACCAAAGTCGAATGATGAACACACTTTCACACAGTGGGCTTCCAATGACTGAACCAGGGACGCACCATTGCTTTCCACTGCTACATTTAGTCTTTTACCAGTCAATCATTTCAGAAACTTTAAATCAGGTTTGTTCGAGTTGAAAAGCATCTGAACTAGATATGGAAATACAAACCTACAATCCTAGCACTTGGGCCACACAGCAGACTGAGAGAAGGACAAAGCCACTTGTTTAAAAATGCCCACTTCCTTCCCCTACTCCCATAGGTTGTGGTAGGGCTTAGCTGGTTAGAGATAAGATCTCCCTACATTCCCCAAACTATCCTTCAATTTGTGTGTGTGTGTGTGTGTGTGTGTGTGTGTGTGTGTGTGTGTGTGTGTGTGTGTGTGTGTGTGTGTGTGCGCGCGCGGAGTGCTAGACTACAGAGTGGACCACCACACCAGGCTTGACACCTGCAAGGATAGAAGCTGCCTAAGAAAACACTTTAATACTTAAAGTCAGGACTAAGTTCTCTCTGAAGAGTCTTTCAGAATCTTAGTCTTCCCACAAAGATTTCAGTCTGCCAGTCACGCCTGGACAGTTTAATCCTTCCATGACCAAGGGCTTGGCCTTGCATGCCATAATGCAAGCGAGGCTATCACAATGCACACAGGCGTTGCTGGGTCTATAACTGAGTATGCTCCGACACGTATGCTCCAACACTTCACAGTATGCCTTACACAGTCTCTAACAGATCCCTGTTCTCTGTTTAGAGGAGGAAATCACAACAGTCTTCCTGATTTGAGCACAATGCAGCCTTTTTTTTTTTTTTTTTTTTTTTTTTTAAAGGGGCCATATCTCACAGTTATACTGCTGGAACTTACCATAGGTTTTAGCTACTGGAAGGTATGCAGCAAAGAGTACTGCTAAGTTCTACCCAATTCTTGGGGATTTTATTCTTACTAAAGTAACATATCCTAAGCATTGTTTTAGAAACCTAACATTTGAAAGCGTACTTTCTTCTATATGCATGTCATTATTCTGGCATATTGTAAGAGATGATGTTTACTGGAAAATGTTTAGTTTCCTATTTAAAATAAACTTTCATTTGTTGAATTCCACTGAATCTTAAGTTATGAATTTTCAGTTATATAGGTACAGCTCCTTAGCAAGCTAGCTAATCTTGTTAGGGTGATTGCCTTGGACTCAGGAGAGAAATTCTACATCGGAACAAACCATTCTATGGTTATTTCAACCAGTGTCAGAAAACAAAACCCAAATTCATCTTTCCTCATATACACTATCAATCAGATCATTAGTTTAATATAAATTATAGTCCTCACCCCAATTGTTTCAGATATATTCAATCACTTCTTTTAAATAAAAACTTCCCCTTTTGTAGCCCAAGCTGGCCTCACGCTCATCTTCCTGCCTCTATCCCTTCGGTACATTATACCAGCATCATCACCACCACATCTGGAGGGAACATCTGGGCTGCTGCAGCCATCTCACATGCACTACCACATTTCAAACCAACAGTCCCTGAAAGGCAGATATACTTTCCACTTTACAGATGAATGCATTCAGAGACTACCCAACCCACGACCAGGGGACAGCCACTGATTACCAGGAAAGCACTTTCTCGAATATGCCCACCACACTATTTTTCAGACAGAAACACACCCTGTGTCCTCTACCCTCCCCACCTGGACCCAGATGTGTAAGTCAGCAAGCCAAGAATGACTCAGAGGCAGACTGCAGAACTTAAGGCAGAAAGAAGGGTCTCTCTTTGATGAAGTCACCCCACCTTCTATCCACACCCTTTAGGGACAGGTTAAGAAGCTGCAGCACTCCACACTACTTCACAGAAAAAGATGCTTACATCTTAGGTTCTTTTATTTATTTTTCTTAAACAAAAAGCAGGCATAAAAATACAATTACATTACTACAAAGATGCAACAAAATAAAAAATAAATCAAGAGGGTATGATTTTTTTAATGTTCAGGTGATCCAAAATGACTCTTTAAATCATGCTGTTTATAACTTATTACAGTTCCAAACAAAAGTCACCACAGGGAAGGGAACAGGGTGAGGCCACAGGGCACAACACTCAGCACTGTCACACAGTGCCTGTCAAAGTGCTTTAAGTTGGCGTGGCACCTCCCTCCACAAGCCAGGGAGCTGAAGCCACCTTCAGGCAGGCAAGGAGAGTCAGTAGCAGTCAGAGGGCCTGAGAGCAAGCTCGGAAGCTTTGTTCTATGTGGGGTTCAGCCACTCAGAGCATCCTATGAGGTTGATTAGTGTCTGAGTTTCTCCACAGCTCCCTGGGAATCCTAACAGACTGACAGCAGCAGCATGAACCGAAGCTGGAGCACTTCTTACTACATCTACTCATGATGACACAAAGCCTCTGCTGGGCTCATGGCCTCTCAAAGGCCGGCCAGAAACACCAGGCTTTCCTTGGGATTACTAGCTCACCATCCTTTAGCTAGCTGGGGCATTTGAAACTTTTCAACTGCACTTTTAAAAAAAATAAAAAATAAAAAAATCTTGCTTTTCTAAAAGCAATGCTTAAAAATTAATTTTATATTAATTTTTACCAGTAATTTTTACTTCTCTTTTTTATTTCCACAAAACACTCCCTGTCTTTGAGGTCCCAACTGGAGGTATTTGTGGCTCTGGGACAAACTGAATAAAGGAATTAACATTTGCTCTGAAAATCCTAAGCCTGAAGATTTGGGGCTCAAGAAAGAGTGAAACTGGCACAGTGTAGTGTGCCACTGCTGTGGTGACTGCTGGGTTGGGGAGAGAAATGGCAGGTGTATGCACCTACACACACGCAAATGACAACGGGAAAAGCAAATTCTTCCCTAAGGTCACAGTTTTGTTTTTTTTACTCAAAATTCTGTTACTTGGACAAATGACCTTATAAATCCCCACGTTTTTAAACCGTATGTGAAAAAGCTCCATGGAGAGATTTTTTTTTTTACCCCTCAGAATGTTTTATTCCCCTGAATCCTTCACATTAAGTGTCACATACAGTTGCTGAATCATACCATGATTCTCCAAATTCTAATACATATATACACGCACAGCATCCAAATTTAAACTTCTGCCTTTTTTACTCAAATACTTCAATTATTCATGTGTAAACTTGACATTTCACCTTAATAAAGTTTATTAAAAATATATATATATACTCTCCAATTCAGGATAGAACCTCCCATAGTGTAACAAAATCTTTATATAAAATATTAATTCTGTCTCCTTTTAAACAACTCTAATGAATGGAAATAGTTTTTCTATATAAATTTTATATATTTTCATTTTTAAATCTGGAAGGAGGAAGGAAGAAGGAAGGAAGGAAGGAAGGAAGGAAGGAAGGAAGGAAGGAATAAAGAAAGCAAGCTGTGTTCTGAACTAGAGCTACAGAGCATAGCTGCTTCCAGGGAAATGGCATGCACGTCTAGTCTTAACAGACAGAATGAAAGAGGCAACTGGGCCATCTGAATTCAGGTCACAGAGTTGGGATTTAGTATACCAATAGGCCAAAGGCCTACTTCCACAATAGACTCTATAAAGAAGATCAGACTTTTTACAGCATCTCTACAGTGACCCCAGAGGGAAGCAATGACAAATGTCACTAGCTTCACAGAAACCCTAGGTAACTGAACTTGGTGTATGCAGAGTCTGACACTGTCACTGCCGCACTCTGCAGCACTACAGGATAGGTCCCGGCTGTTCTCTAACCTCAGCAGCATTAAGCAATGAGAATCAAAGCAAACACTTTTGAGGTTGCCTCTTCCCAGATACCAAAGCTGATACACCGCCATACAGCTGTTTCAGGGTCACATTTAAATATTAAAATATATCTACAGTACATGTTAAGTTTTTTTTTTAACATTTGAATCTTGAATGAAAATGTGAAAAATTACCTTTACCATAAATAAAAACACATCTAGGGTAACCAGCAAGTTCAAAGCAACGGAACTATTCTGTAGTCACAGACTAGCTGAAGTCTGTAAAAAGGGATGAAAAAATAACAGATGTACATCACACACATTAGTTTCAATACAACCGTTGTTGTTTCTATGACCAAATACATTAAAAACTGTCACAGACCAAATAGGCTGATGCTGACAAACTACTGTGTGTAAAAGATGCACTGTTTTCCCCACAAAGCGAGCTGTATCCTAAGAGCTGGTAAACATGTGTTCTTTCTTTTCTTAAATACCAAAAAGTGTTGGGGGGGGGAGAAAATTAAATTAAGGCATTCAAAATGGGTAAAGTTGCCTACAACAAGCATTAGGAAACTGGAATAATTAACTTCAAACATCTTGTTACAGTTACTGTTTACATAAACATGCATCTCCTATCAGGTACATGAATGAAGGATATAAATTCCAACATTATGGCTTTATACAAGTGCATAGTTGCAACTGAAGTAATGATATCTGATTAATGTGTATAAAAAAATAAAACGGTAAGTTAAAAATACCTTCTTGCAGTATTACAGTACAATGTGTTTTTTTTTTTTAAATGTGTGGTGGTGTGTGTATATATATGAGGCTCAACTCATATGTACATACATACATACATGAACATAACATCATGGTCAATTCTTAAAGATGCAGCTGGCATCATTGTAGTGGGGTCCACTCCCAAATCCTTTTGGCTAATGTAAGGATGAAAACCCTCTGTTGAAGCCAAAGTGTGATCTCTCTGAACTCTTCTCAGTCCTTCTGTGCCAACAGCTCTAGGAAGCAAGTCTTGAAGAGTTGCACGACACTGTTACTCACCAATCACTGTTGTTCAACTTGTTGCAAAGCAGCCCAGAAAATCCATGATTTAAAATTATTTCAGGGGGAAGGAAACATGTGTAAGTGTGTGTCTCAGTCTCTCGGTAGAATACAGCTTTTTAGTTTTGAGACATCATGTTTCAGTCTTGGGGCTGGAAGAATGCAATCACCTGAGTAACTGCTTTCATAGAAGGCAGTTAGCTAGAAAGCAAGGAAAATAATGTCAGCTGACACAGTCAAGTAAATTCCCTGAAAAGGCATTTTACTTTTATCTCTAAACTAGTATTTCTAACACTCAATTCATGCATTAACATACTCAATTGTGTTACTTTTCTTAATTTTAAGTACATGCAATAACATTCTTTCTAAATACAACAATGGACTTTTAAGCCCATAGTGACCATTAACATTTAATGGGTTAATGGCTCTAAAACAGAGGATCATGATCCCATTGGCAAGCCTCTATCTCTAAAATTATTTACATTATGATTCATAACAGTAGGAAGATTACAGTTATGAAGTAGATATGAAAGTAATTTGTGGTTGGGAGACAGCATAGCATGAAGGACTGTGAAGGTCACAGCCTCAGGAAAGTGGAGAACGCCTGTACTACAAGTTTCAGCACTCAACTACTAGCTGCCTTATGTAGCCGAAAAAGCAGAATTTATGGTTAGGCTTTACATAGCTATAGGACCTCAAGCCACATTTTTCATATCCATAAAATAGGAATAAAGGGCTAGACTCTAGCCACTAAAAGTACATTTAGTAGGATGTAGAACATTCTACTAAATGGGGTAGAACATTTGTCTAGCAAGCTCAAGGCTCTGGGTTCTAGCCTCCCCTACAACAAAATGAAATAAAGATGCTAAAAGAGGAATAAACACATAGTATGCATATGTAGACAGCCACAAGTCTGTACATAGAGATCACAATATCACAGGATGTAAGTACATGACCTCACACATGCTCCATTGAGACAGACTACTTGTAAAAGTCTATTCTACATGAAGATTTAAAACCATGAAGCTTAACTCTCATTCTATTTAGTTATTAAGCAAATCATTCTACACTCTCCTTTTCTGTCCTCTGAGGCAGGGTCTCACTAGCCAGCCTGCACTGGCATGAACCTCACAAGCCTTGGCACAGCCTGTTGAGTGGGAACTGCAGCCTTACATGTTGCAGTGACAGGATCTCATGTAGCCTAGACTAGCCTCAAATCCACTCTGAGGCTGGAAGATGACCTTGGCCTCTCCATTTCTCTGCCACCATCTCCCAAGTGTTGGGATTACAAGTGTGCCACAATACTTGGCTTGACATTTCTTAAAAGCACATAACTGTTCACAGCATGTCTTGCAAACATTTCACAAAGACAAATCAGAAAGACAGTTCACTGAAATCAACAGATTTATAAAGTTTTTATGGTTTTAATTCTTGCAAGTTAGAAAGGAAGAGAAGGAAGAAGAAGAAAAAAAAAAAAAAGCAAAAAGCAAATCCATGCTATGTTCACAAACTAGTCTGAGATGGAAAACACTGTTAAATGTTAGTTCTCTGTATACAACGTCTCTGGAATAAATCAACAGCACCAGCGTTTTTCCTTTTCTTATTTCTACATGCTTATTTTCTAAGATAAAATATTTAAACATCACTAAAAATTTATAGCAATAAAGAATCTGAACATAGCATTTCACCTTTACATTTATTTGCCACTGAAATTCTAGTTAGAAATATTTCTAAAAACTACTCTTTAAATATATCCTATTGAAAACATTTTATAAAGTCAAAACTAGTCCAAAAAAGGAGAAAAGTCCAAGTGTAAACCACATGCACTACAGAAGCACTAAAAAACTCATTCATTTTTTGATTTACCCATTTATTTCTTCAGAAATCAAAAACATCGTCATCATCATCACCATCATCAACATCATCAAATGACCAATCCCAGTCTTTAAATGCCAAATCAAGCAATCTGGAACAGGAGGTTGGCAAGTTTATATGCTCTGTTCTTTATAGACTGTAGAACGTAGAAGAGAGCACTATGGCTGGAACATGCTGAGTACTGTAAGTTTCCTTTCTGTGGTGGCACACACCTTTAATTCCAGCAGAGAGGATGGGGGATGGGAGTGTGAGAATGATGTTTCCCTTCAGGAGCACCATGTCAATGGTTCCAATAGATGCACCCAGGAAAGTTTCTCCATTGGTATGTGCGGGTATGATATTTCAATTGGGCACAATGCAGAAGGGCTCTCTGGAAGAACCCAAGGCTATCTGGGTAAGAACATAATTTACTCTTCACACTCATTCCTACTGTCCAGATAAAGATGTAGCTACCCTGATTTTCAGTTTGAGAAGTACAAAAGGAACTACATTATCAGTTGACAGTTGTTTTTTGATGTTGTTTAATAAATAACACCGTAAAAGATAAACTTTGAAAGGGAGCAACAGGAAGAACACAGATCTCTCAATTCTTGAAGGCCCTCATCTGCTGAGCAGTCAATGACAGCTATGTTCTAATATGGAAACTAGGACAAGAGAAAGCATGGGAAGAGGCACTGTCAACTTAACTTGGCTAAATGATTGAATACAAAACTGGAGGATGAATCATTTTTTTTTAATTAAAAATTTTAGTAAACTAGTCTCTTCCAATTGTATAAACCATTTGTTTTTTTAAAATTATACTTATTTACTTATTGTGTGCTCACATGCACACATGCCATGGAAGTTGCCAGAAGATCACAGTGTCCGAGGGATGGTGTCTTTAGCCACTAAGCTATCTCACAGTCCCTGATCTATTCTTTCTTATTGAAAGATCTAAACTGTGACACTATAGTCACCTTTAGATTGGGAGGGAACCTTTCATTATTCATAACTGTGGTGCTCATGGACTTCTGGCCCCCAAGGTTACACCCATGAACACCATGTCAGTAGCTATGAACCTTAGTGTGGAGGATTTATCTATTAAAGTTCTCTCAGACCTCACTCTAAGATCTGGATATCACTGGCAGAAGTAGGAAAGCCTCACTATTTGAATGTTTAAATAACCTGAATTTTTATTTTGTTTTCCAGACAGTCTTATGTAGCCTAGGTTGGCCTCAAAGTTACTATGCAGACCAGGATTAGCCTCCTGCCTCTGCCTCACAAGTCCTAGGATTACAGGTATGTAATCCTAGCTACCCATGCTTGCTCAAGTGCTCTTACCCACTGGATCATTTCCCTAGTCCCCCAGTGTTGCAAACCTATGTTTAAAACTATATATAGACATTTGGTTATTAGGGCAAATATATGACTTCCCTTAAAACATCTCCTTCATTCTCTTCTACTCAGTCATATAATTCAATTTTTTCTTCTCCACCCTTTTTCACTGTCACTTGGTTTTGATGTTGATAACTTATCAAGTCAAAGTTCCTTGAGTCATTCTTTCTCCCAGGCATCACATTACCACTGTCTACTGGCTGTCCCTGCCCTGCCCCAGTCTCAGTACAACAGAACATTATACACACAGAGTATGGCTTTAACTTAACTTTAATCAAACTCAGTAAGGTTGAGTCTGTCACTTTAAAGACAGGGTCTCATTATGTAGCCCTTGAACTCAGAGATCTGCCTGCCTCTGCCTCCCAAGTGCTGGGATTAAAGACTTGTGCCTTCTGACCAAGATTAACACTAAAAGTACACTTCCAAATCCATCTTTATGCCATCAATTTCTTTGTCAAACAGTGGAGTTGACAGCTAAGAGTGCAGACTTTGAAACTAGATTATTTGGACCTGAATACCTGGTCCTCAGGCACATAATCTTTGTGAATTTAGGAGGCAGAAACAAGCAGATCTCTGTCTGGATATGACCCCTAGGTCTAATTGTTGGAAATATCCCAGGTGGCAGTGTTTCAGAGGTTGAGTGGGTTCCTTGGCGATAGTTGCTATACAATCAATCTTTCCCGGGCAAGCCAGCTGTACACACGATGCCCTCTGCCAAGTCATGGTGCAGGAAACCTTTACTGGATGATATTGTCATGCTGTTAGAAGCATGACATGTTCCAGAACCATCAACTAAATAAACTTACATTTTTTAGTTTTACTCAATCAAGCATGAGCCACAGAAGACAGATAAAGTATTGAAACAGCATTTTTGCATTAACAGTTGTACAATACTGATAACAGAAACTTAATTTTCAGACATTTTATAAGGGAACATGCAAAATGGTCTTCAGTGTTTGTCTCAATTCTTTTAAGATTTTTAAAAAGATTCACTGTGTGTGTGTGAGTGCAGTTGTGCATGTCCAGAAGAAGAGTGTTGGATACCCTGTGTCTGTGGTTACATGCAGTCTAGGAACTAACTCATGCTCTCCTAGAGGAAGGAGTAGTAATAGCTGGCTGTAACTGATAAGCACCCTCTCAATCCCCCTTTAGAGACATGTCTGGCCTCTTAATTGTTGTGACCTACCTGCTGCTGCCTGTGTGCATGTATTAATTATTCCTAAATCCAACCTGTTCAGTGTGAACCTTCTGAGAGCCTTTAGCTTAGTCACTATCATGTACTCACCACTATTTTACATTAATTTCACCACATTTCTTTTGTTTTGAGACAAGATCTCACTATGTAGCCCTGGCTGTCCTGGAACTCGCTCTGTAGGCTCTGTAGACCAGGCTGGCCTCAAACTCACAGACCCACCTGCCTCTGCCTCCCAAGTGCTGGGATTAAAGATGTGCATCACCATGCCCAGCTAATTTTATTTTGCACACTTAAAATATCCAACCATTTTGCACCGAAACACCAATTCTACTTTTGCCACTCTAAATGGTTTCCTTGAGATATTACTTCCAGAAAGTTTCATATGAGAAATTTGAGGTATCATTCATATACTGAAGGTCCTGTATTAGGCAACAAAATATCTGAAATCAACTTCCTGACCTAGGTCAACACTTTGTGCATCAGCTAACCAAACCTTCACATTCAATGAAAAACGGTATTTATAAATGTCTAGTACCTAAATAAACCAAGACATGGCTCTTCTGGATCCAAATGTTTAAGGAAATGAAGTCAGTGAAGCCATATTAAATGGCTTCAGCATTTATCTATATTAAGATCACCCTACACTTCAGTTCCAAGCAATGCCCATGCCAGTCAGCATGTGCACTTCAAGATGAGCTGTACTGCTCTTTAAAACAGAAGCACCTTTGCATTTGTCTATATATATTACAACTGAAGCAGCTTTTAGTTCTGCCTCTCAGATCACCTGACTAAAGCAAGTTTGCAACATGTATGTTGCAAATGACATAGAATCATCTGTGTGTCATCTTAATGCCATCTTTCAAATCACTAATTAGTCCATGTGTTTAATAATGATAGAAATAGTGTGATTATATACAAAAGTAATAAAATATCACTTTTAACTTTTGGTTGAGTATGTATAACTTCTAAAATATATTTTTTAGCTATATAAGAGAATAAGATGTATATACTCCAAGTTTAAAATATTTGGTTTCCAATGACTCATTAAAATATCAAGCAAAGGAAAATCATAATTACCCAAGTTTTGAGTCTGAATATCAAAAGCAATTTTTAAGAGAGCAGCTTCAATGTTGTCACCCAGCTTTATTTATTACCTCGGCTTATTTGGAGCAAGCTGTCGACTGGGCCGCCGGATGGATTGGTTCTGCTGTATTTTCATTGAGGCCCTTGGAGATGATCGGGCAAAAGGGTCTGGAGCTGGAGGCTTCTTCGGTATCTTTTTCACCAACCTGCTAACCCATTTCTGCTGTTCTTCTGTTGAATTTGCTAATAACAATAGATTCTTTGCCGTTGATATATCATAATAAACTACAAAAAGGATTATTTGAAATGAGTTAATTAATGTGTTTAAACTGACCCAAGCCCAAGCAATAGCACAGCAAGCACTTCCTTACTCACCTTTGCAGGGAGCTATTATCTCCTCCTTCTTGTCCATGTGGTCTTTATGACATTTAATGTGGCACCGGCGGCATTCCAGAGCAGGAGGGGGCTTAAACATGTGCCACAATGGCTTCATACAGGCCTCACAGTTAGTTGGGAAGTGATAAAGAGTAGGGATAAACTCATGTCCTTTGTGGCAAATATAATTAGATTTCTCTCCCACTGGCTCCGCTGGAAATTCTGGTTCCTTCTTACTTTCTCCTTCATTGGCATACAGAATCTATAAACACCAGGAGGACAGTAGTGACTGTTATATACTTTTTTAAAGATTTATTTTATTTTATTAATACTTTGCCTACATGTATGTATGCGCACCACATGCATGCCTGGTACCCTCAGGGGTCAGAAAAGGGCATCAAATCCCTTAGATCTGGGATACAGATGGTTGTGGGATACAGATGATGTGGGTGCTAGAAACCAAACCCAAGTTCTAGTTCTTAACTTTTGAGTCATTTCTTCAGGCCTTTGAAGTTCAAACCTAAGTAGGTTTATCTGATCAAGGGTTTATGTAGGAGAGAACTTGGCTCAACAGTTCTAGCATGCCTAAACCACATGAGGGGAAGACAGAGCTCATGTGAGAAAGAACAACTAATCTGTTTCAATGGAACCTCCTTATTTTTGCTTTAGTATCTTACTTTGCTATTGCAAACCTATCAAAATGGGCCAACAAAAGACAAGTTTATACTTCAATAGGTGGGAGAGACATTTAGGACTAGAAGTATAGCTCAGTGGAAAGTCAAGGCTGTGGGTTCAATCTCCAGTATCTCTCCCAAACAAACAATAAAAGCCCGATATGACAACTAAGGTAATTGTTTACATTTCTCAATAATAGAAAAGTGGGTGAGCTATGTGCACATTTTCTTTTTAAAAGATATTTAGAGAGTTGAGGGATAAAAGGAAATGAGAAGATATGTAAATAGATGTCCAAATTAAAGAGCATAAGCACTCAGAAAAAATGACAACCCTCTATAGTGGATCAGGCACTCTGGTTTTTATAGTCTGCTTTAATAATATTTTTAAAGGTGTTTTGTGTGTGTGTGTGTGTGTGTGCGTGTGCGTGTGTGCGTGTGTGTGCGTGTGTGTGTGTGTGTGTGTGTAAGAGCTCTTAACCACCAAGCCATCTCATCTCTCCAATCCTTAAGGTTTAAAGTTTTTAAAATGGAAGCCATAAAAATAAAAGCTTGCTTTCAAAGTGCTATAGCTTTCAACTTGATAGTGACTTTAAAATTTACAGAGATGAGAGAAAATAAAAACAAAACAGGAACAAGCTCATGCTCTAAAAAACAATCACCACCACCACCAATCTTGTGAAGGGGCCAACAAAACCCAGAAGCATAACATAAACCACAAGCACAACCACTAGGACCAGAGCTGTCCTCAACCAGAAGCAGAACACTGTAAGGAACCAACCATCTCAACTGGGGCTGAGACAAAGGAAGAGTGGGAAGCAGACCTAGGCCAGTGAGAGTAAAGCACTGTGTCCCATATGAACTTCTAAGGGTGAAAAAACAGCAAGTTTACCTGGAATATCCTGGGAATTTCTTTAGCATCTGCTCTGTAAACATCTGTCTGGGTAACAGGTCGGACATGAAACAGCTTGCTATAGAAGATTTTTAAATAAAGGAATAAATAAAATATTACCCAAGGATTATATTGCATTGGTCATCTTATACCAAGAGTTTAAAATCAGCTATTTTATTGACTTACATTGGAAGCTCACAGACTAGCTTGCTATTTGCTCTTGTTTCAAGACAGGGTTAGTCTCACTATGGCTATCCTGGAACTCAGTATTGTAGACCAGGTTACCCTCAGAGAACCGCCTGCCTATGCCTTTCCAGTGCCAGAATTAAAGGCGTGCACCTAACTGACTAGCTTATTTTATTGTTTCAATAATTTTTAAGGTAGAGAAATTTCCAAGCTGAACTTTCTTCAGAAAACAGTGTATTAAGGAGCTTTGAAACACAGATGTGTTCCACTCCTCATACGGCCCACTTTCTTTCTGTAAAGGAAAATTGCTATGTTAGCAAGGGTGAGTGCTGCACCATGGCTGCTGTGATGGACAAGCTCCTATTACTCTCACAGACTTCAGCAGGAAACACTTACTCTATATCCAGAACCATGTAAGGGTTAGACTGCTCTTTATCTTGTTCACTGTCATAGAAGAGAATCTTCTTACTGCTTACAATCACATACTGTTAAGGACAGGAAAGGAAGAAACTGATCAAATCACTATGCACTGTATTTCCTTTACAAGAAATTCTGTATTTATGATAAAGTCATATGCTATGAAAGTAAATAAAAGGCAATAATGCAGCTTTAGGCACGTTTTCCTTAAGGTAGCAACAGATTTCCTTACAGATATTATTTTTTCTGTTTGAAGATATTTTAAATAATTAAATGAGGGGAAGAGACAAATGAAAACTAAAACAAGATCTATTTTAAGCTTTGGGATCTACACATAGAATGAAATGCATCGCCCTGATCAAAATGAACAGCCATGGTAACACAGGTATCAAGGATCTTCCTAGCATAGCTACAGCAGTTTCCCACAGGACACAACACCCGCAGAGGAACAGGCTGCTATTTAATGACCACAACCTGTTTAAGTAAGGACCTAGAGAGTACAAGTCTTCCACATAGATAACAAGTTACATCAGTCCACACCAGAAAGCATAAGCAAGTTTTATGTGTTCAGATGTGCAGGCATATCCATTACATTCCAGAAGGAAAATGGCTACAACCCCCCCACACACACATTCAAAAAGCACTTATTACCTTTTTAACCCATCCAAACTTCTTAGTGTTGTTTCGCACAGGCAATGACAACCATCCTTCTAATCTTGATTCTGTAAGTAAGCAAAATATATGAAGATAAATACAATGATGCTCCCCCAATAACAAAGAATTTAATAAAATTTTAATGTGGAAGTCACAAGCCAATCAAATCTGCCCTTTAGAATTTAGACCGTATAGCACCCAGGTTACTATAATAATGCATAACCAGTAGAAACATACTACACTACACAGCCCAAAACAAAACCAAGGTCACATCACATCAGAAATAAATGCTCCAAATCATAACATCAAACACTACATTGGTTAAATTCATGCACTGGCAAAATTGAGGAGAAAAGCAGCACAAGAACCACTGAGCTCTTTACACTGCACTCTCTACATCAGGCCCTTCATTCCTCCTGTGGAGAATGCACTAACTAGAGGTGCAGTGTGCACTGTTGAGTAGAAAGCACTCTAAATGAGTGTGTTCAGAAAACGCAATTTTAGAATGGCCATTCTAATTGTGTACAACACAGATCAAACCTGTTTAGCAAGCAACAATAATATAACCAAGATTTCTAAACTCTAAAATATCAAAATCAGTAAACAAAGTATCTTAAGCCCTTAAACTCTGTTCTAACAAATTTGGTCAGGATGGCATCCTAAGAGAATATCCTAATGCTACAAGTCATTACAAATTGAGCTATTATGTCCCCACAGCTCTATCCTTCATGCAATGAGGAAATGAGTCCAGAGAAACCAGTGAGATACTCTGTGAGTCTAAAAGATGCTCTTGGGATTCTTTATCATTTCACCTGTGAGGCTTTTGGGAGTAAGAACCAGGCCAAATTGTTTCCTGTGATCTTTTAAGGCTTAGCACACTATGAACATGTATATATTCAGTGAAAACCTAACACATTCTCTGAAACAAGTCATTTGATTTTGTTCTTTTCTGTACTGTCCCTCTTGATATAGAAAACAGCTGAAGCCATGCACTTTCAAGGATATACAACATACTGTTTCATGTCTGGAAAGTTGACACAATCTAGCAAATACAATCACAAGCTATTTGAAAAATTCCTTAAATTTGATTTACAGTTCATGCAACAGGTTCTTTTTTTTTTTTTTTTTTTTTTTTTTTCTGCATTTACACAGCATGTTGGAGAAAGTGGATGTTAGTTAATGTTCTAATTTTTTTTTTTTCAAAAAGACAAAATTAAGTAGCTGGGAAAACTCCAAAGACGGGAAGAGTTCCAGGATGTCACCTGCACCATTAGGCTCCGATGAAATGGGTAAGTAAGGCAAAGAATCTTCTTCAGAGTCAGAGTCAAGAAGCATATGAGAGCTGGAGGGCTTAGTGGCAATACTGAGAGAAGTAGAGGAGCGCTGGTAGGTGAAGGACATGGACTCCAGAGTGTGTGACTGAGTGATGCGGACTAAAGGCCCACAAGTGAGAAGCAAGGCAGAGGAGAGAAGAAAACAATGAACGCTTAAAAGACAGAGAGCCTCACATAACATGAGTTACATACCTAAACATTTAGAATTTCATTTACATGTCTGTTTTAATGAAACAAGTCCAAAAGACCATATAAATCCCCACTATAGCAAGTAGATCTTCCCTTACAAAAATGACTAATCACAGAACTTAAAGCAGTCAGCTGACTTAAACTTGAGGTAAATACAAGGGCTGACCAAGACTGTGTACCTGGAAATCCATCATCAGGCTCAACATCCCCTGGTGCACTTCCTATACTGGAACTGTCCATACCAATATGCAAGGCCTGCAGCTGGGACCGCAGCTGCTCAATGTCACTGTCTTTACTGTCCAGGGTCATCTGGAGTTCAATTCTAATTTGGCTCTCTTCAGCTATTTGCTGTAAGAAAATATATTAACAGATGAGATGTATACTATAACTGTGGGTCATAGTTCAGAAATAATTACTAATTGAAACATTCTGCAACCACACAGACAAGAAAATTCTGTTTTTAAGAAATGTTTTCATTGTAAGAGTATTCTTACAGCCTGCATTTCATTCAGTTCCTTCTGGTATTTGATCATCTGTTGCGTCAATTTTTCACGTTCAGACTTAAGCTCCATATGTAGTTTTCTGTTCTCTTTCTCTTTTCTTCGCACATCTGTGTCACTACCACGTTTGACAGGTTCTTTTCGATTCATGATCTCTGCCAACTTATTCACAGCCTTAAAAAAAAAAAAGTACACAACAAATAATTATGCAGACGTTTTCTCAGGAATTCATCAGTAATTCCTTTCCTATTCACAGGGCTATAAAGAAACTTTTGAGCTCAGTCAGTAAGAGCTAAGATCCCTGGCACCCATGTACAAAGCCAGACATGGTGGTACATGCCTCTAACCTCATTGCTGGGAAGGTAGAGATGGGAGGAACCCTCAAGTTCACTGGGTCAGCTCGTCTTGCTCAATCTGTGAACTGTACATTAGGTGAAACACTTTGTCTCAAAAAACAAAGTGGAGAGGGGCTGGAGAGATGGCTCAATGACTGAAACTGCTTCCAGTTTCCAGAGGGACTGAGCCCCAGTACCCATGTCAGGCACTTTCCATGTCAGGACTTGCAGCTCCAGTAGCCCCAATACTCTGTTCTGGCTTCCCTGGACACAAGCTCACATACAAATGAAGGCAAGTTGTTTTTGTTTTTGCTGGGGTGGGGGAGCAGATTATAATATAGGAAGACACCAGAAGCAGTATCTGGTCTCCACATGCATGTGCCCACTTCACACATATATATACACATGCATATTCACACATATATGCACATTCACACAAAAACACTTTTTACTTTATTTTAAATAATGCACTTCTTTTACTATTATCCATCCTGTACTCTAAATAGTTTTCTATTCTCATTTTTTTTGAGGATGATAATTTAAAGCGTTTGAAGGGCTATGAATGTAGCTTGGGTAGAATGCTTGCCTAGCGTATGCCAGGCCCTAGATGTGTTTCCCAATAAATTATATGCTTGATCTGATGTCATTTTCTACTAATTCAACGTTTATTAGAAGAGAGATTTTAATAGGCAAATAGCCCGCCTCTTCTGGAGAAAGGGAATTCTGCCTTGGCACTAAAATGTACTTTGTCCAAAAACAGAGAATAGTACTAGCACACATATGTTTTGCTACAAATACAACCGTGGGAGCTGGCAGAGGGGTATAATCAGACCCCCTGACTCTTTCCAGGCTATTAGCAAATACAAACAAATTGGAAGAGAATGTGGGGCATCTGAAGTTTCTTCTAACTCAACAAAAAGAATCCAGAAATTGTCTACAATAGAGATAATGTGATGAGCAGAGCTTCTGCCCTGTAGGGTTAGAAGTGACAGGTGACAGGAATGCAAACCATGTTCAAACCCACACTTGCATTCTGGTGAGGTACGTACTTGAGTCTTGAGTGTCCTCTCAGTCAACAGCTGCTTCTCAAACTGAGCTTTAATAGCTGCCGCACTGATCTCTTCATCTTTCAACTTTGAGAGTTCTGAAAAGACAGACAGTAAAATTACATCAACAGCTACAGCTCCTGGGTATGTTCACAGTAAGCTATCCTTCCTGCTAATACATACGCTCTTGAGTGTCTTTCAGCTTGTTGTTTAGTTCTTCTTTCTCGTTTGCAAGATTAGCAACATCACTGGTTAGTGTTCTATTTGTTTCCTCGAGCTAAGAAACAGAAGTTGGAAAAAAAAATCCACATATCACTTTACAAACTTTTAGTTATCAAACTAATCCAAACGGAGACCTCTTATAACACTTTTCACCTCTTTACTTCCCCTCACATTAATTACCACACCAGACATACCCTTGATAAAACTGTTGCTCCCTTAAAACTTACATATTCCAAAAAACTAAAAATCTGCCCTTCTTTCACAAACTCTTAGTAGTTTTTTAAATAAATTTTATTTTATTTTTTTAGAAATGTTTTTGTGTATGTATGTATGTATTATATATACAGTGTTCCGTCTGCATGTATCCCTGCTGGCCAGAAGAGGACACCAGATCTCATTACAGATGGTTGTGAGCTACCATGTGGTTGCTAGGAATTGAACTCAGGACCTCTGGAAGAGCAGACAGTACTCTTAACCTCTGAGCCATCTCTCCAGCCCCTAGTTTTTTTTTTCTTTTTAATGAGAAAACCACTTAAAAAAAAATTAAAAAAGGGAAAAACAAAGGCTTGTGTTCTGATCATGCAGAGTAAGTTTGAAAACTAGTGTTTATTTCAGAATGTTACTTTAAAATGAAAAAAAAAAAAATGAGCTTCTACTGAAGAAGCTGACACCCTTTTTCTATATTCCTTTCAAATAATATTCCTATCCTGCCTTCCTGAAGTTTCATTATGATTTCTAGGTTCAACTTTGCAACCAAATACTGCAAATTTCTATTATAAACACATGAAATAATGTATGTGATCTTTAAAATTATGACTCAGTACATTAAGAAATTAAATTTGCCATGGTAGGGTACACCTTCAAACCTAGCAGTCAGTAGACAAATGCAGGAGGATATCTATGAATTCAAGGCCAGTCTGGTAACAGTGAGGCCCAGGCAGCTAGGGGTAGTGAGAATTAAGATGCTATGTGGGAATGGCAGATAATGTTCTAATCTCAGCACTTGGGAGGGTGAGACAGGAAGAAGACTGTGACTATGGGTCATCCTGAGATCAAAATAAAGAACAAAATGTATTACCCTGATGATATTTATAAAGATATAATTCATTTAGCTCCAACTTCTGTTTACTTCCACTTTCTAAGATACTTAATTTCCTAGTCCAGTCTTGTTTGCTAAGACAGGGTTTCACATGTTCTAGGCTGAGACCTCCACCTTGCTGTGTAACCAAGGGTGTCCTTTAACTTCTGGCCCTCTGGCCTTCACCTCCCAAACTTTGGGATGACAGCCATGTACTATACCACATCTGCTATTTTAAATTTTAATTTAATGTATATAAATAGGTATTTTGCTTGAGTGTCTGTCTCTGTAGCATGTGTATGCAGTGCCCTCAGAAGCCAGAAAGGGCTGTTAGACACCCTGAAGCTACAGTTGTTGTAAGACAACTATGAAGTGCTGTGTGTCTGATGGCAATCAAATTCTGGTCCTCTGGAAGAGTAGCCACTGAGTCCTGTTTACTGACAAGAGATAGGCAGGTTTGCTGTTATAAGTACTTATGTAGCTATAAGCACTGTGCTTGTTTCTTTTGCATAATTATCTTAGTATGGACTGTCTTTGGATGGTATCATACACTTAAAATTTACCAGAAACTGTTATATACTGACTAAATTACACATACTATACTGAATTTATTCTCCATTTATGGTAAAGGAAACGCTGTTTCCTTCAGACACTTGAATTTCAGCTTCTATTTGTAGTCATGTGAAGAGTATGCAATCAAATTCCAAAGCTGTGGCATTCTTCTGGCCTTTTGCTGGAGAACAGTATCCACCTATGTATCTGAGCTGTCCCTTTGGATCAATTTTCTTCTAAATTGTTTCATTTACGTTTACATACATAGGAGCTATGTATGTATCTGCTATGTATGTATCCTAAATAGTAATCCTATTTAATATATACAAATATCTTTTCTATGATATTTAGGCTGTCTTCTGTCATATAGATGCTCTATAGCTTAAAATTTTTATTTTTCACATTTGGTTCTTAAAGCTAAGTACTAGGTACAATGTTCCTAGTTAGTAAGGGTCTAACTTTATTCCTTTCACATATAAATCCCATTATTCTAAAACGATTTATTCACTGAGTTCTTTTGCAGGGGCTTTATTAAGGTCTGCACAAACACCCAGGTTTTGTGTATGTACCTCCCTCTGGTGGACCATTTACTCCCCTTACTGTAACAGCACAAGACCAACTACTTTCAGTTTTAGTTTTCTCTGAAATGTTTCTTTAGTTAGACTGTTAGAATGTGCTAACAAATATAGACAATTTTTAATTTACACCTCACATAGTGACCAGATGTTTCTGGGATTTTATGATGCAACAATTTAATTATAAACCCAAAGCACCAAGAATTTTACTTACAGATGCAATTGTGGCATCTTTTTCAGTAAGTTCTTGTTTGTGTCTAGCCATCATCTCTTTTATCTCCAGCTCTTTCATGATCTTCTCTTTTTCCAAATCAGAGTATTGTTCCTCAGCAATGGAACGAGCCAGCTGCTCAGAATCTGCTTTGGTCAGGGTAATCTCCAGCTGAGCAGCCAAAGAGTCTCTGAGTTCAAGGATATTATCATAAAAATATAGCATACGGTGGGGGGGATTGAACCCAGGGGCTCGTGTGTTCTAAGCACAGTAACCTAAGCTAAGTCCCAGATCCCTTGGAGATGGTAGTCTCTACTGATTCTTCACCAGACTATTTACTCTGTAGAAAGGAGGCTGAGGATGGGGCACACTCACCACAAGGGACATGCCCCACTCTTACCGTTCATCCTGTAAGTCCTGCTTCTTCTGCTGCAGCTCTTTACATAGCTTTGCCTTCTCTTCACTCTCTTCCTTGAGTTCTCTAACTTGGGTCTTATAGAGGGTCTATGCACCAAAACAGAAATGTGTCCATTTTCACCAAGAAAATGACTTACATTCAAGTCCTAGCAGGCAAAAGGTTCAATATATATACAAATCTTTTCTTAATGTTGAGTAATTTGGGGATCCTGAGAAATGAATAGTTTTGTGGATTTTCACATTTTCTGGTCACTAATTAATAAACACATATTTGGCTAGCAGCCAAAGTACACTGTAGATTGCATATCCTTCATCTAGTTCCTAGCACACTTAACCACTAAAAAAAGACAAACCCCTGCTGGTTGGTTTTGTTTGTTTTAAGTTGACTTAAGTTTCATTGGAACTATCCATGAAAATACTTCATATTGTTGGATGGTGGTAGCACACAGCTTTAATTCTGGCACTCAAGAGGCAGAAAGAGGCAGGTGGATCTCTGAGTTTGAGGCCACCCTAGTTACAGAATGAGTTCTAGGACAACCAGTGCTATAATGAGAAACCCTATCTTGAAAAACCAGCGGAGGGAGGAAGAATACATTATATTTTTAAAGTGTTTTCAAAAAAACCCACTAATATCAAAATGACTATTTTATTCCTTTCATTACAAAAGCACATTTTCCAAAAGGTGATGCTTTTAACAAGCTTCACAGGTTGGTGATAGTTTATGCTTAGGATTAAGTTCTACCAACAATAGCTGAGTTGTTTTGAGACAGTGTTTCCCCTTCTGTTGCCCAGATCGGCTTCAATGTTGTGGGTTCAAGTGATCTTCCCACCTCATCCTGTCCTGTAGTTGCCAATTATAAGCACACACCACCAAGCCAGTCTGATAAGGGATTCCTGTTAAACAATTACATTCTTTTGCCCAGCACTTTTTTTTTTTTTTTTTTTTTTTGGGTGGTGCTGGGTATTAAACTCAGGACCTCCTCCATTCATTCTAGTCAAGTATTTTGAGCTACATCCCCAATCCCTGTCTGCTTTTTATGAGTCATGTCAGAGCCCACCCAAATCTCTGTCTGGTGTGATCATAAACTATTATAATCCCAGCACTCAGGAGGTAAAAAGTTTGCTAACTGGAGGCCAGCCTAGGACATACAGCAAGACTGTTTAAAAGCCTAAAACCTAAGCAAGCAAGAGCAAACAAACAAAAGCAGCACATCTTACCCTCTTCTCGCCAGGTGCCAGGCATGCATATGCACATAGACATGACTACACCCAAACTACAAGTACACATAAAGTGAAATAAATAACTATTTGTTTCAATTAAAAGACAACCACTTCTGGTTTTGCAGGAAGAACCTTACAGAGAAATACTGCTCAGCTTCAAGCTGGTCTTGTAGCTCCTTCATCTGCCCATCTGCATCCTGCCGCTCTCTGTGAACATAGAGGGTCCAAGTTTTTAGTAAAGTATACACATTTAAACCCAGCTACTCTGCAAAGAACTCTTGCAATCAAGTCACATTCATGCTTGCACTAACTTCACCACTGCCTTCCAAACTCTTTGTCTGTGCAGGCCTGGTGGCAGAGCCTGTAACCTCAGCAACTGAAAGGCTGAGGCAAGAGGGATAGTGAGTTCAAAGTCAGCCTAGAGAATTTCATGAGACCATGTATTAAGAAAACAAAACAAAAATCCAAAAAACTGGAAGTCAGGTGTGGTATCTTGTATGTGTAATCTTAGCACCCTGGAGACTGAGGAAAGACTGGGAAGTTGTTGCAAGTCAGGGATATATGGAGACTATAAAAAGTTACAACAACAAAACATTTTTAACAATAAAACAAAACAAAAATCAAAAACAAAGCAGAGAGAAAGAGAGAGAACTAATTTCTTCATCACTGTATACAGGCTTTTCCTAAGATTGTATGTCATATCATGTCATTAATCCAACATCTAATTCAGTGTGTGCCTATATTTTCAGCTTTATTTTACTTTCATATTGCTATATAAATGGGCTCTGGAATCCCAATCTGTTTTACACTCCCAAGTGTAGAGATTATAGGAATTATCACCACACCTGACTTTCATTTTAAATAAATACTATTTTATATACAAAATACACAAAACGTCTCAGAAGCTGTTAAACTGTCTGCACCAATTAACTTACTTTCGAAGTTCAGCATTTTGCTTTTCCAAGTTCATTTTCATTTCCATGAGATGATTGTTTTCTTGCTTTATCTGCTTTTCTGACATTTTTAGGGTGTTAACTTGCTGGGTCTGCATCTTCAGGTCATTTTGCATAAGGCAACGTTTCTGAGTTTCCTGCTCTATTTTTAATGTCAAATTTCTAACCTAAAAAAGTAAATTGTATACTTGGTATTTATGTAAATTATTCTGGTTTTTCTCAAGAACAATGCTTTTCTTATTCGTGTCACATTAAAATATAAATAACATTTCTAATATTGTTAAATAAAAAATAACATTTAAGGTATAACTAACTTTCAAATTATTCAATTATGACTGATTTACTCTATCAACAAAATCCACTAACACCAACAGATTCTATACAATATTACAAGAAAAGGAAATTAAATAATGCAGTCACCATTAAACATCCTCAAAAAAAACTTGTTTCTTATTGGCTCATTCTTTTTACTTGGTGTAAGTCACACTCACATCCTCATTCAGCACATCTTTCTGCTTCAATAGCTCGTTTAGTTTCTGCTGGGACTGTTTGAGGTCACAGTCTAATATGGAGCATTTTTTCTCCGCCTCCAGGAGCAGGTTCTCCACTCTCTGCTTTAAAGACCTTTCTTCCAATAGCTTCTTCTCCATCTCTGTTACAATGAAAGTGGACACAACTATGAGTCTCAAATGTAAGTATTTTAATTAAGAGTGCACTGTCCTGTATTGTTATTTGTTTCTAACTGAACATTTTTATACTTCAAATATATCTGAAATATGAATTTTAGACTAGAAAACTGGGAGTTTCATTTGTGCAGTATAAAATGTACCATACTATGTGTGAAACTACATCTAATCTAATGGAAAAAAGATGATCCTGTTTTTGTGGCTCTATAAGACATTGGCATCTTTCAATAAAAGTGTGACTATTTTTGCCTGGAAGCATTCCAGACAGATTCCATGACTTCTCTCTTCATATTAATACATTATTACACAGGTGTTAGAAATTATGTTTGGGGAGATAGACCATGACTTCTTTTTTCATATTAATGCATTACTACATAGGTGTTGGAAATAATGTTTGGGGAGATAGACTCAGGAGCCAAACTTTCTGAGCTTAACTTGGCTCTGCAGTATACTAATTGTTTGGGCAGGTAAATTAATTTCTTTGGACTTAATTTTTCTCCATCTAGGAGAGTAATGGTATTTAACCTCTAGCATATGGCAACAAAGTTTTGAGGGACTTAAAATATTGGGACTTAAAATATTGCCAGGTATATGGCAGGCACTAGCAAGTGCTCATTAATACTTAGTTCTTGTTTGATGTTCTAAAGAATTAATATGTCATAAGAGAAAATGGGATAAAGCTATGAATAATCAGCTTAGTAGGACTAAAGTGACCTTTGTTTTAAGTTACACTTTCCTTCATTTTTCTAAATGATTTGCAAAAAACCTAACATATTGATCGGAAAAACAATCCTTTAAAACCACTTTTTTTTTTTTTTCAATTAAGGTGATCAACAAAGTATACCCCTAACCAAGGAAGTTCAATTTTAAAATTAAGTTTTAGTTTATCTTTTGATTAGTGTTTCCGTTCATATCCAAGTAGGATTCCTCTGTCTTCTCACACCTAATGTTTAACATCCAACTATCATTTACAAAGTTTCATTAGATGAGGATGAAATCCATTAATTTTTAGGGTTTTTTTATTTATTTAAAGTGTTTGCATGTTCACATGTGTATAGAAGCTTAGAGCTGATTTTGGGTATTTTCCTTGTTTGCTCTCCACTCTATATACTATGACAGGGTTTCTGAGGGGGGAGGGTAAATGTGGAACCCACTAATTCTGGCTTGCCCCAGGGACTCCTGCTCTCTGTCCTGAGTGCTGGGATTACAGGTTGCTTCCATTCCTGCCTAGATTTTACAAGGGCTCATTCATGCACAGCAAGTACTTTACCCATCAAACCAACTCCTTGGCCACAATTGAAAATATTTAATGAAGGGTCTTTAAAAGTGTGTACAGCTAAATGAAGCATTATTTACATTCTACTAAGTAGATGGTATTTCTAATTATTTTACATGTATAGTAACACTTGATTTTTACAGACTAACAATACCATCATTATCCCTTTACAAAGAAATAGACAAGGTCATACTGGAAATAATTACTTGTTCAAGCCATGTTCTTAATTTATGGAGGTAATAACATATAGTAGAAAGAGCAAGAATTTTAGATCCAGGCTTGAATGACATCTATAATATTTAAGTGTTGTGTGCCTATGTATAAAATATAAGAAGTCATCACTTATCCACATGTATTAGTGTTCCGAGTCACCACTAAAAACAATTAAAAGTTTATTGAATTGTTTAATTTTTGTCAGTTTGGAAAATAATAAAAAATAAATGCATTCATGGCACATGGCTTTAATCCCAGCACTTAGGAGACAGGGGCAGCTGGATCTCTATGAGTTTGAGGCTAGTCTGGTCTACAAAGTGAGGTCCAGGATAGCCAGGGCTACACAGAGAGCCACCACTACTCAGCTGTACAAAATGATATTGAGAGGCAAAGCTGGAAGAATGAATGAAGGTCCCACAGATGGTAGGACTGGGAAAGCCTGTAGATGGAGGGATGGATCAAAGCCTCACAGGTGGTAGGACTGAGGTAAGGCTGTATGAGTTTTTCAGCTGACAAAACAGATCTATATTCCAATTGTGGTAGTGGTTACAAAAATCTACATCCTATGTCAAAACTCATAGAACTGGGTAAACACAAAAGGTCAATGTCACCATATGCTAATTTAAAAAATAAAAACAATTAAAAGTAAGCAAAAAAAAAACATTCGTTTACACAATAAGTATGCATATGTTCAATTAAAAAAACACGTATTATTGATGTAGAGAATAGAAAAAGCACAAGAAGACTTACCGAGGTGGTTAGACATTCTATATCTTGCTTGGTTGTAGCTATGAGTGTAAAACCAACATCAAACTATTGATACTTTATTGCATATAAATTACACCTCAAAACAACTTAATTTTCTTCTAAGCCATAGACAAGGAAATATATACTCCATTAATTTTTTTAAAGGATTTATTTATTTATTATATATACACAATGTTCTGCCTGCAAGTATGCTTGCACACCAGAAGAGGGCACCAGATCTTATTACAGATGGCTGTTAGCCACTATGTGGTTGCTGGGAGTTGAACTCGGGACCTCTGGAAGAGCAGCCAGTGCTCTTAACCTCTGAGTCATCTCTCCAGCCCATAATCTATTAACTTAATCTCTTCAGATATGAGCGTTCTAAACAAAGGCTCTGTTTTGTTTCTCTTTTGTTTTGTTGAGACAGGGTCTCAATGTGTGGCCCCAGCTGAGACCTGCTTGCTTCTGCCTCCTGAGTGCTGGGATTAAAGAAATGCACCACTGTTCATGACTTCTCTCATTTCTTCTTCTTCTTTTTTTTTTTTAATGCTTATTTATTTTTATTTGCATTGATGTTTTGCTTGCATGTATGTCTATGTGAGGCTGTCAGATCTTGGTGTTATGGACAGCTGTGAGCTGCCATGTGGGTGCTGGGAATTGAACTCGGGTCCTCTGGAAGAGTAGTCAGTGCCCTTAACCATTGAGCCATCTCTCCAGCCCAGACTTCTTTCATTTCTTATTACCCTGAATTAGTGCTTTAAGCTAAGTGTAATAAGGAAATCTAAATGTTAATTATATTTAAAGAATGAAAGACTACTTCTAAGTTGTTTGTAATATTCTGCCTCAGTAAGAAGTGAAATTTCTGATCCAGAGTTTTAAGACTTAGATAAAAATATTTTCAAGTATTGAATGTTTCTGGAATTTGAAATCCACTTTTTAAATAGTTAAAAAACAAACTTAAGCCAAGATAACTCTAATGCAAAGGTTGTTCTGTGATATAGTTTTAATAAAATCTGACTGGCATCTTTAACATGTCAGAGTTCAAAATACTCAGTGAGCTAACTAGTTCAGTGGTTCTCAATCTGTGGGCCATGACCCTTTAGGATAAAATAACCCTTTCGCAGGGATCACTTAAGACATTGGAAAACACAGATATTTGCACTATGATTCATAAATTAGTTATGAAGTAGCAACAAAATAATTTTATAGTTGGAGGTCACCATAACATGAGGAACTAAAGGTTGAAGCATTAGGAAGGGTGAGAACCACTGCTCTAGCTAGACCAACTATTTATTATGTAAGTTTTGGTCTTACATAACTACTTTTGTAACACAGCCAGGGAAATGTCAAACTACAGTAAATACTATGTCAAAGGACCTCTCTCCCAAATATCAGTACAGAATACCACATTATACACCTTATACACATCGATAGCACTGAAACATCACTTTCTTTTCAGACCTAAAAATATAGTAGAATGATTTTGTATGTGGGCTTTAACATTTTTAAAAAATTGTTACAATGATATAAAGGTTAAAAAAAGTATATGAAGCTTCATTGATAATTTTCTTCCTTTCAGTTCCCAATACTCAGCAATATAAATAAATATTATCTTTAATAAAAGCAAAGATTGACTCTAGAATCAACTCTCGGAAAATGTTCTGGGAACACACCTCACAATGCATACCTTTCATGGCTTCTGACTTTGCTTCTTCGATGGATTCGTAGATCTTGTTTTTGTCTGCCAGCCGTGCTTTTGTGGTCTTGTGCTCCGCTTCTTCTTGCTCTAAACTCTGCTGTATCACCTTCAGTTGGTATGTCATATCTATTTCCATGTTGCTCTTCTCCTATATAACATTGTCGATGGTGATTATTAACAGAATTCTAAGAACTCTTTAAAATTGCTTTTAAGCAGTCTCAGTAAGAATGTTCGGTATCTTCCTTCCTTTTTATACCAGAGTTTCTTGTAACATACATACCCACCAGCCTCTGCCACTCTGTTCAAAAGCCTGAACTGAGCCTGTTTCATTTCAGTGAAGTGAGCAGAATGCTACTCTCACCGTACAATACTTCTCGAGCTCTCTCATTCTGAATCTCTATCTGCAGCCCTGACACCCCCCCCCCACTGACAATGTTGACAATGTATTCCCTGACTCTCCCTAACTAGTTCTCACCTCCCTGACACTCTGAAGGTTCCCCAGCTGCCTCTCAGAGGCTAGTTTTACTCTTTTTTCAATTATCATTTTATTTTAAATGTGTTTGTGTGTTGCTTCTATATATGTATGTTCACCATGAGTGTGCCTGATACCCATGTGACAGAAGAAGGTGGCAGATCCCCTGGAACTGGAGTTACAGATAGTTATGAGCCACCTTGTGAGGGCTAGACCAAATCTGGGTCCTCTGCAAGAAGAACAGGTACTCTCAAATGCTGAACTGTCTCTCCAGCTGCAGGCCTCTGGTGTCTTTAGACACAAGGCCCCTCTTCCTCAAGCATGATTTTTTAAACTTTAAAAATTACCTACTAGCCATGTGTGATGGTTATACCTTTAACAACAGCACTTGAGAGACAACAGCAGGCAGATCTCTAAAAGTTTGAAGCCAGCCTGGTCTACAAACAAAAAGCAAGCAAGCAATGTTTGCTTGATGGCGGTTGTGGCCCACATCTTTAATCTCTGCACTCAGTAGAGAGAAGGAGGGGGATCTCTGTAAGTTCAAGGTCAGCCTAGTCTACAGTGTGAATTCCTGGACAGCCAGGGCTTCACAGAGAAACTCTGTCTCAGAAATCAAAAACAAAACCAACCAAACAAACAAACAAAAAGTAAGGTTTGCAATCTAATTATATGAAACAACAACAAACCTCAAGATGTTCTACCATCCAGATAGTTGGTGTTTTTCTGTGATACTGGGATCGAACTTGGGGGTCTCAGACATGCTAACCAAGTACTTGACCACTGAACTACATGCCCAACCAGACATGTTCTAAGTTTGAAAGTCTTGGATAACAAGTCAACCTATTTTTTCCATATACCATATATGGCCAACAAAACCTGAAGTATTCTTTACCTTACCCCTAAAGGATTAGTTTGATGACTCAGAAATACTCTAGAAATACTAACTGAACAAACAAATCACGCTGTTACTGTTCCTGAGCCTCCAGCTAGAGTCTACCTCTTCTCCTGCCCAGCTCTCTCACATACCATGCCAGGCTCACTTTCTACACCTGAAAGGCATACTGTGTCCAAACAGCTAGCATTTCGTTTGCATACAACATATTACAATTACCTAGGGCAATGGTTCTCAACCTTTCTAATGCCGTTACCCTTTAATACAGTTCCTCATGCTGTGGAACTGTATCATAAATTATTCTTGTTGCTACTACGTAACTGTAATTTTGCTACTGCTATAAACTGTAATGTAAATATTTGTGTTTCTGATGGTATTAGGCCCTTGAAAGTGTTGTTCAACATCCCAAATGGGTCTTGAACCACAGATTGAAAACCATTGAGCTAGGGGTTAATATTACACCTTTTTTTTTTTTTTTTTTAAAGCCTAGAACTCACCAGGTAGCCCCAGCTAGTCTTGAACTCACAGAGATCCACCTGTCTGTCTTCCTAGTGCTGGAATCAAAGGTTTGTGTCACCATGACCAGCTTATTATCCCTTTTAAAATTATCTACCCGACTATAGTATTGAAAGCATCACTGTGTCCTAATATTTCTACTATAGAAAACATTAAATATTCAGATCAATGAATAAACAAATGGAAGTAAAATATTAACAAGAAATAATCTGTGGCCTCACAGTATTAAAAAAATAAACAAATAAACCTCTGAATGTCATAAGTCATATATTTCCCCTTGGGTTTTCCAAGCGGGGTTTCTCTGCTTAACAGTCATGGCTAACCTGAAACTTGCTTTGTAGACCAGGCTGGCCTAGAACTCACAGAAATCTGTCTGCCTCTGCCTCCAAAGTGCTGGGATTAAAGGCATGCGCCACCACAACCCAGCATAAGTCATACTTTAATTTTGTATTATATTAATTTTTAAGCTATCCCAGTCAAAATTTGAATTTTCCTATATGGTATGAAATTCTCAAAGAATAAAATATATCTTAAAAAGTCTGAATTTCTGGGATTGGAGAGATGGCTCAGGGGTTAAGAACACTGGCTGCTCTTTCAGAGGTCATGCGTTCAATTCCCAGGAACAACTTGGTGGCTTACAACAATCTATAATAGATTATTCTGGCAGGTAGGATTACATGTACAGAACTCATACATAAAATATAAAAAGGTACAATTAAAATAAAAAGTCTGAATTTCTTCTGGGTCTCTAAAACAGCATCATTATATAAACTGAGTCTCTTCATGTAATGTAGCACACCAAAGGCTGTCTATATGGTATTAGTGTCATCCTTATTTATAGTCAGCTGAAATAGAATAGTCCATGTATCTGCGAAAATATTCTACCTAGTGAATGATTAATTACCCCTTTTCTCATCTAAAATTGCACTGTCCTCTTCTTATACACCAAGTGCAGTGTGCCATCCTTACTTTCTCACTGTCCTGTTGTCATACACAAAAGTGCACTGTGTCATGCTCACCTTCTCTAGGTCAGTTAGTTTCTCCTGCAGCTGTCTCTTCTCTTGCTCTACTTTGGTCAGCAAGGCTTTGCCGGTCTTCACATCTTCTTCCAGCCCAGATATTCTACCTAAAAATTCAAACATAGCTTAAAACAACATACTCAACCCAATCCCTTTTGGAACTGCAGGCAGTTAAGAACCTGCAGAACTGAACTTAGCAATATGTGCTCTTAAACAGTGAAGCTGTTTCTAGCCCCCAGCTCTAACTTTACTAACAAAATACTATATAAACAAACAAACAAACAAACAAAAAACACATAAAAAAACAAAATAAGCCAGGAGTGGTGGCACACGCCTTTAATCCCAGGTAGAGGCAGGCAGGTCTCTGAGTTTGAGAACTGCTTGGTCTACAGAGCGAGTTCCAGAGTCTCTAGGTCTACACACAGAAACCCTATCTTGAAAAACAAAACACAGTAAAACAAAACAAAACAACAACAAAAAAAAAAACCAAAACAAACAAAAAGCCCCAGGTTACTGTAGTACATTATTCATCTAAAGTTACTTCAAAATCATGAATTATCTAAAATCAAATCAAATACAACCACTGCTTTTATACCTTGTAAATCATGAATTATCTCTGATCCATGGGTCCGGTCCCTTCTTTCAGATTCTAGAGCTGATTGAAGATTGATAAATTCTTTTTCAAGCTTTAATTTGGCAGTCTCAAGCAAGCAGTTTTTATCTTGTAGATCTCTATTGTTAGATTCCAGCTGCTGAATCTGTTTGGAACTTTCTGCCTGCGTTTTTCTTAACCTTGCTGCAGTGTCAGACTCTGTTCGCAGCAAAGCATTAGCTTCATCCAGCTGTTATCCAATTCAAAAGAAAGCAGATAACCACAGATGTATCGTAAGAAACAACATAGTATATCAATTTATTATCTTGCTACAGAGTACTTAAATAAAGACTCCAAGTATCATCCTCTTAATTATTAGAGCTAAGGGTTTGGCAACAGTGCAGTCAGAACTAACAGGTGTGGACAGACTCAGCACTCCACACAGACCACCTACCTGTTTCTGGAGCTGATTGACCTTCTCAGTGGATATCTGAGAGCTCTGGTTTCTTTTCTTCAAATCTTCAAGTTGATCTTTTAAGCTGTTAACTATGAAACAAAGCATTTTAGTAGCAAGCTTCAATACAGCATAGACATTCAATATTTCTTAAACATTTATTATTTCATATCACAAACCATCATTTTCCAAATTCCGTTTCTTGTCAGCTTCATGATCAGCTTTCCGCTGATACTCTGCATTTTTGTGCTGAAGAAGTGCCTTTTCTCTTTCCAACTGTCTCAGTGCTGACTCCACGTTTTTCCTAAAGGTAATCTGAAATAACAATTAACATAATCATCAAAAGGAAATGGGCAGAGAAGTCAGATCAAAGCCCATCAGTAATACCAAACACATAAAAAGAGACCTAAAAGGGTTTTGTTAAAATTAAAAAAAAATTATGTGCCTCATGTTTGCAAAGTAGCATACTACAATGAAATAACCAAAATTAAAATAAATATTTAATTTATTATAATATTAATAAACAAGCTCTTTTTAATTACAATTGTTTAATTACTTATTTAATTAATAAACAAGTGAAACTTCCTATCACTAATGAACCATCACTATTTGATCCCAGGGACCTAAAATGGTATTAATAGCAATACTTTAAAAAAAAAAATGAATTACTTCCTTTATTTAAAGCATACCAGTCATTTAAATAATCATATAAAAGCAAATTTTTAAAATTAATTTTTAAGTTAGTATACAAAGTAATAGTTTCATTATGACATTAACATACATATATACCATCATATTTTTTAAAAAAAAAAAACTTGAAATACCTACACTAAATTAACTCAAATTGCCAAAGCAAGCCTAGGTAACAGAAATCACCCTGCAGTGATTTCCATCTTGTTCATTTACGACATGGGTAGGTTTTACTTGTGTGTACTGCATGCCACTCTGAGAACTCTGTAGCTAAGTGGGTATCAAACACTTTTACTAACAAAAATGCTAATAAAGTATAGGAAAATTTTACCTCTTCTTCTAGCTCCTTTGCTGTTTTCTCTAGGCGAGTATTAATAGATCTAAAGAATTTTAGAAAGAAGCAGTAAATAGAATAATTCTAGTTTAAGTAAAAAAATAGTCTATTCATTGAAAAAGCACTTATATAATAATGTGCCCTTTTCCACTTTCAGTCCTGTGTTTACACTTCAATTTTAAAAGCACTGCTCGCAGCATACTTGCACTTCTGCTCCAGCTCCTCCTTGGCTTGCAGCTCACTGCTAAGGTGTTCTTCTAGTACATACAATTTTTTCTGAATCTGTCAAGAAATTATAAGAAATTGTAAGTGTTGGTAACAAAGATGAGAGGCTTCAAGAAAACAATGTTCACTATTTGCATTTCTACTTGCACACCTCTCTGTAAGAGCACAGGATTGGTGCCTGCTAGTGAACCCTCTGACTCAGAGGGAAAGGGCCCTCACCTCCTTCTCTCTTCTTCACAGTACACATATACATATGAACACATTTACAGTAATAAACTCTTTGTGATTTCCTACACAGTGATAGGAACATTACTACGATTAATGAATTGAGTAAATGATAGCTAATTCTATTTCAAATCCTTTTTATTAGCTGTTTTAAGCAAGTTAAAATGTTAAAAAACTACTAAATAACACATTTGAAATATTCCTTTTTTAAAAAAAATATTTACTATCTTTTTACATGCGTGTGTGTACCTGCATGGGTACATCTGTGCAGGAGCTCTTGGAGGCCAAAGGAGGGCATCAGATCCTTTCCAACTTAAGCTACCATGTGGGTATGTGGGTGCTGGGAATTGAATATAGGTTCTCTACAAGGGCAATAAGCACTCTTAACTACTGAGCTATCTTCCAGCACCAAAAAGTTTTCTCGTTGTTTGGAGACAGGATCTCACTACTATGTAGCCAAGCTAGCCTTCAACTGACAGATCCGCCTGCCTCTGCTTCTGAGTGATAGAACTAAAGGTGTGTCCACCTACACCTTCCTTCTTTTTTCATTTTAAGAATTTAACTTTTTGAGCTCCTATGGTGCCCTGGGTGCAGTATCAGGCACTTAACAAGTATTGTCCCATACTTTAACAGGAATAAAATGCATAAAAAAATGTCTCCTAGGTGTGGTGGCACATGACTTTACACCACCCAGGAGGCAGAGCAAGAAGCATTCCTGGGAGTTCAAGGCCAGCCTGATCTACACACTGAGTTCCAAGCCTCAAAATAAGAACAACAATGGCAGTAGTGTTCTATCCACTTAATTGAAATTCAACAAGGTGGAATACTCAGGTCAAGGCAGGTACACAAAGCCAAGGTTCTAATGAGTATGTTCCCTAGGTTTCTTAAATATTTCATTTATCTTAAAAACAATAGGCAATTGAAAAACTCCTCTAGTGTCCTAACACAAGTAGAGGCTAAGAGCTCAGGAAATGGCTCTGCCAGTGAGCTGCTTACTGCATAAGCATGAGAATCTGAGTCTGGATCCCTACCATATACAGGAAAGTCGGGCATGCTAGTCTCCGGCACTGGAAAGGCTGAGGCAGGGAGATGCCAACCTAGTCTAGAGGGTGAGCTCCAGGTCAGCTAAGTCTACAAAGTGAGACTCAACTCCAAAGAAAACCAACCAAATGAAACAACAACAAAATCAAAGTCATAGAGAGGATTGAATCTCTAACTCCAGTACTGAGGGAAGGAGAATTTGGGGAAAGTGTAGCAGAGACAAGATCTGTGGGGCTTGCTGGCCAGGCAGTTTGGCATTAATTAATCTCTGAGCTGCAAGTATATTGAAACTCTTTCCCCCCTGCAAAAAAAAAAAAAAAAAAAAAAAAAAAAAAAAACCAAGTGTGGCGCATATGGAGGAAGGCACTGACTACAGGCCTCCACACAAGTGTATACATATAAACACATCCAATCATGGTCACACACACTAAACATGTAAGTAAAGTCAGCCATCTTTATCCTCTTCAGTACATACACACAGACCACTTTCCAAACAATAGTATTCTTTGTTATTTTTTTCTTTTAAAGAAAACACAGGCTAATGAGTGAGTCAAGATAAGTACTTCTGGATGCTGTAATAATCAAAACATACTATTACATGTCCTTCATAAATAAAAACAAAAAATGACATAACTCATTTTAAACATTAGATTTGTAAGAAAAATAATAAAAGGGTACTTGGCAGAAAAAAGGATGGGAAGTCTCTTGGGCAGACGCAGTACTCCAAATGGGAAGCAGACTATGACTAGATTAAAACATGTGTTTTTCTCCTTTTCAGTGTATTTGACAACGTACCTCTTGACTTTCCTATTCGGAAAAAAGAGAGAACATTTCAATACTTGTTACATTTTTATAAAAGCCCTATACTGTTTGTCATTCCAAAATTATCCAACAGACCTTACTACCTTTCACTAAGTTTGAAGAAAAATTAGCATTGTAACTTACACTTTTATGTGTATGATTTAGCTTTGTACGCAGTTACAAGATAGTTTAACATTTTGATTGACAGCTCTTTATATAAATACATTAGTAAACAGGAACTCAGAAGCTGAATCACTCCCCGACTTCTACAACTCATTTGTTTAATATGTGTACCCTTTTATAGCATTAAGATCATAACATCTAACTGGTATCAGAGTTATTTATAAATCTATCACTCTTGCTACTAAATGAAGCTGGAAAAACATACTGACATAAATGAATTACTTCAAAGTTGTGCTGCACTCAACACTTTACACTTAAAGAATGGTATTTCACGACTCACAAAGAAATATCATGTAAAATTTAAAAAGCCAGTGGTGTGGTGGGGCTGGAGAGATGGTCCACCAGTTAAGGGCACTAGCTGTTCCTCAGAGGATCTAGTTTCAGTTCCCAGAACCCACTCGTTAGAACTGTCTGTAACTCCAGTGTCAGAGACTCCAACACTTCTTCTGGTTCCCACTCACATTGTATGCACATAATGAACAGACATAAATACAGGCAAAACACTCATACACAAATAATAGAAATTAAAGTAATTTTTTAAATCTAAGTATTTGAACATGTAACTGAAGTAAAAAAAAAAACAGCAAAAATGTATACATACTTCACTTTTCCTTGTTTGTATTGCATCATTTTCTCTACAAGATGGAGAGTCACTTAATAACCTGGAAAGACGGAAGGAAAAAATTTTCGCATTTCACCTTATTTCAGCTCTTACTTGAACATTCTAGGTGCAACACTTAATTCTGCTGCTGGTCAGTCACACCTCCCTGCCTCTGCACAGGAGGCACCCAAGTCTTAACTCTGTTAGGACTAGCACCAATGCATGGACCTCTTAGTCCCACTTGCATTTCTACAATTATTATATTCCACTGTTTCTTTTAGAAAGGAACATCTCTTCTTTTTGGCAAAGATAACACAACAGCTCGATGTTGTAATTTCTCTTTCGGTTGTGTCCTTTCCACCATCTATAAACATGCATAAGTTTCTTTTATCCCTGACACTCTTTTTAAAAAGACATACATTCTTTAATTTTGTATATATAGGTGTTTTGTCTGAACATTTGTCTGTGCACCACAGAGGAGGGCATCAGATCCCCTGGAATTGGAATTACAGATGGTGCTGAGCTGCCATATGGGTTCTTATAATCAAACCTAGGCCCTCTGGAAGAACAGTCAACCTCTTAACTACTGCCCAAGTCTAGTACCCTTCTTTTGCTCAGAACTTTAAAGTCTTAAAACGTCATTATTAGGAAGTCTTAAAACGTCATTATTAGACCAACCCATCTTCCTTAGCCTAAGCTTTTCCTACTTTTGTTATCTCGTCCCAGAAGCAGCTCAAACCTGAACAACTGTGACAGCTATCACTCTCAGCATTACATGTGGGTGTACCAAGAAATTTCTCAAACACTTTTAACATTTGATTCCAGTATTTAACAGTTTTCAGTGGCTCCTCTTTGCTTACTAGTCAAAATTTCCTCATCAGAACATCCACTGGGATAATCTTTTTAAAGGTAGATATTATATTTTACCTTTATAATTCTGATTCTCATATATCCTTCATGAGATAATAAACTCCATCAAAACAAGTATTTGTTCTTACTGCCTATCTTCCAAAGAATATAGGACAGTTCCTTTTAATCATTTGTAAATAAATAAAATGTAACATTCAACCATCAAATAATGAAATAAAGTTAAAAGTAGTTTAGACAGTCCATTAGGCAATAACCTTACAGCTAGGCTCTGATAATAAATTTTAATAAATAAATCACGTACAAATTCTCTCTGAAGTAGGTAAATCCTATAAAAGGCAGTTGATTTCCCACAAAAGCTTTTGGGATTGGGAAGGTCTCTACATCTCCTTTGTCGTCCTCAATGTCATCAAAGTTGCTGCTGTCTATGTCACTGCTGAGCTCAGGCACCACTGGAGCTGCCGCTGAGAGGAGACAAAGTATCATTTCACTCACAGCAAAGCAAGACCAACTAATCTTTGTGATATATCATTTTATACAAAAATCTAACAACATACCTTCCATCTGCCATCTCATAGAATTAACACAGTGTAATATATTACTCTATTAGAGCTGCTTTAAATACAGGCAAATACATCAAACAAGGAGGGTTTTTTTGTATTACCCTAGAAACTAAAAATTACAAGTAGCAATAACATACATGTATTATAGAGGATCCTCAGTTTTCAACATTTTTGGTTTGTTTGCTTGTTTGTTTGTTTTTCAACAGGGCTTCTCTGTGTAGTCTGGTTGTCTTGGAACTATAGACCAGGCTGGCCTTGAACTCCCAGAGATCTCTGAGTGCTGGGATTAAAGGTGTGTGCCACCACTGCCTAACTTAGTTTTCTACACTTTTTAAGCAGAAATATTTCTTACTCTTCAAACAAATCAACATTATACACATAAAAGTAAATTACTATGTTTTATCAGAATATGGTCTTAACAAGTAGCTAATTTTTCAACTTAAGTACTCAAAGGATTACATTTCAGTTGAGCGCTGGTGGTGCACGCCTTTAATCCCAACACTTGGGAGGCAGATGCAGGAGGATCAATGTAAATTCAAGGCCAGCCAGGTCTACAAAGAGAATTAGTTTCAGGACAGGCTTCAAAGCTACACGGAGAAACCCTGTCTTGAAAAGCCAAAAATGGAAGAAAAAAAAAAAAAAAAAAAAAAGGGAATTTCAGGTGGTGGCTGGAGAGATGGCTCAGAGCACTAGCTGCTCTTCCAGAGAGCCTGGGTTCAATTCCCAGCACCTATGTGGCAGCTCATACCTATCTGTAACTCCTGTTCCACTGGATCCAATGCCCTCAGACAGGTATACATGCAGGCAAAACAACAATGTACATAATTTATCTTTTTAAAAATATTTAAAAAAAAGGACTATACTTCATGATTGAGATTATAAAAATGTCTAATTATGAAATGTATAATCTTCATTACAAAAATAGTTGGGAAATGTTGCTTTAAAAATGCACACTAGTTTACTAAAAGAGAGATGAACTATTTAGTTACAAATTTTGCCACAGGAAAAGCTGATCTCTCAATTTAACTGAGTTATCACACACTATAGCACACACATACTATTTCACAAGCAGAAATCAATTTATAAGATTCAAACTGTGTTAAGGTGGACAGCTTGGATGGACTGACTTACTCTCTCTTATGTTTTCCCAATTCCACTGGTCATTCTTAAAGAAAGGATGTTGTTTGATTTCTTCTACCCCATTTCTTCCAAGTCGTACCTCCCTAAACAATGCAGTTAAAGATTATATTATGAAAAATAATAATAATAATTTTTTAGATTTTTACCAAAGGATCATACATTGAAATGCTTTTATTAAAAGTTTCAGCTTAAATATTTCTCAAAAATAAGCTATGTGTCTGACCTATAGACAGATTAAAGAGGTATAATGATGTATAGTGCAGAGTGAACTATAAAGGAAATAAACTCTACTTCCATTGGCTCTGCTGTCAATCAAAAGTACATACAATAGGTAAAAACTTCCCTCTGCACATGTCAAATTGCATGGCCCACTGACCTCAGCTCAGGACAACTTTGGGCAAAGCATAATTCAGGCTGCTCTCATAGGAGCACCAGTTAAAACTCTTTCTTCCTCTTAAAAAGAACTAATCATATTTACTACTAGAAACTCTCTCCATTTAAATTGAAATCATCACTCTGAATAAAATGAAAAAGGTTATTAAGAATTCCTTTAACTCTCCTAGAACATTCATTAAAACTGGTGAATTCTCAGTTTGTACCCCATATTATGAGATCCTTACCAACTCTACCAAACATTCCTCAGGTTATATTTTATCAATATTGGCCCATCATCAAACATATAACTAACAAAAGTAAACAGTTCTGTTCAACAAATGACTAGAGAAACCAAGGAAAAATCAATAGCTTCCTTACTCTTTCTAAAGCAACTTTCATACCTTTGTTCGTCTATTTTGTGTTTTGGTTTTTTTAAATCATAGAATTCCCAGCACAGATTAAACAGTCATAAGGAAGCACATCCATACTAAACAAACAGATCTTTTTTAGGGATGGGGGTAAGGCAACATCTCACTCTGTAGACCAGACTAACCTTGAACACAGAGCTCTCTCTGCCTGCTTTTGTCTTCTAGTGCTGGAATTAAAGGCGGGCACCACCTCAGCTACTTTTAAACAAACAATTCTTAAAATTATAAACTACCAAGCTGTCCTCTCAAAGTTACACAACCAAGAGTAATATGGATTACAACATTAGAGGATAAAATGTGAGACATAAATTTTATCTTTCAAATATATTCATTTATTAAATCATGTATGTATTTTTATAGACATGAAGATTAAGATATATATTAGATGATAATTAGGTTAGTATTCACAAAATGATAAATGTAACCCCACCAGGCTTAAGCTGTGGGGGGAGGAGGGAGCTTGGGGGGGAGGGCTAAACCAGAATTAAATGCAACTAGGATAACAAAGGAGGTTGATTTCCTATGTATATAAAGCAAACACACTTTTACTTCTGCAGATTACAAAAGTAAAAGGTTTCTCCACAAAGAAACTCTGTATATTTACCTGTCTGTTAAGAAGGCACAAATGAGATTCTTAGCATGTTTAGAAATCTCTGTATCTTCAGGGAAACACAGTGAATTTTTATGATCCATAATTTTGCTGTAGGTTCCTACAAGTGAATCTGCGTAAAATGGAGTGTCCCCTAAATTTTAATGAAAGACAGCAATGAGTGAAATAAAGAATTCAAGTTAAATACTTTTCATATAACATTTAAGTATGTTAAGTTTCATGCAAGTTCATCTTCTTGCATGAAAGAACAAATGGTCTATATGCCAAGAATCACAGTGGAAATGAACAGAACAAATACATTTAAAATGTAACCACACCAATGACCCTTGAAAAAATAAATTTGTTCTCTGAGCTTCCTCTAATTGAAATATTATATCTTGGGATCAGGTGTAGTGGTGCACATCTTTATTCCTGGCACTTGGGGGACAGAAGCAGGTAGATCCATGTGAGGCCAGCCTGATCTATATAATGAGTTCTAGGACAGCCAGAGCTACAATAACACTCTATCTCAAAACAAACAAACAAACAAATAAACAAAAAAGAAAAATTATATATTAACAACCTAACTGAAAATAATTTTGTAATTCTTCTCACTGTGATGAATTATACAGTGATTGTGCACACCTTAATCCCAGTACTCCAGAGGGGGTTAGGCAGATGGATCTTTTATGAATTCCAGGCCAGTCTGATTTACCTGAGACTGTGTCTGAAAAAAGGAAAGAAGAAAGGGGAAGAGAAGAAAGAGGAGGAAGAGGAGAGGAAGAGGAGGAAAAGGAAGAAGATGAAGAATATGTATTTGTTTATGTGCTGAGTTCCAGGGCAGCCAATGCTACTTAGAGAAATTGTGTCTCTAACAAATAAAAGCCTGAAAACATATACAAATAGTAAATAAAATACAGTTTACAATTCAATGGCATAACAAGATTACTAAAGAATGCTTTTAGTTATCTGTAACTATTAGAACAAATACTAAAATTTACTTAAATATTTACTCAACCATTTGAAATATTTATAATAACAAGATTATTAAGACACCTTGGGGCTAGTGAGATAGCTTAAGTGCCTAAGAGGATGCAGTGTTCTTGCAAAAACTCAGTTCCTAGCACCCATGCCAGGTGTTTAAAACCAACTGGTCTCCAGCTACAACAGATTCGATGCCTTTTTGTGTCCTCATTAACCATTTGTCAGACAGACAGACAGACAGACAGACACACACACACACACACACACACACACACACACACACACACGTAAATAAATCTTTGAAAAGAACAACCTTGTAAACTACTGGGGCTGACCTTGTAAACTAGTGGGACCAGATCGATGGCTTGGCAGTTAAGAAAATTGGCTGCATTTCCAGAGTTTGGTTCCCAACACCCATGCCACAGTTGCCTGAAACCCCAGCTATAGGGCATGAGATTAAAAGATTAGTGGAGGCCTACAAAAGCTGTAAATTTGTTCTTGCTCTAAAACTGCCTTAATTAAAAAAAAAAAAAAATCTGGTAATGAGTAGTGGCACATCTGCAATCTCAGCATAAAACAGGCTGAGTAATGGTAATGGGTTGAGTTTGAGGTCAGCATCAGCTACATAAAAATACTTAAAAAAAAAAAAAAAAAGCATCTACTAGAGAAAACTTCCTACCAACACACAGCATAATTTCTTTCCACGGTGTACTTCTTTTCAGTCACTGCACATCTTCTATCAAGTTCTACTTCCTTTACTCATTTACTTGCATGTGCATATGTGAGCATGTGCACGCATGCATGGGTCACATTCACAGGTGGAAATCAGAGAACAATTAGCAGGTATTGGTTCTCTTCTATCCTCACCTGCGTTCTAGAGATCAAACTCAGATTGTCAGGCTCGGCAGCCAGTACTTTTTACCCCTTAAGCCATCTTGACAGCTCTATATCAGGTTGTAATTCAGTCTTCAGAAATTCTAACCCCTCCTTTCAACACCACAATTCCTTTGCATTCTTCAGTTCTTAAATGGACTATAAGGTGTTGTGACTTACCCACTAGCATCTCAAAAAGGAAAACACCTACAGACCACCAATCACATTCTCGCCCATAGTAACCATCACCACCTTGGGATTTCAGAACTTCAGGTGATATGTAATCAGGAGTTCCAACTGCTGTATCGCAATGCACCATACCTGTCTGGGTAAACAGCAGAATAATAGAATGTCACTGTTGACCTGGATTCTGGACTCAGGAGATACACACACCACCAAATGCACAGAAATGTCTGGATCAGGGAGACCAGAAGTAAGTTTTCATCCATGGAAAAAGGAAAGGGGCTGGCAAGACTATGACAATAGACAACCTTTGTTATTTGTTTATTTATTACATTATAAAGTAAGGGGGTACAATATGTGATCATAATGACACTATATGGGGAAAACAAAAGACTTATTAAGAAAAAAGCAGAAGCCCTTACAATGGAGTTAAGAAGTGGTTCAGAGTTTATCAAGACAGACTGAAGAAACTTAAGAAACATTTAAACTAAAAGACCATCAAGGTTTGGTGCTTCTTAGTTTTATGTATTTCTAATCACATAGCTGTGTCATCAATATATTTGGCAAAGTGATTCAACACCTTTACCTGTGTTTGGGTTTGTCAGGTAGTAAGATATTTTCTATGAGTGCCTTCTTTTAAGATTGTGTATGTGTATAACGTGCACATGTTCATGTTTGTGTGCTTGTCAGAGGCCAATGCTGGTTACTGGCTAGACTAGCACCCAGCACAGCCCAGGGATCCTTCTGACTCTGGGTCTCTAGCACTAGTATTATAGGTATGTGCCTCCATGCTTGGCCTTTTGTGGGAGCTGGAGGTCTGAACTCGGATCCTCATGCTTGACAGGTGAGTGTCTTATCCACTGAGCCATTTCCCTAGTTCCTCAGTCATATTTTGTCAAAGATAAGAATCTTAAGACAGCCGAGTTTGAGTCTCAGTGACGCCTTACAAAATAAATACTTTTGTGGCACTATGATGAAGGGCATTCTCCCTTTGAAAATCATTGCTCTTATCCACAATTTTTGGCTGACATAATGTTTTCTTTAAAAATAAACATTTGAAAGAAGTACTTCATATTTTTATACTGTCTGACAGAGAAGTGGATACAGAACCAACATTTATGACAAGTCCTTGGCCTTGTTTAAAGAACTACTAAAAGGTAAACCAGAAACCAAAACAACTGACACACTTCCCTTTAGGGAATAATGAGGTGGTGGGGACAGGAGCAAGCTACCCTGCCTTGACCATATATTTTACATAGATAGAGGAAGTTTCACATACAAAAAAGTGAAAAGTTACCTGCCCCCATAACTACAGTGAATGTAGGGCGGAAAGGATGAATTAATTCAAGGAGGTTTAGAAAGCTAGTTATTATAGCAGGACATCTTTAAGCCAAAGAGCATTGTTAGAAAATCTATTCATCTCAGAAGGGGGGTCTAGCAATTATGAAGCAATTTTAAATGTATGCTAGAGTTACATAAACAAACAAAAAGCCTATAACTAGCTAACTAGAGTTTTACAAGAAGGAAAGAGGAAGACTAGCCTGGGTTCTGTGATATTAGGCTTCAAGCAGAGATATCAATGTGACACTTGACATACTATCTATTTATAGTGACAAAGACTCAACTGTACACATGTGACAACACTGGGTGCACATGACCCATGACCCCAGTTCTACCCTAACCGAGCCTGACACTTAACAGTGGCTGCAGATGACCCATGGCCCCAGCTCTACCCACCGACTGAGCCTGACACTTAACAGTGGGTATGCATGATCCATGCCTCCAGCTCTACCCTGAGCTGAAAGCCATGAGCAATGAGCTCATTTAGCACCTGTAGCTAAGTACTGTTCTCTAATAAAAGGAATTAAGAGTTTCTTGCAGTGACTCTAGGGCTGAAGAAAACACACACACACACACACACACACACACACACACACACACACACACACACACACATACACACACATACACACACTCTTCAGGCAAGTTTTAGTATTCTGTAGTGTCAAAACCAGACAATAACCAGTCAAATAAACTAAAGGGGACTCCTGAAAGCATACAGGGCCAACCTAAGGAGCCTTCATAAAGTAGCCAAGTTCCCACACATAAATAGAAAATGGTCCAGAATAGATAAACAACGTGAATCATTAAATTAAATAACATGAAAAATCACAACTACCAAGCTCCAAAATATTGTCAGGGGACAGCAAGAGGAGTTGTATCTCAAAAGGCTTCTATCACAAGCTAAGGAGCCTGAACTATAGTCAATCTGCTGCATCTACTGAAGAGGTCTGAGCTGGAGAACAAGGTAACTAGGCATTAATTTTCAAAAGTTTACTCAACATGACTTTGACTGGAGCTTGGGTAAAAGTGATTGGTGCGCATGAGTGAGGACCTGATCTTGGATTCCTAGCAACCAAGTAAAAAGCCAGGCATGACAGTACACGCCTGAAACTCCAGGCTGAAAGAGAGAAGTATCGTGGTGGAGACAGGAAGACCCCAGGGACATACTGGCTGGCCAGGTACAGTGAAAGACTCTGTTCAACATGGAAGGCTGGGGAGACGGCTCCATGAGTAGGAGTACTTGCTGAGCAAGCATAATGGGGGTGGAGGGGACGAGATCAGAGAGCAACAGCAAGAACAACATGGCAAAATATGCTTGCACTTGTAATCTCAGCACTCGGGATAGTGGGTGGGGGGAGGCAGATCCTGGGAGCTTACTCATTGGCCAGCCAGTCTAACTGAAATGGTACCACTGGGCTCCTAATGGAAGTGCACAGGTGTGTATACACACACACACACACACACACACACACACACACACACACACACACACACACACACACACACACACACACCCTACCTAAATAAAACGGTGGGGAGAAATAGAGGAAGACAACTGATAGCCACTTCCACACATGTCCTCATGAGCAAGCACCTGCACACATATGCCACACATACACCCAAGTTACTTTAAAAGTACTAAATTAAATGTTTTCTAAATATACTTGATATTTTGTCATTGACAAAATATAGATCAAGAGAGTTTATTGAAAACTTAAAACTGATCAACCAGAAGTCTTGGGGTTGGTCTTGTAAACAATTCAAAATGTCTCCCATGAAGGTAGAAAAGAAAAACAAACTCTCAAATTTTAAAAGTATTAAAAGGCCCTAAGACTGACTTAAAGAGATACCAGCCCTTCCGGTCCCTTTTGAGAATGAGAACTGAGCAACTGTGTCCTGCAAGGGTGCATCTATCTACCTCTTCCTGAGGTTCTTAGCCAGCACAGCACAGGTGTTACCCATCCTTGTGCTCCAACTAAACAGTTCAGGTGTTCAGACTCACACTTCATCTGCCCCTAACTGCACGAACCTGCCTAGCCGGATTCCCTGAGTTATTCCCTTGGGTACTAATTATTTTATTACAGATACATAATTTCTCTCTTTCTGTCACCTTTATTACTGACTGATTGATGTAGGACAAGAGACGCACACACAAGCAGACCACTTGCAGGAGCTGGTTTTCTCCTTTTACCATGTGAGTTCCAAGAAATAACCTCAGGTTATTAGGCTTGGTGGCCAATGCCTTTACCCACTGAGCCATCCCACTGGCTTAAACTATGTAGTTTCTTAACGACATACTAGCATTGCTCCTAAAATGTAGCACGTAATATCATTTTCATTGCTTTAAATGTACAATTTTAAGGAAAATAGAACTTTTCACAAGCAAACACAAGAAACATCAGATATTAAAAATTGAAGTCAGCTCTTCCCAGAGGGTTCAATTTCCAGCAACCACATGGTGGCTCACAACCATCTTCCAGTCCAGAGGCCTCTGCAGGCACCAGACTTCCTCAGACATAATGTAAGAGAAAGCAAAGATCACTGAAAAACTTTTCAGCATCTATACCTATATTGCTGACAGACTAAAAACTTGAAGGGGTACATAGTTTCTATCAATTTAATGTCTTTTTAAAGAAATTTCTGAAACAGAAAAGCCATTCTTTTAGATGCACACCACCAAGCCAGAGGCTAGATAGATTTGGCCACTGCGCTCTAGTCTGTCTCTGATGTAATGACAATAAAAAGGAAAGGCCAATAGTGACAGAGCTCAAACTTGGAATAACATTATTTATCTAATAATTACTAAAACTTTAAAAGTTCTGTGTACAAACAAGTATTTGCATGAGTGCATTGGTGGTGGTGATGGTAAAGGTGGCATTCTGGAAGATCATGAAAACCATATCAAAGGTGAAACTCAGTCCCCTGGAAAAACAGATTACTTCCTATTTACAAGCCACCTTCTAGCCAACTCTGCTCCATGAGGAACTAAAAGTACACACAGGGAAGGGCAAAATGTAAAATTACATTATGAAAACAAACCAGTATCATAATTAGCTTTTAAGTTAATGTTACTGAGCCAATTAATCATAAACTATCTAGTAACAAAATACCACATGAAATGATGACTCCATAGTTTCCTATTCAGAAGAGGTAGGTGGGATTCAGTGACTCATGACTTTCCTTATTTCATATCACCTTCTTTCCCAAAAGGAGGGGGGAAAAAAACGGCAATAATGATGGCAGAAGTACCCCTGAATTTTGTGGCCCAACTGTACATACCTAGACCATTACTTTGATTGGTAACAGACTCTTGTCACCATTCCATGAAGATGAACTGAAGACTGATTTAGCATTCAGCAAATCACTAGTAAAAGTATTTTACACCTAAATGATGGTTTTGTCTTGAAGTTGTTATACCATTTGTAAAACTACATAGTCCTGATTTGCATTCACCCATCCATACCCCACGACTAGCAAAAAGGCTCAGCAGGTAAAGGAACTTGCTGCACAAGCCAGGTGACCTGAGTGCATCTCCAGAAGCCATGTATCGGGGAAGGAGAACTGACTCCGCAGAGTTGTCTTCTGACCTCAACACGTACATCATGGCATGTATATGTACATTCTCTCTCTTTCATACACACAAACACAATAAATATGAATAAATCTGAAAACTAGAATTTTGTTTACTGGCTTACTTACTTCATCCATTTTCATACATGTGCCAAAATCTGCTAGTTTTAGATGTCCATGTTTATCCAAGAGCATGTTATCAGGCTTCACATCTCTGTGTATTAAGCCCATAGAGTGTATTGCATCCAGTGCAAGCACGACTTCAGCAGTATAAAACTTAGCCCATTTTTCAGGCACATCATAATTACTCATAAGGTTCACAAGGTCTCCACCTGGCATGTACTCCATCACCATGTACAGGTACCTGTCGTCTTGGAAGGCACAAAAGAGCTAGAAAAGGGGAAAGAATAAGATTATACTAAAAACAAACCCTACAACTATTATTGCCAGTGAAAAAATTGGACTACTTTGTAATTAAAACAGTTAAAATTTGTGACATCTCTTACTTCTGAGTCAGGCCCATTTAGTGAAAAAACAACAGAAGAGCAATTTTACATGGGTACTTTTCTTAGCAAACTATAAAGTATTCATAAAAGAATGTTTTCCTCTCATGGAAAACACAATGTAGGAAACTAAAAACATTGTTAAAAAGACATAATAGGAACAAAGGAAATATTAGCTTTCTGAAAACAAAAAGATACCAACTTAATAGCAGAAGAAGAAATAAGGCCCATTTCAACTTAAAAAAAAAAATGAGTAATTAGTAACAACACTTGGAAGAGAACTCTTTTCTATTCTCCATCCTTTTCTTCATGACATGCAGCAAGCTGCACTGTCACCTGCTCCCAGGCTACAGTGTATTGCTACCAAACCCCAGAAACATAGAGCAACCATAACTACCAAGAAAGGGTATCTGTACAGCACGCCCCCCCCCCTCCGCAAAGCAGGCAAAAAAAAAAAAAAAAAAAAAAACAGCACCCAGAGATAACTTCAAAAATCAAGAGAACCTTTCTTTCTCAGTAAGAATCCAGTCAGCAAAGTTAAAGATAAAAAGATGCCAACAGACAGAATGGTTAATTAGAAAATGCCAATGAACACACTAATACGGAAACAATTAGGTTTAAGGCTAAAAGTGGGACACTTTAGTGCTCCTCTTTTTCCTTCTTTTTGAGACAAGGTCTGCTTATGTAGCACAAATAGAACTCCAACAGAAAGAATCCCTTTGTGAAGCCTCCCAAGTGCTAGGATAGCAGCTGTGTCCCCACACCAGCATTAACTAGCAATTTTTACTCAAACAAATTATCACGGCTCACAATTTGCCACACACACAAATATTAGTTTGAACTGGCTGAAATTTTTAAACAATGGCTTCAATTAGCCAAATAAAAACAAGAAGAGGTTTAAGACTCAATCTCATTTTTAATTTTATTTTATGTACTTGGGTGTTCTGCTGACATGTATTTAAGTACACTACATGAGTGTTCCCAGTATCTACAAAGGCCAGAGGAGGGTTGGATCAATTAGAACTTAAGTTACAGATGTTTCTAAGGTACCATGTAGGTGCTGGTCAAACACGTGTCCTCTGGAAGAGCACCCTGGCTCTTAACTGATGAGCTTCCTTTACAGCTCCCATCAACATCATTTCTAAAAACAGTATTAATAACCAGGTCATCTACATGGTCAAAAGAAAAAAATCTCTGCCAGGTGGTAGGGCATACGTTTCAATCCCCAGCACTCAGGAGGCAGAGGCAGGCAGATCTCTGTGAGTTCCAGGCCAGCCTGATCTACAGAGCAAGTTCCAGTACAGCCAAAGCTGTTAACACAGAGAAACCCTGTCTTGAAAACAAACAAAACCATCTCCACACTGGCTCTTCCAAGCAAAGTATGACACTCCAGCTCATTTAAGCTCTTCAGAATACACACTGGTATGTGGGTATTCTTACTCATCATGCATGTAGATTTGGATGCTGGAGTTAAGCATAACAAAAAAAGGACGTGAATATCAAGTCAGTTCTCTAATCTGTAGTCAGTAACAAGGTGGAACCAAGAGCACTAATAACATCATATATTACAGAGAAACAGATACGGTGCATTGGCTATTTAAGATGTTTACTGTAGAAAACTTTTCTCTGAGTTTAAGATAGGGTCTAACTAACTCCAGTTTGTACAATTCCACCCAATGACAAGATGAAATCACTATGCTCCTATTGTATAAATGTCAAGGAAAGGGTGGCACAGAATGCTATGCTGGCTAATCACACTAAATCTTCATATAAAGCAATTAAGAAAGAGTTTCCAGTAATAGTTTTTATAACCAACTTAAGTAATCACTGCATGCCACGACTCTGCAGATATATTATTGAGGAACACTAAACAAGCATACTCAATCAGATCTAATAAAAAACTATAGCATTTTTACTATGTGAACAAAGCATAGGAATATTTAACACACAAAACACTCTTCTGAATAGAAAAACAAAAAAAAAAAAAAACCCAGACTTATAAAAGTTAGCATGCTTACCTGAACCACCCAGGGACTATTCGCAAAGGCCATGATGTCTCTTTCTTCCCAGAAAAAAGCAGAGTCTGATCTTTTTATCATTTCAAACTTACTAAGAAGCTTCATTGCATAAACCTTCTGAGATGCCTTATGACGAACCTGTGGATTTTTAAATATCCAAAAATGAGTAATACTTTAACTGACAAGGAGAATGCTGCTGCTGCAATGATGTTAACGGCTAGCTACAGAACAAAGCGACCCTTAGCCAAGTAAATGCATGTGAAACTCTGTCTCAAAAGCCAGTCCCCAAAGCAGAAGTATGAACATTTATAAGAGCCAAATATTTCAGGAAATATACTTTTTAAATCTAACCAAATAAGCAACTATCTTATTTCATCTAAATAAAGTTAATTCATAAAACTCCATTCCCTCAGATTAATTAAGCTAACTATATTTTTTAAATAAGATACTATTTAACAGGTAATTTCCAAGAACTGTTTTGCTAAGGGAAAAAATATTTCTTTTAGTCTGAAATGTGTGTGTGTGTGTGCATCACTCATTATCTGAACATTAAGAATCTCATAGATTAGTTTGCAACCTGATTTTATGAACTTATTATCATTTTTCTAAGTATTCTAATTAAAAGATTAATTTCCAAGAAAAAGCAACCAACAACATAGTTATTTGATCAATTCCTATTTTGCTTAACAAATTTCTTCTGAGTAAGAATGGCATCTATTTATAACCACTATTAATTCCCAGGACACAGCAAAGTATCACAAAGCCATGAAATATGCAGTCTAAGATGTAACAGCTAACATATACTAGATAATAATAAATAATAACTGGTAGCATGTATACAAAGCAGAAATGCCCAAGGTTTATTTTAAAATCTTATCTTTCCTACAGTAGTTCTCAATTGGCAAACTGTTCCTTTATTCAAGCTGCTCAGGGTAAAATTCCTTTGTCAGAGAATCATACAGTGCTACCTTTAACTTGTTTCTACATCCTGCCATGTCACTCCTCAGCTTGTCTCTTTAGTATGTGCTGCTCTTTGTGGAAATTCCTTCAGACTCGAGTTCAAATATTGCCTTCTCAGCAACACCTACTCTGTCTTATCAAGGTTGTTAGCTCACTGCCTCCGTCTCCAGGAGTATGTCCCTAATTCATTCTTTCTCCCTTACTTTTGCTCCATTTCCCTTCCTAATCTTACAAAACATAACTTTGCCAGGAGGTGGTAACAACACCTTTAGTCCCAGTACTTGGGAGGCAGAGGCAGGCGGATCTCTATGAGTTTGAAGCCAGTCTGGTCTTATACAGTCAGGGTCACACTCCGGAGGGGGAGGGGGTTGCACCACACATCAACAACAACAACCAAACACTTATTTGTCCTCTATGTCTCAGCACAGAATTTAATGCAATGAAGATAAAGACAATGTTACAGAATGCCAGTGGGATATCCCTTCCTTCTACATGTCAGAATCGCAAATAGAAGGCAGAGGATTCAACCTGCCTGCCTCTGCATCCAGAGTCTACAGTCTTCACACCTATAACCCTGAAATGAGCATAGCCCACCTCTCCCAATACCCAGTTTGCCTGCAGTTTTTTCCCTGAGAAGCTCACCAGCATTTGGTCTTAGGGCTGGAGAAAGAAGTTTCGAAGAAAGGAAGCTTGGTCTTGATCACAATGACCAGCCTAGGGCCACCTTCACAATTTAAATCTTGTCCTTTTGTTCCCATTCACACTTAATGACAATTATCTGTCTTTAGTCCCTCTAATAGAAGAACGAACCTTCATTCTTTATGTATTTTTCATGAGGAAACCCATCACAGTCCCAGACCCCACCTCTCACCCAAAGACACTAGCTTATTTATTTTCTACTAAGCCAAAATATTAAAATCCTCAGAGGCTTTCTCTGACTACCCAATCAAATTTAGAACCTCAATGAAGCAGCAGCAAATGTTTTCTTAGAAACTGTAAAGGATAGTGGTGCTCCCTCACAACTCCATTTGCTTCTTCCTATAATCTGTGATTTTCTGAATGTTTGGTACTTTTCCCAGGCTCTCCAGATGACAGTGCAAACTCAGTAAAGGTAGAGATTCTTCATGTCTGTTTGGTTCCCTTCTGATCCCTAGTGACAAGTTCAACGCTGGCAAAAATAAAACATACTGAGGAGATATCCGATGATTGAATTCTTTAACTTTATGACTGACTGAATTTTCAGGATTTTTGTTGTTGTTGTTGTTGTTTGAGATGTCACTATATAGCCCTGGCTAGCCTGGTACTTGCTATGTAGACCACACTAATCATCTTGAACTTGGAGATCTGCTTGCCTCTGCCTCTGCCTCTGCCTCTGCCTCTGCCTCTGTCTCATGGAGTACTGGGATTTAAGGTGTGTGCCACCACATTTGCCAGCTGAATTTCCAGTTTTAAGGAAGATTCAATAGTAATATTCCAGTTAATTCTTGCCAAATATTATCTACATCTAAAATCATACTATTATTGATTTTTAAAAAACTACATCAAAAGAATGCTCACATCTTTCCCAGAGGAAACTGGGAAGAAAAGAACATAATTTGCAAATCAAATAGTAAATAAATATAATAAAATTTTAGAAATCATAAAAATGCTCTATTTAATACAGAAAGTTTTTCTACTTACAAAACCAAGTATTTTTATTTAAATGGACTTTTCACAAATCTCTTATAGAAAACAGACAATTCCTAGCACAATCAATATAAATATTCATCAAGTAGAATCATACCCATCTGGTTATGATAGAACAACAGGAACCAGCTAGCCCTCCCACTGTAAATCACCACCAAATCCTATAAAGCCACAGTTTCCACAAAAGCTTTACAAAATGAGCAGCACATGACTAAGTCATCAAGTCAACTCCATAATGGCCTATAAACAGTTTAAAGACTTCTCAACTGGTATACAGTAAGAGTTTCCTAAGCAGGGCATAGTGATACTGCTGAGTTGGGGGGCAAGGGCTGCTGGTACACCAAGATTAGAATTTGGAAGAAATGAAGTTCTGGGTTCTGCTGGGTAGGTAAACTACAGAAGTCACCAGGTGTACTTGAACAACTATGCAGGTTTGAGGGACAGAATCACTGAAGTAGACTAAAGATACCATGCAAATTTCCTGGGCATTCAGCTGATACATCTTAGAGGACAAACAATACTCTAACACAGTGGTTCTCAGTCTTCCTAATGCTGTGACCCTTTAATATAGTTCCCCATGTTGTGGTGACCCCTAACTATAACATTATTTTTGTTACTACTTCATAACTATAATTTCTGCTATTATGAATTGTAATGTAAATATCTGATATGTGACCCTTGTGAAAGGGTCATCTAATCCCCAAAGGGTGGCAATCCACAGGTTGAGAACCACTGGTCTAAAGCAAGATCTGCTCTTCTACTACTTAACAAAAACTAACACCAAATCTAAATGCCAAAAGGGAACAGTTTAGCTAGAGGCTGAGCCTGGCTAAGGTAAAAGGGCAATACTTTCTTTTCCTATACACCTCCTCTGACAAAGTGTAAAACAGCCTGCACAAATTAAATTAAGGATGATCAATCAGTAAGTCACCAAACAGACCACTGGAATGATAAACAACATTCTTCAAAGAGATTAATAAATCTCAAAAACTCTACCTCATATCTGTAAGATCTAGCCAGTAATTTAAAACTTACTGAAGAGGTAAAAGGAAAGCATGACTTATCATTAAGAAAAAAGCAGTTAAAAGAAATGACTCCCAAAGGTGTTGGGTTTAGCTTTAAAGTTTTTCTTACAAATAAGTAAAAAGAAATAAATTAAGTAAAAATGACTCTAAGAAATATGCTTAAATAAAAGAACACATGTAATGGAAATAATAAAAAATCAACTAGAAATTTTATAACTGAAAAATACAGTAAGAAAATACAAATATACAAAAAACAAAATAAAACTCAGAAGGGTTTAACAAAACATTGATTTGAAAATGAGAAATTGAAACCAGGTAATGATGGCATACACCTTAGCAATTGAGAAGCAGAGACAGGCAAATCTCTGCGAGTTCAAGGCCAGCCTGGACTACAGAGAGAGTTCCAGGAGAGACAGGGCTACAAAGAAAAACCATGGAGAGAAGGAAAAAGGAGGGAAGGGGGGGGGGGGAGAGAGACAGGGAGAGAAGGAAGGAAAGAGGGAGACAGGGAAGGAGAGAGACAGGGACTCAGTGTTTCTGAACACAAACTTCAAAAATAAAGACAAAATGAATAAATGAAAGGAATCAGACTCAGTGGTCTCCAAGATAATTTTAAGCTGTCTAAAATATGTGTAAATGTAAAGATCTAAATATACCCATTAATGAATTATACAACAATTAAAAAGACAAATTTATGTAGTTTAGATATAAACCAGATAGACAAAAGAATAAAGGAAACACAAACATTATCTGCCCTATAAAACAGCAAGGATAAATTTATAATAGGAATATAAACAGTAAAGCAGACTTACAGCAAAGATAATCTATTATCTAAATAGTCAATACATCAAGACATAAGAGAACCAGGAATAGTAGCAAGCACTCGTGTGACCTTTGTTGAGTTGCAGGCCAGCCTGCACTACATACATACTGAGTCCCACACTACATGGGGAGGGGACATAATTCTAAATGTGCACATCTTTAACAAATGAACTTGAAAACTCATGAAGCAAAAACTAACAGAAGTAGAGAAGAAAATTACAAATCTCTATTTTCAGCCAAAAAATTTAACACTCCATATCAGTAAACTGATAAAATATAAAAAAAATTTATATACACTTTCTCCTTTTCAAATATTTTGAAATTTGAAGTATTCTGAAATACTGTTACATTACAAAATGATAACTGCAGACACCCAAGCATATGATAATAAGAACTGTAGCTTATATCCATCTTCTGTTCCTAGGCTGTAACATTAATTCCTTACTAGATCTTCATAGTGTTATAAAATTTATAGAACACTGAAAATAAATGCACCAGAATGAAATATAAAAACACAGGGCATAAGTTGGGCATTAAAGAATGACAGTTGTAAAGCTTAAAAATTATACCACAGCAGACATAGCTTTTTAATTTGGCTTGTGTTCAATAACGAGATTATCTAAAGAAAATAATCATTTAAAAAGTATGAATGAATTTTTAGAAGTTGCTAAGACACTCTCTTCTATGCATATTTGTATCATTCTTCCAGCCTTCACTTACTCTAAAAACAAACTGAATTTCAAATATGCGCTAACTTCATTAGAGAAATCAACACACAGGGCATTAAATCAATCAATTTGCTATTATTTTTATTATTTATACTTAAGACCATGACATATAATTATGAGAATTTTGCTATATAGTGAAGCTAACAATGGAGGCTAAAAGGTATCTATTAACTGATGGAAAGCCAATTATCAATCATCTGAATAAAAAGTATATGCGCTGTAGTCCTAAGATGACTTGACTTCAGAATGAAAACGTTTACCGACTTGGTCTTTGGCAGTGGTTACTCTCCAGTCTAAAGTTCCATGTGCTCTGAGAGCCTCACGCTTGTGCTGCTTGCCTCTTTCAACAGAATTGTGATCTCACTGTGAACTGCCCAGTGATGGCACAATGCTAAACTTTCCAATTCAACAAATTCAACACATTACTGTCTCATTCCATGCACTATCTAGATATGACACAATGAGAATATTTTGACTATCAGGCTGAATTTCATTTAAACTCTTCACTAGAACAATTGCTGGCTCACACCACAAGATGGGAACCGCCAGCTTCTCATCTCTGACATAACTCACATTCTTATTCATGCCAAATGTCTACACCATACCTTTAAAATTCATTAGCAGTGATGTGACAAAGTAGCACAATAAAGTGCTGCTACTTTAGGAAAGCTGGTTTCCACTCATCTTCCTCTGAGGATGTCTCTGAGTTATTCTATCATAATCTCCCTCAGCATCTCTGTAGAGTCCCCTTTATTCTCCAGCTCCTTCTCCTCTATTCAATATAGATGGACAGATACATGAACAGTCAGACATAGTAACTACTCATTATCACACTGAACAGAGTGATGTTTAAAACATGGGTTCATATTAAACAAATCTGGGCAGAGGCAGAGATATTTATGAATTAGTTGTCCAATTTACTCAACTCCTCTAAATTTCAAAGCAAAGACAAAATGAGAGATAATGACTATGAATTTAACATACAGAATACAATCAATAAAAATGTTAGTTAACTCTACCACAGACAAACGAAATAAGGCCCATTCTACAATGAAGTGATGCATATGTCCAGTTACTAGTCTTAGTACTTAAAGGACAAAAATCACTGTAACAGTTTTATTTGTTACAGAAAAAACTGTCAAATTTGTCATTTTGTAATTCTGATACATACAAAAGCACAAAACACCATCCAAGTGTATATGTATGCAAAAGGAACAAAGACACACACACACACACACACACACACACACACACACACAGACAGACAGACAGAGACACAGACAGACAGACACAACACACAAAAAAGGGAAGGAGAGACAAAACACTAACCATGGTTATACTGTAGCTGATGGAATTTAAGAAACCCCTCTTTCCTGCCCCTTTACACTTTTAAGATATATTTTTATTATTTTAATTAATTTGTTTGTTTTTAATTTTTTAAATTTATTTGATTAATTAATCTATTACATGTACAGTGTTCTGTCTGCATATCTGCCTACAGGCTAGAAGAGAGCACCAGATCTCATTACAGATGGTTGTGAGCCACCATGTAGTTGCTGGGAATTGAACTCAAGACCTCTGGAAGAGCAGTCTGTGCTCTTAACCGCTGAGCCAGCTCTCCAACCCAATGTGTATTACTTTTTAAATAAGGGACAGAGGGAGGGAGGGAAGGAGGGAGGGAGGGAGACTGACTTAAATAGATGAGAAATTCTTAAACGAAGCTCGAGAACATGCCTAGGATATTCTTGGAACCCTGTGGATAACTTTGAAAATCATTCTACCTAAAACATGTCATTTGAGGCTTTAAATTTTATTTTAATAATAAAATCATATTTTATAAAAAAAATCCAATGTGTATATTAGACTAACCTGGAGAAGCCACCACTAAGATGAAAGTAAACAATGTCCTCATCCTTTCAGTTACATCAGCCAAGACTAAATAACAGAATTATGAAAACATTGAGGGAGAGAGATAATTTTTTGCAGTTCAAAAATAACCTTAAAGAGTAATGATCCAAGTTTACATTAAAGAAAACCAAGAATCTAGGTTTATATGAATAGTATTAGAAAATCACGACATACACACACAAACAACGCAAGAGTGAACTGACAGGCTATATGGGAAGGGTCGCTCTTTTCTCTCTGCTTCTCTACAGATACTTTTCCTAGGCTGAGTATTTTACTAAAGAAGATAATATCCCCTGGAGTGGATGAATCTTTTCAAATGAAGAGCTATCAATTATTGGCAAGAAGGTCAAAATACGTGAAACACACGGTTCTTTAGAGAGAGAGAGAGAGAGAGAGAGAGAGAGAGAGGAGGGAGGGAGGGAGGGAGGGAGGGAGGGAGGGAGGGAGAGAGGGAGAGAGACAGAGAGAGAGAGACAGAGAGAGAGAGACAGAGAGAGAGGGAGATACAGTATAAGGAATCCAAATATCAACATATCAACCTAAGACATATGATAAATGAAGCGACATTAATTACACAGAGGAGAAATGTCACCCTGACAATAAAAGATAGCTACCTATGTTTTCTTTTAAAGTGAGTGCTGACAGTCATACTGCAGGGCTAAAAAGCAGCTGGCCTAGGACCAAGCAGCTAAGGAAAAGGCATTTAAAGGAGCTTATTTTTAATGACCTGTGTATGAAGAGAGGTAGAAATGACTGCAGTGCCTCCAGAAGCCAGAAGAGATCATCAGATCCCCTGGGGCTGGAGTGACAGGTGCTTCTGAGTCAACAGGCATCCTCAATTTCACCCACTCCACACTCTTTTACCTATTAAGCCATCTCTCCGTGAATACTGACACTTCAAGAGATCTCAGCAGGCCAGGATAAAGGAGTCATAATAATTTAGTAAACTAAGCAGAGAGGGGTCAATTTAGAAGCATCTGTTATTAGCTACATTCCTTAACCCAGGGAGAAGCAGAAGTAATGAAAACTAGCTTGTAAGATATAACAACCCCTAAGCCTACTCAATGTAGAAATAGATGTGTTACCTGAGAAATAAGGATAAGAGCATGAAGAAATGTCTGCCAGATAGTAAACAGTAACATCACTCCAGCTGAACATACACAAAACATTTACTACTCATGGTCTTGATATTCTCTCCACCGTACTTCACAACTTGAGACCACAACTTCAGTGAAACCCTGAGCAGAAGGGGAACTGAAAGCAGGTATTCACATATGCCTGGCTAATGGGAAAGTACTTTGATGAAAGTCAAGCAATATATACTGAAAAAAGAAAAGTTGAGACTAAAGTAATAGAAATGTAGAAACTACAACTTTCTAAAATAAATAAACAAACAAACATAAAGGATAAAGAAAAAGAGACATTATATGACTGTGTGCCTTGAGAAAATTGGGGCAAAGGGAAACATATGCCTCTTTAACTGCTGAGCCATTTCTCCACTCACTATTTAGCTTTAATTATTACTGTGTGTGTGTGTGTGTGTGTGTGTGTGTGTGTGTGTGTGTGTGTGTGTGTGTGTGTGTGTGCGCACACACACACACACACACCAGCACCCTCACATGGTGTGTATAGTGGTGTGTGCCGAGACACACATGGAGATGAGAAGGTAACTTTATGGAGGCCTTTCTGCAAGCTCAAAGGGCTGAATTAGGCTACCAGCTTTACTAACTGAGGCACCTTGCAAGCCAAGAAGTTTGGGGTTTTGTTTTGTTTGGTTTTTTCAGACAGGTTTCTCTGCATAGCCCTGGCTGTCCTGGAACTTGACTTATAAACAGGTTGGCCTTGAACGCAGAGATTGCCTACCTCGGCCTCCCAAGTGCTGAGATTAAAGGGGTGCGCCACTAACACCACCAGGCTGCCAGGGAACATTTTGCAATAGTCTCAAATGGTTTTATTCATCAAATAAATAGGGCGCCAATAAGTTGGTTCCCAGACTCAGGAGTCAAAGACAGGAAGATCTCTGTGAGTTGTGATTCCAGACCAATCTACACAGCAAGACCCTGTCTCAAAACGAAACAGAGCATGACCAGTTTGACTTGGATGTTGCTCAACTGATAAGTGTTCTTGCCTAGCATATGTGAAGGCCTGGACTAGGTCTCCAACACCCTGTAAAACAGAGTATGAGGGGCACACCTATAATTCCAACACTTGGGAAGTGGAAGTAAGAGGATCAGAAGTTCAAGGTCATTTTCAACACACTGAATCCCTGGCCAGTCTAAACTGTAGATCCTGTCTAAAAATAAGCAAAGCCAAAAAGCAAACAACTACAAGAGAAACAAGGATAAGTACAGATCTGACACACATCTGTTCAAACTACAACTGTAAATTCTAGTATCTCTTCCATAATTAGAATAATCATTAAGTATGCAGAAAACAATATATTTGTATGAAATATGATTTGACTCTATATATCAAATAAACAATGAAAGTAATAAAATAGTTAACCTTTAGAGAGTATTCTAACTAGCATTTCTTATCTTACTATTTCACTTAATCATCATCCTCCCCAGTGGCCCTCACAGAATATGTACTTTGTCTATTCTTCAGGTCAGAACTTGGGAGAAGAATTTATACTTAAAGTGATCACTGTTTCTCATTGCCACCAAGAGGATAAAACACTGTTAGATCAGAACAATTATTGAAGCCTCATGCTTAGGTATTAACAACAAGATCACCATTATACTGCCTTATTCAATATAAATACAGTATTTAGTGCTAACGGTTATATTTACACTTTCATCTCCAAAGATAGTTTCTGCATTGTGATATTCATGTGTGTATATATATGATACATATGGTGTGTGTGTGTGTGTGAGAGAGAGAGAGAGAGCTCACTGTATGAGAGAGAGAGAGAGAGAGAGAGAGAGAGAGAGAGAGAGAGAGAGAGAGAGAAAGGGAGGGAGAGAGAGAGAGAGAGAGAGAGAGAGAGAGAGAGAGAGAGAGAGAGAGAGAGAGAGAGAGAGAGAGAGAGAGAGAGAACGAGAACTCACTGTATGGCCAGCTGGCCTTGAAATCAGAAATTGGTCTACCTCAACATCCTGAATGCTGGGATTAAAGGCATTCACCATCATACCCAATTTCAGTCTGATATTTCTTAGTAAAAATACAACTCTCATAAAGTATAATGCTAGGGTATAATATAGTACAGTATTAACTTTTAGGCAGATCACATGTGAAACCAAACTGGCAATATTCTAAATCACTGTGTTTTAAAGCTGGAATACTATTAGTGACAGGCTGCCCTTTTTTAAAGATGGGAACACTGAGGCTCTCAGAGATGGAATGACTTTATGAAAGACATAAAACCAATTCCTTGAGTGGCTGAACACAATTTAGAACTATCCAGTTGCTATGAAGGAAAAAAAAAAGGTAGTAAGAACCAAACAAATCCTTTCTTACCAACTGAACTTCACCAAAAGCTCCTCTTCCAATAACTTTTACAACATCATAGTCTTCTGCTTTCATCTGTAAACCTCTGATTTTTTTCACAATTTTCTCATCTATAAAAAAAAGATCACCATACTTTTAATAGCATTCATATATTAGAAACATTCAAAAATAGTCACCGTATTTGTAAACATGTTTTATTACTAGATATTAGAATTAAGTTTTAGTTGATCCTGTTAAGTCTTTAGGATCCTATTTTAACACTGTGAAATGTGTGAACATGTATACTACAGTAACAGACTGCTTGCATAACATGTGAGTTCCTAGGTTCCAACCCAGCACTAAAATAAACAAACACTCTAAGACGTATGCTATCTTTGCATCAAGGGACCAAACTGTGATTTGTTGGCACATGCCCATTTGCCACACTGTCAAAAAGCGTACTAAAGGTGTTCCGTTTCTCAATCCACTGTGTACAAGTGACAGCAACAATCCAGGCAATCCTAATGCTTTATCAGTCATGACAGAAAGCAGCATGTCACTCAGGACCAGGAAGCTAAACATAAGGACTACATTTCAGGCTGGCCTAGGCCATATTGCTAGAAGTTACCTCAAAAGAGAAGAGGAAGGGGTGAAATTACTTTTAAATCTAAATTTAGCAATGAAAGCTTAACCTATTTCTCTAAAAGGCAGTAATCACATATTTCAAATACATCAACTACTATAGTAACCATTAAATTAAAAAAAAAAAAAATAACCTAGCACTGACCATTCCAAAATAAAGGATTTAGCTGTGTTTAAAGAGTGTGGGATAAAGAGGATGCATTAATCATTCTGAAACCTCCTTTCCTCCTTTATTAGACATTTTTAGAATTTTAAGTTTTCTACATCAGGTGTTTGTCTGTCTCAGTCCCACTGGACCAGTTATTCTCTACCACTGGGTCCCTCAGCTGCTTAATGAAGTGACCACTCTGAAAGTTACTATCAGTTATAATCATTTAGCCAATAGCTCAGGCTCCTTATTGGCTAGCTCACTCTCTCTCTTAATTATTAATCCGTTTCTATTAATCTGTGTATCTCCACGTGGCCTTGGCTTACCAAGGTGATGCCCAGGCCTCTTGATTCCCCAGCTGCAACATGGCATCTGTCCTTTCTCTTCCTTTTCCTGCCTCTTTGTTCAGAATTCCTGCCTAGATAAATTCTGCCTGTCCATTGGCCAAAACAGTTTTATTCATCAACCAACAAGAGAAACATACATTCACAGCATACAGAAGGACATTCCACCATCATGTGTTTAAAGAGTGTGGGTTTATGTGAGTGTGGTACCATCAGAAACCAGATGAGTGTATCAGAATCCCCAGGAATTAGTAACAGGTGGTTGTGAGCTGCCTGACTTGGGTGCTGGGAACTGAACTTAGGTCCTCTGCAAGAACAGTATTTGTTCTTAACAGCTGAGCCACCTCTAAGCCCCTGGGATTTTGCTTAGAGAGCCATAACCAAGAGTTATATGGTCTTAACAACTCATATAAGTTTTACCTTTCAAATTTTATCTACTTTACATATTGTAACTTAGTTCAGCAGTTACTTTGAAAACAGAAAATAATACTTTTAAATGAAACAACTTCCATACTTAATAAAAGTTATTAGTTCAGTAAGTTATTAGGTTGTGGTAGTTTGAATAAAAATAGCCCCACAGGTTCATATATTCAAATGCATAGTTACCAGGGAATGGTATTATTTGAAAGGAGTAGAAGGATTAGGAGGTGTGGCCTTGTTGGAGGAAGTCCGTCACTGGGGGGTGGGTTTTGGGTTTCAGAAGTCCACGCCAAACCTAGTGGCCCTCTTTTGGCTTTCGGATCAGGATGTGGCTCTCAGCTACTGCTCCAATGTCATGCATATCACCATTTCTCCCTGCCATGATGACAAAGGACTAAACCTCTGAAACTGTAATTACCAGTTCTCTTGGTAATGATGTCTCTTCACAGCAAGAGAACAGTCGCTAGGTCATAGGTTAACAAGGTTAATGGATTTAAGTACCAAAAATGTAAACACATCTCATTTAAAGCACAGCTATGTGTCCAAACATGAATAGTAAAAAATAAACATACTTACATCTATTTAAGAAATTATCTATATTTTTATTTTTCCTCAAAGCAGGAAAATCCAAGTCAAGGACCAAAGAATTTAGGCCATCCTGTTAAAAAATAAAGAATAAAAAGCAAGTTAGTATAATTCTCAAGCATTCAAAAGTCTTTAAATCTCATACACGCTGCTCCCACTGAGTAAATACGAATCCACATTAATATACTGTGGGTTCAAAATGTCCAACAGCTTGAACAAATTTCCTCACCTGAGAATGCAGGCTGAGAAGCTGGGAATGTGCACAAGACCAGAGTTTGACATCCAGCAAAGCAAAGAAACATAAATATAGCTTATAAGTTTTCACTCACTTAAAAATCGTTAATTTTGTGTCTACTGCATATGGAAAGAAGGCAGGGAGGGACCAATAATAAATAAGATGACATCCTTCTCCAGGAAAATGGATGGAACTAGAAAGAATCATACTGACTAAGGCAACCCAGACCCAGGGTGACAAATACTGCATATCCTCTCATCAGAGGCTCCTAGCCCCAAAGCTTCAGGTATGAGCATATATCCTGAAACAAATGCATGTGATTTAAAAGGCCAACCTAAGCTTATACTGTCTCACAAAAAAGTGTACTTTCTATTTCACCCAGAAAAATCTGAATCATATTAATTGACCTGCTGTCATTTATCATTAACAGCTGAACACAAGCTATTTATAATTCTGTATTATGGTTTTGTAGGTATTAGAAGATTTTTAAGCCCAATTATATGACAGACTAACTTTATCCCATCTTCAACAAGAGTTTTATTATCTACTAAAAGAGATGTTGCCTAAAGAAGACAAGATTTATAAAACACAAGAAATAAGAATGAACTACAAGTATAAGGTAAAGGGGCTGCTGTAATAGTTCAGCAGGCAAAGCGCTGCACCAGCCTAATGACCTAAACTTGACCCCAGAACTACCCATGGTAAAAAGCCTGATACATCTGTATCCTAGCTATTTTACCAAGAGATTGGAGCCAGAGACAGGAGAAATTTCCTGTAATCCCTAGTCTAAGTACTCAGAACAGCAGAAACAAGAAATCTTTGCCTCAACAAAGTAGAAGGGAAGAAACAACTCCTGAAAGTTGCTGTCTGACCTCTACACAAACACCATGGTATACAATATACCTGCATTCACACATATACATCACATAAACCTATAATAATGATAGGTATATGATTAAAAAAATTAAGGTGAAAATATATTTTCCCACATGAATTAACTTGATTATAAAAGTCGAAGTTACTGGCTCAATAGAACATAAAAACAGTCTTCCTATTTCCTCTTATGAAACTCTTACCTACAACTACAGAAAAAACCATCTCTTAAGACTCCTGAAGCCTGGTGTTGGTGACGCACACCTTTAATCCCAGTACTCGGGAAGCAGAGACCAGCCTGGTCTACAGAGACAGGCTCCAAAGCAATACAGAGAAACATCCTAGCACTCAGAAGGTAGAGCAAGTGGAGCTTTATGAATTCAAGGCCATCCAGAACAGCTAGAGCTGTGTAGAAAGACCCTGCATTAAAGTAATAAATAAAATAGATACATAAGTGGAGAGAGGGAGGAAGGGATGCCTTAAAACATGGGTACCATTCATACTTGGACATTGAAAAAGCAACCAATCACATGCACTCTGAACTTCAAGGATGTATAGACTCTCGCAGTGAAGCACACTCACCCAGCTGGTCTCTACCCTTCCAAGCACTGTGCCCTGCATTCTCTCATCTCTGGAAAGAAGCACTCTCCCTCTCATCTGTCCGATATTACTCATTTTCAACATGCTTATTAGAGGGAGGGCTTCCTCACTTCTCCCCATCTTGGATTTAAGTCTCTTTTCTGAACCACCTCAGAAAAGTATTTTCATTTTGCACTGAAATATTCACTAAGCACATAGTAGTCATTAAAAAAAAAATTATTTTCCCCCTACATAGGGTTTCTCTGTGTAGCCCTCAGCACATAGTAGTCATTAAAAAAAAATTATTTTCCCCCTACATAGGGTTTCTCTGTGTAGCCCTCACTGTTCTGGAACTTGTTCTGTAGACCTTGAACTCAGAAATCTACCTGTTTCTGCCTCCTGAGTGCTGGGATTAAAAATATGTACAATCATTCCTGGATTCTGTAGAGTTTCATATCTAAGGACCAGAGCTGGATCTACCTCAGCTCTGGTCCTTACAGATTGACTGCTACAACATGATATTAACTACATAACAATGAGTTGTGACAGCAAATCATCAACAACAACACATTTTAGATGTAAGAAAATGTGAGAAATTATTACTGACCTAGTCAAAATACTGCAGTGTTAACAGCAAGTATTTACCCAGGGCCTGGTATCAAAACTGATAGACACTTACATGTAACAACACCTCGTTTAATTTTCCTAGCAAACTGTGCAAGAAGGTTCTGTTATCCTTTTTTCCTTAGTTATAAAGACGAGGCTTTGAGAAGTTAAAACAACTTCCCAGATCTGCTCAGTGAAAAAGCCAAATAACTGGTTTGGGCTTAATACAACTTCAAGTAATTATCAGTACTCTTAATGTTTTAATTAGATTCTAGGTTTCTGCTATAAAATATTAAGTCAATGAAATGGGTCAAAATATTCATAGTGTAGTTCAGAAATTTTGAAATAAAATTAGTTAAATTGTTGTATTAGTAGGTCTTTAATTCATAATGAGTAATTATCTTTTTCTCTATAAACAAAAAAAATTCTTACTCAAGATTCAAAGAATATGCACTATATGACCCAAAAATTCCATACAGAACAAAACAAATCAGTCATTTAAGCATCTCTAACGCATGTGCTTTTTTGTGCTTCTTCCTCACTTTGTACACAAATACACAGCTACAACAGCCTACCTGATTTTAATGAAAAAGTAAAAACAGCCTTTCTTTTTAAATTATGTGTCTGTGTGTGTGCATGTGGTTGTATGTGTTGAGCACACGTGTCCCATGAAGCCAGAAGAGAATAGCAGATTCCCTGGAGCTAGAGAAAGCTAAGGTGGTTTGAGCCATTCCATGTGGGCTCTTGGAACTGAACTCAGGCCCTCTGGAAGAGCAGCAGACCACTGAAGAGCAGCTATTGACCACTGAAGTACAGCTAGTAACCATTAGCACATAAAATTCCTTTACCATTCCTTCATTTCTGGCACTTCCTTGAGCAGGACTAAGGATTTCGTGTCTACAAAGTACATATTAGCAATTCATTGAACAAAATGAAGAATTCATGGCCGGTGGTTCAGGAAGCATAGATAGGCAAGGTCAACCTGGTCTACAGAGCTAGTTCCAGGGCAGCCAGGACTACACAGAGAAACCCTGTCACAAAAAACAAAAACCAAAACAAAACAAAAACTATTCAAGATATTGAACCTGCATTATCCTCTAATTGTAACCCATAGATAGCCATAATCTTTCTTTCATTTAAAAGAGAAAAGCAACAAAATACATGGTTGAACTTCATCTCTGAACCATGTTTTAGGCCTGTGAAATGATTTCTCAAAGTCACATTGTGCTCTACCGCTGTCTCAAAGAAAAAAATAAAATAAATAAATACACTCAAGCCTTGGAGGCTGAACCAAAGCTGCAGGTGCAGACATGTTTGTAATGTTGGGCACAACTGCCAAGAGACAGCGATCACAACTTTATTTTTTATTTTTTTCCTTTTTTTAATTTAAATTAGAAACAATCTTATTTCATATATCAATACCAGTTCCCTCTCCCTCCCATCAAAGTCTGTTACATCATTTGGGGCAGGGCCTAGGCCCTCCCCAATGTGTCTAGCCTGAGAGAATATCCCTCTATGGGAAATTTGCTCCCAATGTCTATTCATACACCAGAGGCCCCATAGCCTCACTGATACCCATGTTCAGGGGGCCTAATTCTGTCCTATAGTGGTTTTCGAGCTGTCAGTCTGGGGTCCATGAACTCCCCCTGATCACAACTTTATTTTAATCACTACAAATTTTTCTTACTCTTTTGGTTAAAAGCCTGATCCTATTCTAATTTCTCCATTATTCCTGTGCATGGCTTCTCAAGAACACATATTTTAGAGCTGGCAAGCTGACAAGATGGGTAAAGGCATCTACCTCCAATTCTGACAACTTGTTTCAATTTCTAAGCCCCACATGGTAGGAGAGAGAATTCCCAAGTTGTTCTCTGACTTCCTCTTACACACACACACACACACACACACACACACACACACACACACACACACACACACACACACGAAAAGCGAATCATCATCCAACAAGCCATTTAAAACCTAGACAATGATGTTACTGTCCTGAATTGAATCAAGCATTGAACTAATTTTCATTAAATGAAATGATAATGATTTGGAAAATCTCTTTAGCTATTCTGTTTAGTTCCATTTCTTTAATATGAAAGGATCTAATCTAAAAATCCAGACACTACCAGGAAACATTAGTTTTCCCTGTATTTTCCTTTGTTTTGACCAGAAACAATTGGTAGAATTTGCAGTTTTCTTACATAAGAAACAAATAAGAGAAAAGTAAGGAAATTGTGCAGTGAGAACTTACTAGACAATTCCCATGCTCTAATCTATCTGTTAAATATATGCTGCACACTGCTGTAGCAGAAATAACCAAAGAAGACAAATGCACCCTCAGTATCAATTAACTTCTTTCACACATTATAATGTTAAAGAAAGCTTTTCTGGCAGTCACCAGGGCAGAAATGGTGCTTTAGCCAAAACACAAAACTCTTCAACTCCACATCCTCTACCAGAAAACACAGAAATTCACAGACAGGACTATACATATTCAGAGAGTAAGCTTTTACAAACCAAGGACTGTAATACATCATCTCACCAACACTGAAATTAGAAAAGAAAAGAGTGTGAAGTGTAAGAAAGTATTCTCAATCCTTTGTGGTGAGATGAAAAAGCTACCATGAAAGCTAGCTTTATTTAAAAAAAAACAAAAAAACAAAAAAACAACTTTTCTGGGTAATCATTCACAACACACATTTTAAAAACTTACAGATGGATTATATATTCTTCTAAAAAAAAAAAAAAAGCTAAATTGCTCTAAACTTACTGATTTTGCCTCACTATAGCAAGTTATTAATATTAACAACCGTATCCTAGTGGATACTTTTAGGAAAAAGTCTAAGGACAATAGTAAATAACAAATAATAATGATGATGATGATGAGGAGGAGGAGGAGGAGGAGGAGGATGAGGATGATGATGTTTTGAAAGAAATGACTACTGTAGAGGAAATATTTTGAAAAGGGCTGTCTGGAAATGTCACCAGGCACTTGTGAGTACTACTGAGCAACATGCTTTGCACCCTGAGATAAATGAAATAAGTTAACTTGCATGCTTAAAATCTTTAAACTATACTCTGATGGCTCAGCGGTTGAGAGCACTGGCTACTCTTCCAGAGGACCCAGTTCAATCCCCAGCACCCACATGGCAGTTCACAGCTGTCTGCAGGTCCCATTCCAGGATCCAGTGCTCTCATATAGACATACATGCAGGCAAAATACCCGTGCATATGAAATAAAAATAAAGAAAAACTTTAAGCATATGCTAAGCCAACTAAAACTACAAGTAGTTGCATGTGTTTTTGCTATTCTACTTCGCCATGTCAGTGCTGCTGCTTACTGCTTATTCCTTACTGTTAAGCCACTTTAGAGAATAAGTTCCACCTTTCTGTAGTAATACCCCACTTTATCTCTGATGGGAATGTTCTGGTGTGCACTGTGCCTAATGCTAATAAAGCATTACAGAGCATGTATGTGCACAAAGACATCTTGCCTTGAGGTCAATGGCACCAACCAGCTCTCCATGGTGACAGAGCCAGTGAAGCTGAGTGGATTAAAACACAAAATGTCATTGTTAAAATACAAAAATGCAGCTAACCTAGTTCATTTTTAAGAGCTACCCTCCACCATCCAAGAAAGGAAAAGCTTATGAAGTCTCAATAACCACAAAAAAAGTTATTAGTTGGTGAACAGAATCAACAAATTTAGTAACTAGTATGTCCTTCTGCTGTGGAATGTTATTTTAACTGTGTATAGGTGTGTGACATTTGTTTCTGTTGCTTTTGTTAACAATGTAATGACAGGCTACAGTTGTTAGATTAAATAAAATTAACCTGGGGGAGGAACTAAGTGTAGAGAGTTCTTCAGTGAGGGCTGAGCAGAAGGATGGACCCTTTTTTGGGAGACAAGAGCAAGGAGAGAGGAGGTACTTGCTATCAGTCTCTGAGTGAGCAGAATTTCACCTCAACCTTTGAATCCTGAGTTCTACAGAGGATAGAAATCTAGATAAAGTTTCCTTTAGTGGCCAGATGTCTCTGTTGTTAGGTAATATTACATCCTTCTTGAGTCTTTGATGGTGTTAAAGACTAAATGGAATTATAATTTTCCTTAGTTATGATAGAAAGTAGGTATAAAACTTTGGAATCACTAAGATAATGGAGTATTTTCTGAATTTGCTAAATACAAATGGACTGAATACTTGTAAATGTAATTCTTACTTGATAACTGTTTTTGTAGTATATAGTTTTACTATGTTAAAGTTAAAACCTTTCATTTTTATTTACACAAGAAGGGGGAAATGTGAAATATTAGTTTAAGATGTGTCACAGTTTATACAATGAAATATTTGTTTAATGATGTAAAGATGTATTGCATTTCTTTGTGTTGTATTTGTTTAACTCTGTAAAGCTGTGTTACTTTGCCTGTCTAAAACACCTGATCAGTCTAATAAAGAGCTGAACAGCCAATAGCTAGGCAGGAGAAAGAAACAGGCTGAGCTGGTAGGCAGGAAAAATAAAAAGGAGGAGAAATCTAAAGTAAGAAGGGGGAGGAGGACAGAGAAAAGGACACCAGGGGACAGCCACACAGCCACACCACCACAACACCAGAAACAAGCCAAGATAAGGCCAGGCACTCATAAGTAAGAATAAGTCTCCGTTTATTTGGGAGCTTAGTGGTGAGATCCCAAAGAACAAAGAATGTAAAAACAAACAACAACAAAAACTATACCCTTCATTTATATATTTCTTTAAAAAAAAAAAAAAAAAAAAAACTGTTAACAGTCCTCAGAATCCAGAAACAAAGTATATCCAAGTAATAATCTGGTCTTCAAAATCATTGAACTGACATTAAGCCAAATTTTAAAAAGAGTAAATTATATTTCATTTAGTGAAAAAGATTGATACATTAGTAAAATCAGGTAATATTTCAAATGTTTATTTGTAGATTTACTTTTCACTTTAAAAATTGTTTTATGTATGTTGCACTATATAAATAACAAAACATCTATTTGTAAATATTTTCAAAAGTTTCTAACAGGGTCACAAGATTAGAAATTTAACAACCACAAATTTCCTAAAGGCAAGAAATGTTTCATTATCTTTCGTACAGTAAGAACCTTATTTTCTATATTCTAAACACACACACAGACATACATGCAGAGTATATTTATAGACACACACACACAAAGCCAAACTATTGAGTAAATAAGTGCTTATCCGATACATTGGTGTCGACATAGCAAAGGTTAATGAGTCACTCCCCATTGAGCTGACTGCTTGATCTAACCCCAGCATTGCCATTCCATCACAATCAGACTTAAAATGCCTTCCCTCTGCCCGTCCTAGGGACACTTCTTCCATTCTTCCATGTTTCTCAGGTTCTCATGACCTCTTTCTTACCTGTCCTCTTTCCTTTCTGCTCCATCTACCCCTGTTCTAATGCTGAGTAATAAATAACCAATTTTGATTTTGGTCCCTCATCAGTATTATTCAATTGCTTCCAGACAAGGTCTAGATAAGGAAACACCAAGCTGACAAGTAACCCTCTGACCTGCCACTTCCCACAGTTTTACTGCCCTTCATTCACACTTGGTGTAGATTCCTACTGTCCATTATAGAAGTCAGAAAAACTGTGAAACTATTAGCACTTGAATCATGGCTGGCCTGAATTGAGAAACATTTTAAATATAAAATACACAGCAGATTTCAAAGACCAAAACAAAAGTGTAAACCATGCTATTAATATTTTAAAATACCAATCACAGGCTAAAATGATCACATTTTGATTGAAGTTAAATGAAATCTACTATTTAAACTTATTTTATTAATTTATTTCTACTTTAAAAATAGGTGTAAAGATGTTTTCCCTGCATTTATCTATTCCTGGTGGTCATGGAGACCAGAAGGGTACATCAGATTCTCTGGAATGGAGTTACAGACAGATGGTTGTGGGGCAACATGAGGGTGCCAAAAATCAAACACAGGTTCCTAGGAAGGCCTCTGCTCTTAATTTCTGAGCCCCCTATTTCCACTTTTTAAAACAAAGACTAGTAGAAAAATGTCAACTATACATGTGGCTCCCACATTACCTACTGCACAGAACTGTTAGACAATGGTCTTTCACAGTGATCTGTGTACTCTAACTTTTTTTTCAAGCTAGTCTTTGAGTGCTTTATCAGTCAACACCCCTCGAGGGAAACCATGTTCCATGAGTTTAAGAAAGTATTCTTTAGGCTGCTCTACTTGCCCACATCTCACCAACTCTCTTCAAAACAAAGTTCAAAGGAGACATCCCCACATCTTCCTTCATGAGCCCTCATGAGCCTATCTTACATGTTCTTCAAGGAGGATGTCACTCTATATTTTCAACAGTTATTACTGAGAATAGCTTATCAAGTCTATTAGTCATAAGTTCAAGTACAAAACCCTTCAATTCCTAGTACCTTGGTCTTCCTTCAAACATTAACAAAAGGATCAGCAACACAACCATTAAAGATTAAATGTTACATTTAGCATATTAAATATTTTTATACAGATTCACAATTCATTTACCCCTGAACCTTTAAAATGACCTACTTTCACATTCATGCTCTAGTGTGACCCCTTCTCTCCTTTGGTGGCATGATGTACCTTATTCTACAACCAATCTGTGTGAGGTACTTCTCCTTGCCCCCCCCCCAGGAACTCCATAACTAACTATCCTACCTCTTCCCTTCTTAAGAACTCAACTTTGCATCAGATGACCTGTGACTCACTACCACTTAATTAAGTCACCTGCTACCCTGTAGGGTCACTAATGTCACTCTCTATAATGTCTTGGCTTCTTGTGCACTGCTACACTCTCCAAGACTAATCTTCTCATAATTAAACATTCATTCCCATAGCAACATCACCAATAACTGCAACATCTCCATATTTTCAATTTAAATACTTGGTCTGTACTTTAAGCACCATCTTATCTTTCCAGCATACTCTAACCAAATGGTTGTCAACATGTGGGTCACGACCCCCTTGAGGGTTGAATGACCCTTTCACAAGAGTCACATATCAGATATTTACAATACAATTCATAACTAGCAAAATTACAAGTTATAAAGTAGCAACAAAAAATGTTATAGTTTGGGGTCACCACAACATGAAGAACTGTATTAAAGGGTCACAGTATTAGGAAGGTAAGAACAACTGCTCTAACACCTGTCTAAGTTAGGGTTTCTATTGCTGTAAAGATACACCATGACCATGGCAATTCTTAAAATTGAAAATGCTGGAGTGAATGGCTTACAGTTCAGAGGTTCAGTACATTATCATCAGGGCAGGGAGTATGGCAGCATGCAAGCAGACATGGAGTGGTTATACCTTGATCAGGTCATAGGAAATGACTGTGACTCTGAGTGAAACTTAAGAGGCCACAAAGAGTGCCCCACAGTGACACACTTCCTCCAACAAGGCCACACTTACAATATTCCTTTGATCCAACAGCAGCTTTCAATCAATTCTGTCTTTTCCCACTCTGCTTCATCCTCTTCCTTCCCATACTTTTATATAACTCAAACTCCACAGCCAATCATCACATTCAGCTGGTCTCTCAAGCCTACTGTTCTGACTGACAGTAGCCCAATTCTTTCTCTACTCAATTCTCATTCACATTCATTCATATACTTATTCTCTCTTTTGTTCCCTCTTTATTACATAAAATATATTATTCCTTTTACAGTAGGAAAACAAAGGCTCTTGAAACCACTTTCCACATAGCCATCATTTCCTTTATCTTCAAGAAAATTCTTTAAAAGAAATATTTACAGTAGCTGTCATTAGCTCTGGTGCTCCCATTAACCTCAAACCTCAATCCAATGCATTTACCACCACCTACTACAATTAAAAAATTGCTCAAGCTCATCAATGACTTCACATCATCCAATGACAAATTTGCTCACATCTGTGGACAGTCTCTGTGCACTTTTTGAGAATCTTCCTTCAGTTGCCTTTGGTGAATATAAATGGTTTCCCAGTGTCTTTCTGACTGTCCCATCTGTCTCCATCACTAGCTTTTCCCTATGTTGGCCTCTTGCATTTAAACCCAGTATGGCATTCATCCTGTTTCATGTCTGTAAATGCCATCGTTCACTGATGGGCTCTAAATTCATTATGTTTTTTCCACCAAAAAACAAAACAACGAAATAAAACAAAACAAAAAACACCACCTCAAATCCGAGACAAGTCTTTAAACAACATCTAAAGTTGTGCCCTATCCCTTCTCACTACAACCACATCAACTTCAGTCTTCCACACATCAGTTAATAGCAATCCCATACTTCCCAATACTCAGACCAATTATTTGTACATAGGTAGACCTCTTCTCTCTAACCTTAAATTCAACAAACACCAATCCTATTTGCATGGCTTTCAAGTGAATCCGGAGCCCCTCCCTCTGGTTTCACCACTCCTACAAGTCACCATCACTTTGCAAGCTTGAATTTTTGTAAATGCCCACTACTAAGTTTTCTTGTTTATGGTCTTGCCCTCCCCCTCTTGTGAGATTACTTAATGGAATACCAAGGATGCTTCTGTGACTCCACTACTCAGAACATCTAATAGCTAGGAAGTACAAGCTAACTTTATCTCCTATAACTTTCACACATTCTGCCACAGCCACACTGACCTTTTTAAAGTCAGTCAAAGGAGCCTCATACATGGGGTGAATAAAACTGGAATAGATATGGACAGATGGACGAACAGACAGACAACCTATCAATAGTAGCTAGGGCCTTAACAAGAAGGGACATCAGAGCAGCACCCACAGTTCTGTGGGCCTAGGAGACTGGCTCCATATGGAGAAGCAGACAAATTAGTTAACTTTTCATAAGACAACAAGAGACTACATCTAGGTTTGCAGAAGTGCAAACCTAGAAGAAGGAACTGTAATAAAGAACAGTGCTGGAGTGAAACAAGACATCAATGTGAATTTGTGGATCTCAAGATAGAAAGACAGACAGGGAAATGTGAACCCCAGCCTCCTCTCCCTCACTCTCTCTACACTCACCCTGGATTTATACTCAGATCTTTTCCCTGGATTTGGCTTTTGAAGTGGAGGTTCTCAACCTGTGGGGTACAGCCCCTTTGGGGGCTAAAGAACCCTTTCACAGTGGTCACCTAACACCATCCATCATATCAAATATTTACAATGTGATTCATAACAATGTCAAAACTAAAGGTATGAAGTAGCAACAAAAAATAATTTTATGGCTGGGGATCACCACAAGAACTGTAGTAAATGTTGCATTGTTAGAAAGGGTGACAATCATTGGTTTAAATGGTCTAGGTATAGACATGCTCCAAAAGCCATGAGCCCACTTAGCACTCATCCTGTCTTTGAAATACTGCTTCCAACAAGAAAATGACAAGATGATCCCATGGTATCTTTTACAGAAGAGGAAGAAGAGGAAGAGGAAGAGGAGGAAGAGAAGGAAGAGGAAGAAGAGGAGGAAGAAGAGGAAGAGGGGGAGAAGAGGAGGAAGAGGAAGAGGGGGAGAAGAGGAAGAAGAGGAAGGAGGAAGAAGAGGAAGAGGAAGAGGAAAAGGAAGAGGAAGAGGAGGAATAGAAAGAGGAATAGAAAGAGGAGGAGGAAGAGGAGGAGGAGGAAGAGGAGGAAGAAGAGGAAGAAAAGAAGGAGGAAGAAGAGGAAGAGGAAGAAGAAAGAAGAGGAAGAGGAGGAAGAAGAGGAAGAAGGAAGGAGGAGGAGGAGGGAGGAGTAGGAGGAGAATAAGAAAAGTATAAAAGTATAGAGGCCATAAAATGGCATTATCTACTCACATGCATTGTATCATATCATAGTCCTGCTTTTAAAATCCAATATAGTTATATAAAATTAAGGGAACTGGAGTGAAGAAGACTATGCCTTACTATTTCTGAAAGCTTTCTGAGGCTTTAAAATTATTTAAAGCTTTTTGTTGTTGTTGTTGTTTTATTTTGTTTTGTTTTATGAGTCAGAGTTTTCCTGTTGTAACAGCCCTAGCTATCCTGGAATTTACGCTGGAGTCCAGGCTGATCTTGAACTCACAGACATCTGCCTGACTGCCTCCCAAGTCCTGGGATTAAAGGCGTGTGCCACAACTACTCCACTTACTTGAAACATTTTTTTAAATATGTTTTTAATTAAAACAAAATGACATCACTTTTCCCACTCCAGCCTCTCCAGTTACGCCCCCCAACCCCTTCTATGCCCCACCATACTCAGGTTTATAACCTCTTTTCATCATCATCATTATTATTATTTTTTGTGTACATATATATATGTATATATATATGTACGTGTGTGTATGTATGTATGACATATATACACAAATTTAACTTACATATATATGTATATATATATGTACGTGTGTGTGTGTGTGTGTGTGTGTGTGTGTGTATGACATATATACATAAATTTAACTTTCTGAGTCTATTTTTGTTGTATGTTTGTATATGATTTCAGGGCTGACTACTTTGCACTGAAAACCAAAAGGGTACTTGCTCACGCCCGGGAGAGGCTAAGTGTCCTCCCAGAGATTATTAGTTGCCTGTAGTTGTCTAGGGGTGGGACCCCACAACATTTTCTCCCTTCCATGTAAACATGCCCACTGCTATTGTCACTGTTCCAGTATTGTTTATGCAGTCATTTCTAGGAGACACTGTTTCACAACAGACTTTCTCATATTCTGGCTCCTAACAATCTTTTTGTTCCCTCTTCAATGCATAAGGACTGATGGGGGCATTTCAAATGGAGGCATGAAGGCTAGCATGGAATAGCCTTCCACTGACAAATCTGGAACCTAACCAAATATAGTCAGTAAGTAAGCAGTTGATGGGAGAAGTCATTCTGTAAATATGTTTCTCTTATTGGTTAATGAATAAAGCACTGTTGGCAAATAGGAAAGGCAAGATAGGCGGGATTAGGAGACAAGGAGGATTCTGGGAGATGTAGTAGGAGATTCAACATGTAGAGACTTGAGAAAGCGGAGGTCCAGACCCTTTCTCCGGTAAGCCAAGACCACATAGAAATAATTAGATTAATAGAAATGGGTTAATATTTAAGACAGAGCTAGCCAATAAGAAACACTAGTAACAGGCCAACAGCTTTGTATCTAATACAGTGTTATTTGGGGCTGCCACTGCTGTAAAACCAGGCTGGCAGGAAAACTCATAACAAGCAATGGCAGGTATTCTAGTCTTACTCTATGTGCTGCAGAAGCCAGTGGATTAAGATAGTAATGGAGGGTACCCCTCCTCCAGAATAAAGCCTTACAGAAGAAAAAAGTAATGAATGTACAGGAATAAATGAATTAGAAAACCATCATCTGATAACATCAAATTAAAAATTAACAGAAAATTTCAATAAGTTCTAAAACTAGTGGGTAAAAGTAAAATAAAAACATGGTTTTACCTATTCCAAGTACCTCCTCACAAAATACTCAGGGGCTGTAAAGATGGCTTGGTAATTAGGAGCATGTGCAGTTCTTGCAGAAGATGAAGGTTCTGTTCCCAACACCCACACGGCAGCTCACAACATACTTACTAATCACAAAAAAGGAAAGCAACTGAGAAACAACAGCAGATTCTCTTTATTTAAAAAAAAAAAAAAAAAGTGGCCAGTGTTAACATCAAGGATCACATCAAATACATGCCCACCAAAAAGATTTGAGAACACACCATCATGTCTTGTGATACTGGCCACAAATACTAGCAGGTTCTAACCAACAGGAAACAATGAACAAACCCAAAGTCAGAAACAATGACTTGTCACCTTCAAAACTCTGGAGAGCAGGAAGCTCAAAAGAAAGGAGCTATTCCAGATAGAAGGAGATAGATGGACACGAAAATTAGATGAAACACACGATCCTAGATCACCATCACTTGCAATCAAGATGACTTGAACAATATTTGATGTGTATACAAAAGTTGTTTCCAACTGTTTCCAAATAAAAGCCCTTTAAAGTGGATTATACCAGGCATGTTTCAGCTCAGACTTTAGACAAGTTATTTCCCTCCAGAGGGCTCACATTGTATTATATTAGCAAGGTTAGCTCTCCCAATCAAATCTCTACTTTTCAAGAAAATTTTACTCTCTAACCTTTAAACAGTTTCTTGTCCTTTTTTCTTCTTTCCTCTTACCTTATATACTAACTACTATCATATGGCTCCCATTAAAATGTAAACTGGCACGATTGGAATGTTGATGTTTTGGTCACTGCTACAACTCTAAGACCCAATTCTACAGCTAAGCTGGGGTTAGAAGGAATAAATAGGAACTCATATTCTTGGGATATAAAATTAACACACATTCACAAAATAGGTTCGCTTTCTCAATAAACACAATGAAATATGAAACAGGTAAACTAAACCCACTGATACTTTGGTATATCTTTTCAACAGGGATCTACAGCATGAATGAATGGTCTTATAGTCTTGCTCCAAGGATCTCAGTGAACAAACCTACTTCCATTTGAAAGCTAGTACTGAAGCCAGGTAACACAGCAAGAGAGTATCAGCATCACAGGAATATTCAGTATTAAAACATCATATATGGCTATGCATAGTGGTGCATTCCAGCTACTAGGAGGTTAAGGGAAAAATTAATGAGCTCTTGAATCAAAATAAAGTTTTAAAAAGGAACAGGGTATAGTGGTACACCAGTAATACTGGAAGTAGAGGTGGGGACTCAAGGTTGACCTAAGCTACATAGGGAGTTTCAAGGCTGGACTGGGCTAGATGAATGCCTACCTAAAAACAAACAAACGACTAGTGCAGAAAACACAATTCTGTGGATTGGTTGGCATGTATGAATCCCTGGGTTCGATTCCCAGCACTAAAAAAAATAAATAAATAAACAATAATTAATTACATCAGACTTGATTAGAAAATACAAGTACATAAAGGTAGAAATTCCTTGACAGAAAACAGGATGACATAAAATTTGCTATGGAATGAAATGAACCAAAAGCTATATATAAATAAGGTTTTTACATTTCATTATAATACTGCCTGAAAATGTTATAATTAAAATAATCACAGTGGTTTCAATTAATTCTTTTAATTTATTTTTTTAAGGTTTACTTATTTTTCCCCAATATTTATTTTTAAGTGCACTGGTGTTTTGCCTAAATGTATCTATGTGAAGGTACCATATCCCCTGGAACTGGAGTTACATACAGTTGTGAGCTTCCATATGGGCACTGGGGATTGAACCCAGGTCCTCTAGAAGAACAGCCAGAGTTCTTAACCACTGAGCCATCTCCCCAATTAGTTTAGTATTGTAACTAAATCAACTGTATGGGGGGAGGGGAAGAAGAGCGACCCAAAAGTCTGAAATGCTATGGCTTCTATACACAAATTAAAGTGTTGAAATCAGTAGTATTTCACAAATGCTCATTTCTCATGTTCTTCCAGGTAATGATCCTGGCCTTCATTTGCATAACTGTCAGAATCACTATAGAAAAAGTATCATAAGTCAGGTAAGGGGTACACATCTGTAGACCTAGTTACCCAAGAATCTGATACAGGAGAATCCATTTACCACATGAATTCAGGGCCAGCTTGGGTGGCAGCACAGTAACATGGGAATAGGATGGTAACAACTTTTTAAAAATATAACAGCTGTATTTTTTTAGAGTATAAGAATTTAAAAGACAGACAGAGATGGCTCACGCCTTTAATCCCAGCACTTGGGAGGCAGAAGTAGGTGGATCTCTGTGAGTTTGAGACCAGCCTGATCTACAGAGTGAGTTTCAGGACAACTTCCAAAGCAATGCAAAGAAACCCTGTCTCAAACAACAAAAAAACAACAAAAACAATTTAAAAACCAAAATAAAAAGTCTAGATAAGCCAGTAAAAGAAAAAAGATGTATAATAAGCAAGACTATGAGAAAGGGAATAAAATAATCATAAATAATCCCAACCAGGATAAGGAGAGAAACAAACACACACAAAGAACCAACTTTCAAAAAGTAAATTCTAAAATTCAAATTAAATCCCCAATAATTATGACTAGAAAAAGTAACCAACTAAAACTAAGACCAAACATCAAACACAGAAGACTTTAAGGAAATGAATAAAAGAAAATGTCACAATACAATGACTCTACATTTGAAGATGCTAAATACAGCTTCTAAATACACACAAGCAGAACTGATAGAAGTAAAGAGAAGGGGGAGTGGAACCCACCAAATGACAGGCAAATGTAATAAACCTTTCTTAGACAAAGAAACAGTAGACAAAAGGAGCAAACTAGTAAAAATCATCAACAAACTTGATCTGACTAAGTCCATGGTGTCTTCAAAAGCTGTTAAACATATTTTAAGTCTGAGGACAGTACCTAGTAGAATACTACATTGCTTTATATACCTCACTACAAGCCAGGCAACGAAGCTTCTGAGGCCAGAGGCCAGCATTTCAGTGAACTCTAGCATCCCATACCACACCAAGATCCATGAAGTGAACCTGCCTATATCTGAGATAAACAGTGATGCAAATGAATGACTTGAAATAAAGTAGACACAAAGGCAAATACTGATTCCATGTGAACAATTTGCAGAGAAGTATAGCAAAGGTTGCAGTACAGATAGGGAGTTGTTGCTCAATAGGTATTCTTATTTTAGGTAATGATGGCTGCATAATACTATGAATGTGTGGTATACCAGTGAATTGCACATTTAAAGTGACAGAAATGGAAAATTCTATCTCATCTGTATCTGACAACAATACATCTTTTTAAAGTTCAAGAAACACTTAAATTGTCTAATACAAACATCATACAGGGTACAATTCAAAATTTTAGAACTAAAACAGTACACTAGACGTGACTAAAAACAAGAAGTGTAGAGACTGGAGAAGACAACAGGGGAACCTAACACAGAGCAGCAAACATAATGAAACAAAGCAGTAATATGTCAAGGAAAGAGGGAAATGGCACCTGCTGCTTGTTCTCTACACCTTTTAGGAAAGGTATTTTCTTTTGGTGCACTCATGCAAGCCTACCAGTAAGTAAGTAAGTAAGTAAGTAAGTAAGTAAGTAAGTAAGTAAGTAAGTAAATAAATAAATAAATAAATAAATAAATAAATGGCGCTGGAGATCCAAGAATGGGCACTGTTCCAAAAAAATAATGCTCTATGGCACATGCCTTTAATCCCAGCACTTGGGAGGCAGAGGCAGGAGGCCAGCTTGGCCTATAAATCCAGTTCCAGGACAGCTAGGATTGTTGCACAAAGCAAAAAATGTTATAGCAAAACCAGGAAATACCTGCACGCTTGTAGAATATCCTGTCCAAGAAAGTAATGTTCACACTGAGCACAGTAAGCCCTCCAAGAGCTGACAGCTAAGTATGAAGGGAATGAAAAGAAAAGGAAAGAATCAAGATAAAGGAACCAAATCAGGCAGTGGGGGCACATGCCTCTAATCCCAGCACTCAACAGGCAGGCGGATCTCTGTGAGTTCAAGGCCAAACTGGTCTACAGAGGGAGATCCAAGACAGCCAGACCTACACAGAGAAACCCTGTCTCAAAGGAAACAAACAAAAAAATACAAGAGCCTGGATCTAATTGAAGTGCCAGCCTTCTAAGTCCAGAAAAACACACTTAACTTTCCTTAAATGAATGGGATGGAATTCACTGTGTAAGTATTTTAAGGAGTCAATTAGACTTGTACTTTAGAATAAGTACTTTATCTGGTGAATAGAAAACTGTAGGACTATAAAACTTGGAACAACACTGGAGAAAAAACTGCTGCACGGATACAGAAATGATAGGATGGCCACTGGAGTAGGAGAGGAGCAAGCAGGGCAGCAGGAGACAGAAACTGTGCTTAGGAGTGCACAAGCAGGACTGGATTTCTGGCTTTGCCCAGGAGAAATGATAAAGAAAATAATCAGAGTCTGAGACCTAAGCAAAGCAAATTTGCAAGTGGAAGGGAAAGAATATAACTGTGATCTAATCTGTGAAAGACTAGAGTGAACCAAGGAGAGATGGCAGCAGATAAACGCATCTCTGTGTACAGGTGAACAAAACAGAAGTCACCCACAGACCAAGCTCCTGGAGATACCCAAGTCTGAAAGACAGCTATAGCAGTAATTGAGGATTCTTTCTAAGGGCATTTGGTTACTTATATTGTTTCTGAGACATTTGAACATCATTAGCAAAATTAGAAATAAGAATTAAGAGAAATTAAAGTCAATGAGTTTATTGGCTAGAAAGAGATTGAAATCACAGCTGAGGAATCTTCCTGACGATAGATAGCAGAGCACAGCTCGAAACAGAAGAACAAGAACAAACGGTACTAGGATGAACATGTCAGGAAATTTAAGGGCTCTTCTTTAGATGACTGGAACACCATCTGTGGAGACTTTGTTTCTAGATTGAAAGAAATAAAAGCTATAAGGAGAAGAACAGAACTATCCTAGGACCTTGACAGTCTCAGGGACTAGAGACCAGGAGTTTCAGTGTTCCTAATCCAGTTAGTTGACTGTCCTCCATCATGACTCAACAAACACCTGTTGTGTAGATCCAGATATATATACTGGAGATTCAATGGTGCAAGGAAACAAGTTGTAGCAAGAGATCTGAATAGATGGACATTGCCTCTTGCCTTGTAGTGAAGGAAGCATTAGGGGTGCTCAGCACCTCACATCTCACAAGTCTGGTCACTTAGTAAAGGAATAAAGACACTTAGAGCAGGACCAGAAAAGTGTGCTCTCAACAGCAAAGTGGATTTCACGTAATGGTGAGATCCATAAAATAGTGCATGGGATTCAGTGAATGAATTAAGTAAAGAGAAAGACAGTGAGGAATAATGGAACTGGAGACAAAAGCCAGGTCCTGAGTACTCTGTTCATGTAAACACTAAACTACCACTAAGGAGTAGGGACAAACTCTTGTGGAAAGCCTGTGAGCCAGATGCCTACACCTTCAACAAATAAAATACAGACAAGAAAGCATCAACAAGTGATAGCCATGAGGAGAGGTACTAGATATATGATGCAGATCCATCAGACCAAGCAGGAATTCTGAGAGAATGTGATCATGCATGTTGCAATGAAACATGCAAAGTGGGACCCTATACACACACTGAGAGAAGAAGCCACACGTTAGTTCTGCAAAAAGATGCTTTCCCTTAGGAGAGACACAGGTGCTGACTGCAATGGAAAAGGTAATATTTGGGAAAGACTGTAAAGATGCAACAAAGTATGTCAACCCCTGAACAAAAGAAAAATTCTGTTGTAGAAGGAAGAATAGCGAGGGAAAGGGAAAAGACTGACCACAGAAGTGTCTTATACATCAGACAGTGTCTTACACATCAGACAGAAGAGGCAGCTATGAAATGAAGCTTGTGGTTCAGACAACAGGTCCCAAGAGCTCTCTGTAAGAGAAGACACCAGACAAATCAGCAATCAGCCAGTGCCTGGAACAATTGCAATCAGGGAAGGGTCTGTCTGTTTCTAGTGTGAAAAGAAAAGAAATTCAGGCCTCTCAGTAAAGAGCCAAATTAAATTTAGATGAATTCATTGGCTAATGAATATGTGTTGGCAGTGATGGAGGGATGGCTTGATGGGTACAGCACTGGCTGGCTCCAGCAGACAAGGGTTAGATTCCCAGAACCCACACAGTGGCTCACAACCATCTGTAACTCCAGTAGCAGAGGACTCAATACTTTCTTCTGGCCTTCATGGGCACTTGGCAGGCATGAGTTTCACATATACATAAAAGCAAAACACCTATGCACATAAAATAAAAATAGAGACCACCAAGTTCAGAGTCAATTCCCATACCTCCTTCCTATCCAGAGTGCCCCAGAGTTTAACTGTGTAAATTAGTGTTTCAAATATTAATAAATTTACACAATAAACAAGAGATTAAAAAAAGACTGTTCTAAGGCTGTTAGGATGGCTCAGAAGGTAAAGGTCATTGTGCCACTCAAAGCCTGATGACCTCAGTTAAACCCACAGGGGGAAGAAAAAGTTGACATTCATCAGTCGTTCTTTGACCTCAAAACATGCTATGGCTCATGTGCATCTTCATGCGTGTGTGTGTGTGTGTGTGTGTGTGTGTGTGTGTGTGTGTGTGTGTGTGCGTGCGCGTGCATGCGCGCGACCACACACACACAGAGAGAGAATTAAAAAATGTTCTTTAAAAAAAGACATAAAATAAGTAACTACATAAAAACACTCTCTTTAAAAAAAAAAAAAAAAAACTACTGAGACCATCTGGGAAAGCAGTCATCATTTTATACGCATGACATCAAAAGGAAAATAATGCCTTATGCTATTAAATGCAAACAGCAGGAGGATGTACTGATATCACAGGCTATTGCCTCAGTAACACAGGCCACAGAGAAAAGTCTGGGGGCTTATATATTACATCTCCTTAACTTTTAAAATAGGACTTGTGGTAGTTTGAATGTAATTGGCCCCCATAATCCCAAAGAGAGTAGTACTATTAGGAGGTGTGGCCTTGAGGAGTAGATGTTGTCTTGTTGGAGGAAGTGTGTCACTGAACAGGCCACTTTGTCTTCTCATCAAGATGTAGCCAGCACCCTGTCAGCCAGCACCCTGTCTGCCTGCACACCAGCATGATGATAATGTAAAGAATCTCTGGAACTGTAAACCTTCACCTCAATTAAATGTTTTCCTTTTTAAGAGATGCCGAGGTCATGGTGTCTCTTCACAGCAATAGAAACCCTAAGAAGGGCACATATTACTTTTGTAATTTTTTAAATGTTATTTATTTTGCTTTTGAGGTTTATTAAATAAAACTGAATAAGCCTGTCCCTAAGAACATTAGAACACTATGCCAAAAGGCTGGCATACTCAGACCATCTTCAGACACAGAACTTCCAACAACTCTCTCTCTCAAAAGGGGGTAATTTCTTAAAATTATAATATTCTATAACTTTTCTCATAAAAACTATCATAAATCAATTTTGAAGTGGTTTTTTTTTTCTTAGCTCTAAATTTAGCTCTTTTTATTATCTGTTCTCCTATTATGGAAATGTCTTAAATATGGAAAACAACTTACTTTCCAGAAGTCTCCAAACTTCACATCTTCACATCTTTACAGTCTTTTTTTCAAAATCATATTTTTCTTAATTCTATTTTATGGATTTGTTTTTGAAACCAGTCTTGCTATGTAGTTCTAGCTAACCTGAAATTCTTTATGTAGACCAGGCTATAAAAATAAAGCAGATAATATTAAAGACTTTATTATTTGTTTTGTCTTTTGAGACAGCATCATATATAGCCCAGACTGACCTCAAACTTGCTACAGAGCCAAGAATGACTTTGAACTTCTCATCTTCCTCCACTAAAGAGGTTCAGCACCCTGTGCTGATTTTATGTGGTGCTGGGGTTTAAGCCCAGGGTATGCTAGACCAACACTCTACCAACTCAACACATCCTCTGTACTAGCCCTTAGGACTCAAAACAGACTTTTATTATGCCACCTCAGCACTTCATAAATATTAGTTACACACTGGTCAGGAGTATGTGCAGTTTTATTAGCCATGGTAACTCAAATATTAAAGAAAAAAAATCATGCTGCCAATAGTTATTAACTATTATCTCAACAGCAATGAACAGACTGGAAATGGCTCTACTATTAAAAGTACTGTCTGTTCTTCCACAGGACCCAGGTTTGATGCCCAGCATCTACATGGCAGTTCAGAGCCACCTGTAACTCTTGTTCCAGAGGATGCAATACCCTCATCTGAACTCCAAGGGCAGGAGGCATGCAAATAATACATAGACATACTTGCACACAAAACACTCATGCACATGTAAAAAAAAAAAATCAATAAGCACAATTTTTCAAATTTCTACAAAACAATATATACATATTCCTTAATAAACAAAACTAAAGAACCACCCAGCAGAAAATCTAATATTAAAATATTAAAAGCATTCTTAAGAGTCAAGTTATCATGCTTTTAATCCCAGCACTCGGGGAAGGCAGAGGCAGGAGGATCTCTTGAGTTCAAGGCCAACCTAGTCTATATCTAAGACAGCCAGGACCCTTACAGAGAATCTCTGTCTCAAAAAACTATACACACATAAAAGTACTTGGAAGAACAGAAAACATGGACTTTGTATCAGCTACTGATGAACTGTCTATTATCTCTAATTTCCTAAGGAGAAAAGTATTTATTTAGTTGTTTGCTTGTTTATTTATTTACTTCGGGTTTTGGTTTTTCAAGACAGGGTTTCTCTGAACAGCCATGCCTATTCTGGAACTCACTTTGTAGACAGAGATAGCATCCAACTCATAGAGAGCCATCTGCCTCTGCCTCCCAAGTGCTGGGAGTAAGGGTGTGCGCCACTATACCCAGCTGAGAAAAATGAAAATTCTAAACAGCGTGCTCATTATTGCTCGGCATAAGCAATAACTTTGAAAATGGCTTTGTATGTAAAATGACAAAGTAATGTTTTAAAACTTTATTTTTGTTTTCGTTTTGTTGTTACTGTTTGGTTTGGTTTTGTTGTTGTTGTTGTTGTTGTTGTTGTTTGTTTTGAGACAGGTCTTTGTGAAGCCTGGCTGTCATTCTAGGACTTGCTCTGTAGACCAGGCTGGCCTCTACTCGGGGATCCACCTAACTCTGCACCACCATAAAAGAATGTTTGGGTGCTTCTGTTTTTTTTAAACACAGGCATAATCATAGGATACACACAGAACACCGTTTTAGGAGGTGTTCCTATCACCTGAAGGAACATACATTCAACTTTCAATTTCTAGTTAAGTTTTTTCTCATTAATTAAGCTGACTCCGTAACTATGACTACCACTATTTTTTCACTTTCCTGTTCATTAAATGTGAAAAGTCAAAATGATGTATTTTGGGCTGAGGCTATGTCCAGTTAATAGAATACTTGCTTCACACACACAAAGCCCTGGTTCAGTCTCTAGCACTGCATGTATGGGACATGATGGTACAGGCCTGAAATCCCAAGGCCTGGCTGTAGGAGGTAGAGAAGGGAAGAACCAAAGTTCAAGGTCTGCCTTTGCTACAATGCAAGTTTAGGTCAGCCTGGGATACATGAAATTTTTGTCTCAAAAGGAAAAGAACAGAATGAAAACCAAACCAAAACAGAAGTTCAAGGTCATTTTCGGTCACATAGCCAAACCACAAATTTGAGGCCAGGGAGATGGCTTATCCGGTAAAGGCACTAGCCACCAACCTGAAGAACTGAGTTCCATCCCTGGGACCCATGTAGTGGAAAGAAGAGAACCAACTCCCAAAAGTTGTTCTCTGTCCTCCACAAATGCACTGTGCATGTATGTATCTGTGCATGTGTGCACTAATGAAAGTTTCTAACATTATAAGTAAGTTGTTATACATATTATTTTTAGCCTAGGTTAAGATGTAATGTTCATTTTTTTTTTCATGCACACTTTATCACAATAAATTTCTTTTTATTCTTTTCACACATTTGCTTCCTTTAGGAAAACACAGCAAACTAAAGGAGGGAAGGAGAAATAGAGAGAAGGCAGAGACTGGCTAACCTTAATTAATCCAATTGGTATGGAGTCCTAGAAAATAAAAGTGATGGCCCCTGGCATCCTTCGATATGTCAACCTCTCCCACATACACAATTCTGTCTTCTGGGAAGATCTAAAGCATCTGTGTATGATTTTTTTTTTTTTTTTCACTTAGTACAAGAAAACCATATCCACAGTGTCTCTCGTCTTCTTCCTGAAGACTACTTGCATCACTATTCCAGAAGTGCTCCTTTAATGCAAAGCCCTGGCTATCTCAGTCCACCTATTTCAGGACACCTGACAGGGGGATCCCCAAAAGGGATCTCACACTGGGATCTCCACAGGAGGATCCCTACAGGAGGATTCCCACAATCAATACTTTAAGCGCTTTTGGGAGAATTTCAACATATCACAATTCATTTTTAGTAGCTCTTGAAAGAGTTCAAGACAACTATGCTAATGTATTTTTATATATTTAAGATACTATACCACACACACACCAAGGTGGTATGGTGGCGCAATCTTTTAAATACAGCACTTGGAAGGCAGAGGATATCTGAGAAGTAGTCTCAAAAAAAAAAAAAAAAAAAAACCTAGAAACAAAAATAATTTTATCTCTAACATGAATTTAAAATGAAAGAAAAATCTGGGAGGGGGAACTGGGATGGATATGTAAAATAAAAATTAAAAAAAAAGAAAAATCTAAATAAATAATTCTTTGCTAAAATTTCCCTCTGGAACTTAATAAAACCAAGGGCTATATTTAATAAAAACTTGAAACAACTACAATCATCTAAGCTAAAGCTAAAAGGGCAAACTGGAATTTCTATAAATATGAGTATGGCTTCTAGATTTGAGATACTTAAAGGCAAAATACTTCAGTCTGTGCAGATACAGAGTTCTCAAATAAGACAGCATCTGAGAAAAACCCTGTATCTTGAAAAGAACCCCAAAATGTGGACGTTCTATAACCCCAGAAACCAGCAATGCAATGCCACCTGCGAGCAAGAACAGACATGTTATCTGTAGACTAATCTTCATGTAGAAAAGAAAGGTATGACATTCTAACTGGAGTCAAGATGACAGAATGTTTATACACTTATTCCTAACGAAGTCTAAAATAAGAGTAAAAAGTGAACCCAAGACAGAATCAAAAGAGTGGAAAGGCCACACTTATCTCAGAGTCCTCAACATCTGCTGTTTAAAAACAACTAAATAAGATATGGTGGTGTGTGCCTGTAATCTTAGCCCTGAGGAAACTAAGGCAGGAGGAAAGACAATTTGGGGTCAGCCTGGGCTACAACATGAAACCCTCAAAAAAAGAAGAAAAAGGAAGGGAAGAGAAGAGAAATGGAGGGGAAGGGAGGGGGAGGGAGGGGAGGAAAGAGAGCAAGAAAAGAGAATGGGAACAGCCCAACTAGTTTAGTCTACTGCCTATACCAGAGTTTTCACAGTTCAACAAGACTTACTACATTACTCAGAAGTAAAAGGTTCCATAACAAAGTTTATTAAAAACAAAAAAAAATTTCATTACTCGATTAGTATCTCCATCCATACAAACAAATATATTCATTCAAAATAGACCACATTCATGGTACACTAGTAAAATTCAAAAGAAAAAGCAAGTGAGACATGGTAGAACATATCTGTTGTCCTGGCTATACCAGGGTCTGACACCAGTGGAAAATTTGAGCCCAGGAGTTCAAACTCAACCTAGGCAACACAGGAAGAAACTTTTTTTAAAGAAAGAAAACAACTGAAATTTGCTTGTTACTAGTAAAGTGCACTGCAAGTACTACCATTCGCTGATGGAAAGAATGTGTAACTGTACAGCCATTTTAGAAAATATTGGCAGTTTCTCAAAATAAAGCACAAGCTACCACATGACTCTACACTCTCACTCCTTGGAATAAAAACATGTCTTCACATATTACAGAATGTAATATATAATTCATGCAATAATATTCAGCAATAATGAAGAATAAAATACTAACACATGCTATAATACAGATGAATCTCAAAACATTATGCTGGAGAAAGAAGCCAGATGCAATGACAGCATATTGTGTGTAGTGCTTTAAAAGAGAAATATCCTCACTAGTGGGGAGATTTGAACCCTAGGTGGTGGTGCTATTTGAGGAAGTTGTAAAACCTTTAGGAGATGCTGTCTTGCTGGAGGAAGTGTGTTACTGGAAGTAGACTTTGAGATTAAAAAGCCTACCTCATTTCCAGTTTGTTCTGTTACTACCTGCTTGTGGTTGGGGATCTAAGCTCTCTCACCATCCTGTTCCTGCTTCCACGCCTGCCGCTAACTGCTACATCTCCTTGCCATGATGAACTCTCATCCCCTAGGACAGTAAGCCAAAATAAACTTTCTTCTAGAAGTTGTGTTGTTTTATCACAGGGACAGAAAAGTAATATACTGTATGATACCACTTATGTAAAATTTACAGAAAAGACAAAAGTAGATCTGGCAATGGGACTAAGTCAGGACTGACTTTGAGAATACACAGAATTTTAGGGGTAATGAGAACATATTGTGGTGATAGTTTAATTAAATTACAAACTTAAAATGGATTGATTTATAGAATATAAACTATATCTCAATGAAGCTGATGAGCCAGGCATAGTAACACACTCTTTTATTCCCAGCACTCAAGAGACACAGGCAGGTAGGTTGAGTTGAAGGCAAGCCTGGTCTACATAGCAAGTAACAGGACAGCCCGAATATATATAAAAGAGGCCCTGTCCCAAACAAATCAAAAATGTCTGATGAAAATAAAAAGCTAGTAAACAATCAGCCAGAGTTTGATGTCAGATTCCAAGAACAATAAGAGATAGAAGCCTGAACACTGTCTATACCTGAAGATTATATTTATATATCCAACCAGCTATTAGGAAGGATTTACAAACAAATACAGTATTATATATTACTCCCTTTCTCTAACTACATATCACCAGCAGATAGATACATAATAACAACTCAAAATTCATTTCTGTAACTACTTCAAATATAGCACAAGCATTTCCATTTATTAGAAAAAGAAACATTATAAACATTAGTTAAAAGCCCATTAAAAATGTGAATAATCATGGAGTTGGCAAAATGGCTCAGTATGTAAAAGTACTGCTGCTATGTCTGATGACCTGAGTTTAATCCCTTAGTAAAAGGAGAGACTCCCAAAACTTGTCCTCTGACTTCCTCATGGCATGTACATGCCCACAAGTACATACATACACACAAATAAATACATGTAATAAAAAGTTGTTCTAAAATAATAGCAAACAATGCTTACTGTCTGAAAGTTTTTCTTATAAAAACATCTGGATTTTTCCCCCTCATTTTTTTCAAGACAAAGTTTCTCTGTATAGCCCTGGCTACAGAGATCTGTCTGTCTATGTCTCTCAAGTGCTGGGAGACATCTGGATTCTTGATCAAATCTCTCACGCCCTATGAGACTTTGCTTTCAATTCCGTTAATAAGCAAATACTGCTTTATTACTAACAGTTAATATACTCTTTTAAGGGTTAACCTGTAAGATACCACCAGCATTTCGCCTGTTCTACATAAACTACTGACTTCACCCAGGAATCACCTGGTTCTACAAAGAATTAGATGTGATTAACTAGAGGCCAGGGCAGGGGAACAAATGACACACAAATGACTCAAGGCTGTTTAGTCCACAGGGTGTCCACATAAAATGCAGAATGGAATTAGCTTATATCTTTTCTCTGGACAGTTTCAGTACAACCTAGAAAATGCCTATATAACCTTACTTTACAAGACCAACTGTTCTAACTGACCAAACATATCCATCCTCTCAGCATACAGATGTTTACCTGTCTTCCCTCTTATGGACAGACTACAACCAGATGTCAGGAACAATGTTTACTTGGGATCACTTCTAGAGAGAATGTTCCTCTAAAGATATAACTTCTATTACTTAAAAATGAATTACTTTTTCATTCAACAAATAGCTAAAGAACATAACAGGAAGACAAGAACATCTACACCCTAATAGTTTACAATCTATGCATTAAATAAAAATAAACTCACAACCCAAGTGTTATTCCCCATGCCTACAGCCTCAAGAACTAAATCAGCTGAGGCAGGAGGTTCATGAGGTCAGGGACAGCCTGGCCTACAATGGGAGATCTAGACCACTTGGCTACTTAGTGAACTCTTGTGTTCAACAATAATAAGTAACTGCAAAGACCAGGAAGTACAAAAAAGACAATACTTTAATACTCTAAGAGTTCCTCAGCACCATGGCCCACATATTAAAGCAGGCTTGCTTCTATCAAAAGGTCCTTCTCATCTGCAGAGCTAAAAACTAACCACAATGCATATTAGAAACAAGTTCCCAATTTATAGTCCCTTAAAAATAAGTTTTCTATCTCTTACATCATAACTAAAGTTGCCCAATAAACTAGGGCATTAAATATAAAATGATCAATTGTAAAGTACTTTTGATACCTGAAAAACAAGCCATTAAGTTCCCCTGAACTTAGAAATATTCTTCAATAGTTAACACCAATGAAGCAAAAAAACCCACCCTAATATCCCAGAGAAAGAAAAAGAATAAATGAATATGAGAATGAGGGGAGCAGAACATTTTCCAAAAAGGTAAATGAAGGTAATTTATAACAAGCCAACTGCAGACCTGCCCAAGAACATCTACATAATGTAGACAAACCTTAAAGGAGCAAGAAAGCAGAGATGCAAGGAGAGCAGCTCGCAGTAAGGATAAAGGTTAAAGGATAAAGGATAAAGAATAGGCAATCACCATAACTTGATTCTACTTGCATATTAAGCTCCATATAATAAACTAGCCCACTAATGGAAAGTATCCTTCTGTGGATTGTGGGTTTCGTTTTTAACTTTGTGTATGTGCCACAGTGCACAGGTAGAGATCAGAGGACAATTAGTGGGAGTCAATTCTTTTTGTCTACCGTGTGGGTTCCAGTGATCAAACTCAAGGTCGCCAGTCTTGGCAGCAAGCACCAACTGAGCCATCCCACCAGTCCTCTGGATTTTCAGTGACATGTTATCCTGGGACTGTAAGGTCAAGCTGAGCCATCAACTGTCTCTTCCCCAACAACCCTCATCACACACAGCCAGTACAGGATCATTTTAAGTACAAGATGCTTCCTGTCCTACCAACCACTTCCACAAAAAACTAGACAACATAACCATGACTAAGGCTCTAAAAATGACTATGAAGAAAACACAGAAGTCTATTAGTAAACTGATTTTTAGCAAAGATGCTGAAGCAACCCAGCTAAAAAGGAAAAACACTTTTCTTAAAAAAAAAAAAAAAGCTGAGAAGTAGTCTGAGTTAACTAGATAAGTCATGTGGAAGAAAATGAAAGTCAGCTTCAATCCCCAATGCGCACCACACACTGAACCTGGTAAAATGGTAAAATGTACCATAGACCTACATATAAATATCAAATCATACAGCTTCTAGAATAAAAGCAAAACAGTGTTTCCATGCTATACAGCTAGGTAACAATTGCTTGGGCAGAAAAAGCAATAACCTTTTTAAGTTGGTTAAAAACATACATACCACAGACTGAGGGAGGGAAAAAAAAAAAAAAAATCACAAAACAAATTTCACAGCATTCTCTTTATACACACAATCATTTCTATGTCTAGCACATAGAAAACATGTACAGTGACAGCCCAACTTTTCCACAGGGCAGGTATTCTAACAGACGATTCACATATATTTATACATAAATAGCCAGTATGTATAGTAGTCATAAGAGATATGCAAATTACAGCACATTGAGCCATCACTACCCACCAAAGGGTGTTTGTTTTATGTTAGGGCAGATATGGAACTGTGTTGTTAGCACAAGTGTAAAATAATGTAACCATTTCCTAAAAAGCAAATATACACATACCTGTGACACAGCAGTTCTACCCAAACATGTCTTTACAAAGGCTTAGCACTAATCACATTTTTTTTTTAAAGGTAGGATCTCACTATGTAGCTGTGGTTGGCCTGAAACTTACTATTTAGACCAAACTGGCCTCAAAGTCATTGGGCTCTGCCTGCCTCTGCCTTCCCAGTACTGGGATTAAAGGCATGGACCACCATGCCCAACTTACAATGTCTATTAAATTTATTTAGAATATTTATATTATAAATTTATAATATTTATACCAAAATATCACTAAATTTAAAATCTGTTTTAATATTTATATTGAATAGTATAATTATACTAATAAATTTAATATTACATACATGTTATAAATATAAAATTATAATATTATGTATATGTGCATATATATTTTATATTTACTAAAAACCAAACCAAGAGGAGTAAGCAGGAGATGTTCATGCTGTCCTGAGATAAGGTACCAAGCCATGTGGTAGAACACAAATTTTAAAATATGGGTTAATTTAAGTTGTAAGATCTAGTTAATAACAAACCAAAGCTATTGACTGGACATTTATAGTTAATATTAAGTCTCTGTGTGATTATTTGGAAGCCACTGGCAGGGCAGAGCTGACATGCAGACCAACAAAAAACCCCACCTTCAGGGTGGAGCTACACTTTAACTTACTAAGGCAATGAAAATGAATAAACCACAGGGGAGGTAACTCTCAGAATCACATAACTAAAAACCCAAATCAGGATGAGGAGAGAACATACAGGCTGAAGATAGCTCAAGGGTAGAAACCTTGTTCAGCATGTGTGATGTCCTAGCTTCAACCCCCAGCACCCACTATAAAGCAAAAATGAAAACACAGAAACAATAACATTTAATAAGTTTAAAAGGCAAGCAAAACTAAGCAATATTATTTAGAGATATACATAAAGTAGTAATCTAAAAGGTGGAACAGGGAACAATCAAGTTCAAGAGCTGTGGGAAAGAGAAAAGAAGAGCTAAATCCAGCAGCAACACTGCTGGAGGGAACTATAATCTAACATGGTTCAAAATTGATCTTTTCCTACTATATCTTTTTTTTCTTGGGTTCAAGACAGGGTTTCTCTGTATTGCTTTGGAGCCTATCCTGAAACTAGCTCTGTAGACCAGGCTGGCCTCGAACTCACAAAGATCCACCTGCCTCTGCCTGAGTGCTAGTTTTAAAGGAGCATCCCACCAGTGCCTGACTCATTTTCCTGCTATATCTTTTAATACTGACAAATTCAACAGGGAAAGCAAGATTCAGATTCTGAGAAAGATTCAGCAAAAATAAAATATTCAGGCTTTAACACTGATGGTTCTTTTGTGTTTGTGACAGGGTCACAACATGTAGACCTAGCAGGCCTGGCACTTGTTACATAACCCAAGCTGGCCTCAAACTCAATACAATCCTCCTGCCTCAGCCACCAGAATGCTAGGATTTCAAGCACACACCATCACATTAAGCTTTGCACTATCATTTGGAACTATCCAAGGGCATATACAAACACAGTCATGTTTCCTTTCTTTGTGTGCACTATCACTTACTCTAAGACCAAGATTCTTCAAACAACAGGGTTTTTTGATTGTTTGTTTGTTTTTTGTTTTTCAAGACAGGGTTTCCCTGTAGTTCTGGAGACTGTCCTGAAACTTGGTCTGTAGACTAGGCTGGCCTTGAAGTCATAGAGATCCACCTGTCTGTACCTCCTGAGTGCTAGGATTAAAGGTGTGAGCCACTACTATCCAACTCAGAACTTTTTTTTTTTTTAATTTAAATGTTAATATAGTACACATACTATAAATTCCCTAGATCCTTCTTGGGGATATACAGCATCCTGAAACCAAAATACTAATATTTCTCCAGTGAAAACTATTGTTATTTACAGCAAGATCAGTGCATAGACTGAAAACACTCTAACAAAGCATTGGGTCAGAAGTTGCCTTTTATTAATTAAATAAATAAATTTTAATAAGAATTTATTTTCAAAGCTCTTTATGTACCAAAATTATAAATAAAGAATTATGGACCTAAACCTGAAAAGATCAGCTTGGTCTAAACAGCAAATTCCACACTCCATTAAAAGCCAATTCATTTTCAATATAGTTGCAAGTTTTAGGGACAGTGAAATGGCACAAATGAACATGTACAAAATATTTTTTTCTTTTATTCTATTTAATTTCTATTAACTCTTCAAAATAGTCTCAGTCATTACTTGTAGGGATGGGTGAACATATGCAACTGTTTGAAGAGCCAGCACTAAAGGGAAAGATCCTAAGCACTGTGATAAGTATTTTCATGGAGCTGGGGCCATAGTCCAGAGGCAGACAGACACTCACCTAGCATGTGTAAGGTCTTGAGGTCAATACTCAGAACTACTAAAATCAAATTTCTGTACAGTAGTGTCTTTGTGTAGTTGGCAGGCACCAGTCCTAATGGGTGCTTTGGGGCCAGCCAGATGGCTCAGCAGCTCCAGCCACTTGCTGCCAAGCCTGACAGCTTTAGTTTGATTACTGGAATCCACATAGTACAAGGAGAGAACTGACTCCTACAAACTGTCCTCTGACCTCCATACCTATGCCATGACACACAACACCCCACCCAAAAACATACAAATCAATAAATAAAATGTAAATGTAACAATAGTTATTTGTTTTTAAATCCACTGTAAATAAAAGTTTGATCACCTCTACCCATTCCCAAAAACCTAAGTATTACAGGTTACTATGACTTCATATTCTCTGAAAGAATAAAATAAAATCCCAAAGCACAAACCTTAAGACCTTTCTCAAGCATGTGTTAGTTAACTAAAACACAGCAGGCAAGCAATGGGAAGATCTCCAACAACACAACACAAATTATTTACCTAAAGGTTTCAAACACTACAGAAGAGTATCACTTAAGGGCCTCCCTTAAAAATATTTTAACACTGAAATACCTTTGTTAGTGAACAAAGGTATTTCCCATCAAGCCTGACAACCCCATGGCCTGAGTTTGGTCCTTAGAACCTACATAGTACTCTCAACTGACTCCCACTGACCTCCACACAGGTGCCATGACAGGGTACATGCCCTCAAATATACACAAAATACATGTTTTGTTTTGTTCTTTAAATTACAGAAGCAAATCTCCCTGAAAACTATTTTTATATAATATCAAGCAGCTCACAATCTGCAACTTCAAAAGAGCTGATTATTTTAGAGCCAAATAAAGCAACTAGCCTCTGCAAAGAAACAAGATAATTTAGTCTGTACACTGTTAAGAGTCCTGGGATCCAGCCCTATGTGTGCACAGCCATGATTAGTACTTATGATGTCAAACTCAAAATGATGATGGCATGCATCTAAGACTGTGTAACAAGAAATATCTGTAACAAGAATCATTTCCTGTCTCAAAGAAAACATAGCTCGCAAAAATGTGCCAAATGTACATAGAACTGAAATAAGTGTAAAGACCTCATGACCAGGCACTGGGCTAACACTCCACAAGCTATTGTGTGCAACTGCTTTTCCTATGTGAATGCTTTGCCTAGCCTACTGACAATATTTTATAGAAAATTCTGGTATGTTTCATCATCTCTTGCCATTTTCAGCAGTATAAAGCTCCAATGGTGCTTTCTAAGCTTCTGAATACAGTAACCAAATTCCATGCTGTGTTTGTATCTGACTATTAAAAATGATTTTTTCTAGGCTGGGTAGTGGTGGTGAATGCCTTTAGTCCCAGTGCTTGGGAGGCAGAGTCAGGCATATTTCTGTGAATTCGAAGCCAGTCTTGTCTACTAATCAAGTTCTAGGACACCAACTCTGTCGCAAAAAAACAAAAACAAAGAAAAAACTGACATATTTTCTAGAATAAAACCAAAAGAAATGCAATGTTAAATAAAGCAATGAATAATTGTGAAATATAGCTCACAGTACTATTTCAAATATTTAAAATGATAACAGCTAGTATTTCATGGGCGTTTTTAAACAGTTTTATAATATTGGTTTAAAGACTAATTTACAGGGTTACAGTTTGGAGAGATTAAAAGGTTGAGAGGATGAATGCCAATAGTGATTGGCACAATGTGAATGTACTTAACATCACCCAACCCAGCACTTATACATGGTTTAAATAGCAAATTCTATGTATACTACTACCACAATTAAAATGTTACTTTTCTTGGCCAGGGTTACCATTGCTGTGATGAAACACCATGATCACAGCAACTTGGGGAGGAAAGGGTTTATTTGGCTTACATTTCCACACCACTGCTCATCATCAAAGGAAGTCAGGGCAGGAATTCAAATAGGGAAGGAACCTGGAGGCAGGAGCTGATGCAGAGGCCATGGAGGGGTGCTGCTTACAAGCCTGATACCCATGGCTTGTTCAGATTGCTATCTTATAAAACTCAGGACCACTAGCCCAGGAATAGCACCACCCACCAAGGGCTGGGCCTCCCCCATCAATCACTAATTTAAAAAATGTCTTACAGCTGGATCTTATGGTGGCATTCTCTCAGTTGAAGTCCCCTTGTGCCAAGGTGACATAAACTAGGCAGTACGTAATTCATTCCAATATTTCATGATAAAATATGCATAACATATATAGTTATTGTAACTTTATCAGTGTACAGGAATCTCACTCCAAAGGTATAAAGAGCACATTTTGACTTATAACCTTTGCTGCACTCCAGAATCACACCTGCACTGATTCTTGATGACATGTAATCAATTAAAAGCAGCAGTAAGCTTGCTGTCACATCAGCATCTGGTGTCAACCCTTATCAAATATGGGTCTTGACTGTATTAAGCACTCAAGGAAGGAACTAAACTGTTCCTGACCACGTGTAACAATTTAGGAAATATTTTAATAAAACAAAATGGTCGTGTCACAGGTATAAACAGCTTCACTCCAAGCTCAGAATAACCCTAATAATGATGAGTAACATCACTATCAAGAGATGAATGTTAAACATTTCTATCTGGGATTAAGGATGAACCTGGCCAATACTTGAGATTTACAGGCACTATTTTTAACTGAACTAGGATCAAAGTTTTGCTAGCAAAATACCAAAGTGGAAATGCTGGCATTGACACCCGAGAAGCTCTGCTTTTGACACGGAGAAGTTTTGCTTTATCTACAGAAAGGCTATGACCTCCAGGCAACCAATCCTACTCTGAACTAAAGAATTCCAATACTGTCCCACAAGAACACACGAACCCATTACCAAGCAAAAACAAATAAACAAACAATCCCCCCCCCCGCCACACCCCGCGCAGTCAAAATCCCTATATTCTACACATCTGACAGAAAGATACCCACTCTCTAGTCAGTTCCTGCACTGTGGCCAAACACGACTGAGTCACTGCAAATGATTCCAGAAACCTCAAAGGACAACCAACGGCCTCAGAAGAAAAGTTACTCAGTGGGAAGGGAGGAGGCAGCTCTTCTCATCGGAGTCACTAGGCTTTTTCTCCTAGCAGGGCCCAGAACTGACACGCTTTCTGGCACAGAATGTCTACACCCACCCTACGTCTAGCCCTCCAGAGCTAATAGCCAGAGTATCTTTTTCCCCCGACTTCCCCTCATGATCCACGTTCACACCACTTCTCCCCTTGCCCCCATAAATGCATCTCTAGCTGCACACTAATCAAATCTGTTTGCCAAACATAATTGCTTCCCCCAAGACCAGAAGTATGCCAGCATTCTACGCGGCGTTTATTGTAAAACGTGTTCTTTTCTTAATCAAGCCCCTGCTACAACAGCCTTCCCAAGACTCTCAATTTGGATTCTGAATGCTATGGAAAAAGACAAGATGAAGGGGAGAGATTTATTCCACTCTACAATTCAAACTCATTTCTTGGCTTCGGAGCAACAATCTCCGGAAATTTAATTTACATAAATTCAAATACACTAAATAGCTACTATGGAATGCCCAAGAGCAACTGCAAACAGCCAACTTGAGCTGTGCGGTCCCAGACTCCTGACGAAGAGGACGGAGTGAGGGCAGCTCTTTGTCATGTACCCCAGGTGGTACTCCCAACAGGGAAAGAGAGAGCATCGGGTTTCTTTCTCCCTCGATTTCACCCGAGCTCCCACGCCGCGTGACACTTTCAAATTGGCTAGTCTGGGGTAAGGGAGCACAGCCAATCCTCCACCTTTCCGCCCCAAACCGACTGGGTAGGCGGGAAGGAGCCCAGGGGTGTTTCCTCCCAGCGCGCTCCAAAGAAGGGGGCGGCCGAGATGTCACCCGCTGCAGCGGGAGGTGGACCGGAGGAATCCCAGGTGGGGTCTCCAGAACCCCGGGGAGTCAGAAGCCGGGCGGGTGAGCCAAAGGGGGGACCAGGCAGGACGGGGAGCACCCTCCCAAGCCGGCACCTACCAGCAAGCTCTCTACGTTGATGGGCGAGCGAGGGTCTCGGATGAGCGCCTCCAGCTTCCTCTGGCGGCTCGCGCCCGCCCCGTCCCCCGGCGCGGCCTCAGGGGCGCCGGGCATTTTCCCCGTCGGCGGGGGCCGGCTCATGCCGCTTCGCCGGGCCTAGCGCCGCCCGCGGAACCTCCGCCCGGGCCCGCCTCGCGCCGCTGTCTGAGGAGCCGCCCGGCCCGGCCGGGAGCAGCGAGGCACACGGCGTCCCCGCCCCTCAGCCGCACGCGCGCCGCCCGGCCCGCAGCGAGCTCGCCAGGACCCGGCGGGCGGGAGCGGGGAAGGGGCGCCCGCGCCGCGCCGCCCCGCCCTCGGGGCTCGAGCCGCTAGGGCCGCCGCCCGTGCGCCCGCATGTCGCCGCCGGCCGCCTCGCGCGCCCACAAGCCCGCTCCGCTCACACACAGCCCACTCCGCGGCCCTGCTCGGCCGCGCGCCGCCGCTACCCACAAGCCCCTCCGCCCGCGGCCGGCCGCGCGTGGCCGCCAGCCCCGCCCACCCCAGCGCGTCCCCGCGGCTCGCCCCGCCCCCTGGCCTCTTGCCCCGCCCCTCCGCCGAGCTTTCGCTGCAGAGCTTCCTTTCCGCTCTCCCCCGCCCGCCTACCCGCCCGCCCCGGCCGATCTGGCTTCCTCGTCTGGCCCGTTCCCGGGGCAGTGAGGCGGGACGGCTCGCGGCGCCGTCCCCCGTAGTCCCCGCGGCGTATCCTCGCGTCGCAGGCCGGACCCCGCGGCCTAGCTGACGTGCTCGCCCCCCGCCCGCCGGGTCCCGCTGACTCAGCGCGCAGCTATGCAAGCCGCGCCAAACTCCAGCGCCCCTGGGTCAGCGCCCTTCCCGGGCCTGTGCGCCCGGGGCCGTGGCCTGGGGCTTCAGGGGCGGGGAGGCCGCGCCCCTAGCTTGCGCTCAGTGTCTGGGACTCGGTCGAATTTGAGTCCCAGGGCAGGGAGGCCTAGAGGAGGAGTTGCTCCCGCCTCCGGGGCACGAATCCTGGGTTCTCTGAAACCTTTGTGCCCTTCCCTGACCGTGGTGTCCGCTTGGCGTTAGCCCTGAGACCGTGGCCAGGCAGAGGCAACGGGAGGGCTATAGGGAAGCGCTTCTGTATTCACGCGGGCCTAGCTTTGGGAGTGGACGAGGGGCTGCTTCTCCGCATTCCTGCCCTCTCGCTGCCCCCAAGCTATTGGTCAGATCCTCTCCGGGCGCAATCTGAAAACTATGTGCCAAGAGCTATAAAACTGTTCACAGAGCCCCTTTGACCCAGTAAGCCCATTTAAGGAAGTCCAAGTGTAAGGAAATGATCCAAAGAGAGGAGGACTTTGCATGGAGATGTTTACAGCTGGGCTATTCAGAATGTTCGTAATGACCAAAGCACTGGGAGTGGACTCAATCGTCCTGCAACTGAATAATCCAAACAAGCTCTGCCACAATCGGGGAAGAATCCTGACGGAATTACAGGCCGGTTAAAGAATGAGGGAAAATGTACCGAAAGTAAAAAGTGCAGAGGGGATTGTGAACACTCTGAAATGAGCGGCTAAACAAATGAAAATACTCTTGTTCCTAAGTGAGTGAGATTTCCCCCCCTCTTCTAAAGATGCTAAGGAGGACGGTGGTGGTACACGACTTTAGTCCCAGCATACGGAGGTAGAGGCAGGCGGATCTCGGAGTTCGAAGCCCAGCCTTGTCTACAGAACGAGTTCCAGGACAACCGAAGCGACACAGAGAAACTCTGTCTCAAAAACAGCATCAAAAGGATGTTAAGAAGTGTATTGGATTTCAAAACTTGAAAAACTTACTTACTGATGGGTTACTCTAAGAAGCTACAGTGTAATACTCCTACTAAATATTGAGACTGTGGGTGTCAAGCAATATTCGCCGGGCTCCAGCCCTGGCTTTGTCAAAACCTCACCTCACCCACCAGAGTTCCAGGAACATCTCTCCTTTCTGTGTGAAGTCACTCTGACTTGGACTAAGGCAGGAAGAGGCCCTGGGTGACTCAAGAGAGCCCTTTCTATTGCAGATAATAGGCTGCCCTCTGGTCAGAAAAAGTAGCACTTCAAGCCTGCCTGGAGGTGTATTTACTCCTTCATGGCCCTCTCTCTCTCTCTCTCTCTCTCTCTCTCTCTCTCTCTCTCTCTCTCTCTCTCTCTCTCTCTCTCTCTCCACACACACACACACACACACACACACACACACACACACACACACACACACACACAGAGAGAGAGAGAGAGAGAGAGAGAGAGAGAGAGAGAGAGAAAGAGAGAGAGAGAGAGACCCAAAGCAGGAGGGTAGAGCCAGTTAATCACCCCTCCCACTATTGTACTGAATAATTAGATATTCATGATTACAGATATTATAGGTCCTTTTCCTGGTGATAGTATAATAGACTTTCAAAAGGAATGCTGTGATCTCTAGGTTACAAATTGATTTTGAAATGACCAGCTGTATGTTTTTATGGACTTTGGTGGAGGAGCCATGGTCTCCAGCCTTAGGAACCTTGTTTTAAAAGAATAATAATACCCAGGCATGGTTATGCACATATGTAATCCCAGCACTCAGGAGGGAGCAGCAAGAGAATCAGGAGTTCAAGGCCATCTTTAAGCCACATAGCAAATTTGAGGCCAGTCAGGACTACAGGAGTCTCTATCTCAAACAAACAAAAACAACAATAAAACACTAAAATGAGAAGATCCATAAAGTGTTTGCAAGCATGAGGACCTGAGTTCAATCTCCAGCAACATACCTATAGTGTTATTCTGGGGAGGCAGTCACAGCAAGATTGCTGAGGCTTCCTGGCCAGCCAGACTAGCCAAATTGAGGAGCTCCAGGTTCAGTGAGAGACCCTATCACAAATAAATGAATAAATACAGTGTAAAGCAACTAAGAAAGACACACAGCATCAATCTCTGACCTCCATACATAGCAGCACACACATGTATATGAGCATACACCCAAAACACAAAAATAAAGTAAATAAAAGGAACAGCAGCAATCAACAAGATTCAAATACTTCTATGGATAGCCATTAGGTACAGAAAACTTGGGGGGTCTATTGTGATGACTGGGCAGGTAAAGATGCTTACCACACAAGCCTAGTGATTTAAGTCCCATCTTAGGAACCCACTTAAAAATGGAAGGGGAAAACCAACTCCACAAAGTTGTCATCTGACCTCCACACATGCCTCCACAGGCAGATACCATGCACAGACACACAAATAATAAATAATTTATTTAAAGATATATATATATATATATATATATATATATATATAAAATAAAACCTGAAATTTTGTCTTCTACTTTTTACTCTCATGCATCTTTAAACATTTATTTATTTATTTATTTATTTGACAGAATGTCACTTAGGAACCCAGGCTGCCAAGGAACTTACTATGTAGTCCAGGATAGCCTCTAACTCATGGCCATTCCCTACCTAACATCTACCACCCAGGAGTCCCTTCTATACCTCCAATTAAGGGTTCAGGTATCCACTTATCTATAGGAAAACCATGTCCTCATTTCTAGTTGTTTTGGATTTTTTATTTAAAAAGTTGATATAATATATTTTGATTGTGTTTTTCCTTTCCCCTCATTTCTATTGAAGGTCTGTCTCTTCCCTGGGAATTAATAAATCCTTCTGCTTCAGCCTCCCTACCCCCAAGTGCTGAGATTACAGATGTGAACCACCATTCACATGAATTATTTTATCACTCAAGGATATATAATATATATTCTTATACACAGAATCGTACCATATCATAGTATTTTGCAACTTAATAATCCATTTCCCATTATTCTGTCCATATGTGTGGACAGAGAAATCTTCATTTTCTATCTGCTGTACTCTATTCTGCAATATGAAAATGCCAAAGGTTCAATAGAATAACACTTGAGGACAGACTATGGGGAACAACTGCTACCTGCCACTACTACATGTCACCTGTGTGATCCGGAGTAAGTTACCTAACTAACTTCTCTGTCAATGTCCTGAGTGCTGGCCTTAAATAAGTATTTTCGTGTTGCCATTGACATTCTTGTGCTTTTGTGAGGAGATACATGTGAATAAGATTAATTACTTAAAGCAGATTATTTAACAAAGTGTCCTTTAAAGTTAAGCTACTGCAAAAATGCTGTACTGGCCCTTTAAAAGGCTCAGGGGCTGGCAGCTGGGCAGTGAGTGGTAGCTCATACCTTTAATCCCAGCAATCGGGAGGCAGAGGCAGACAGATCTCTGAGTTTGAGGCCAGTCAGCTCTTCAGGACAACCAAGCCTGTAACACAAAGAAAATAATCCCTGTCTCAAAAAAACAAACAAAAAGGTTATGGGCTGTTAAGGAGCTGAGCAGGTAAAAGAGTCTGCCCTGGCAGTCTGACCTCCTGAGTCTGATCCCAAAATCCAAGCCTAGTTCACATTGTCCCCCATCCTTTCACTTTTGCCAATATGGAGTATTATACATGTTCTTAATTTTGTCAATGAAGTGACAAACAGTAACATAGTTTTCTTTTGCATTCTCTTACTTGCTACTGGGCATGCATATTTGGATACCCACTTCTCAAGTTGTCTGTTTCCATCCTCTGTCAGCTTTGTCTCTTTCCTGGTGATTTGGAGGAATTCCTGGGTATTGAGAACACTCCTCCTTGTTACAATATATCCTAAAATACATTTTATGAAGCTTTTCTCCCAGTCTGTTGTTTTCCTCTGTGGGCTTGGGGTATCTTTTGTCATATAATTACTTCTATTTTTCTTACAGTCAAATCTGTAAGTGCTTCTCTTTATAGCTTCAGGATTTTGTGTCTGGGCTGGGGAAGGGTTTCAGATCCAGGTTTTAGCTCACACAGAAGACTTGCAAGAGGTTAGGAGGAGTCCACAGCTTCCTCACGACACTCAGTTCCTTCCAAATCAGCCTTCTGATGTCTCCCTCCCTCTTGCTCCTCTCTGAAGGACTCTGCTTCCTGTTGCACCCCAACTATTCCACCCTGTCCCCCCACCCCCACCCCCAACACCGAGTTTCAGGTGTCCTGACTGCAAGCAAAGATATTTGTTTGTTCTACGAAGAACAATGGGGATATAGAGACAGGCCTGTGAGTGTCTAGGGCTCTATAACTAATCCTTCCAGGATATAAAAGGCTCCCTCTCCCCAATTCTGTCCTCTCTCTCCACATTTCTACCTGTTTTTAAGCGGTTCATGTCAATTTAATTATTATCTTCCCAAACCTTCTAACATTTCATGCTCTAAAGTGAGCATCCAGGACTCTCCCTCTTTTATTTACTGATGGGTCATGTTCTCATTGCTTGTTTTTTAATTTGAAAGATCTGTCTGTTCCCCAGGAATTAAATTAACTCCCTTCAGCTGCAACTTTGCCTTGTCCATCCTACAAAATGATGTTCAAGAACTCTCTGTGAGTGTGTGTGTGTGTGTGTGTATGTTAATGTGTCTCTTGTAATTACTTGTTTAATGACAATAATTACCTAAAGGGTTTACCATATGTTAGGCAGTGTGCTTCATAGAAATTATCTTAATTTCCAAAACAGCCTTTGCCAATGGTAATATCACTATGCCTATCTTACAGGTGATGTCATAGAGACTGAGATGTGTATTACTGGAATGACTTACTGAGTGATGGGTGGATTGACAGATGGATGATGGGTGGGTAGGTAGATGAAAACAATGAAATGAATGGTCCAGGCCAATAAAACACACAACTTCTCCTACCTTGCTTCACACTGAAGGCTTCAAGTTGGATGTCTGTGCTGAGGTGGGGATGCTTATGCCCCACCTCAGCCAGACTTAATAACAGAACAAAGGCCTGAACTCTCAGTGCAAAGGGGTCATTATTTTTGTAAACTCACTACTATAAAGGGTACAGGTTTAAAGGTTTGTGAAGGAGAGTTTCACCCTGCGTCTCATTCATGGCTCTGGTAATAACCCCTAGCATGAATAAGAAAATCGTCAAAGCCCTCTGTGAGTCAGTGTCGTTAACCACAAAGCAAGGATAATGAAGCGTGGCTGTTATTAAGGTTCCTTAAGATCTCTAGATGAAAGATACAGTGCTCATCCAAGACAGCTCCTTCCCCAGCGTACTGTGGAATCACTCCCAGGGGACAAGGGGCTGCTTGGGGGCTCACATTCATCCTTAGAGGGAAGTGGCAGGGCACTTTGAAAACACAGACCTGCAGTGTTTGAGAATCAATCATGGTGTCAAAGAGTATCTGGGGTCCCGGGAAGCTCTGCTTGCCGGGGAGTCCAGCCCCACCTGTTTGGCAGGAGATCTTGATGTCATTACTGTCAATCCCTTTGTCCCCATGGGTCTGGGATTTTTCATGTGGGTTCACTGCCCCCAGCCCAACGTTAGGTCTGCTGGGATTGTGGACTTGGGGCTTCCTGCCTGGAGTCGCGACCTTCTTTCACTTTTCCTCTAGTCTTCCCAGCTTTTCCTCAAAATGGAACAGATCTGCTTCTTCCCTCTCTGGTGAAGCTGATTTCTACAAAGTGGTTCCTTACTTTCATGTTTCACCTGTCAAGCCCTTAACCCTTCCCCCAAGAAACTCCCCCTCCCCCACCTGGCCCCTGCTCCCTCTTCCTCCTCTAGCACCTCCTGTTCTTCGGATGTAGAACTTGGCTTTACTGGGTTTCCAAGTTCTCATCCCCAGTAGCTTTTAAGAGGATACTCAAGCAGGTGCTTGAATGAGACCATGGAGTCCCTCTCTTCGAAGCAGGTGCCAGAGGCTTCTGGGTAGCTACCCGGATGTCCAGGGTCTTATGTCCCAGAACAAGAAGTCACACTGAGAAACCTGAATTATAGAAGAGGCAGGAACATTTAATTTTTTATTTGTTTTGGCTTCAGTTTTTTGAGACAGGGTTTCTCTGTGTAGCCCTGACTGTCCTGGAAGTTGCTCTGTAAACCAGGCTGGCCTCGGACTCACAGAGATCCACCTGCCTCTGCCTCTGCCTCTGCCTCTGCCTCTGCCTCTGCCTCTGCCTCTGCCTCTGCCTCTGCCTCTGCCTCTGCCTCTGCCTCTGCCTCCTGAGTCCTGGCATTAAAGGCATGCGCCACCACTGCCTGGCTTCAGGGGGAAGATGATCAATGACACCTGGACAGGTCCGGTGGCATGGGACACTCAGGTCACTTGTACAGCTTGTACCTTTTCTGTTATGTGTTGGCCTTTGGGAGGAGTTCAGGGTTTAAGGGGGAGACCTAGGGAGTACTCTAATGTTTATCTCTTCCAACTGGGTCTTTCATATGCTAATTTTAAAATGTTATTTTGTGTGTCTAGGTGTTTTGCCTCAAAGTAGTTTGTGCACCTTGTGTGTACTTAGAGGCCAGAAGAGGTATTGGATCCCCTGGAACTGTGGGCACTGGGGATTGAACCCTGGTTCCCTGGAAGAGCAGCCAGTGCTCTTGCCTGCTGAACCATGGCTCCAGTCTTCATGTGTTAATTTTGACCTCCCTTCATCCCTATTCTTCTGTCTTGCCTTGTTTGCAGTTTGTTGATGCTGTTCTACCTATGTTCCCTCTCCCACTAGGTCCTTCCCAGTCTTCAGAACAGAGATGGGAAAGTAGGAAGTGAGTAAAAAGAAACATAATGTCATAAAAAATATGATAAAAGTAATGACTAGAGAGAGCAGTTTGCTATTGTGTGGGGACAACATAGAGTGTAAATGGAAAGGAGATCAAAGACATCCTGGAACTGTCGAGCTGCAGTGGTATCAGCTAAGTCCAACTGATTCCCAGCGGGTCTCTCCTGCTGTCCCTCCCACTGACCCTGCTGCCTATCTGCAGTGGGGGCCCTGGATGGGACTGAATAAAACTGGGGGATGTAGGGTGACAGTACAAGGGGGAAGAGGCCAGTTAAGGAAGCGTTTACTAATGCATGGACCACCATTCACAATGAAGTAGTTTGGAGCATGGTCGGGTAAAAGCCTACAGAACATGCAAAGGGAAAAGGCCCAGTGGGTTAAGTGGAGGGAGGGCCCTTAGCACACAGGAAAATGCCTGCTTTCCACAAAAGCCTGTCCTGTTATGCAACAAGGAGCCACTTCGTACTTGTGGTCTCCAGAGTGACACTTTGATGGCTGAGGCTGCCCTTGTGATATTCCATTGACTGCTTTGGCCTCCAAGGAGTGAGCAGAAGCCAGCCTGCTGGTGACCCCGCCCTGTAGATGAGGGCATGGGCAGGCCACCTCTCCAGCTGTGAGCACTGGGGTGAAGGTCCTTCCGTGGAATCAGGAAACTTTCTTTCAGACCCCACTTGGGCCCTTTCTGGGTGTGTCAACCAACTCACTTCTGTGATTTTCTCTGTGTGTGTGTGTGTGTGTGTATATATGTGTCTGTCTGTCTGTCTGTCTGTCTCTGTGTCTCTCTGTCTCTGTTTCTGTGTCTCTGTATCTCTGTCTCTCTGTGTCTCTGTCTCTATCTCTCTGTCTCTGTCTCTGTATGTCTCTTTCTCTCTCTTGTTCTCTTCCTCTCTCCTAGGATGTTTGTGGAGGACAAATAGGAGAAAGTTCATACAGGATTCAGTGTACTAAGTCCAAGCTCCATGAGACAAGCTCACACTTCCCAGCAGCCCATGGAGCATCAACACTGTTTCTTTCATGTACTCATTCAATTATACCCAGAGGCTGATTGCACAGTGATGGCAACAGAACAAATTCTCTCTGGGTCTTTATTGTGCTCATGATCCATGACATGTGAAGGACCTTAACCACCACATGTGAAGGTTCTTAACCATCAGGCAGATGCGCTGGTGGCCACAAAGGGAAGAGTCTGCCTTCTTCCAGGCCCAGAAGGCGGAAGAGCAGGAGGGCTCCTGTTTCCTCTGCCCCCCCTCCATACACACACACACACATTGACATGCACTGGACTCAGTTTTCATGTCCCCATGGCAGCTGACTTCTTGCTATGTCATTTTGTTCTTTGCAGGTTTCTGAAATTAGGAACTGGTAAAGATTTGCTGGGTGAGGCAGTCATTTGGTAAGGAGTATTTTGGGCACTATTTGAATCTTGGCAAAGTACTTGTTCCTGTCATTATTCTCTTAGCATTGTAAAGTCTGTTCATTTGCAGTAATGCCAAAGGCAAGAAAATAAGAGGAAAGTCATTTTGGATCCAACACCCTCACACAGACACACACCCAGGCAAAACACCAATGCACATATAAATAAAAATAAATAAAATAATTTTTAAAAAGAATATCAATGCATGAAAACTACTGTGAGATCCACAGAACTATTTGCTGGAGGTGTAGCTAATAATTTAAGCTTAGTCATGACACTTCTCTTCTTGGGCTTTGGTTTCATCATGTGTCAAATAATGGAGTTGATTCCGTTAGTGGCCTTCCAGGACCAAAGCTCCTATTTCACAGCTCTTCACCCTTGTTGAGGATGACATTCCTGGGAAGCCACTTCAGGTTTGGCTTCTTTGATCTCTGCCCCCCAGTATGGCCTCTTGGACAACAGAATCTGGGGGAACTGAGGCAGCTGCTGTGGGCTGGCACTTTGGCTAGCTTTGGCCTGAGATGAAAGTCCCAAGGCCTGCTGGTTAGAGGTCATCAGGCCTGTGCCAGACTTGAATTGTGACTTTGACAGACAGGACAAGGTATCGGACATGTCCTCCAGCCCTAAAACACAACTGTATACCACATCCTGTCCCCCAGAAGTGCTGTTCTGAGAGATACTCAAACTTTGAGCTCCTCCTCAAACACAAGTATGGCCACTTGAACTCTGGAGAAGGCAACTTCTGTCCCTGCCCCTACTTGTATCCCAGAGCACCAAGAAGTCCTGAAGGGGGGGGGGAACCTTCAGGGTTTTGGTCAAGCATTTTCTTTCTGACCCACTTCTCACAAACCAGTAACACTTTTCGAAGAGCCTTGGAAAGCATGGAGCTGTGAGCAGGGCAACTACCAGAGGGCACCGAAGGCTGAGCCAAAGCAAAAACAGACAAACAAACCAAAAAGCTTACAAGAGAACACTGCGTGAAGGGGCCACAGTCCTCTGAACTGCCCTCATCTCAACTTTGGAAGACATTGCTACACTATGGTCCACATGGGTGTACAAAGATGTCCCCAGACTTCAGAAAATGTTTGCTTCCTCCCACATAGCCATCATAAAAACAGCCCAGTGCATAGCAACTCTTTGGGAGGATTTATCTTTTAAACTGTGCATGATCACAAGGTTAAAATGTCTCAGATCATCTTCAGCATCTTCATGATCTTGTCTCTTGTCAGAAAGTCTAGGTCAAATGCCAATTGAAATCACTGCACCCCATGCTGCTCTCCTCATGGTTTTGGTTTTTTTGTTTTTGTTTTGTTTTGTTTTGTTTGTTTGTTTGTTTGTTTTTTGTCTCACCAATTGTCACCCGATATCTCACTTAGTGTTTGGTTTCTGTCCATGTCTCCTATTGTTCAAAGATTTAAACATCTATGTATTTCATTCACTAATGTATAGTTAGGAAGCTATGCTCTGGGCACTTGTAAACGTTTAATTATTAAGTGAAAGGATTGGTGAAAAAAATTAGTTATGAGCAAGACATCATGCAAGGTTTTAAATTAAGTCTATGGAAATACTACCTACATGATAAAAAGCCGTGATTTTTGTTGTCTAGTATTGAGGATCAATCCCATGTCCCTGGGCACTCACCGTATCACTGAATTAAATCCTCAGCCCCAAAAGATCTGTATGAGAAATCTTTGGTTGGTGCTTTTGTTTTGTTTTGTTTTGTTTGAGATAGGGTTTCACTTAGCTCAGGCTGATGGCCCAGGGTGACCTTGAATTTCTTTCTTCTGTCTCTGCCTCTCAAGCACTAGAATTATTGGCATGCACCAGCAGCAGTATGAAAATATTTTCATAAGCCATACTAATTTACTAGCAAATATCTTCCAAGGTCTTAGTCTGTAAGGAGACTGGTTTGGGGGAATTTGCTTATTTTGTTCACATTTGCAGTATGTGTGTGGGGCATGCTACCACACAGATATGACTGTCAGAAAACAATCCTAGGTGTCAGTGCTCGCCCACTGTGTGTGTGTGTGTGTGTGTGTGTGTGTGTGTGTGTGTGTGCCCTGCTTTATCACCTCATACTCTCAAAGCAGGATCCCTCACTGCACCAGGAGCTTGCCTCCTTTTCCAGCTAAGCTGGCTGATTGTGGAGCTCCAGAGATCCTTCTGTCCCCCTCGCTCCGGACACACTAGAGTTAGAGCTGTGTAGTCACTCTGTAGCTGGAGATTCTTTCCCGCCAGCCTGATCCTGCCACTTCAGCTCCAAAGGAGCACACAGATACTATATTAATTATTAAACTGTTGGCCAAAGGCTAGGGCTTCTTATTGGCTAACTCTGTCTTAATTATTAACCCATTTCTATTAATCTAAGTATTTCCACGTGGTCTTATCTTACCGGAGAAGGGTCCAGACCTTCTACTCCTTTGTCAACTACATGATGACTGTTTTGGTAGACTCCTTCTGCCTACATTTCCTAGAATTCTTCTCATTCCTAGCCCTGCCTATCTTCTTGCTTCTACTGACTATTGGCCAAAAAGTGTTTTATTCATCAAAATATGTACAGAAGGACATCCCCCATCACCACTCCAGCTATTTACGTGGATGCTAGGGATCTAAACTCATGCCCTCCAGTGCTCTCAGCTACACAGCCATCTCCCCATTGCCACACTTGACTTTATGAAAGCCCTAAAGCACTAAGTATCTCACATGCATGTGGGCACACCCTTCATGTGTACAAACCCTCAGACATGACATTCCGGTTCCTCCTAGTAACCTATTTTGGATCTTATCAGCTCTCTTATGTAAAGGTTCAACAGGTCCGGTCTATTCCTCCTCCAGAAAGTTCTTAGAAGTAGGAAGCAAGGATGCTGATTAAAAATGCTAGTGTTTTCCCACAAGTGAGCCTAGAATCAATATTTAACCACCATTCATTGTGATGCATAGGGAATGTGAGAGATGCAAAGCCAGAAAACATGAGTCCTACCAGAACGATTCATCATTTAGAAATCCAGTGACTCTGATATGTGACACCACAAGTCGCTAGTTTGGATGTCTTTTTTTTTTCTTTTTAACAAGATGCTGTCAACTTCAAAATGTTACATTTTTCAGTTTTTGTTTTTATTGTTTGTGTTTTTGCCATGTTTAGGAATGGGATCCAGGATCTTATGCCTCCTATCATTGAACCAACTCTCCAGGCCTCTTCTTTACAACTTAAAATCACCAACATCATTTTGTTGAGAAACAAAAAGTACATTATGTCACACCAGAAATAGGAATGAGATCTTGATGACTCATAGCTCTTGAAATGCACGAGTATCAATCTTGATAGCTCAGTCAGCTCTACTGTTATGTAACTGTGTGACCTTCTCAAGGGGGACCTCAGTTTCACCTCATGCAAAAACAAAAACAAAAACAAAAAAAAACCCAACAAAACTAAACCACTCCCTTGTTTCAGAGTGATGAAATGATTCTTCCGACAGTGATCCAGACTTCCAAGTTCCTCTGGATCTGAAGCAGTCTATCAGTCAATCAGGCAGGACAGATGGCAATCCATCTTGAGCCTTACTGGGTAGGTCTCAAAGAGTGAAAATGTAACCATCCATGCATTCATTTGTTCATTAAATACAGCAAAGTGGCAGGAGTGGACTGCAGACAGGGTTCACACATGCAGGAAAACACAGTGTCAGGGCTACCAATGATCAGGTGCAGGGGCTCTCTGGATAGAAGCCTACCTCTATCTAGGAGAGACACTCAACTTAATAGAGATAACTAACTCCAGAAGACCTTAGGGGCAAGGGAGAAGAAAATAGGCAGGGCAGGAGCCGGGTATGGGATGAAGGATGGAAAGGATGTGGGAAGGCTTGGAACTATTTCTCTTGGTCAGATAGTAAGCTGATTTTTTTGTTTGGTTGGTTGGTTTTGTGCACTTACTGTGTGCTAGGCACTGCAGGTGAAAAGGTATGTATATTCAGGATATAGAGTCCAGTAGGAAGGTATTAATGAGGGTTAGTTATGCGCCCTGAGATGCAGTGATCTGACTTCTGCTATGTGAGCATCCACAATAGTTAGAGGCACAGGCATGTGGAACTGTGACATGACCCCTGTGTATGAAATTATATACCCTGACCATTCGAGCAGCTGACAGATAATGATGAGTGCTAATGTACATGAACCACTGGGGATGAAGTACACTCAGGGGAAGGCCCTGTCTCTGAGCAAAGCACACCAGTGACACACAGCAAATGCTATGATTCCAGAGTAGAAGACGCTGAATCTGGGGACAGTGTGCTCAAGAGAAAGCTTCCCAAGCAAGGGAACATTATAAGCTGCCCAGGTGCAGGGACAAGAACTACTCTAAGCAAAAGCACGTGCATAGATCTGGAAGGCTTCCATGCCACTGTGGTGTGGTGTATACAAGAATAAAGGAGAATTTGGACAGAGCTCTTTGGGCCTGAGCCTATGGGAAATGGCTTGGGGTTGATCTCAAGGACCCACTGGTGGGTTTTAAGCAGGGAGTCAGTAAAAATAACTTTGTAACTTTGTAACTAACACACACACACACACACACACACACACACACACACACACACACACACATTCCCTTTTATCAGCTTGATGCAAAAAATAAAGCCACTATTCCTTAATACTCGTATCATAGCTCAGGAGTTCCCCATCCACCTGGAGTAGAAGAGCTCATCTGGCAGCTGGAGCATATAGCCTAGAGTCATAGCATAGGGTTCTAGGTTCAACTCCCAGTACTGATGTGTGGATATATGGAGGTACTGGTTTGCAAATCAGCAGTGCATGTCCTTGCTGCCACCTCTAAACACCATGAACTTGGTTGTGCCCTTTGCAGTTCCCTCCCCCTCCATATTTGGCTTGCTTTTTCTAGCTATCTCCAGGATGGTGGCAGCTTTGCTGTTCAGAGGGCAGAGGCCTGTTTGCTTCTCTGTGCAGACACAATGTGGGCGGAGAGAAAAAACACGGGGTCTCTGGGCAGAGAGAAGAAACATGGAGTCTCTTCTTTATAAATCACAAAAGCATCTCGAGACCCTCTAACTGCTTCACAGTTGCTTGGACAGGCCTATGTCACCATTGTCATCTCAAAGAAATAGGGAGGTACCTCCATGGTAAGCCACCTTCAGATGAAGGTCTCCTGCAGCAGTGAGGTTAGAACTGTGACAAGGCTAGTGGGTCACCCTTCAGTCCCACAGGAGCAGTCAGTGTGTGACTGTTAAGACACTGTATGGCCACCACAGGCTCTGCCCAGAGACAGCCTTCTCTGAGTTCTGTGTGGAGACATGCCCTCCACTTGTTCAGAGCCCGTCTTAATTCTTTCACAGCTGTCCCAGGGGCTCTCTCTTTCAGAGGCTAGTGGTCCCTGTACACACCACTATGTCATCATTGCATTGTGGTGAGCCATTGGTCTCAGTGGTTCCCTCCACAAGAACCACACTGGGCAGAATAAGGCACATCCTGGGCCCACCTCTTCCTCCCGAAGACCAACCTTATTTCCTGTCTAGGATCGTCTGCTTCTTAGAATAAGTAAGCATGGAAACATGGCTTCCTTTAAGGGCGCAGCCCCCTCCCAAACCTCAACAGCAGACTGATATTGCCATAGGTAAGTGGGTGCGCACACACAGAGGAGGGTCTGTGGGGCTGCTGCCCCAGTTTTAACAGCAGCCTCTCTGGTGTTGGGGGTTAGATCATTACCACTGAACTTTAGTGTAGTAGCTAATGCTTTGTTTTGTTTTCTTGCCATGACTATACATTGTGCTTTCAGGAAAAGAATTTAACCCCTGGAATCAGACAGCCTTGACTTATCAAATGGCCTTCATGAGCCAAATTGTCAATACACTTGTCTATAAAATGGGGAGGAGGGAATATTTCACAAGGATGTTGAGAAGTACTCAAAACCATTGCTTTTTTTTCTAATATTTTTATTACTAGTAACTGACATCATTTCTCATACACATAAGCGGTATGTATTGTGTAGCCCATTGTGAGAATCCTTTTTTTCCCTCCACCTCTGTTTCTGACCCCTCTTCCTCAGTGGGGCCTTCTGACAGAGTAGCTTCCTGCCAGAACCAGACAGACATACAATGTATCTCTGACAGCCACAGTGACAACTAGAATGTAGCATCCACATTTTCCTGCACAGCAATACAACCAGAAAAGTGCATTGGTGTGGATCTCTAAGCACCTACATGAGAGACTTCTGGTCACTTTAAAAAGTATTTTTAATGCATTCTGGTAGTTTTTGCTATTATTCAGAAAGTAGCTATTCTCACCACTATACCACCACTGCTGTATCTATTATTTTGTTGTTGTTGGTGGTGGTGTTTGCTTGCTTGTTTGTTGAGACAGGGTCTTTCGACGTAGGTGTGACTGTCCTGGAACTCCCTATGTAGAAAGACAGGCAACTGCTTCCTGCTCCCAAGTGCTGGGAGGAAGGGTGTGTATCGCCATGCCTGGCCTGTAGCCTGCAGCACCAACCCTTGTTATTTGGATTGAGAGTTTGTTTACTTGTTTGTATTCTCTTGGTTTTGAGACAGAATTTTGTGAGACTGGCTTCTAACTTGAACAATTTTTTTTTTTTTGCCTACATTCCCAGAGTGCTGAGATTATAGGTGTGCACCACTATGCCCAGTTTATGTAGAGCTGGAAGCCAAACCCAGGTCTTGGTACATAATAAATGCTCTGCCCACTGAACTACATCTCTAGCCCCATCCTGACTTTCTTTTTAAAAAATTTTTAAATATTGATTTATTCTTTTGAATTTCATTGTACTCATCCTGATTTTCTTAACAATTTTGGGAACCCCATCCCAGTCTGCTAACAAGCTTGATTTTCATGATTACATAATATTTCAGAACTGGGAAACAATGTAACATTTTCATCTGCTCCCATATGTATCTGTAGTCTGGTTGTTGCCCTTGGTAACAATTCCAGAAATAATACTGAGTGCATTTACACCTTCACACAACCCCTTTGTCATACTGATGATTGTCTTTGCAACAGATCTTCAGAAGTAGGACTTCAGCATGGGACAGGTATAGGTCCCAATGTGCCCTCTCTTGTCACACTTCACAGTGTTTCTCATGTGTACTGAGTGCTTTGTAAGTGTCTGTTGTGTAACAGCTGCTCAATAAATCTTTATCTGCCATTATCCTCATTACTAGCCAGGGAGCAATGTTTTGGGAACACTGAGTAGTTTATTGGAGACCTATTTAGATAAATGAATGTACCCTAAGGACCCAGGTTATCTGTAATAACAGCACAACAACTGTCCCTTCCTTGTGTAAACACAGTCAGAAGGAAACAGGACTTCAGTGGAAAATGAAAATAGCCATGAAAGTCAGCTCACTTCCTCCTAGCCCTTATAAATCCATTTCCTCCCTGAGTCAGAAATACACAAGCCCAAGGCTTTACCAATATCACTAAAGATAGTTTTGTGTTTTAAGAATTGTTATAAGCTCATTTGCATATCTGATTTGAAAAAAACAAAATTCCCATTAAAATTTTTTTCCTGTCAAGGAGAAGGAGCTGCTTGCAGCTTTTCTAGAGAGGGTCTCGCAGTCCACATCCACGATGTCTGGGATGGAGGCTCTCCTTGTTCTCAGTGACTCTCAGTGACAGACACTGAGGTTGTACCTTATGCAGAAAGGGCAGTATTGCAAAATGCAGCCATGGCTAGTGCCCACAGCAGGGATGGAGGATAGGCTATAAGAATTCAGCAGAAGGGGACCTCCATTCCGAAGCTTGAGTTGGAGAGGATGTGTGATTCTGGCACACCAGAGATCGATGGGGAAACAAAGGGAACAATTATGACCAAGTACCTACTATGTGTCAGGGTTTGTGGAAGAGCATTCACTCCTTGCCCCTAGTGATTATTGGGACTGGGGTGGGAAAAGAGAAGGAAAGGGAGAATGCAGAGAGAGTAGTGTATTGATAATATTTCTATGGTTGGTATGATCTGAGCTGTGACAGCATCTGTTCAAGTTGGATGCTTGTGAGTCAAGCATGAGGGTGCATGCCTGTAATCCCAGTACTTGAGACATAGGAGGAACAGAAATGGACAGCAGCCTCAGCCTGTACAGACAAAATACATTTTTCTTCAACAAAGGAACAGTATTGCACAACTAAGGGACAGGTTTAAAGCATTTTCTTCCCAGCTATAATGAGCCCTCTTCAAACACCTGCCATGCTTTGAGTGCTGTGAAAGTTTTGCAATAGGAAGTTTGCTGTGAGTCCCAATCTCACTTCATAGCCACAGGCTTGAGATCATGGGTGTGTCTATGGCTCATGACAAATCTCATTTCTCATATTGTAAAAGTGGTGTGTATGTGTGTGTGATGTATGTGTGTGGTGCTTTCATGCCATGGCATATATGTAAAGATTAGAGGACCATGAACACATCTTACAAAGTCAAAGGTTAAGGGGGTGCCAGGCTAGAAACAGCACCCAGAAGACCTGTTTGAGAAAGTGATGGTTTAGGGGAGACCTGAGCTATAAGAGGACCCACAATGGCACTGTGGACACAAAGGCACATTGCCAGGCCCATCAGAACTTGTGTAATGAAGATAATGGAATGCCCTGGTCCCAGGGTTGTCCTGGACTTAAATTGTTTAATGTATGTAAGTCATCTGGCCTGGTGCCTGGCGCATGCTAGAGACACTAAGACATGTTTGCTTAGTCTCATCATGGGACCCTCCCAGTCCTGCATCCCAGATTTCCGCCTTTCTTTGACTTTGACCCCAGGGAACACCACCCTTGCAGTAAAGTGCCAACTGTGGCCTCTCAGACTCCCTGTACAAGCAGAGTCGAGAGCTGGGACCTTCCTGGCTATGCCTTGGTGGTACCTACAGCCTGGAGGCTTTGTCACAGGGGTGACAGAACAGCCTTCCCGAATTGGAAATATTGGACATCTGAAACCCTTAAACCAATGGTTCTCAACCTGTGAGTTGGGACCCCTTGGGGGGGGTCAAACGACCCTTTAATGGGGGTCACCTAAGACCATCAGAAAACACAGATATTTACATTATGATTTGTAGCAGTAGCGAAATTACAGCTATGAAGTAGCAATGAAAATAAAGTTATGGTTGGGGGTGACCACAACATGAGGAACTGTGTTAAAGGGTCGCAGTGTCAGGAAGACTGAGAAGTACTTCTTTAAACAGAGCATACAGACTCACAACTGTGCATGTTTTCACACCCACAGAACTTTGTGACCCACCTGATAGATGCCCAGCTGAGACTGTGCATACAGAGGGTCACAGCACAAGCTTAGTTTTCTTCTAATCATGATGTACCGTGTTCTCCAATTACTCATACGCTCAAGAGAGGGCAGAGGATGCATGCATGTGGATAGGTGTGTGTGCATGCGTGTGTGGTATTTTCACTTTCAAAAACGAACACTTGGTATGTGTTGTCCTCTGCCAACTACTGTACTGGACCCAGGAGGCACCACTCCTTTGACCCCTTCTAAGGCCCGCAGAGGCTAAGAGATGTCACAGGAGAACTGGGGTAGTTCTGCCACAGAGTCTGACTGAGCATTCCCAGCCCCAGAGGCAGTGCCAGGAATGAGGTCATACAGTTAACCTTTGGAACATAATCTGATCCACTGCCTGCCAGTCTGCCAAGGGGACGGCCGAACCAAAGGCTCCGCTTCCTCCTTTATTGGCCCAAAGTTGCAAACAAGAGACAGAAGCAAGCTGGCACCAAACCTGTCATGGTGAAGCCATTCCTGTGTTTTTTTGTTTGTTTTGTTTTTCTGTTGTCATCACTGGGGCATGTCTTACTTTCCTCTTCTGTGCCTAGATGAGTGTTGAGTATATGTCACCTGCAGAAAGAAGGTTCCAAAGGCTGGGTCCTGCTGTGCCAATACCAGCCCCCACAGGCTTGTGGAAACTTCAGCTCCCTGGATCTTCCAAGGAACCCTCTCTTGTAGTTTTTCCTCCTCTGGCCACACTAAGACCTCTGTTCAGTCTTCAGGTTCAGCTGGGCTATCGCCACCTGCCATTCTTTCCTCTGTAGTCTCTGTTCTTGTTATTGTCACTGACTCCCAGTGCCATAAAGAACCACATAAGAGCATCGTGTTAGTGGTTCACACCTTTAATCCCAGCACTCAGGAGGCAGAGGCCAGCCTGGTCTACAGAGGGAGTTCCAGGACAGGTTCCAAAGCAATACAGAGAAACCCTGTCTGGAAAAACAAAAACAAACAAACAAAAGAACCTAAGTAGCTCTTACCACTGAAGAGTTTCCCCACAGAACCATGCCAGTCTCCATTGTAGCTGTAACCTGGAGCCCAGTGCTTGAGGACCTGGAGCAGTCAGTCCTCAATACTTCATTGGTGAACTAAAGTGAGATTGCCCTCTGACACCTGTAGTCTCACTTTCATGCAGACCTCTCTGAGTCCCACACCTCACCGGTGGTTCATACTTCCTTCCACCCTTCCACACCCACTTTCTGTCCTGTGCATTGCTAAGATGTCAGCTTCAGTGCTGTGTTCTTCCAGCGTTCTGCTCCTTGCCTCTTATCTCTGTCTTAGTACGATGACCATGATGTGGGTCAGATGTCTGGACCTGCAAGACATTGATTCACTGTTGGGGTGATGTCCCAAGTGTAGATGAATTGCCTGGTGGGGATTTGCTAACAACTGTCTATACACCTTCCCGATCTTGGAGACTTTCAAAGGCAAAAAACCAGACCTTGCCTTCCTGAATGCAGCTCTGGGGTCTGGAAAATACAACAGGTACAAAGGCAATTCAAGAATGAATTCCAGGGGCCGGAGAGATGGAGCAGAAGGTAAGGGCACTTCCTGCCAGGCCTGGTGATATGAGTGCATTTCGTTCTCAGGACCCACCTTGTAGAAGGACAGAGACACTCTTAAAAGTGTCCTCCACACATGCACTGTGACAGAAACATGTCCATACATGTGGATGGACACACACGAGGTGAGAGAGAGATATGCAATAATAATGATTAAAAGAACGAACACCAGTAGCAATGCCTACTTTGCTAAATATCTCCTGCATACATACTCGGTGTCCAATGGTCACCATCTTTCATTTGATAATGACCTTGTCGTTTGTGAATCATAGAATCCTCTTATAGACTATGAAATTTAGATAAATGAGCTGTGAAGAGCAGGAAGTTCCAATATCAGGGCTTTGAATCATGTAGCTGAGCCTCACTGAAGCTAGCCTCAAACTCCTAATCTTTCTGCCTCTGCTTCCTGATTGCTGGGACTATAGGCATTCATCACCATACCTGGCTTGGGGTCAGAATTTGAAACTGGACTTTACCTCAGAATGTCTACACCTTTGTCTTTACCATGGTGTCCATTGGGAAATACTATCCTATGAGTCTGTGTTCTTTTCCTCCCACTTCTGACCCTTCTAGTTTCTTCACTAGGGCTGTAGGACAGTGGGGCCGTGAGGCCCCTCAGTAACATTACTCAGCAGTGGGGGCTGCTGAAAACACCTGTGTTTAATTTAAATGGTGAGTCAGCTGTCCTGTTCCTGAAATAGGAGACACAGGCCCACACAAGTTGCAATCTCCTTCTTGCACCTCCTGACATAAATCCAAATTTGTTTTTTTGCAGTTGACAGGAAATGAAGCAACTATTAACAGGAAGAGCCCTCTCCCACCTCAGCCTCTTGCCCAAGGGCCATCAGCCCCCACAGACCAACATGGAGACTAAGTGTGTGCACATGGGAGCTCTCTCTCTCTCTCTCTCTCTCTCTCTCTCTCTCTCTCTCTCTCTCTCTCTCTCTCTCTCTCTGTGTGTGTGTGTGTGTGTGTGTGTGTGTGTGTGTGTGTGTGTTTACGTTATCCAAGCTGGGGAAAGCTTACCTGAGGAGATGCCCTTTGGCTTTCTCAAACCAAAAGAGCTCACATAGGAATGCCACTCATGGGTTGAGTGTATTGTGTATTGTGTGCGTGTGTTTATGCACAAGTGTATGTATATACAGCTTCCTCAGGGACTTCCACCTTACCTATTTTTTGGCAGAGTCTCTCATTGACCCGGAGATCCCCAATTGAGATAACTCTATCTCCATGTCACCAGTGCTGGATTACAAAGTGTGGCTTCTTTTAAAATGTGGGTTCTTCCTCATGACTGCAAAGCAAACACTTTAGGAATGAGCTACTCCTGCAGCGTGAATAGCATAGGCTGTCTGTGTGGCCAGCGATAGCTAACACAGTCCTAAAGACAGGACTAGGAAGTAGCTGGAAGGCAAGGACTCACAGTATACTTGAGGCCCTGGGTTCCACCCCTAACCCCGCCATTTGAAATCAAAAAGATGTCAGTCATTCAGGAGACCTGTGTACTCCAAGAGCACTCTCTTTTTGCCTTTTATATCGCTGTGTCCTCAGTAGATGCCTTAACAGTTGCCGGACTGAAAAAAGGCATATTTCCCTACTGAGTAAACAAGCAGGACTTCACTCTTGATAGAACTGGGTGGAGAATGTTTGAAAATGATTTGGTTTAAAGTTAATCCTGGCCACTTCCCCCAGGGATCTTTGACCAACACGACGTCTTTGGAGTTCACTCAGACGCCATGGTGTGGTAACATTTCACTAATTTCAACCGAAGAAGATGCCTTGATGAGACACCAGCCCAGCCCTGCCCCTCCACCCCCACCGTGGTTCCTCTGAGAACAAGGCCTGGCCCTCCCCTCACCCTGGTGGCCGCTGGCCCTGGGGCCTGGGCCCCTTCTCAGATCTGTCTCCATGAAGTGCTTCCTCTTGCAGGCTCACTGAGGGCTCTGTGGCATTTCTGGAATGTCCTTCCTCCCAGCCTGGCTGTGTTCCTCCTTTAACAGGAAGGCTGGGAAATAAAGAGGCCCATTTAAGCCTCCCAGGGCCAAGAGAGCACATCTCATAGTGGAGTATTTATGACTGTGACTGTTGCAGGGACGACCTGTGAATTGCCTGGCACCCCTCCATGGAGTGGAAGTGGAGTTGGCACCCCTCTGCACTTGGCTGGAGGGTGCGGAGCTGCCCTGGGCAAGGCTGCTCCGAGCTCACAACCCCTCCTGCAGCTATTGGGGCTTCTGAGGGGGAGACTCCAGAGGTAATCAGCCCTCCAGGATCCCAAGGGGAATCGGAGTGCTGTGGACAGACAGCTAGTCTCTCCTGGAACAGAGGGGTGGGTGTTACTATGGGAACCAACAGCAACTTGTGTGGAAGGCAACAACCCTTTGTAGACAAAGTGGCTCTGCCTCCCTGCTCCATTTGCCTTCACTGTGGTGTGTATGCATTTGTCTGCAGGTAGAGGCCAGAGGACAGCCTCTGCTGCTGTTTGTCAAGCACTGGACACTTTTTTTTTTTTTTTTTTTAAGATAGTCTTTCTCATTTGTCTGGAGCTTGCCAAGTGGACTAGGCTTACCAGCCCGCAGACTCTGGGACTCTTCCTGTCTCTACCTCTCCAGAATTCTCCAGAAATGGCAATACCATGCCTAGATAATATTTGTTTGTTTGTTTTAGATTCTGGGGGGATTAAACTCAGGTCTTCATGCTTGTATGGCACTTTACCAACTGAACTGTGTTCCCAGCCCCTACCCCTTCATTCAGAACTAGCTCCATCCACAGCCCAGGGCTGCAGCGGGAAGCAGTCTCTCTCCACTTTAGCAAACTGGACTAGAGATGGAACCACGCTTGCCAATCAGATGCTTGTTCCTGATTTGTGATTTGTGATTTGTCTCTCCACTTCTTCCAGACCTATTAGAGGGGAAGCTAGTCAAGCCAGGCAAGGCCAGTTGAGTTGGCTAGATGTGAACAAACCCCAGAAGCTTGTCTGCAGACCGCCCCCACACCCACCCAGACCCCAGAGGAGTTCTGACAGCTTCCCTGTTTCTTGTTCTAGTCACTCTTGAGGCCCCTGGGTCCCTGATATGTGCTCTGCTATCTTTTTGAAACAGAATGTTCTCTTGGGGCTTAAATTTATGTAACATAATACCCTATTGGAATTCTAAAAAGGAAAAATTTAAAGGGAATGTCTAGCGACAGCCATGTGGAAAAACAAAGAAAGGTCACTGTGGGCCAGATCCTGAGTGGCCTCACTGTGATACTGAACACAAGCAAGCCTTGACTTGTACAGCCAATTTCATCCCCACCCCTGGTGGTCTGCAGAGCTTTAGGAATAGAGGGTCCATTTGCAGAGTGGCTCAAAGATCTCTAAAAGGGAAGAGTTCCCTGTTGCTGCCCACCCTAGCCCTCTAACAGTCATTGAGGATCAACTGCCCAAGCCAATGTCTGAGAATGCCAGGCAGCACAGTTGTATCCCATAGAGAGACAGTGGACTAGCGCTAATCCTTTGTGTGAGCTTCTAGGATCTTCCAGGCACTCTGTAGGTATCTGTATAGCTAGGTGAGGACAGAGGGCAGAACTTCTCTTTCTGCCAGCATCGGCAGCTCATGCCAGCACACACAGCTTTTGGGACTAGAAGAGGAAACCACTAGTTTTCACAAAGCAGAGTTTGCCCCCTCCCTGGATCTGGCTTCAAGCTCTAAAGAGAACCAACACCCCATTCCACTTCCAGTTGTAACCCCTTGTTTGCTTAAAATGCTGTCTCCTTGCCCTGATCCAAAGAACTGTGTTGAAAATGCTGGGACATGCTGAGTGTGGGTTCAGAACTGTTTCACCCAGAACATTGAGTGCAGAGGGCTTTCAGCTTCTGCCCACTCTTGCGGACCTGCCTTTAGTGAGTCAGCGATGCAATACTGGTAATGGGCACAGCCCAGCCCTCCACCAGGATCTGGCGTCAGCGTTCGGGAAACATGGTAGAAAAAGTGATCCTTATTGGAATTCTGAATCTGTTCTATTGTGAGCGTTCCCTGACACCTTTGAGACCCTACCCCCAACCCCAGTAGTCTCTGTAGCTGTGGCCTGAGACTGGCTGAAAAGAAAGGCAAAGTGGGTTACCTTTTGGGCCTTGCCAAGGTATGCCACTAAGCGAACATGCCATGCACAAGAGGTTTATTAGGGGAGGGGAAGAGGGAAAGAGCAAAAGGCCCTGTCAGAACGGGAACATGAGAGAGGCAGGCAGGCAGACGACAGACAGACAGACAGACAAGAGGAATAAGGAAGGCAAGAGAAGCAAGAGTGGCAAGAAAGCAAGCTGTGCCTGGACACTTTAAAGGGTGTGTATGTCTCATAACTGTTGGTGGAAAAGCACCTGGCCACAGGTGATGACGTAACTGCTTCCGTGGCTGAGGCAGGCTGCCGTTTATTATAAAAAGGTGAGGAAATAGGAAGGGGTAGCTGGTGAGGCAGGAACTGGGGCCCCAAGAATGGGGTGTCTTGTTCTCTAGACTCCTTCCTGTTGTCTGGGGCTGTCAGCATCTTTGGGGGGGACTTGAAAAAGCTGGTCACGTCCTGGGATGTCTTCAATTTCTGATCCTTCTGCCTCCACCTCCAAAATGCTGGGATTATAGGTGTGCCTGCCATCAAGCCAAGTTTATAAGGTGCTGGACTTTGCAAAAACTAGGCAGGTGCTTTACCAGCTACACTTTATACAGAGACCCTGCACTGTGGAGAAGCAACCACCTATTTTGTCACCAGCTACTGATGGGACCTGGGCCCCAATCTTCATTAGCTCTGACTCCCACTTAGGTCTTTTAGAAACATGAAATCTTCCTAGTGCTGACCTGATGTAGAACTAGCTGTTTCCGCCACAAAGATGGTTCAGGAAGGGTTGTGGTGGTGAGGGACTGCTGAATAGGTATGGCACTTCTTTATAGGGTAATGAAAATGTTCTGGCATTATGGGCTGGCAAGATGATTCAGTGGGTAAATTGCTTGCTGTACAAGAATGAGGACCTAGTTTGGATCCCCAGGACTCACATAAAAGGTGGGTGTGGCTGTTTGCACTGAGAGAGTCAGGGCAGAGAGGCAGATCCCAGAGGGCTGGCAGGCCTACTAGCTTGGCTAAAACAGAGGCAAGATGCAAGTGCAACAGAAACCCTGTCTACACTAAAACTAGGGTGGAGAGCAATAGAAGATGCCTGAAGTTGACCTGTGACCACCACACATGACAGCTCAGGTGAGCACATCAGGTGTTACACACATCACCACCACTACCACACTCTGGCATTAAGCAGTGATGGTTAAATTCTGTAAACCTGCAAACCATTAAACTGTATACTTGAAGAGTGAATACCTTACTCTATGTGTGTTTCATTTTGCATATTACCTATGAAAAAGCAAAACAAACGACAGTGCTTTTTCTCAAAAGCTCCAGCTCTGTGCAGGAAGGCTCTCCTTTGTTCAGGATCTCAGGGTCTCCATTCAAGTGCTGGGAAAGCTGTGGGTCGGAAGTGATTTGCAAAGGAATGGAGAGATCAAAGGAGGCACTGAGGTCAGAGACATGGTTTGGGGGGCAGGGGTGGTGTTGGGAGTAGGGGTGAGGGTGTTTGCCACTGTTGGGCTCTTCTCTGTGGGGAAATATTGTTGTTTTAAGGTGTGTTACTTTTGTTTGTTGCATTTGTTTAACTCTGTGAAGTTGTGTTACTGTGCCTGTCCTAAACACCAGCTGGTCTAATAAAGAACTGAACAGCCAATAGGGAGACAGGAACAAGGAAAGGCAGGGCTGGCAGAAATAGTAGAAATAGAAGGAGAACCAAGGAGCAAGCAATGAAAGAAGGGGCTAGCCACCCTGTTATCCAGGCAGCCATGGAGTAAGAGTGAAAGTAAGATTTAGGAAGGTAGGAAAAGGAAAACGCCCAGAGGCAGAAGGTAAGTGGGATAATTTAAGAAAAGCTGTCTAGAAACAAGCCAGGTTAAAGCCAGACATTCATAACTAAGAATGAAACACTAAGCCTCTGTGTGTGATTTATTTGGTAGCTGGGTGGTGGGCCCCTCAAAAACAAACCAACAAACAAAGAGTAAAACATCACACTACACTTCTCCCCAGCAGTTGCCTCTGTCTGTGGGACCCCCACCTATGGGACATCCTCACCTTCCTACATTCCTTGCCTCGAGTTGCCTTACAATTTTCTTAGGAGCAAGGTTATTGAGAAGAATCAGGACCTTGCATTTTTTGAGAGTGCCATCTGTAGCTGGCTGCCCATGGCAGGTCATTTATCTTAAAAGGCCATGTTTTTAAAAACCCTTTGGAAACACAGTCCAGTCTCTGAGACTTTATATTCCCAGCAACTGGCCCAGGATCCTGGGGGAAACTTGTGGTTTCAGAACTTCACCTGGTGCAGGAATTTCTTCTGCCTTTTCAGGCTTTCCTTTCTCCTTGTTCCCTTTGGTCAAAGCTCCGTCATATTCTTTGAAGGCACCATTTTTGCCCACACTTTGAATTGTTAGTTACTGGGAGAACACGGAAGAAAATGAGAGCATTTGGCAAGGTATGAAAAATGTGACCTGTTGAAAAGCATATTCATCTTCTGGTTAGGCACCGCTGACTGTCCTGGAGGACTATGTGTACCCCTGCTTTGCTGCTGCATCACAAACATGACTCACATGACCCATGAGCTCAGGGTCGGAAGCCAGATAGGCCTTATGCCTGTGTAGGCGTCATCTCAGGGGTCAGGTGTTTGATGTGTCACGTGTTGAAATGCCACCCCCCCATTATTAACATTTCCCTATTAGACAGAATTCATCAAAGAGTCAAACTCTGGGTCTGATGATAAAAAACACAAATATTTCTCTTTCCAACACCTCCTGAACTCTCAGTCATATATCTATGTCTGTCATTCTCCTACTCACAAAAATAAACCCTTCCTCCCTTGGCTTTTTCAAATCTGTGTCTGAAATAGCTGTGTTTGTTGTAGCAGCACGTGGTTACATTGTCTACTATGATGGATGACCCCTTCCTCCCAAAGTGGCCATTGAACCTTGTGAGAATGTCATCCCTAATCCTCTAATAGAGGAGAATCTCTGTGGCCTAGGAGAAGACCATCCAGGCTATCCTGAACAATAGGACCAGGGGAAGGTTGTAAAATCAGACTGACTTCAATAAATCTACCTGTCAATCATCCAGCCCTGGGCAAGCTGTAGACCTCTTGGCTTAAGATTTTGGGGGTGAATACTAAGATAATATATGATCAGCCTTTTAATTAGTGGTGACTCATTGTTATCAGCCTCTTTGCCTAGGCAGGCAGCTAGGTAGTTCTTGCCTACGATCAAGGCCTGTTCTCTCCTACCTCCTGCTATGACCTCACAGATGAGCTTATAGAGAGAAGTTCAGGGAGGTGGACTCATTCCATATCCTGCCTGAGTGTACTTTCTGAACCAGGCCCATGGACTCCTTCTATCATCCTCTGTTCAATAAATGGCACACAAGTCTCATGTGCTCAGCTATGAGGCTTTGTGATGCTGTGGGAATATGAAAACAAAAAGACACATCAGGGGTATGGAAATGCTTGGTCAGTGTAGTTGATGGCTCAGTCAGTACAATGCTTTCCATTTGAGCATGAGCACCTGTTTGGATTCTAAGGGCCCATATAAGAACACTGGATGCTTTAGCATGCACCTGCAATCCCAGAACTAGGAAAAGCTAAAGGCAAGAGGATCCCTGAAGATTTCTGGCCAGCTGGCCTAGCCTCAGTGAGCTCCAGATTCAGTGACAGACCATTCTTTAAAAATAAGTTGTAGAAGTGATTGAAGAAGACACCCAGTGTTGACCACATTGACCTCTGGTCTCTACATGTGAATGGGTAAACATGTATTCCCTGACCCAAAGACATATTCCTTGTCTTCATGTATATAATTAGTCTCCACAGGACATGAGAGACAATGAGTTTACAAAGTCTATGAGTTTAATAATACTGTGGGTTATAGGGAACATCTGAAAAGTTCTATGAGGGGAATTCTCTAGAGGTAGACCAGTTGTTCATATGGATGGCCAGTTTTCTCCATGCTAGGGGCTGACTGAAACTGACCTCTGTGAAAGAAGAGAGGCACAAAATGGAGGCTGGCAGGTGCCATCCTACAGTGGGGTCCCTAGGCTTTCAGGATTTAGGGAATGTCACAAGTGCAGAGTACAACAAAAGGCAGACCAATTGGGAAATGGAATCTGCATCAAAGGCAGCTGTGATGTAGGTACTGGAAGACCCAACTCTATTCCTATTTTGGTCTGCTTGGTACAGGGTAGCACAAATGTAAGGTCACACAGTGGGATTTACAGGAGAGCCACAGCAGTCAAAATTCAAAGAGCGACACTTGGAAAATGACTGGGAATGTGAACACCTGAGAAAGTCAGCAATAGACAGGAAGAGCCAGCCCAGCCTTGACTTCTCCGTAGGTATTGACAAGGCTTGTGTGTTCTGAGAAGGGTCTTTGGATCTGACATTTTAGAGTTCTATAACCCTAACAACTGATTATTCTAAAGGGATCTCATCTTTGGGTCTGCATTTCCTGGCAACTAAGAAGGGAGGAACACACTGAGTTACATACTTTTCTTTTTTTCTGACAGAAGAATGCATACAAATCGATTCGCAAGAGCTCTGGCATTTTCCTGGAATGAAGCTTCTGCCAAAACTTCCTCTGAGTGTCCCTGTAAAAAGGACACTGGGTAATGGAACGGCCCGTGGCTTCCATCACAGTATTGCAAAAGAGCTGGAGATGCTCGATGTCCAAATAGGCAAAGATATTTGGCATTTACAAAGAGGCAGAGGCCACAGGGAGGATCGCAACTCAAGAGCAGTGTTCCTGCTTGTGTTTTCCCTTGACAAGTACAGAAGAGACCAGCCAAAGCATCACTTTGCCTATTCAGCTGGACCTCAACAGAATCCTCCAGCAGTTCTCATCACAGTCCATCAGTGGCCTGAGAATGGCTTGCGTTTTATTTTAAGAAGACAATCAAATACACACAGACACACACACACACACACACACACACACACACACACACGCATGGTTACATGTACTGTATATGTGCATATGCATATATTTGGGTTCCAGGGATTGAACTCAGGTGGGCAGACTCATTTGGCAAGAACTTTTACCCACTGAGCCATCTTGCTGGCCAATTTTTATGATTAGAACAGTTCAGTGTTCAGTTTTCAGTGGAAAATCTGAACTGCAGAGTAATTGGGACAATGGATGAGGACTAACTGATTGAGGATGATACACCTGAGTACCAGGGGCAGCATCTAATGGGCCAGAGCCCAGATGGAATAAAAGAAAAGAAAGAAGGCCAGGCAGAACCTTTACCCCTCGTTCTCTGATTTCTAGCCCCCCCCATGACATCATTGGAACTTCTCTGTTGTGTGTTCCCATCACAGCTATGAAATGAGAGCTAACATCATTTTTTCCTCTTTTAAACTTTTTGTCAGTGTCATGGCCACAGCCATGCAAAATGAATGAATACAATGTCATATTTCTACATGTGTACAGCTGAGCATAATCATATATCGATTTTCTATGCTTCCTTCCCTACCTGCACTTTCTGTCTTTTTGGTGTGTATGTGTGTGATGACCAGACAACTTTATGGAGGTGTGTTCTCGCTTTCTGTCTTGTTGGGTAAAGGTCCCTCCTTCTAGTCCTCAGAAGGAGCTACACAGTTGGTACTGAGGGTTATCTTAGACTTTCTGCCTCCAGAACTGTGAGGGAGGACAGTTCTGGTTTTGTTTGCTTTTTCATGCCCCCCAGGGGTTCTCATGCAGCCTAAGTTAGCTCTATAGCTGAGAAAGCCCCCGAATATCTGGTCCTCCTACTTCTACCCTCTGAGTGCAGGGATGGCAGATGTGAGCCACCACATCCAGTTTATGAGGTGCTGGTGATGGAGCCCAGAGTTTCACCAATGCTAGGCAAGCATTCTACCAATGAGCTGCAGCCTCCGCCTATAAAACCTTCTGTCATGAAACCACCCCAATTTGTGGGATTTGGGTAAGAGCAGACTTCATTACTTCCACTCTGCCTTTTCACTTCAAGTTTCAAAGTAAGATTTATTTTACTTTTATTTATGTGTATTCTGTGTATCTGTCATGTGTGTGCAGTTACCCAAGGAGGCCAGGATAGGATGTGGGTTCCTCTGGAACTGCAGTTACAGGTTGCTGTCAACTGCTTGACATGGGTGCTGGGAACTGAGTTTGGGTCCTCTTGTAAGAGAAGCACATGCTCTCAACCAATGGGCTATTTCTCCATGCCCCCAAATTTATGATATTATTTTGTGGGTATGTAAGTGTGCACACATGTGCTCACACGAGCATGCATGTGTGCTTGCATGCCTGTCTGTTGTGTGGGATTACACATAAATATACGTGTCTTTGGAAAGCAAACAGGGCTATATTGGAACTGGAGTTGCAGGGAATTGTGAGCCACCAGACTTGAGCATGGGTGCTGGGAACCAAACATGGGAATGTAGTGAGTACGGAACCCTGGTTCTTTGGAAGAGCAACATGTGCTCTTAACTACTGACCTAGCTCTCCAGTCTCTCTCTGCCTCTTGCAAATCCCTATCTCTTCTCATTTGCAAATCTCTAAGAGCCTAGGTCAGGGAGTTAGGATGCATGTTTGTAGTCTAAGCTGGTACTGCTGGTGAGTACAGCCAACTGTGTTCTTCTAGCTCAGTTTAAAGAGCGCTCAGAACAGTGCAGCTGGATGTGGTGGCCCCTGGCTGTAATTCCAGTCCTGAGGAGGCAAATGCAGAACAATCATTCGTTTAAGGGCTTGGGCTGCCCAGTGAGCTCCTAGGCTCTAGGCTGTAAGACTCCTGCAAATTGTCCTCTAACCAGGGGCATGCCTGTCCAGCATTTGCCCCTGGAGAGCTGTTACAGGCAAGAGCCACCATGTCCACCTCCACTCTTCTGAAGCCTTTTTAAAGTGTGAGCTAGAAGAACATGCGCGCGCGCGCGCGCACACACACACACACACACACACCCCTACACTTTTAAAAAAAAGAAAAGAAAAAGCCCTCTTCCCAAAACAAACAAATGAACAAAAACCTTGAAAAAGAAAAACCAAACCAAACCAAACAAACAAACAAACAAGAAACAAACAAAACCCAATAATTAGGGAAATAAAATAAAGAAAAAATTAGTGCTGTGGGCTGAGCCCTCACTCATCCACAGATGGTCTGTGCAGCCTAGACAAGCTACAGACCCTCTCTGGCCTTTAGTTTCCTGCCTGAGCTGTGGAACAAGACTGTGGCTTGGAATCTTCCAACAATTCTGTTTATAACAGCATTTTTAGGTTACCAGAAATAAAAATATTCTGCTTCCTCCCACTTTCAGCAAACTTGGGTGGCAAAGATGACTTCAATTCTCCCAATTATGAAAGCTGCTAGGGGCTGGGGCTGGTCTCACCCTCAAGACGGCTTTGATTCATTCTCTCTCTCTCTCTCTCTCTCTCTCTCTCTCTCTCTCTCTCTCTCTCTCTCTCTCGCTCTCTTTATTTACACACACACACACACACACACACACACACACACACACACACTCACTCACCAGTGTGTGTGGCCAGGATCACTTGGAATGACTGAGTCTAGACAGACCTTGGCCAGATCTTGAACCAGAGCCCAACAAGTATATTCCTATCGTCCTACCCAGAGGCCAAGAATCACTGGAGCCGCTGTTGTTCTGGACTTGGTGCCTGGCCTTCGTTAAGCCCTGACAAATAGAGTTAATGGCCCTCTACTCAGGACAATAATTTTTACAGAATCCACTGTGGCTGAACTGTTATCAGGAATAACAGACAGCTAACACTCTCTGCATCCTGTTTCTCTGTTAAAGACAGTGCCAACCACATGTGTTAACTTTCAGGGTCTCTCGATGTAGCTCTGGCTGTGCTAGAACTCACTATGTAGACCAGGCTAGTCTCTAACTCACATAGATCTACCTGCCTCTGTCTCATCCAGAGTACTGAGATTAAAGTACAGAGTGCTAGGATTAAAGGCATACATCACCATACCTGGCATCATGGGTTAAGTTTTAAATCTCATATCTATACTGTAAGGTAAATAGCATGGTGGTCATTTTCAGACTTGGCTCTGAGAGGCTTAGAGACTTTTCCAAGGTCACACTAGGAAGAGTAAAATCAAATGTAGGCTTTTTAATTTCTAGACTAGTACTCTTGCTTGAGTTTCTGTTTTGGTTTATTTATTTTGTTTTGGAGTCATCATCTTACCCTGAACTCCTACCTCTCTGAAGGCTGGATCGCCCTTGCACACAGGAGTAGGACCTGCCCCTGGGTTCAAATACCAGCTTAGCTCTGAGGACGGGATAGTTGGCACGGCGGCTGGGCATAGGGTTCAGAGCATTAAAAGACAAATATGGGCACATGAAATGTTTAAAGCATTTATGAGAGCCTTCAGTAACCCGCACACAGGGCAGCGCCCAGCTGCAGATGCTCTGCCCTGGGGTGTGGGCAAAACTTTTATAAGGTATTCGCAAAAGCGAGACAAAGAGAAGATTTGATTAGTTCAACTGAGTAGGGGAGGTTGGCTGGTGCTCTCTGGTGGAGCTTAAGAAACATTTTATCATCTGCTTGGGATGGGGGTTCTATTTGTTTCCATAGGAACGAGGCCCCACAGCCACCTCAGCCTGATGAACTCTACCTCTGATTTTAACAAGAGGGAGAATGGATGAGTTCTAGCATTGACTACTACTCTAAGCATTTGGCTTCCTGTTGCCCTCTGTGACTGGTTTCTGCTCCTCTTTCTTAGGAGGAACCTTGTTTCCCAAGCTACTGGAAGGGCTGTTGCCCCTTTCAGAGTTTGTTTCAGCGGCAGATAGCCTGCTAGTCCAAGGGCTTTGGGGTGACCTGCATTTTTGTAGGGAATGTAAAACGGGGTGGCCAGCTGGCTAGACAATATGAAGTTCATCTCACTTCCCCGATACATGTTGTTGGGCCTCACCTTTTCTATGTGCTTGGTCCTGCTTCTACCATGCTCCTCCCTAAGCCGGTTCACATACGGAAAAGTTGGGATTGGATGGGCTCTGGATGGAAACACACCATCAGTAGCCTGGAAACTGAGAGACCTCAGCACATTTTTTTGTATGCATCTGAATCTGAATTGGGGAGGTGGGATGTTGTATATAGCTGAATGAGGAGGCAGGCCTAGCTAATCTCACTCTGTGTGTGTGTGTGGGGGGGGTCTTTGTAGGGGAGCAAAGTCAGGTTGTATTTATCCAGGAGGAAGCTACAGTTGCTAGTTTTTGTACACACTATCAATACCCACATATGGACCAGGGGAGGGTTTTGCCGTGGATCCCTGACATGGTCGCGCCCATGTGGACAATACATATTCATTCAGAACTTCATCTGGTGGCCACATGTACCTCAATGGGTGTAAGCTCACCTGGCATCCAAGCTCAGAATAAACTAGAAGTTGTTGTAGGGCTTCTTGAAAACTTGTCTTGTCTGCTTTAGCAGAAGTGTTTCTACTGAAGAGATCTGAAAAGAGGGAAGGTCTTGCTGGTGTTTTTGCTGAAGAGTGGTTATGTAAATTACACTTCTTTGGAGCTGAAGAGATAGCTCAGTGGTTAAGAGCACTGGCTGCCCTTCCAGTGGACCAGTGTTCAATTCCCAGCACCCACATAGCAGCCCACAACTGTCTGTAACTCCAGTTCTAGGTGATCTGATACCCACACACCAATGCACATAAAATAAAATTAAATAAATTATTGTTTTTAAAATTACACTTCTTCAAGGGAACGCAGCATCTTCCCTGCCCTTGCTCTGCCTCTATTGAAGGGAAGTTTGTCAGTTAGGACCATAGTGGGTCTCTGTCCTGTTGTTTATTTATTTAATAAATACCTGGTCTCATGTAGCCTAAGCTGGTTCTGAATTCACTATGTATGCATCCAAGGATGAACTTGAATCCATGACCTTGCATCTTTCGCTTCTCAGGTGCTGGTGTTACAGGTGTAAATCACATTGTCTGACTTATGTGATATTGGAGATCAAACAGAGTCTTGTCCATGTTACCTAAATATTCTACCAACTGATCAATATGCCTTGCCACTCTGTCCTGGAATTCTGCATTTGTGCATCAGTTAGCGTGGATATATGTGCTCCAGTTTCATTCTGTTGCTGTAACAAACCCCATGACCAAAAGCAACCTGGCAAAGGGTTTTTCAGCTTACAGCTCCAGGTCACAGTCTGTCGTTGAAGGAAGTTAGGCCAGGACCTCAGGCAGAAACCAAGGAGGAAGGCTGCTTGCTGACTCACTCATAGGCTCATGCTTAGCTTGCTAGTTTTTTTAAAAATATATATACAGCCAAGGATCATTCTACATCAATTAACAATCAAGATAATTCCCCATAGACATACCCACAGATTGGCTTCAGGCTCACAGAGGTCTTTCTGCCTCTGCCTCTGGATTGATGGGATTAAAGGTGAGCTGAGACTAAAGATGATATATAAATACATACATACATACATATTACTATATGTGTTTTATATTATTATATAATATATTGCCTATATTATCATATCAACAATATATAATATTATTGTATTATCATGATGATACCTAAGTATTATCAAACATGTATATTATCTCTTAACTGCACAAATCTGTGGATAGTATCATAAGAAATTTATACATTGGACTGGGAAGTGGTGGTGCACGCCTTTAACCTCAGTACTTGGGAGGCAGAGACAGGTGGACCTTTGTGAGTTTGGGGCCAGCCTGGTCTATAGGGTAAGATCAGGACAGCCAGGGCTATACAAACCCTCTCTAAAAAACAAAGATGACAAAACAAAAGGAAAGTTATATATCAGAAAAGTGATGCTTGGGAGGTTGACTCACCCAAAGTCACACTGCTAGAACATACCCAAATGTTGGATTCTAAGCATCAGGTTGGTCTCAAAACTGCTTATCTTCCCAGAGATATGCCTTACTTTCTAAGCAACAGGGATAACAGAACAAAGCCATTCATACATAGCAATTCATACATTGTATGATTCAGGAAGGCTCACAATGGCCAAGTCACTCAAGAACACAGCAGGGTACCTGCCAATCTTCTGGAAGCTCTGCTTTTGGGTCTCTGAGGGTTAAGGTACAGAAACAAAGGCATCCCAGCAAGGCAAGACCATAGTGTGGGGATCATGGATTTGTTGCAAAAAAAAAAAAAAAGAAAAGAAAAGAAAAAGAAAAAAATTGAGAGCCTGGAGAGGTGGCTCAGTGGCTGAGAGCATTGGCTGCTCTTCCAGAGAACCTAAGTTAGATTCCCAGCACCTTTAGTGGATCACAACTGTCTGTAACACCAGTTCCAAGGGATCTTACACACTCTTTTGGCACCTGTGGGCACAGATTAGACATACATGTGGGAACAAAAATACGTTCAGGCAAAACATTAATACATATAAAATCAAATTAATTTTAAAAAGGAGGGGGAAGAGAAGGTGAAGGAAGAGGAGAAGAGGACGAGGAGAAGGAGGAGGAAGGAGAAGGAGAAGGAGGAGGAGTAAGAGGAGAAGGAGGAAGAAGAAGAGGAAGAAGAAGAAGAAAAAGAAGAAGAAGAAGAAGAAGAAGAAGAAGAAGAAGAAGAAGAAGAAGAAGAAGAAGAAGAAGAAGAAGAAGAAGAAGAAGAAGAAGAAGAAGAAGAAGAAGGAAAGAATGGATCTTCAGCCCCAGTGCTTGGCTTTCAGCCCCAACACCAGATCTTGACCAGTGAGACTCAGGAAGACCCACTTGGCTCCTGACCCCCAGCTTCCTTGTTTCTTGGATGGTTTCATAAAACCTGATTTGCTCCCCACTATGTCGCAGCAATAATGGTAATTGCTGTGTGACAGTCATAGGTACTGAGCAATAACAATGGTTCACCATGGCTGTCGCATACCCGAATTTGTGTTGACATTTCTCACAATCCAAATCAATTGCCTCTATTATTAGGCCCATGTCATAGATGAGAAATCAAATAATGAAATAATGTGCTCCAAGTAGTCTTTCTGATCCCAGAGCCCAGACAGAGCAAAACACGGGCTCTCTATTCCAGTAGCGCATGTCTTTATTGCCGCATGGTCTCTGTTGTGAAGGCGCTGGGTGGGGGAGGGATCCTTTGAGCCTAGCTGCTTCTACCTTCCCACTGTTGCCAAGGAAACCACCACTCCTGTGTAGTTGCCATGGAAGTGATCCAACCTCTCTCTTCTTCTCACCTTCACCATGGAGACAGCCAACCTGGAAGCCTCCTTGAGTGGGAGGAGGTGGAACCTCCAGCCCCCACCCCCCCTCACCCCCCACCCTCCCACCCCTGCCCCTCCAGTGCTGGAAATTCCCACTGAGCCCAGGCATGCAGCCTTGTTCTTGGGGCTGCACAGAAGTGCATTGTCAAAGGCAGGATGTTCCTGAGAATGCAGGTTGGAATTATTTACAGAATTCATCCTAAAGTCAGCTATTGTCTACACCAAGGGAAATCCCCAGATGCCTGTGTCTCACAGATGCCGAAGGTACAGCACTCTGAGCTTTTTATCTAGCTCTGTGTCCAACTGGCCAGGATGACAATGGGTTACCCCTCCTCCCCTGTCCCCCTTAAGCATCCTAAGTGGCTCTCAAGCCTCCAGATGTCCCAGCTACTGAAGTCTGTCAAGTAAACATTAGGTTCGATCTATCTTATTTATTATTTTTCTTTTAGATGGGGTCTCATGTAGCCCAAGCTGGCATTGGACTCATCGTGAAGTCAAGGATGACCTTGAACTTGTGTTCCCCCTGCTCTTATTTCCTGAGTGCTGGGATCACAGTGTGTGCTACCAAGCCTGGCATTTGCAGTACTGGGGGGATGGAACCTAGACCTGCATGCACACAAGGCAAACACTTTTACTACATCTCCAGCCCCCACCTCCCCTTCCAGACCTTTGTTCTGAGAGATACAGACAAAAGTTCTAAGACTACTTATAGTCTATTGCAGCAGGATGATGGGATGGTAGCAAGTATGCCTAATAAAATCAGACTAACTAGGGTCAAATCCTGACTCAGGACATGCAGTTATGGGGACAGGGGCACACCGGTCTCCCTAAGCCAGCTCTTTCAGAAGCAAAGCTGGGTTAACAATAGTGTCTATCTCTTAAAGTGCTTACAGAATGGTTAAATGACCATTCAGCACATGGCAACAACCAAGAACATGGTTCAGTATTATCATGGTCTCCATTGTTTCATGAAAGAGGAAAATTTTAATGACATCAATGAAACAAGATACAGCCTTAGGCAAGATGGCAACTCTCAAATTGTATAAACTTCACTTTTGGAGGAAAGCTACTATAATATTCCCACTGATATGATTTTTAAAGATTTCTTTTTATCAAACATGTTTGTATGTTTATTTTCATTTTATTTTATTTGTATACTTATTTTCTTTTTATTTTACATGTATGGGTGTTTTGCCCGGGTGTATGTCTGTACACCTTATTCATGACACAGAGGCCAGGAGAGGACTTCAGATCCCCTGGAACTGGTGGTACTGATGACTGATTGCAAATCCCAAAATGGGGTCTGGGAATCAAACCTTGGCTGTCTGGAAGAGCAAAAGTACTCTTAACTGCTGAACCATGTCTCTAGCCCCTTGCTATATTTTAAATATGTGTGTATACATGTGTGGCTATGTGCAAGTGGATGTCAGTACCCTTGGAGGCCAGAAGAGGGCGTCAGGTCCCTGGAGCTAGAGTTACAAGGGATTGTGGGCCGCCTGATGTGGATACTGGGCATTGAACCCGGGTCTTCTGCAAGGTCAGTACTTGTACTTAACTGCTGAGTCATCTCTCCAGCCCCTTGTCCACATTTTTATCTTTATTGTCCTTGTCAACACTAGAGTCAACCTTTAAGAGTCACACCCTTCAGTGACATTCAGGTCCTTTGCTCTCAGAGGCAATGATTTTACTTTATGATTTTATTTTATAATTTTACTTTAATACTTTAAAAAATGCTCTTTGTTTGCTGGATTAGGGAATCGAATCTGTGGGCTTACACAGGCTAGGCGAGGCTTTTGAGAGTCTCAAGAGCCCTGATTAACAGAAGGAGTGTCCACAGGCCCAAGGCCAAAGATGAGTGGCCAGTCAGGCCCCTTGGCAGCAATCCTGAACCTGGGTGTGGTCTTGGCTGTACACAGCTAAGTCCTTTCTTTTGTAGATCTGGGCTGTTTCAGAAGCCCGGAAGTACAGACATGAAGTCCTTCCACAGTCGACCCTTGCTCCCCTTGATCACGTGGAAGCCACAGCAGTGTTTCTAGGAGGTCCAAGTCTGGAGTGCAGAACTCCTGGCTGTACCTGTCTCGCACCCTTCAAGAGGCTGGCTGTTTGTGTCATTTGGTTCTGCTTCTGGTTTCTCTATCCCCACCTCTCTGTGTGGGCTGTAGCCAAGCTGGATGCTCTTGGCAGAGGCCTTGTTGTTGCGAGATCTCTTTTAGCTTTCCCTGTGGGAACTTGTGGTATAGGAGTGAAAGGAGGATCTGCACACCGACTGGCAGTCTTGAAGCCTGGAGATACTAGAATTTCATAGAAAACAACCCAGACTCAGAGTGAGTAGGCAACCTCATCCCAGCCCCTGACTTTTCTGTAAACCAGGGGCAATCCGCTCTGCCTTCCCATTTCACAGTCATTTGTCAGGAGTGGATCCAGGTTTAGTGACTCCTGAAGTTCAGCCACTATGGAGGGACCTTTAAGAGAAAGAAGAGATGGTTTGAGCGATGGCTGAGCTGTTTGTTAAGAGCATTGACTGCTCTTCCAGAGGACCCTGGTTCAATTCCCAGCTCCCACATGGCACCTACATATACATTTAAAAAAAAAAAAAAAAAAAAAAAAAAAAGGTGAGATTTCATTGGGGAAGGATGCTGGGCCTGCACATGTTAAGCAAGTATCTACCATAGTTCACATCCCAATAGGGAATTCAACAACAAGTTACAGTTACATCACAAAGAGAGAGCAGTGATCAGTGAGATGGCTCAGCAGGCGAGCCTCAGGCTCCTATCTGTAATCCCTGCACTCCTGTGGTGAGGTTGGAAGAAGAGTTGGGAGAATCTCTTGGAAGCTCTCAGGTCAGCTAGCCTGGAGTACCCAGAGCAGCAGAAAGGCTACTCCAAATCCTCCCTCAGAAACAAGGTGGGAATGTAAGACCCTCAAGAGCGTGGTCCCTCACGCTCCCACTCAGGAAAGGCGCCCCGCCCCCCCCAAATCACTCAGGAGAAGCAGTCTTTATGCAAATTCATAAGGTCCTTTATATTCCAGTATACTGGGGCCGTCAGCCATTCGCCATGCAGGGTAGAGGGCTGAGCGACCTCTAGCACAGAATTGAGACAGCTTTTATAGGGTTACAGCAAAGCCCGTGCATTGTGAACCAATCACCTCGTAGCATCCAGTGCGGACCAATTAATTTAAAGTATCCAATTAACCCAGGAAGTCTGCTTTCACACAGGCTTCTGGGAGTTCATTCACTCACAGGCTGCCGTAAACATTAAAGTAAGTGACCGTCAGCTTGGGATTTAAGATTCCCAGCTTCCTGGGGTCACTGGAGAATTAGGCTATAATTTTCCATCCTAACAGGAGGCAATAACTTCTTCCAGAAGGTTGTTCTGTGATGACTACGTGGACTCTGATCTACCTCTCTCACACAATGGTAAATACAAAATAATAAAAACAAAAAGCCTAAAAAACCCACCCACTACAAAATCTAAAATAAACCGTGTTTATAACTGTCTCACATGATTGTTTTTTTAGAATGACTTCTTTCAGGTGATGATGATAATTGTTATTGTTATTATTGAGACAAGATGTCACTGTATAACCCTGACTGGTCTAGAATTTGCTATGTAGACCAGCCTCAGACTCCCAGAGATTCCCCTGATACTTCCTCCTGAGTTCTAGGATTAAAGGTCTATGCTGATATCAGGCTATTATTACTAGTATTACTATTATTAATATTATTATTATTATTGTGTGTGTATGATCACTGTGTTTCAGTGTCTACAGACCAATAAGAAGACATTGGATCCCTTGGAGCTGGCCTAACAGGCAGTGTGAACTGCCCTGTGTGGGTGCTGAGAATTGAACCCAAGTCCTCTTAAAATGCAGCGAGTAATTTTAACCTCTAAGCCATCTCTCCAGCATCCTTACTTTTGCCTACACTTTTTATCTGATGTGTACAACTGATAGACTCTTCATATGACAACAATGGGGTAAAAATTTATGTAGATAATTAAGTAAATTCGGCCTCCTCAGCATATGGTTATTCAAAATTAGTTTTTTATTATCAAGAATTATGAAGGCTTTTTGCTTGCTTTTTAATTTATTTACTTACATATTTGGAGACAGGGTCTCATGTATTCCAGGCTGGTCTCAAACCTTTAATCTTGAATTTCTGATCGTCCACCTTTTACCTCATAAGTGGTGGGGTTATCTAGGCCATGATGGTACAGGCCTTAAATCTCAGCATTTGGGAGGCAGAGGCAGGTGGATCTCTGTGAGTTCCAGGCCAGTCTGGTTTACAAAGTGGTTTCCAGGACAGCCAGGACTGTTACTCAGAGAAACCCTGTCTTGAAAAAACCAATAATAATAATAATAATAATAATAATAATAATAATAATAATAATAATAATAATATGATAAATAAATGGTGGGATTATAGGCACTCACCACCCTGCTCAGTTTATAGGGTACTAGGAATTGAACCCAGGGTTTCATGAATGTTAGATAAGCACTCTACCAACTGAACTACATCACAGACCTAGGGATTTTGATAATTTCTTTTTGGTCTTGTTTTTAATTTTTTAAATTTTTTTCTGAGGCAGGGTTTCTTTGTGTAGCCTTGGCTGTCTAGCTTTGCAGACCAGGCTGGCCTCAAACTCACGGAGATCATCCTGCCTCTGTCTCCCAAGTGCTGGGATTAATCTTGTGTGCCACGCCACTGCTGCCGGGTTTTCTTTTTGTTTTTTGAGATAGGATCTTGCTACATAGCCTTGGCTGTTTGGCAAATTGGGGGCTTCAGTTTGTTTTCTGTTTGGTGGTGCTGGAAATGGGAACCAGAGACCTGAAAATGCCAGGTACTCTGCCACTGCACTACTCTTTCCCTCCCACCCCTCCTCAGTCGCCCCACCCCCACCCTCACCCTCTGCCCCCGAGTAGCTCTGACAGCTTTGGTTATGTGCATGAGAAACAAATTTTCTGCTTACAGTTTCAATTTATCCCCATTATTGGGAGACTCTTCCATGAACATCTGACTCGTTGCTTCACTTTAGACCCCACTTCGGTCACCTCAGTGTGACATTTAAGTCCCACGCTGTCTATGCCTGGTGAGAGAGTGTGACAGATCTCAGGATCTTCAGGATGACGAGTGAAAACTGAAGTGATGAAGCTCGTCCCACTGACCCAAGGGAATGAATTCTGAGGCCCACTCCTATCATTTTCAGGAGTTTAAAGCTTTGTTTTGTGTTGTTGTTGTTGTTTTTGGTTTTTTGAGACAGGGTTTCTCTGTGTAACTTTGGAGCCTGTCCTGGAACTAGCTCTTGTAGACCATGTTGACCTCCAATTCCCAGAGATCCACCTGCCTCTGTCTCCCGAGTGATTGGACTACAGGTGTGCACTACCACCGCCCAACAAATGTTTTCATTTTGAAAGTACATTTCTATTACTTTTTAATCTGTGTATGTGTTTAAGTGTGTAAAGATGTTTGCATAAGCCAACAGATCCCCTTGGAGATAAGTTACGGGTGGTTGCAAGCTGCCTGATGTGGGTGCTGGGAACTGAACTCAGATTCTCTGGAAGAGCAGTACATGCTCTGAGCCGCTGAGCCATCTCTCCAGCCCGAGTTTAAATGTTTAAAATAAACACTTGAGAGTCATCAGTCAAGTGAAGACACTGTTACATAATGTGTCCCATCCACCTACCTTGACACCCTGAAAGGCCAGATTCAAATTTAGAATTCTCAGAATCCTCAGAATTTCCTGTGAGGATGTGTCAAACAAGAAAGCCGCCTTCTCACTGTGGCTCTATGCTGCCTCCTTCTTCTGGAGCAGACATCACGTTTGCATCCAGAGGCGGCCTCATTCTGGGCCTCACTCTGGGTCTGGATCTAACTACAGTTTGCTCTCTGGTCCTGTTGTCTGTCAGGTCAAGGGGTTTGCACACCAGAATGTGAGCTAGTCTCTGGGACAAGATTGAGCAATGGCCACCATGGGACCTGTTAACAGCTGGCACTATTGATGTCACTGCTAAGGAATCCCAGGTCACGTGGAGCATGGTGTCATGTCACCGCCTTTGAAAAACAGACTCGGAAACAGAGCGAGGGCTGCAAGGATGTTGGTTCATTGGGGAGTGGTATTTGTGAAGGGTCAAGAGGTCAGTAAAACTCTCCAGATAGCCAAGCTGGTGTGACACCTGCCAAGGCTCGAATTCAGACAGCAGAAATGGATGATGCCACAACTCCCCATTGCCATGCAGGACCTGTGAACTCACTCATGCTCAGCCTGGCAGGCTGGTGCAGAGCACAGACTGCCTGTCCTAGTTCTTCAGGAACAGAAGTGTCTCTCAGGCTCAGTCACTGCTGGACTGCTCAGATAGATGTTGCTGCGCGGAACCACAGAGCAGCAAGCTCTTGATCCACAAAGGTGGAATGAGCTTGGTGATGGGGGTGATGTGGGTATCCTACCTGAGCTTCTGCCTCTGCGGCCATCTGTTTGTGTATTTGTGATGCCAGTTCCCCAGCTCATTGTGCAATGGGGGAGCTGGTTTCCCTACATGGTTATTTAATAGCCTTTCATGATTAATGCTTCCTGCTTATTAACACAGGACAAAAAACAAAACAAACAAACAAAAAAAAACCTCCGTTCTCTGTACCCAATTTCATATACTCAAGCTATGAGTATGTCCCTTCCCCAGACACACTGTCCACTGTCTTCATTCTTCTATCTTCTAGGCTGGCCAGTGTGTCGGGATATTTGCCACTACCATGTAGTCATATTCTTCTCACTTCTGACTAGGACACTGCTTGAATGCCCACCATTGTGAGGACTCCTTACAAGGGTCATGAATGGCACATCCAGGGGTGTTACTGTAAGGCAACTAACCCACTGCTTCAGCTTGTAGCCACAGGCAAAGCCAACCCATTTGCAAATCAAACCAGGCTCTTCCTCGTCCCTCAGCCAATCTTCTGTGATTCCGGATGGCCATGGAAACACTGCCACGAGGGAGGCATGCTGGCACAACTGTGGGCGTGTCATGTCATATTGGTTACTTTTGTCATGGTGCTAATAAAATACCCAAGGAAAGCAACTTAAGGAAAGAGGTGTTTGTTTTGATTCACAGTTGGAGGATGTAGACCATCGTGGCTGGGGGAAGGCGGTTGGTCACACTGCATCATTCACAGTCAGGAAGCAGAGAGATGAACACTGTGCCAGCTCACTTTCTTCCTTTTATACAGCCCCAGCCCATCAAATACTTCTCTCTACAATAGGTCTTCTGGCCAAAGCGAATCGAGTCCCAAAACTCCTTCATGCACACATCCGGGTTTTGTATCCTCACTGATTCTAGATCATTCAAGCTGATGGTATTAACCGTCACATACAGGTTTTTGGACACCTGTTCAGACAGCTTTCCTGACACATCTCTTTTGGCTCAGGCTTGACCTTGTACCTATCCATCACCTGGATAAATACCCGGATCATGGGACATTCCGTAGATAACTCTTCCCTTCCTACCAGGGCCCAATAACATAGCAGGAGTTATTTGGCAAAAAGCATGCATTCTCTCTACTCCATTACTACAGGGTTGCCTCATTTACATGATCCAAACAAGGGAGGGTGGCTACTCCTAAGCCTGAATCTACTACAGACCCTGTCTTGCCCTGGGCCATTCAAAGTTAGCAACCTTCCATGTCACCTTGAATCATATTCCTAGCTGTGGGGTGAGGCCTGGGGAACATGGTGATTCCTTCCTTGGTGATGGGAGCTATAATATACAACAATTCTGTCTGTTTTGGAGCCACTCCCCAGCATGCTCCTGGCCACTGTTCCCATCAGAAATTTATTGATAGGCTCGCTGGTTTCTAAATCTCTAAGAGCAGATATATATTATCCAGTCCTCCAAGCTACATATGCTTTTCTCATCCTGCCAAATTAGAAAGAGATATCGGTGCAGTGGATCTGTGGTATGTTGGGGCGCACTCCTGTACTCCCAGTACTTGAAAGGGTGAATTGTGTGTATGGAAGGTCAGCTGGGGTTACATAGGGACTTCCAGGCCAGCCTGGGCTGCACAGGGAGAGACCCTGTCTCTAAAACAAAACAGCAAACAACAGAGTGAAATGGGTCAGTTTGATGCTCTCCCAGCACTTCAAATCCAGATTTCCCCACCCTGTCTTCTGACAGAGATTAAATGAGCCAGAGAGCCCTAGGGCGTAATTGTAAATGTGTACTATTGTCTATTCCATTTGAATGCAAAATGTCTCTGATCCTTTCTGATTAGCATGAACAAGAATGCACTCATTAAATCAAAGGTCACATGCCTGAGCTGAAATATAGGCTCTTGTAAAGCCACTGTGGGGTCATCTTTGGCTAAAGAGTTTGTGGTTGCCCATAGTCTTTCTCTAAGTTCCTTCTGGCTGCTGCAGAGGCCAGATCAGACAGTTAAATGGAGATACAATAAATCACCCTTGAGTTACTTAAGGGCACAGATGGAACATTCTTGCCCCATCCCTGGGACTTGTGCTGCTTTTGTTTTATACTCCCTTGGCCGAAGCTCAGGATGGAGACTGGATCAAAGGCTTTCTTGTTTGTTCCAGCTCTGATCACCTTTACCCCATAAGCCAACATCAACCTATTGAGGAGTGTCTTCAAGGTCAGTCACATCACTTAGGACTAGTCTTCTGTACACCCTTTGCTTTTTTTTTTTTTTAAGCCTGAGTTGTCACCTTACTCCTGTGTGTCCTTTACCACTGTCACCATCACCTGCACTGTTCCCACCTTTGTTACATTATGGGGTTATGGGCAGCAGACAAATGGATTCTCTAGAGGACTATAAGAGAAGAGAGCCTAGCGAGGTCATGCAGTAAGGCAGGCCATCCTGACTTTGGCCCAGTGACAAGGATCTAGATGACAACCTTGAGAGATGCTGGTGTTGAAGTGGGAATGGAATGAAACGTTGACTCTACCCGGAGGAAGGCCTGTGAACGCGCATGAATGCGCATGAAGCCCCTCAGAAAACCTAGTGTTCAAGTCTGTCACTGGTAAAACCACAGTGGATGGGGGCACTGAGTATAAGCCCTGGCACCACCCCAAACAACAAAACAAAACAATATGTAGGTGGAGATAAGGTTTCTTTCTACCACTCACCAATGTGGAGGTTCTACACAGAAGTGAAATAAAATTCTAGAAAAATAAGGCTTTATTTTTTTCATGTGCCAGAGTTGGGCAGATGAGATTCTGTAACCATGGCATGGGATGAGGGCAAAGGTGACAGGAAACCACCACGTAAACTCCCTGGTGTGGTCTCTGCCATGAAATGAGCGCATGATAGATCATTGTTGGATGCCTTCCATTTCCTCTGGTCTGTTCTTGGAGCTTACGCACAAGATCCTGGCTGTGGGAAGCTGACCTCACCGACTCCATGCTACTGGCTTCCAGTTGCTTTCAGCTAATGGGAGGCACCTACAGGAAGTGGGAGGGGTGAGAGGAAGGAAACTGTTCCTTGCCCTTCTTCCAGGTCCCTTCTAGTGGTCCTGTCCTATAGGCAGCACTCTAACAGTGAGTAGGTCTAGACCCTGCCCTCTCTCTTGGCTTCTCCAGGCACATGGTAGCAAGGGCTTATTCCTGTTTCTTCTGACTGACCCATCACTGTCCGTGCATGGGTGCCCTTAACCCTAGCCACACTTTTGCAGAGTCCCTTTATCACTCTCCTGGAGATGATGGTTATGGTCGTGATGGTAATGGTGGTGGTAGTTTTGACAGTTGTAGGTATGGTGGCTGTGGTGATGAATCTCCTTTTTATTGAGTGCCATGGTTGCCTGCTGGGATGCTAATGGCACAATTGATCCTAGTATTTACTTAGTTTGAAAAATCAAGGCTGCTTTTCCTGCAGAATCCTACCTAGCCAACAACCCTTTTCTGAGCCTCTCTTTTTTCATTCTACGTCAATGAATAGCCAGTGTGAAAATCAAAGGAGTGAATATATATGAAAAAACTCTGGAAAAAACACACACTACTCAACTCCACTACTCGAATTATTAAAAGCAACACCAATAATAAGATTCTCCCTGGCTCACAGATCCCTCACCCACCTGCTTCCCATCAGCAACATCATGACAGTGACTCAGGAGGAAAGGGTGAATTAGGCTCACACTTCCACATCACTGCTGATCATCAAAGGAAGTCAAGACAGGAACTCAAGCAGGGCAGAAACCTGGAGGTAGGAGCTGATCCAGAGGCCATGGAGGGGAGCTGCTTACAGGCTTAATACCCATGGCTTGCTCAGGCTGCTTTCTTTCAGAACCCAGGACCACCAGCCCAGGGATGGCTCCACCAACCCTGTGCTGGGCCCTCCCCATCAATCACTAATTAAGAAAATGTCCTACAGGCGTGTCTATAGTCCAGTCTTATGGAAGTATTTTCTCAATTGGGGTTCCTTCCAATTTGATGACTCTAGATTGTGTCAAGCTGACATAAAACTAGTTAGCACAGTGTATATACATGAGTGCAGGCACTCAGGGCATCCAGAAGATAGTATTAGATCCTCCAGAGCTGGAGTTACAGGCAGTTGTGAGCCACCTGAGGTCGGTACTGGGAACTGAACTTGGGTCCTCTGCAAGAGCAGTACATTCTCTTAACCAATGAGCCATCTCACCTGCCCCACCACAACCTGAAATCACCTAGAAAGAAAGCCTCAAGGGAGGAATTGCCTAGATCAGGTTGACTCATGAGCATGTCTATAAGGGATTGTTCCGATTGTTCATTGCTATGGGAGGACCCAATCTGTTGTGGGCGGCATCATTCCCTGGGCAGGTGGTCCTGAACAGGAAGTGAAGAAAGCTTGCTGAGCAAAAACAAGCAGGCAAAGAGCCACTTGCTTTTCTCTGCCCTTGTCTGTGGATGTGATGTGACTGCTTGAGCTTCTACTTTGACTGCAATCTGGAGTTGTAACTTTAAGTGGAAATTGTAAGTCAAATAAACCCTCCACCCTTTATGTTACCTTTGGTCATGGTGTATATTAAAGCAACAGAAATAAAACTAGAACTCCATTATGGAAGCAGCTGAGTGACAGGTGGGTGGGGCTTAGCTTAATGTCAACTGGTATAGAGACTCAAGTGCTCTGACCTTCTGGAATAATAATGAGAATTGTTAACGGGTTATTCATGGCCAGAGGAGCTAGAATGACACCAGAGCTGAAAAAAAGGACATTTTTAGTTTCCTGTGTCTATTTCAAAACATGGCAATGTCCTTCAAAGGTTCCTCTACCTTAATCCAAGGAGGTTTTATATTGTTCTGTCCCCTACCAAGCATGACCATGGAAGGACACAAGACTAATAAAGCCAATCAATGGCTTCCACATGACCAAGATATTTTGGGCTTCAAGTGTTGTGGGATGTTTGATCACACCGTGTAAAGATGTCTCTGTTTTACCTCACCTGCCTAAGGCATCTTCTCATTGTTTAATAAAGAGCTGAATGTCCAATAGCTAGGCAGGAGAGGATAGATGTGACTTCCAGGCAGAGATAAGAACTCTGGGAAGAATCTGAGAGGTGTGGGTAGGGTGGGGAAATTTTCAGCGATACTTGGAGGAAGTCAGGCATACAGTATGGATAAGAGATAATGGGTCATCTGGCAGAACGCAGATTAATATAAACAGGTTGATTTACGTTTTAAAACTTAGTTGGAAACAAGTCTAAGGTAAAGACAAGCTTTCATACTCAATAAGTAGCCTCCATGTCCTTATTCGGGAGCTGGTGGTCCTAAGAAAGTCTGATTGCACTCGAGAATCATGGGAAAGACATCATTAGTCATTTGGAACTGCTTTGCTGTGCCAATTGGGAAGCAATGGAGGGTTATTCAAATAGTTTTCTTCTCTTCACTTTTCTCTTTCCTTTTCTACTTTAAAGAATATTTTAAAATTTTATTTCATTTTATTTTATGCGCATTGGTGTTTTGCCTTCATGCATGTCTTGTGCAGGGTATCAGATCCCCTGGACCTAGAGTTAGAGATAGTTGTGAACTGCCACGTGGATGCTAGGAATTGAACTCAGGTCCTCTGGAAGAGCATCCAGTGCTGTTAACCACTGAGCCATCTCTCCAGCACTTCTTTTCTACTTAGAGATCAGCAATCTGGGACTATTGCAGATACTCAGGACTAGGTGGCCTTTGATCCCTGGCACTCACCAAGCCTCAGTGATGGGAAGAAAGAGGCACTGAGAAAGTCATGAATGAATTCAACCAGCTCCATTCCTTTTTGAAAGCTCCCACGGAGACATTGCTAGCCCATCTGGGCCACATGGATCCTGTGATGGTCAGTATGAATTGTCAATTTGACTGGATCTAGAATCACTTGGGTGCCAGGTCTGTGTCAAGGAATTGTTTGATTATGCTAATTGTTGAGGTGAGAAGGTCCTCCCACTGCGGGTGACACCATTCTCTATGAGAATCTGACTTGCAAAAATGGAGGAAGGGAACTGAGCAGTAGCAGGCATTCATCACGCTCTGCTTCCTGTTGTGGATGTGGTGTGAGCAGCTGCTTCACAATCCTGCTCTATAGACTTCCCTGGCAGTCAGAAAGAAGCCCTTTCTCCCTTGAGTTTGTTTATTACAGTATTTTATCACAGTGACAGGACGGGAGCAGAGACCAGGACAAACGTGTCTGTATGGCCTAGCTTAGAAATCTAACCCCTCATTAATGACACCATACCTATGGGAAAGTCTCGAGATGTGGTTGACATTTTAAACATGGACCAACTGCACACTGGAAAATGGCCGAATCAACTATAATCAGACATGTTGTATCCAGCACTGGGGCTAGCTAGCTCTTGGAAGCTGTGTGGGGTTTGGAGTGGGGTGAGCAGAGGAAAGGAATGAACATAGGTGGAACAACGGTGTGGGAATGCTAGGAAAATTCTGGAATTGCCTGATTTTTTGTGGTGATCACCAGATGGGTCATAAATGAAGACCTCCCTGAAACCTTTGCTCTTGGGAACCCTCAGCCTAGCTTCATTTTCTGTCCATTTCACTCTCTTCTCAGGACTCCTGCCACCAACTTAAGTTATGGGAAAAGGAGCATGGGACTACGGCCTTCTGGAAGCTTCCAAATTTAAACCAACCCCACAGACATGAGACAGAACTGCCTATAGAGAATTGTATTATAGCCAAGTGCCAGAGTATATATTTATCTGTGCCTGAGATTCCCATCTCTTTTTAAAGAAAGAGCCACACACTTGGGGGTGGGGGGGGAAATGAAGTAGAAAAAAATGTACTATTGAATAAATATTCAGGATGGTTGCTCAGTGTGTATAAAATGATGTACTGAGTAGAATTCAAAACAAAAAAATCTGCCTGTGGTGAATTGTCAGCCTGCTATATTTGGGGGTCCAAATCCAGGGCCCCCGCCAACTGAGTTCACATAGTCTCACTGTTTTCCACTTCTATTTATAATTCTGTACACATTCATACGCAAAAAATGCAGGGGACATTGGACTTAACTTTAAAATGACTAGAATGTTCTGAATGTATCAGGTTACAGCACTTGGGAGTCTTTTTGTCGCCTGTGATTAGCCTCCTTTACTGGAGAAGGGATTAATCATGCCTGTGGGGGTGGGATAACAGGATCCTTTGGGAATCTGGAAGTATGTAAACAACTTTTTTTTTTTTTTTTAAATTTTCTTTTTAAAATGTCCCTCGGGCCTGGAGAGATAGATCACTAAAGTGCTTGCTATATAATCATGAAGACCTGCCTGAGTTCAGTACCAGAAGCCACATAAAAGGACTGGGCATGGTGCAAGGTTGTCATCCCAGCATCTGAGGGACAGAGACAGGGGGAAAGCCAAGTTCACTGGGTAGCAGACTAGTCCAATCAGCAAGTTCCTGGCCAGTAAGAAACCCTGTTTCAAAAACCAAAGTGGACAGAACCTGAGGAACACCATCTGTGGTTGACCTCTGACCTCCATGTGTACAAACACACAAGTGCACTTGACCTCACCTTGACACATTAAAGAGCACATACACACCCCCCTCAACACCATCCCTCCCCCTGCTCCCCACCCCCTCCAGACACACACACACACACACACACACACACACACACACACACACACTGTGATTTACTCCAACAGAGCTTGATTGAACAGCAGCCACATGGAAGGTCCATTTGAAACCTAGGCATAATGACAAAAGGGTCTGCTCCCAAGAGACTGACAGTCTCCTGAGAGACGTAAAGATACTAAACCAAAATACCTGGGAAGGGAGATCAGGGTCTTAGTGGAGGAGCTGGCCAATGCCTTCAGTTGTCACAGCTCAACCATCTATTCTGTTCAACTGTGCCTGTTTATTCAGGGACCACTTGGTGCTAGAGCAGCAGGTTCTCCCTCCCAGCTGACCTGGATGTTCAGAGCACTGTGTCCCTTCTGAGCACAGATGATTGATTCAAAAGTGGCTGTGCATTCCAAGTGGGACTAATCGGAATGAAGATCAAGATCTCTGCTGTGCGGGTGGTGGGGGTGGGGAGCCGTTTGTTAATGAGGCAAAACAGCCTTCCAATGAGCAGAGTGGGAATTAAGACATAGAAACTAATCCCTGAATCATGAGACAATCCCTTACCTAACTTTTGTGACTCCTTGTTCTTTTTTGGCCACAAGTCAAGAAATCCCCCTATTGATTGAGTTGGTCCTTTCAATACTTCTAACCCAAAGCATCTTTGCTCATGTTGATGGTTAACATTATTAACTTGGCAGGATCTAGTATCATCTGGGAGATTGGGTATGTTTGGGAGGTAATTCCTAGATTGGGATAGCTGAGTGAGAAGACCCACCCTAAATATGAGCAACTCCATTTTGTGAGCTGGGGACCCAGACAGCATAAAAAGGAGAAGGCTACCTTGAATGAAATGATGACATTAACGGTCTTTAACATGTGGTTAAAGAGAAGGTTTTTATTGTAGAGATGACGGAGAGAACAGCCAGAGGCTTCTGGAAGAGTCCAGAAAAGGAACAGAAAGACGTAGACCAAACGTTGAACCAGCCATGAGAGAAGAGGCAGGGAGAGGGAGTGAGAGAGGACAGCAAAGAGGAGAGCAGGCCAAGAGAGTGGACCAAGAGTCCAAAGAGTGCATGGCCAAAATAGCAGGGTTATATAGGAATGGGAGGCTGGGGGAAGGGAAGCCCATGAGCTGGAATTCAGGGTAGGGGTGGGTGAGAAGAGCTGAAAGGAGCCACAGGCACTGAGTCAGCCAGAAGGCCAGCAGTCACTTCGGTATGCTAATGGCACCTCAGCCAGCCATTTGTTTTTGGACCTGACACAGGGGAGGACCAGCGTTCGTCTCTTTCTGTTTCCCGTCTGTGGGCAGGGTGTGACCCAGTGGCTTCTCACTCTTGCCTCCATGACTGTACCCTCCAACTATAAGGCCAAACAAACTCTCCCTGGCTCAACTTGTTTTATATCAGGGATGTGGTAGCAGCCATGAGAAAGACAACCATTGCAGTGATACAGGATGGAGCCAAGTATACTCCCTGAGGAAGGTGGTGTGGTGCCTAAAACCTGAGAAATAATGACAGGGATGTCCCTGGGGCTGAAGCTTATTGCAACTCAGCTCTGGCAAGATTGGGCTAGGTCAGGTCAGGTTGAGTGGTGGAGGGTACCCAGGAATGGTGGTACTGAGTGAGTGTCTGTGGAGTGCAGTGGGTGTGAGTGAGTGTTTGTGGGTGTACTGGGTGTTGAGCCTTTTGCCTCAGATCCCTCCTCAGGTCCAGGAGTTCATTCTGTGTGTCATATTTGCTGTTTAGAGGTCTGTGGGTCAAGTGTAGTTCAACTGTGAGAAAAAGCCAGGATGTTCAGGTGAGTATTAAGCTAGTGTCTGAGGACTGTCATAATGAATTACCACAAACTAATTGGCTTAAAACAAACATTTACAGCTGGGGCAGGCAGTGGTGGTGCACTCCTTTAATCCCAGGACTTAGGAGGCAGATCTCTGTGAGCTGGAGGCCAGCCTGGTGTATAGAGTGAGTTCCAGGGCAGCCAGGGCTATATAGAGAAACCCTGTCTCAAAAACAAAACTGAACAACAACAACAAAACCCCCAAGCATTTAATTCTCTCACAGTTTTGGGAACCCAAGCCATAGTGTGGGCAAGGCCAGCTTCTCTCTCAGTACTCCTAAGGCTGGCGCAGGAAGACTCAGAGTGTCAGGCTAGCCTGGACCACATAGTGAGACTGTCTCAAAATAACATTTTCAAAAGGGCTGAGAGTGTGTCTCAGAAGAAGCACACTTGCCTAGCTCATATGAGGCCATGCGCAGCACCCCAATATTAGGGAAGAATAATAGCTAACTGGTGCCCTACAATTTGTAGCAGTCCCTCACTGAGGCCTTGGACAGGTGTTGGTTCATAGACATTCATTCTACCTCTGAACCACACACAGCCCTGCCCTCTTTTGTACATGTTCACATGTCTGTGTGTTTGCACATGTGTGTGCACGTTGTGTGGAGGCCAGAGGTTGATGTTGGGGGTTCTTCCTCGGTCTCTCCTATCTTTTAATTTTAATATTATGTTTTTTGGACAGGTGTTTTTGCCTGCCTGTATATCGGCATGCCATGCACATGTCTGGTGTCAGAGGAGGCCAAAAGAGATCTACTGGAGTCGCAGATGGTTGCAAGTTACCATGTGGGTGCTCAGAATCGAACCTGAGTCTTCTGAAAGAACAGCCGGTGCTCTTATATTTATGGTTGTGAGCCTAGCCTTTAACAGCTGAGCTATCCCTCCAGCCCTCAGCCAGTGCTCTTAACCGCTGAAGCATCTCTCCATCCCCTCTATCTTATTTTTTGAGACACAGCCTCTTACTTAAATTGGAACTTCCCAATTGACCTGAGTGGCTGGCTAATGATCTCTAGAGGTCCTCCCACTGTCTCTGGCTTTTTATGTGGATTCTCAGGATCTGACCCCAGGTCATCATGCTTGCTGTGAGCCAAGTACTCTACATCGTGGGGCATCCCCGAAGTCCTGAGACTCACCATCTTAATAAGAGAAATAACTGACATACAGAGGACTTTGAAGAAGTACTTGCTCAGAGTTTCTCCTTTGAGTCTGGGCTTTGAACCTGACATTTGACTTTGTAAGGCTTTAGAAGAGAAGATAAGGGGCAGGACTGCTTCTCTTTGTGGTCAAAGTGAAGCAGGATGCTGAGACACAGGGATACATTTCTTTAAAAACACCCAACCTGTGTTTTCTTACTCTTTTGTTGGTGTAGAAGGAAAATTATCAAAGGCAGTATGAAAGTTCAGCAAACCAACTTAGTGCCTGGCTAGCTAAGAAAGCCAAGTTAAAGCAGACACAGAGAAACTTGAGGCACAGTAAGTCTGAAGCCCTAATAGACCCCCGAATTTAAAAGTTTTGCTTTCAAGTAATTTTAGCAGTATAGTGTTGGGAAGGAGTTGAGCCAAAAGGAGAAGTGTGGTGCCTTCTGGGCATTTGTTTGTGGGGTGAGCAACGGCCTGGCAGTGGTGGGGTACATGAAAAGGCTTGGAAGAGAGACATGGTCCAATTTGTCAGTCTAAGCAAATTAGTGACTCAGCTGTTGACAAGGGCCCAGGAGAAAGCCTTTCAGATGAGTCATCATGGATCATTCTCAAACAGCAAATCCTGCTCTGCAACTCAAAAGCCATGTTGGAACCTGATTTCTGTTGGAGATAAGCTTTTTAGCCCAGGCTAACACCTATCTAGCTATGCAGCTGTGGATAACCTTGAGCTTATGATCCTACTTCTATCTCTCAAGAGGTAGAGGCATACACCACCATACCTGGTTTATGTAGTGCTTCGGTATGAACCCAGGATGCCAGCCAGACTACCAACTGGGTTGTATCCCAATGACCTTTTAAGGTTTTGGAAACCATCCCAAATCTATTACTTCCTCCCAAGGGATAATACATTTGTGCCTGCTAATCTATGTGTGTTCCTAGTGGCTGATTTTCAAGAAAACTACTTAATTGTTGGATTTATTTTTAGGATTACTTTTTACTGTTTTTTCTCTCTGCGCCTCAGTGTGTGTGCCCCCACAGAAGCCAGGAGATATCATTAGATCCTCCAAGGTTCACCTGGAGGTTCACTGTCTGGTACGGATGCTGAGAATTGAACTGGGGTCCCCTGAAAAAGCAGCATGCACTCCTAACTTCTGAGACATCTCTCCAGCTCCTGGAGTTGGATCTGAATTCTTATTTCAATCAGCTAGTGTGCCCTTTTAATTGGAGTGCTAAGACTAGTGACATTTAGAGCTGTTACCGAGAGTGCTTTGTTAATTCTTGTAGTTTTGACAGTTGTTTTAGTTCATTAAAAGTAGTTGTGACTCCTTCTCCAAATGAATTATTTTGTGTTCAGGTCAGAGAACAACTGTTGGGAGTTGATCATCTGTTTCCATCACGGAGGTCCTGGGGAATCAAACCCAGGTCAGCATGCTTGACAGCTCTGGCAACTGTGGTAGTTTAAATGCAATTGGCCCCCATAAGCTCATGGGGAATGTCATTATCAGGAGGCGTGGCCTTGTTGGAGGAAGTGTGTCACTATGAGGGCGGGCTTTGAGGTCTCATGTGCTCCAGCTATGTATGACCAATGTCTCAGACCACTTCCTCCTATTGCCTTTGGATCAAGCTGTAGCTCCTCCTCCAGCACCATGTCTTCTTGCATACTGCTGTGTCCCACCATGATGATAACGGACTAAATAAACCCCTGAATCTGTAAGCCACCCCAATGAAATGTTTTCCTTTATAAGAGTTGCCATGGTTATGGTGTCTCTTCACAACAATAGAAACCCTAACTAAGACACCAACTGAGCCATCTCTATTGGCCCTCCAAATGCCTAGATTCATAGCTCAGATTGGAAGAATGGAGTTCAGTGTGTTATAATGGGCACTGAGGAAAACAGGCTGCCACTGAAGGCAGCAGGGAGAGGTAAGTAAGCCCTAGAGCTACAGCGTTGAGTGGGCAATTGTCTCAGTAGCATGACCCATACCCCCCCCACCTTTCAGCAAGAACAAAGGAGCCTCAGGCAAAAGAAGGAAGTAGACTCAGTGGGCCAGTCAAGCAGTCCCAAAAGCTTTGGGAATGGATTAAATGTTGGACTCTGTTAAAATGAATGACTACTGTCAATATCCATGGCTTAACCCAAAATGGCACACATTTATCTACATGCAGGCTTCCCTTAAAACGCTGTGGGGAAGGACTGGAGAGACAACTCAGGGGTTCAAAGCACTTGTTCTTGCAGAGGACCCAGGACTGATAACCAGTACCCACACGAGGATGCTTGTAACCACCTGTGACTCCAGTTCCAGGGAATCCCACTCCCTCTTCTGACCTCTGTAGGTGCCAGGATTGCACATGGTGCACAGACATATGAGCAGGCAAAACATCCATATACATAAAATAAAGTAAATAGACATCTACTGGGGAACAATTCTAGACTCTTCCTTGGTGTGCAAGTCTCTTTTACCAGATGGCATAAGATTCACTTATACACTACAACCATTCTTCCATATACTTTGTCTGTTAGTATTCAGGCATCTGCCATAGCCTGTCCTTGGGGTTCTGACAGGATACACCCTCATCTGTAGCCACTAAGAGCACCCCTGAGCACATTCATTATGTTTCTTTTTAAAGGGGCCCTGCCCACCTCCCATCATTTTCTCTTTCTTTCTCTCCCTCTTTCTGTCTGTTCCCTCCCTCTCTCTTCTCTCTTTCTTCCCCCTTTCTTCTCTCGTGCTGCTCCCATCCCCAGAAGCCAGTTTCCCTCCACCCTTTCCCCCTTTTATGATCCCTTTTCATAATTAAAAAACAAACAAACAAACACACCTCTTTTTGAACCCGGTCTCATGGCATCTTTTCTCTCTCATGCTGATTTTCTTAAATTACATCATGTCCATGTTATTTATAGTCCCTAACACCTACTGTTATACATGACAGTTATGAGGCCTTTCCTAGGTTAATGACGAGAAAAAAAAATTTATATATAGAGAGCACAGTCAAAATTCCCTCTGCCCCCTCCCTCCCTGCCCTCCTCACACTTCCAATTTTCAATTCAAGACTGGTTGAATACTTTGATGTGGAAAATAGGGTCACTGACATGATATTCTCCTTTTAAGTATACAGGTTAAAATTTGCTTTCTTCTTCTCTATGCTCAACTTCCTGTGAATCCTTTTCCTTTGCTGGTGGGGACACAGGTGACATGTACTTTGGGAAGCCAAACGAACTTGATTTCCTGCATGTTTCCTGAACTCATCAGCACTTTGGGATGATATGTCAACATTTCGTACTGGACTGATCTGCTACTTTAATTCCCCCCACCACTGAATTTTGTGCTATTGAAACTAAATCCACTTTCTGACAGTCAGCCAGAAAATTTTGAGAGATGGTCATTCCAGAACCAAAGAAATGAGTTGCTGTTTCAGTCAAGGATCAGCTGTATTAACCTTGGCTTAGGACATCCATTGCTATAAGTGGCCCAAGGGCAGAGATTCTCACAGTGAATATACTTACCTGGCCATTCCTTCCCTCGAGCATTTTTACTGATATAATAACATGAGAAGTTTGCTCTCTGATGCTGTGATAGGCACCATAATCAACTTGGGGAAGGAGAGGGATTATTTCACTTACAGGTTACATCTCATCATTGATGGAAGTTAAGGCAAGAGCTCAAGGCAGGAACCTGGAGGCAGGAGCTGATGCAGAGGCCACAGAGGGGTGCTGCTTACTGACTTGCTCCCCAAGGCTTGCTCAGTCTGCTTTCTTATAGAACTCAGAACCACCAGCCCAGCAATGGCACTACCCACAAAGGGCTCGTCCTCATTAACCATTAATTAAGGAAATACCCTACAGGCTTGCCTGCAATCTGAGTTTATGGAGGCATTTTCTTAATTGAGATTCCTTCCTCTCAAATGGCTTTAGCTTGAGTCAAGTTGACATAAAACTGTGGTGATATTTTGTTTATGATCTAACAAATAAAGCTTTCTTGAAGATCAGAGTGCAAAGCTAGCCACATTAACTAGCCATAGCCATAGAGGCCAGGCAGTGGTGGCACACACCTTTAATCCCAGAATTTGGGAGACAGCGGCAGATGGATCTCTGTAAGTTCAGGGCCACTCTGAGCTGCTTGAAATTGATCCATTCTAAAAGAGAAACAGCTCACACAAAGGTGATCTCAGCACTTGGGATCCCACACCTTTAATCTCAGCATTAGAGAGGAATATAAGGTGGGAGGAGACAGAGTTCATCACAGTCTGAGACTTGGAGAGCAGTGCAGCCTCAGAGTCTGAGGAGCAGTGCAGTCGGGAGCAGTCTGAGGCTTGGCTCCGTGCATCCCTTTGGTCTGAGCATTGGTAGAGGTGAGAACTCTAGTGGCTGGCTGCGTTGCTTCTTTATTATTCGTGCTCATGGTGAAACATCCTTCAAAGTCACATTCCAGGGCCTCCTCCCCCAAGCAGGCTATACCTCTTATGTTGCTCCTTCACTCCTCAACAATGCCATGAAATTATGAATCAATCCATAGACTAATCTATTGATGAAATCAGAGCCCTCAGGATTCAATGACTCCTCAAAGCCCATCGGTTGGGAGCCAAGCCAAGCTTTAATCATAGCACTTGGAAGGCAGAAGCAGGCACATCTCTGAGTTTGAGGTCAGTTTGGTCTACAGAGTGAGTTTCATAACAACCAAGGCTACAGAGAAACCTTGACTCAAAAAGAAAAAGGAAAAAAAAAAGACTCTGAATTTTCTTCAGAGTAAGAAAACATCCTGGCTGATTAAAAAATTCAGTGACCTCATAACACCCTCTACTTGAAGAAATAGCCATTTCTGGATTTTGGTTTGCTGAGAGAATCCAGAATGGATGCTTGCCATCAGCACCCCCTACAGGGCTGGTCCCTTCCTGGATGTCCACCGTGAAATGGATTGTGAAACAGATTCTGGAGAGACCCTACTGGTAATTTGCAGAAGAATCCCTGTGACTGCTTAGGAGTGATGCACCATTCTGCCAGGGGCTACCAGTCCTGAGAGAGTGAAAGTCTGAGGCTGCACATCTAGTATGTCTACGCCAGCGGTCCAAGGAAACAGAGAGTCAGTCAGGGACTCCCAAGGCCTCACAGCCAGTGCTGGCTGTGTTGACTGTCATCTTGACAAAGTGATCTGGAATGACCCAGTGAGATGGGTCTCTGGACATGGTTTTGCACTTGGTGTGCAAAATATTTAATATTTTCACATGTTCCACAGCACAAAATGAAAACAGCAGACATTTTATATAAAACAGAACTCAGCTCGCCACTGGGGAATTTTTATTTTTCCTTTTATACTTTCAGCTCATCTATGGGAAATGCTGATGGAAGGAATGCTGTCAATGTTTGCATAGCCCAGGTTGTGGTTACACGAGGGTGCAGCACATGACCCTCACAGGAAAGGGAGGGCCATTAGGAAACAGAAACTCTCCCTTTCAGATTTGGTCATTGTGTGTAGCGGTGATAGAAATTTCTAGAAGAGAGTTCTGATATCACTGCCAAGCTGCATAAACATATGTCAACCAAGCTGTTTTTCAGGAGACAGCTCATCCCCTGGTGTCACTTGCACAGTGAACTACTAAAGATACCACAGGGCTCAGTGCTGACGTCAAGCGGAAATGAGATGCTCCGCAGCTGATTGCTCCTAGTCCCAAATTGGAAACATGAGCTTGCCCACAGAAGATAGTCCAACTCCTCTTGACAAACGAATCCTCAAATGCTCCTCATGGTCATTTGTTTGGAAGAGTTCAGTGACTCTTTATTGTCCCAGCTGCTATGTTACGTAGCTTCTCAGAGTAGGACGAGAAACCAAAAACAAGAATGGGACCCCTGCAACCTGACAAAGGACAGAATCAAAAGGAACCTTTCCTAACACTGGCCCCAAAGAACCAAGTTACAAAAGAGACAAGTGGATCCACTGCTGGCAAAGAGATAGTTCCCAAAACAGCAGCCACATTTTCAGGAAAGTGGCCGTGCTGGGTTATTTTTAGAACAAAATGTAATGAATGGCATATGCACAGCATGCCCTTTGGGACTCATGTTAATGTCTGCCCTTCTTTAGCCTTTGCCCCAATTTCTGTAACTTAAAAAAAAAGTCTGTATTGCATATTTTCACAAGGTTCTGGGAGTCCTACTCAAAATGCTGTGAAGCATTAATAAGTAAAAAGTGCCATATTTCAACCATTAGTGATGAATTTGTACATTTTCTGCAACAAATTCTTTTTTATTTTGTGGTGCCAGGTATCAAACCTAAACACCCTTAGTTTGCATGTAATTGGCCCCAAATAATCCCATAATCTCATAGGGAGTGGCACAATTAGGAGGTGTGGCTTTGTTGGAGTGGGTGTGGCCTTGTTGGAGGAAGTGTGTCACTAAGGAGGCAGGCTTTGAGGTTTCTTATACTCAGGATACCGCCTATTGTGTCAGTTGACTTCCTTTTGCCTCTGAGTCAAGATGTAAGCGCTCTTAGCTCCAGCACCATGTCTGACTGCATGACACCATGCTTCCTGCCATGATGATAATTGACTGAACCTCTGAAACTGTAAGCCAGCCACCTTAATTAAATCTTTTTTAATAAGAGTTGCCATGGTTATGTGTCTCTTCATAGCAATAGTAAACCCTAAGACCTCCCCCTCTCCCAATGAGCTTTAGTGGCAGGTCAGTTTCTGTGATTCACTCAAAATACCACAAGTCAAATACCCCAGTTGAATATTGATAGAACATTTCCAATTCCTCAAATCAAGATGTGGTTCTCAACCTGTGGTCTTAGGAAATAAGAAAGCTCTCAGTAGCAAAATTACAGTTTTGAAGTTGCAACAAAAATAAATTTATGGTTGGGGGTTCCTAAGACCATCAGAAATATGTTTTTTCTGATGGTCATGACCCACAGGTTGAGAACCACTGGTGTAAAGGGTTATTCCAGGAGGACTGAAGAAATGGCTCAGCAGTTAAGGGTGCTTACTATGTAATCATAAAGACTAGACGTTGGATTCCAGTCCCAGGACCAAGGAAACCATGTGGGTGTCTCACAAATGCCTATAATACAAGTTTCAAAGGGTGTAGAAGTGGGAGGAGTTCTGGGGCTTCTTGGCTTCTAGCCTTAGCAAGGAAAATGTGAGCCCCAGGTTTTGGGTGGGATCCTGCCTCAAAGAAATGTGTGGACAGTGATAAGGACACCTGATGCCCTCTTATGGCATCTGTATGTGCACAGAGGCACTTGTGCATCCCTCCCATATGTGTATACACTCACTCACTAAAATATTTTGCTGTTGAAATGATTCAGCTATTAAGGCTCCGGCCACCAGACCTGACAAACTGGATTCATTCCCCAGAACCCAAATGATAAAAATAGAGAACCAATTCTCGTAAGTTTCCTCTGACATATCATACACAACACAACACACACACACACACACACACACACACACACACACACACACACACACACACACAAATGGAAAACAGATCTTTCAAGAACTTTTCTACTACCATCTATCTGTCTGTCTATCTATCTATCTATCTATCTATCATCCATCTATAAATTATATATCTAATCTTACTGAACATTTAACACAGACTGTACCGATGCAATACTGTAGTGTTGTCAGTGACACTCAAAACTAAACTCAGAAACCAGCCCTGGATTAAGGTGCCCCTCTTCTTATCACAGGTTCTCACCATCCTATGAGTATTCATACATCCTGGATAAAAGATGCAAGAAGTGGTCACTGGTCATTGAAATAGGCTAGGCAGCAGAGGCATCCCAATTAGAGAGATAATGTTCATCCCAACTCCTGAAGGATGTCTAAAAATCAAGACTTCCTCTGTGGTGATAGAGACTCAAATCACATACTCTGGCCAGAGGTCACCTTTGTTTTCAAAGGGCATGTGGGCTAGAGTATCACAAGGCTTGCTTGGAAATCTACACTGTGGCCGTGCCTTCCCCAGCCATGTTCATCTTGTTCACACTCCAGAGTCTTGGCCTCTTCATGTCCACACCGAGAATGGTGGTGCTTACCTGACAAGTGAGAAGATGGAATCATGGCTACTCAGTGGCTGCCTTAGAACAAGGTGCTGATCCGTGTGGGAGGTGATTGTAAGTTGATATGGCTTTAACATCTGTGGAATGTATGATTGTGTTGTAGCCTGAAACTACCACAAGTACCTGCCCAAACAGGATATATTTGCCTCAACTCAGCTTTCCTTCGCCTGTCTTTCCTTTTCCGCTTCAGAAGACTGTACCCATGGCCTCACACATGCTAGTCAAGCACTGTCTCAACAAGCCACAATCCTAACCCTGGTTTAACTGCATCAAAATCCGGCTGCGCCTCAGAGAAGTGGTGCAACCAAGACTTGATTCTAGATGATTATAAATTTGTTTCGAAGCCAGACAAATAGATTTTCTAAGTCAGCTGTGAATGGAGCCTGTCTGCACAGACAGCTGAGTGGTGTGAGCATATTTTTGGCTGATGGTAGAAGATTTGATAGACTTTTTTCATGCCCTGGACACAGTGTTTGGCTCCTTCAGGAAACTGACAAGTGATACCTTCTTTTCAGCATCAAGCCAGAGTCACGACATTTGTTTTCCTTCATTAGCTCTGTGATTGAATAAGCCAAAGACACAGTTCGATGGAAACGTGTTTAGCTAGGCTTAGCAGAACAACATTTTAATATTCCTTTGAAGACTGATTTTCTTTACCCACCAAGAGCAAATAACTTTTCATTTATCCTAATATGATCACCTCAGTCAACCAGAAATTATTTAGGAAACAGCCAGGCCGTATGTCACTTTATAAAATAGGGAAATTGAATGTCTGACTTTAAGCACTGTTGAGTGCTGCCTGCCCCAGCTGCTCTCCAGGGCTCTGAAGTCCTGGCTTCCTGGTCTTTCTCAGCTTGTGGTTAGGGAGAAGAAAGAAGCAAATCCTTACTTACAAAGGAACTCTGAAAGTTTATTGATCAGTCTCTGGTTGTCATATCTTCAGGATTGTCTGCTAGTCTGCTGATTAGCAGTTAAACAAGTGGGAAGAACACTGGAGGGTCAGGTTGGGAATGGAGGCGTGTTGATGAAGGATGCTGACTCTGAATGGCTTGACATGTTTATCTCCATAAATGATATCTTCATCAGTAAAATGCCGCGTGCAATGGGGGAAGAGATCGTGAGCTGGGCAGATGAAAGCAATGATTGCTTCTTTCTGCTTTCCTTTTTGAGACAGAATCTCGTGTATCTTAGGCTGGGCTTGAATTAGCCTTTCAGCCCAGGGGACCTTGAACTTTAGTAGGTGTGTGTAATGTGCTGGGTGTGTGTAGCGTGAGTGCAGCTATACGCACAGTGCCACAAGTACATGACTGGAGGTCAGATGACAACCTAAGCTACAGGTTGGTTGTCAACTTCTCCCTGTTAGAGGCAGGGTCTCGGGCCGTGAGCCACTGTTTCCACCATACTGTTTATATGGTGCCAGCGATCAAGCCTAGGACATTTTGCATGTTAGAGAAAGGTTCAGTAATGCTACAACCCCAATTTCCTGAAAAATACTGTTTTACACTGTTTTTTGTTGTTTGTTTTTCAAGACAGGGTTTCTCTGTATTGCTTTGGAGCCTCTTCGAGAGCTCGCTCTGTAGACCAGGCAGGCCTAGAACTCACAGAGATCCTCTGCCTCCTGAGTGCTGGGACTAAAGGTGTGTGCCACCAATGCCCAGCTTGGACATGGCCATTTAAAAAAATTGATACTTATACACCAAGTTCTTGTGAGAGTAAGAAGAACAATGTCTTGAAGGAAGGTTTGAGGCCCCACATGACTGAGGGAAACTGCTGGGTGATGGTGCCCCCACACACTTTCCATCCCAGCACTCAGGAGGAAGGAACAGGCGGATCTCTGTGAGTTCCAGGCCAGTCTGGTCTACAGAGCGAGTTCCAGGGCAGCCAACATTACACAGAGAAACCCTGTCTAGAAAAAACAAAATGAGGGAAACATTCAATTTGTATTTTCTGGTTAAATCTTTTATTTTGCTGGAATCATAGAGCCACAAGTAGTTTTGAGAAGGACTATGGAGAGAGCCCATGTGCCCTTTACCTAATTTCCTCATTGGGAAACAGTCAGAAAATTCCAGTCCAGCCTCCCAGCTGGGATGCTGACTGTGTAGCAGCAAAGACACAGGATGTTCCTATCATCATGAAGGTCTGGTGCTACTTGTTCAAAAACAGCCTATTTCCCATGTTCCCACCTCTCCTCCCTGTGCCCTGACACAACAGAAGTCTGTGCTGTGTGTCCATGGTCCTGGTCTTTCAAGAATGAAGGCTCATGCCTGTAACTTCAACACTTAGGAGGTGGAGGCAGGAAAATTGCCTCTTAGTTTAGGGTCAGCCTGGGCTACTTAGTTAGACCCTTTCTCAAAAAATACCAGGTTGGAGAGATGATTCAGCAGGTAAAGGTGTTTGCTGCCCATGCCTGGAGCTGTCTCCTAACCTCCACCCCTACACATACCCACAGGCATTCATCACCTCCCCCCCCACAATAATAAACACAAGCAAGCAAAAAAACAAAAGCAAAAACACGACCGACATCACTGCTGTGTTACTAACAACGTGTAAAGGCATTGAAGTGTAAAGACATTGAAATGACAAAGTGTAAAGACAACTTAGTGTGTTCCAGGACCTGTGATACATGAGGTGACTGCCACAGCAAACTCCCCCTTTCTCCCTCATACTGCTAGGGAGAATAAAACCCAATAAAAAGATGAGCGAGACAACCTTTGAGCTTCAAACTCAATTCTCATCTTACGAAGAAATTAGCCACAAATAAGCAACAACAGACACTGAGAAGTCATTTCACATACCTCTGAGAAAACCTGAAATCATCCTCTCCCCCATTAGCCTTGTTGTCTTCTTTAGATTTCCGCTCGCTAGTTTAGCCCTCCAGCTGCCCTCAGGGGCTAGCCACACATGCACAGAGTATCAGAATACTAGTCTGATGTATTGTGGATGGTTGTTTGGCTTCCACCTACATAGCGTGATAGGTGCTGTGCTTCCTGACTGGAATACTACAAAAATGCCTGGGCACACTTCCCGGCCCCTAACCTCATGGCCACTGCGTTTGTGTGCATTGTGGTCCTGCGTTGAGACATGTCCCGCTTAAAGACTGGTGGGTTTTCATTCTTGGCACAGAGCTTCGGAACAGTGTAAACAGCTGACATTGCCACCTTTGTAGATACCAGGGCCAGGAATCTCAGTGTGCAGGGTAGGAGAGTGTGATTTGAGGGTATGTGGACATGCACACTGAAAATTCAGAGAATATGGTGACCCTGCAGTTGAAGGAACCTTACTTATATCATTATTGCCAAGTCTACCAATCGTCACAGAGGGAAATGAGATGAGGTAGGGGCCACGATCCCGGAGAAAATGGTTAGCATTTGTCAGTTAGGGTCTTGCAACAAAACACGCTATGGGAACAAAATCCCTCAGGAATGATGATTCATGTCTATGCCAACTTGGACTCAGGATTCCAGAATAAGAACTGCAAAGGCATCTTATCAGTTAAATCAATCAATCATTTCTATTTGTAAGATGTGTCTGTGGCAGTGAGCCAGGGACAGAGCTGACTGCCACTCCAGAGCCATCTTGAGTGGGAAGGGAATGTCAAATATTTTCTACAGTCTCCCAGGTCCAAGTTCACCCTTTTACTTCCTGACCCGTGGCCCTGGGACTGGGGCTCTGCAAACCACACCCCCTATACTTACTTCCCTTGCTGGCTGCAGCGTAGGAGACTAGCTGGCAGCAGGATGAGAGGCATGTGGTAGAACTCCCTTTCTAGTTCCAGCCCCACCAGCCTTCCAGTGGCAATAGAAGACAATGAGAGTTCCTTTCCAGATTGTTCAGGCAGCTACAGCAACAGCTATGGTATCCCTCAGAAGTGCTGAACTGTGGTCCCCTTAGTGACAAGCACATTAGACATGTCAGAACCCATCAAGCTTGAGCACTAATTAGATGAAGGAGTCTCTTCCTGGCAGAGGCCTAAGCTTGTAAGTGGCTTCTACTCCTGGACTTTAGGAACAGCAGGAAGGAGACTCTCCTCTGACACTGGGTTATGATATCCTTGCAGCAGCCACTTCTGGATTTATGAAAGTATTACCTCAATGTCTTCCCTTTTAGCTACCATAGCCTTCTAGCATCTGAGTAATTAATTTCTTGTATCAACTTGCCTCTGTGGTTTCCTATAGGATACTGTACTTGGTAACAAAGATGAGTTTATCTACAATCCTGTCGGTCATATATGTTTTACTAAGACATCTAAGTAAGATGATACTTCCTGTTCCACAGGTTCAATGTCATGGACCAATCTGATAGTCAAAGTCTCTGCGCATTTGTTTTTGGAGGACAGAAAATGGCTCATAGGCAGGCGTTTTACTTTCTCATTGCTGTCATAAAATACCCCACACAAGCAACTTTATGGAAAAATGGTTTATTTTGGTTTACAGTTTCCTGAGGGTTATGGTCTACAATGGCGGAAAGGCATGGCAGCAGGGGCAGGAAGATGGCTGGACACATCACATCCACAATCAGTAGACAGCATGAATAGTAAGGCTGGGAATAAATCCCCAAGGGTCACCTTTAGTGACTGGTAACTTCCTCTAGCAAGGCTCCACCTCCCAAGTTCCACAGCCTTCCCAAACAGTGCCACCAGCTGGGGAGAAGGTATTAAACATCAAAGTCCATGGGAAAAATTTCACAGTCAAACAAGTACAGCAGTACACTGTGTGTGCCTGTGCATATTCATACATGTTCAGTTCCATGTGTGCCTGCAGGTACACATGTATGTGTGTTGTGGAGGGTAGAGGTCAGTTCTGGGTGTCTCAGGTGCTGTCCACCTTAGTCTTTAACTGGCTTGGAACCTGATAAGTGACCTAAGCTTGCTAGCCCCAGGGACCCCCATCTCCACTTCACCAGCAATAGGTTTACAAGTGTTTACCACTATATCTAGCCTTTTTATATGGGTCCTGGGAACCAAACTTTATGTCTTCATGCTTGCAAGAAGCTGAAGTATCTCATCAGCCTGATAGTCACTCATATTTTCTCTCTCCCCCTCTGTGTGTAGGCCATGGGACAACCAATGGTGTCACACCTTAGGAGCTGTACATCTCGTTTTGTGAAACACTGGCTAGGGCCTCACTGATTGACTATGCTGACTGGTCAGTGAGTCCTAGGGAACCTATCACAAGGCTTTTTACATGGATGCAGAGGATCAAATAAAAAAATGGTCCTACACTTACTGGTATCTGAAAATGCTTGCTGAAAATCCATGCTAAAGCTGGGCTGTGGTGGTACATACCTTTAATCCCAGCATTTGGGAGACAGAGGCAGGCTTGGAAGTTCAAGGCCAGCTTGGTCTACAGAGCAAGTTCTAGGACAGCTGGGGTTACACAGAGAAACCCTGTTTTGAGAAATAAAAGCAAAAAAAAAAAAAAGACAAAGAAAATCCAAGCTAAACAGGGTAACAGGGTGAAGTGGTACATTTCTTTAATCCCAGCACTTGGGAGACAAGAGGCAGGCAGATCTCTAAGTTCAAGGCCAGCCAGACTGGTGTAGGGTCAGTTCCAGGACAGCCAGGGCTATACAGAGAAACTATCTGAAAAAAATCAAAAAGAAAATCCATGCCATGTTATTTTTTAGCAGTATCTACTTAGGTAAAAGAATACTATCTGAATAAATTCCTCACTAGATGGCAATCACCTTGTTTGGATTCCATTCATATTACCCACCGGCAAATGGATCTAGTCACATGTTATTGAATGACCACTATTTCAATCCCTTTGATCAGAACCAAATGACAACAGTTCAGGTTTGCCAAGGGATTTATGTAAACTCTGTTCTGATGAGGCTATTCTGATGGGATTATTCTTTCACTCTGGGCTATAGAAATCTGCTGTCCTCACATACATTAGTTAAGATGGGTTTGATTATATTGTAGCTAAACATTTGACACATTCCATGCCTTGTGGGGACTGGCAGAGGATCTGTTCTCATGTAGTAGTTCAGCTGTTACAGCCTACCTTGGCTCTTGTGTCTGCTGGATGCATGGTCTGGGATCTGTAACTGCTTCATAGTCACCTGGCTGAAACTAGTTGCAGACTCCTAGTCCTCGAGAGGGGATAGCCAGGGCTTGCTAACTGCTGTAATGAGTACTACATTCTGGATCTATCCCTCCCCACTTAGCAAAACTTCTGGTTGTTAGTGGGGCACAAGGGTGTGCCCACCTGGAGGCTTCATTCTAAGTCTGTGGTTAAGAAGTGGTCATTGTGGGCTGGAGAGATAGCTCAGTGGTTAAGAACACTTCCAGAAGTCCTGAGTTCAATTACCACCACCCATACGTAATGGCTCATAACCATGCGTAATGAGATCTGGTGCCCTCTTCTGGCCTGCAGGCATACATGCAGACAGAACACTGTATACATAATAAAGTAAATCTTGAAAGATGTGGCCAGTGCACCAGACGAGCTCCTTCCCTCTCCAGGTTTCTACCATCACACGAACTCTCTGCCAGTGCACTTTACAAGCTCAGCTCTTCCCAGGGCCCGGATATTTACACACAGATGCCAGAACTTTCCTTTCCATCAAACGAGACTAAAGTATAACTATTACCACTTTGCTGTTCCTCTTGCGTTCCCTGTCTTTTCTAATCATTCCACCTAGTCCAATGAGGAAATGAGTAGGGTCTAAGCCAGTGGTTCTCAACCTGTGGGTTGAGACTCCTTTGGGGGTGGAACAATCCTTTCACAGGGACGCCTAAGACTATCGGAAGGCACAGATATTTACATCATGATTCATCACAGTAGCAAAATTACAGTTATGAATTAGCAATGAAAATAATTTTATGGTGGGGAGGCTGCCACAATGTGAAGAACTGTATTAAAGAGTGACAGTATTAGGAAGGCTGAGAACCAATTTGCTGAATCCTTTGTCTAATTTCAAAAAACAACCTTTTATACATAAGAAAGGAAGGGGCGTCTGGAGGCCAAACATACCAATTACCAGCAGTTTCCAGGAATCTTGAAATATACCAGCAGAGACTGTGTGAATCAAAAGTACCAGGCTGCATTATTTTATTTTTTTTAAAATACTTTAATTTTGGATTCCCTATTTTAATTTTTGTTTTTTGTATACATGGTCATTATTTCACATTTCTTCAAATCTTTTGTAAAACAAGAGAGGTTTAACATACCAATGATGTTCCCCAGACTCCTGTACAACAATAAGACAGGTTCCATGTTGCACTCACCCACTTGCTACTTTGTTAGACATTTATTGGGCACTTGTTATGGACTAGGTGTGGTGCAAAGTGCTGAGCGGGACTACAAAAAGGTTTCTCACAGGGCTCACAGTCTAGTGGTAAACTGAGGCACAGAGAGGTAAATGACTTACCCACTGAGGTAGAAACAGCTAGGTGCTTGGGAAGGCAGGGTGAGAGCGGGAGCGTGGGCAGGGTACGAAGCATGGGAGGTAAAGGTCCTCGGACAGAGCAGCACAGCTGCACACAGAAGCACATTATAAAATCTGCTCGAGAAAAGCGTGACAATGCTTTTACTTTCACCAGGACCAAACTCACAGCGTGGTGGACCGATCCGTTGCCAGAGGGCACTTCTATACTTGTCCCCAATGCCTTGAGGCACGCTACCAATCTACTAGGACGTAGTAACTCTGTAGGCAGCTTAAAATCAAGAAGTATCCAACTCCTATTGTAGCACTGGGAACCGTATTAAAATACTTTTAAGTACAGCACTATATGTGAAATGTCTACTGTAAAACTTTAGAAAACTCCCGTCACCCCTGACCCAGAGGGTTCTAATAAGTTATCGATACTGAGGAAGTAGAGTGCGTTCTTTTTCTCTATATACATTATTTTGGCTGTTCTGGGGTAGAAATGTCACTCAGACATATTTCATAAGCAATCTAAACATGATACAGATTATGTACAAAGGCGCCACATTTGGCCCTGTGTGTACACCTCACCAGTGCACGACACCTAACCTCGAATGTGAGCCAGTGTAAGGCAATTCTTCTGAGAAGCAAAAACACCATCCATTAGGGAAGGGCAGAGTCCGCGACCATGGCCAGCTTGTCTGTTCTCCTGATATCCTCTGTGATAAAATGATCTTGGGAGGGAAGAGGTCTGTCTCACTGACAAAAGGCAGCCAAGAATTAGCAACAGCTAATTTTGAAAGTGGAAACCATCCAGGGACCTAAGCAGAAAGCTACTCAGGGACACTGCTGGCCTTCACGCTTCTATGAATCTAGAGTAAGAGGATGAGAGCACTCCCCAAAGACTTATTGCTGAGGACCCAACAGGTACACAACTCATCCACGTAGGAGGCTCCAAAACCCTTCACCACTCCGTGCTGCCATCAGTTGCTCACTTTGAGTGACTCTCACTGAGGAGACTTGTCTTCTGAAACACATAAAGAAACTTAGTGAAGGCTGGAACAGCAGCCAGGCACACTATTAGACAACTTCAAGAATGAAGTCGTCTGGTCAAGAACCTTCTCTTGTACCAGTGGTCAGAATGGTCTCTTTAGACTCACAGAACAAACGGGAACTCCAGACTGGGGTTGGAAAGCCCCTTCCAGACAGCGCAGGCAGCTTCCTCTGGCCAGAGTCTACCGGCTGGTGCCCCCACACAATCAACTCTCACACTCTTAGTCACAGAGTTCTTGGAGACAGGCTCTCACTGTGTAGCAGAGGCCAACCTGTAATTTGGATCTGCTTGCTTCAGCTTCCCCGGGGCTGGGGTTACAGGAGTGCAGAGATACCCCCTGCACAGAGGCTGGAGAGATGGCTCAGCAGTGAAGAGAGCCAATGCTCTTCCCCAAGACCAGGATTCCTTTTCTAGCACCCACACCTGCTGGCTCACAAGAGCCTAAATTCCCAGCTCCAGGGGATCCAATGCCTCTGGCCTCCTGGGGTACCTATACTCATGTGCACACACCCATACACAAACTATACGCAATTAGAAATAAACATAAATCATTAAAAAAACCTTAAAGCTGGGGCTGGAGAGAAGGCTCAGAGGTTAAGAGCACTGACTGCTCTTCCAGAGGTCCTGAGTTCAATTCCCAGCAATCACATGGTGGCTCACAACCATCTATAGTGAGATCTAGTACCCTCTTCTGGCCTGCAGGGGATACATGCAGACAGAATGTTACATCTTTAAAAACCAAACCAAAAACAACAACAAAAAAACCCCTTGAAGCTGTGTATAAAAATTACATCTAAGATGCTGGAACCTTAATGTTCCTCTGATCACAAAATGGGTGCGTTTACCTTTTGCTGGGCATTCTGGATGTCTGCTTTTAGATGGAGAGGCCTCTACTCCATCGGCTGTTTTACCACTTGAGTGGGTCTGTTCGACTTCACACAGATACACGTCAATGGGTCCTTTGGTACTTCTGATATGAACTGTGATAGAATCCTAGCAAGGGATACAGAGACCACCAAGGTGAACTCCTGCATCCACTAACTGCAGTTTTTCAATTAACTTAAATCCCCGTAGCTTCCTTTCTACCTTACATTTGAGATAAGCATGTTCTCAACTGCCACTGCATTCTAAACTACTGGCCAATTCACAGCGAAGACCTCTACTTAATCATGCAGGCAGCGATGGTCTTGGAGCTACAGGATGGACAGCCGAGGCCTCAGAAACCCCTCCCACTTCTCCTCCTTGGGTGGCAGGGAGATTTGGGGCACCCAAATATATCTGTACGTGGTGTTTCCAAACCAGTTCGGAGGTATTAAGATCACGGGAAGGCTAGTCTTTTGTCGGGTGAAAAGATGGAAGAGGAAAAGATGAGATGAGAATACACCTTGTAGAATTTGAAACATCACACACAAAGAGAAACACTAGATTAAATGACTATTATCCTCTGGGTTCAGTTTTATTTACCCAGGAGCAAATTCCAGTGGTTTTCCCATAAAAATTTAAAAGTATGGTTGTTTGTATTTAGAGACTAAATATGTAAGGGGCATTTGCAGTTATGGTTTCTTGTCTTTCCCATTGGGAGCTGGCCCGGCTCTCCTCAAGTCCACCCTTTTCAGATCTACATGCATAGGCCAGTCTAGATGCCACCATCGCTTCAGCTTCTCAGACAGGTGAGACAGGCCAACCACCTTTGTGCTCAGAGGCTTTAATGCCAGGGCAGGTTTAAACGAAAACCTTTTATCATTAAATAATTGAAGGAAACAACTGCTCCTGACCAGCAGTCAGCAGAAAGGACTTCAAACTCCACTGGCCACTAAGTCACTCTATAAAGGGGGACACCGGGGAACTAAGAGATGGCTCACAGGTTCAGGGTGTGTTCTCCTGTGGAGGTTCAGTGTTCGGATGCCAGCACCTATGTCAGAGTGATCACAACCACCAGTTACACCAGCTCCAGGGGAGCCAATGCCAGCCAAGACCTCTGGTAGCATTTGCACTGTGGCGCACATACACATACCCACACACATACATAGAAGTTTTCAAACATTTTTGAAAAGGGGAACAGAGGAGATGGTGCCTATTTCTGAATTTTCAGGCCACAACTGCTTAACTCTACTATGGTGACATGAAAGCCATTGGGTGATATCTAAACAGATGGCCTTACTGTAACAAAACTACTTACAAGAATAAGTAGGAAGCTAGAATGAGTTGAAGGCCATTATGCCAGCCCTATACTAGGTGCACAATCCCCAGGAGAGCTGTACACAGTCAGCCTACAGATCCAGGACACTGCTGAGAACAGCCAGCCCTGGAGGATCTTAATCACAGAGCTCTAGGTAGGACCTAGAGAGGCTTTGAGTGTGCTCAAAGGTTCAGAGCGAGTTAGCAGTTCCAGGCAAGCAGCTCAGAGCACTGGGAGAGCAAACCCTGCGAATTCCTGTAGAATGGATTACCATGCCCCAACGAAAAGCTGTCCTACAAGATTAGTGTCTAAAGAGTTTCAGTGTCTGCGGAATAACTCATCCTAAATGTGTTACTAGGACACTTGTCTAAATCCAAATCAGAGCAGGGAATGTCACCAAGTCACAATCTGAATGGGACTAAGGGAAAAGTGCATGCTCCTTCATGACTGATGACACACTGCCAGGTGACAGGGTCTCATCTGAACAATGTTCTGCTGGAGACAAAAGAAAAGAGGGTGGTGGGAATAATCTTTGCCACCATGACATGGTATGATGGCTGGCGATGAGCACTGTCAGAATGCATAGAAGGGCTGCCAGCTTTGCTTTGGACTCCATCCTCATCAAGTAGCCTTCTGGTGACAATGACTCTGAACACAAACCTTCTTGGAGCAGTTAGCAGCAGATAGGAAGACTGGCCTTGCACAGAGGCTCTACATCTGTGACTTGGTGTTCCAAATCACTCTTAGTCTTAGTGAGTTGGTAGCAGGCTAGTTCCTCAAAGCTCCAACTGTACCAGCTACTACTTTTGGAACTTGAAGATCAAGGTCAAGCCAATGGAGAGATTTCTTTTGTAGCCGGACAGCAGCAGGATGGCTGAGGGCACTTGCAAGCCAAACTCTGCCCTATGCCTGGTCTTGCTGGTCACAGTGTGGGCTCATGAAGCACACCTGCTTCTCTGTGCTTGTTTCTCTCCTCTCTGATTACAAGGACTACCTCACTCATGGTTAAGCTAACAGGAGGGTAGCTTGACAAAGACATAAGTGACAACTGACTTCAGAGGTCACAGACTTGGCAGCTAACCCACCTCCCTTTTTAAATCCTTCCTGCAGCACAGCACTACCTACTTCTGATGGGAGATGTTATTCTGTAAATATGTTTCTCATACTGGTTAATTAATAAAGCACTGTTGGGCCAATGGGAAAGCAAGATAGGCAGGGCTAGGAGACAAGGAGGAAAGAGGAAGTAGTGAGGAGGAGTCAGCATGTAGAGCCTGGAGAGAGCAGATACGGCCCACCGCACTTGGATAAGATGACCACGTGGAAATACTTAGATAAGTAGAAATGGGTTAATTATTAAGACAGAGCTAGCCCATAAACAATAATAGTAATTGGCCAGGATTGTATCGAATACAGAGTCTCTGAGTGTTATTGGGGGCTGGCATGGTAGCGAGGCAGTGGGACCAGACCGGTGGGGGAAAAACGTGTTCGTAACATACTTCTCTGGGAGCTGGGACATCCAGTCTGGTTTCCTCTGGAGCCTTCACGGCAATAACAATCTGTTCATGGAAGGCCTGGATGCTGTGGATATCCTGATAGGTTACGTAAGCTAGTGTGAAACATGGTCAAGGAACTGACAACATGAACACGTCATCACCCCAACCCATCCCTGTTTTTTTTTGAGGCAAAGTCTCACTATGTAGGGAACTTGCTATATAGACCAGGCTAGCCTTGTACTGCAGAGGTCTGCCTTTCTCTGACTCTGAGTGCTGGGAATAAAGGCATGCACCACTACACGTGGCCAGATCACCATCTCTTACATGAATGCAGGTACAAGAGTAGCTTAGCTATATAAGCCTATAATGAAGAGAAACAGAAAAACAAAACAAGACAAAACAACAACAACAACAAAAAAACAAAAACCCTAAAACTTCAGGGTAATTATTACTTCAAAGATTTTATGGTGTTTTAAAATATTTATAACAAAGAATTCTTTTAAACCAAATACTGACTGGAGCAATTTCTGGAGAAAGATACTAATAAAGCCCCCAAAACTGAACATAAACATAACTCACAAAGGTAGTTATCACCTTGGAGTGGGGTGGACTAGTGGATGGATGTCCCAAATCCCCAGTAGATGCCCAAAGTCATGGACTAATACCAAACCCTATGTATATCATGAATTTGCCTATACATACACTTCTACAGTGTGGATGAATTTATAAATTGGGCAAAGTAGAAAATCAATAATAACAAGGGAGTGTAATTATATAGCATACTGAAAGTCATTACTTCTAGAACTTTCACATGATATTTTTTAGATCATTATCTGATTATGGGCAACAAAAGTTACAGAAAGCAAAACCACAAACAAGGGGAAAGCACTACGCTCAGATTCCCACCTACAACATATTCAGTGTGAATTCTCACTCACTGTTAAGAGTTTAGTGTTGGCTCTTACTATGAGAACTTGAGAAAAAAGCATTCAGGGTTTGGATAAGAAGGCAGGAAAAGGAAAAAAAGTTTACAGAACAGAAGAACCAGCTCTTGTCATGATCACACACCCGCGATCTCCCTCTAAGTGCATTACTGTCACTGAGCGCCTTTGGACTCCTTCTATGACGTTGCTAGGCACTTTATATTCACAGGGTCCAATTGCTCTGGTTTTCCTTCTTTCAGAGTACAGACTCTCTTGTTAGTTGGCACAGCAAGCCTTGGCTTTGATTTTCTAAGCTCTGTCCTGTGGTAATAGGATTTGACTGCCATGGAGAGTGGAGGGAGTAGGAATTACCCATACTCACAGAGGGCACTGAAAGCTGAAAACAGTCTGGGATGCGGAGGGGGGGGGTTAGTACCAAGGACCAGGCTTTCCCATTTCCTTCTCCCTGCTCCATAAGGCTTCCGCCTGGAGTGATAAATGTAGAAACTATAGCAGCGCAGCATGTTCTGCTTCAGAGATACATTAGTTCACAAATTAGGGAGAACCCGATTTCTACAAAAGCTGACAAGCATTTTACCACTCAGGAAAGAGATTATGAAAAATAAAATCCAAACACCAACCAACCAACCAACCAACCAACCAACCAACCAACCAACCAACCAACCAACCAACCCACCCTCCTTAATTTAAGATGCAAGGGCAAATTGGGCATGTCACTGCCAGCCATCACCATGCAGACTTGACCCAGGAGCACAGAGCAGCCGCAACACTGACTGCTCTCGAATGCCTGAGGCTACAGTACTACACTTTCGTTTGCTTTAACTTTAAAGGACCTGATTTTATATCCAGACATGCAAATTAAATGCCCAAGCTCTCCCTAAGAGGCTATCTACTCTGACAGCAGAAGTTCTACAAAGGTATGGGTGGAAGGATATCTTTCGTTTTCTTTGTCGTCTGTTAACTCCAACAGCTGCTGGGCGCAATCTTTAATCAATTCGTCCAAGGCGTCCTCCATTGCCGACAGGTCAGAGAGCTCGGCCTGCAGCTTCTTCTGCTGGGGAGCAACTCCGAAGCTGTTCAGGTCGGATCCTCTGCAGACGGAAACAGATACTAGGTCAGCAGCTGCCAGGAGAGGAGCGAGGAAGCAAAGGACTGTGGAGGGAGGGCTGGCTACGTGGGAGTGTCTGCACTTCCTTTTACACCGCCTATGCCGTCATGCCAGCTCTTCTTTTCTCGGGACCAGTCTCTCTAGGTAGCCTTGGCTGCCACCTGTCCCTGCCTCTGCCTCCCCAGTGCTGGGATTAAAGTTCAGAATGATTGACGAAGTACCCTGAAGGACAGCGTTATCATCAGAATTGCTGTATTTTGTTCTACAACAGTGTCCTTCAAGACCTTCCTCTACCACTTGTATAGCCACTGATGATCTGATGACCTCTGGGTTTTACTGCCCATTGTATCTCTCATGTGCTCCAATGCTGAAATTCTTTTTCCTATGTATACAGCTTTTTTTTCTCTCTGTGCACACACGGCTCTGTCTGTGTCTTATCTTCAGGGTTTCTTTACACAAGATCCTTCCCAGTCATGTGAACTCCTTAGTAACTGCCTTTCGGATGTGAAGTCTGTTTTCACACTCAGGGCAGTGTGTCAGCTTGCCAGCCCCAGCACCTCAGTCATGCCAGTCATGCAGTAGACCTGCTAAGAATACTGGCATCTGCTCTGTCCCAGAAAGACAAAATCAGAGCCAAGGGGGACTGGTTTCCTGGCTGTGTACTATATGGCCCCGTGAGAATCATGTCTTCCGTTATTAATTCACATTAAGGAAATATACTTTAAAAAAAAATCCCCAATCCCCTCTTTTATCAGACATTTCATTCTTATGATCTTATAGGTAAATTAATTAACCACCTCATTCCACTTAACTTCAGACACAATCTGAATGATATTCTACACCTAATGTTCCCACTTAGACCTCAGTAGGCCCATACATTTAAGTACACTGTGAGATAACAAGAAAACCTTAAGGGATCAATCTTAGCCTAAGAAGAATCATAAAAACCTCATTTTCTATTCCCGAAGGCTGCTGCTCCTGGGCAGACATCAATGAGAAGGGGAAGGACAGACAGAAGAGGAAGGACAGACATAAACTCACATCCACCGGATGTGGTTCTTAGACTTCTTTTCTACCAGCTCAATGCCATCCAGAACGTTGGTGATGTCATACACGCGCCGTTTCCGGACTCCCAGTTTTGTGGCAACCTTGTTTAGGTCGAGAATGCCCCCAGGGGCAGATCTGACAAGATCCATAAACTTACGAGTTAAGTATACCAGAGACACATCGAAGCGGGGCCTCTTCACTTTCAAAGCCTCTGCAATTGAGAGCACAGTACCACGTGAGCCGACACCTCTCAGCCTTCTAGGACAGCCACTTATTCCCTCAGGATCGGAGCAGAAGGCCACAGAAACCCCTGCTAGTTTCTATGGAAACGTTTCTCTAACTGGATGAAAGGCAAATGGTCAGCTGGTCTAAGCAAAAGCATCAGATTTCAATAAAGGCTGGTGTCAGTTTCCACTAATAACCATTTTTACAAGTCCATATCCCTCCAAGACATTTCTGTAACCAATGCCGCACTACTTCTCAGGAAGAGGATTAGAAATGATTCTGGGACCAGAAGCCTTCATTTCACACATATAATTTTCCAACACATTTGTGTGTCAATATCTAGTTTTTATTCATGCTGAGGCAAGAGCCTGGCTTCACAGAGGCCAGGCAAGCACGTTACCCCTGAGCAACATCCTCCACTTGGATGTATAGTTTTTCACTTAATTGAAAAAAAAAGATTACTTATTAAAAATATTTACTTTATCTTATTTTCTTGTCTTCCTCTCATATGTATAGTTTTAATATTAAAAATATCTACTTACGTGGATGAGTGCTTTGCTTGAATGTGTGTACCATGTATGTGTCTAGTGCCCACTGAAGTTAGAAAAGGGCATGGGGTCCCTTGGGACTGGAGCTGCAGTGGTTGTGAGCTACTATGTAGGTGTAGGGTCCTCTGGAATAGCAATATGGGCTCTTGACTACTGAGCCATCTCTCTAGGCTTCAGTTTTTAAAAGCAAATGTAGGAAGATAGATAGCATTTTATAATACACTCTTTTAATATTGTGATTATGATGTATGAACAAAAGTATTTCACTCATTATTCCTTTTTGTTGTTTTTCAAGACAGGGTTTCTCGTTGTCACCCTGGAGGTTCTGAAACTTGTTCTTTAGACCAGGCTGGCCTCGAACTCAGGGACCTGCCTTTGCTGCAAGAGTGCTGGGATTAAAGGTGTGCACACCATGCCCAGGTGTGCTTCATTATTAAATGGCTGCATGTTTAAGTGCGAGGAGAATGTGCTGAGCTATCCCAGGGCTTGGGAACATGATATCGAATGATGCTCACAAGATATGCTGGGCTTCATCTCTCTCATTTTATGGTCACTCACTGGCTAGACGTTTATTGGGTACATTTTGGTCCTATTAGTATAAGTTAAGCACATTCCAAGGATGTCAGCCACTTCATAAAGAACAAATCTAACCCATCATCTCTAACAAGGGCTGCTGTGGGGACAGCTCCCCAAGCAAGAGCACTGCTTGGGCCTGATAGGGAGCCCTGCTGTAAACAGTGGTATGCTGAATGAATGGTATTCAAAGTCACTGGAGAACATGGAGTGTGCCATCTTTACTGGAGGGAAGACCTGTGGATGCTCCTACGGGAGGATGCTGGGAGCATCACAGAAAGATGAAGCACAGTGCTCCCCACTCCAAGGAGGGACACAGCAGCATCTGAGAACTGGGTACACTCGAGGGTCCAGGCTAGAGGGGAAGAGGCAGGAGAACCCTGACTGGGCTTGGGAGGACAAGTACTGGCAGTTAGAGGCAGCAGTCTACACGGACAGGATGAACATGCTGCTCCAGAGCTATATGCATGGTACCAGACACCGACTTTGGGGAAACCACTTAACCTTTCTGGGTCTTAGCCTACTCATACATCATGAATGACAATCCACAGCTCTGTTTTGAAGCTTGGTTACTCATTCACAGATGTTATTATCAGCTAGTGTTGGGACAGTTGAAAGAAACACCTCAAGGATCAAGCTGACCCAACTTGCTAACCAGCCACAGGGGAGATGGTGGCAGATGTTGAGGGAAACAAAAAATGTAGTAGGATCTACATCTTGGCAATCTGTAAATGAAAGGCATGCCTGTGATAAGGGCCAAATCCAGGGGAAATCAATGAAGGGGCCATCGATCATAAAGATCATCCGATACCCTAAACATGAACCTATGACAGAGTGAAAGCCAGGAACCACCTGGACAGGAGGCTACGGTGACAAGCACAATATTGCCATTGCACTGTGGGAGGGGTGAAGATACCACTCCTCCCTCCCATCTACCCCGATTTCAGCCACCAAGGTTCCCTTCAAAAACAACCATGTTGCCAGGTTTATAGAGAGACACCCTGTCTCAAAAAAACAAAACAAAAAACCAACCAACCAAACAAACCATGTTAACCATGTGACATTTGAAACAAACCTACTTAGGAGTCAACTTACTTCTCATGGACACATACTGCACATTTTCTTCTAGATTAATCATTATTTTTGATGGCTGGAAAAAAGAAAACATAGACTCAGCATTTTATGAACAGCAATGCAAATGAATTACTTTTTTCTACAATACAGTTATAGATACATCCCCCCACCCCCATCCTCGGACATGGTTTCTCTGTGGAACAGCTCTGGTTGCCCCGATCTTGCTTTGTAGACCAGGTTGGCCTTGAACTGAGATCCAACTGCCTCTGATTCCTGAGTGCTAGAATTAAAGGCCTGTGCTACCATGCCTGGCCATGACACAGTTGGGGCCTTTTTTCCCACCTGAAGCCATAAGGGCGAGAGAAAAGGAGTCTTTCAAACTGCACCTGGTCTGTGACCACCCACTCTCAGGACCCGCCCAGACTCAGGCCTCTCAGGCTGCACATGCTTCAGTGTGAATAAAGGAAGGATGATGGAAGACAGGGTAGTTAAGTGGGAAACAATTCCTGACAGACCTGAGCAGGCAGGTGCTCAGGAGAGATGGTAAAGAATGATGGTTAGACCCAAAGGGCTTGGAGAGGTGGAATTTGTGCATCCTAGTCAAGGCTCACCGGCCCCCACCCCACCCTGCTATTTAAGCAGCCCCCAAAATGTGTTCAGTCAGCTATGAAACCCCATTAATGATCATAAGCCTTCAAAAAAAATAATAAGCAGTACAAGCTATAAATAGACAGGTAAAAAATATGGTTAAATTCAGAAAGCAACCAGGCAACTGTTATCAGTCTCCCCTTTCTGCCAGGTACTCGGAGACTACTGAAAGACTGGAACAAGGATCTGAAATACATTTAGGACTTGTTTTTGCTCCCCACCTAGGAGAGTGGTCCAGCTTTGTAGCTGGAAAGATAACCAACCACATCAAGACCATGCTGAAGTCTTGTTTTAACCAGCGGAGACCTACCAAAGACTTTTGGACAAGACCACAGCACACTCCTGTTCATGGTGTGGAATCATGTCACAAATGGAACAGCAAGCTGGCTAAAGGGTCAGGGATGGGGCAGCCAAAGACCAGGTGGGAAACAGAGAAGAGCCACTGAGCCTCTCTGCAGCTGATTCTTGTCACCTTTGACAAGATAACGACATCTGGTAGCCGGTTAACTTGAGATGACATCCTGCCACAAAACCAGTTTAGGACAGTCTAGGACTGCAACGAGCACTTGGCCTGTTGGGTGTGCAACCCTGAACTTGGACACTTCTCCCGAGGGCAGGGACCAGATCCCGTGGGTGGGGACTGCTGGCAATGGCATCCAATATCAGAAACAGGCTCTCCCTGTGAAAGTCTACCAGAGACGAAACGAGTGTGACCAACTGTCACTGCTATTTTTACACATGACCCTTCTGCAAACACAGTATAAGACAGGGGCTGGGTACTGGAACAGCCCCCCCCCCTACATTTATGTATCTTGTGTGTGGATGTGTCATGGTGTACATATGGAGGTCAGAGGACAACTCTGTAGAGTTTGCCTCTCCTTGCACCATACAGTTCTCTGGGCTTCAATTCAGACTGTCAGGCTTGGCAGCAAACGCCATAACCTACTGTGCTATCTTGCTGGCCTGCGAGGCTTCTTGAGAAAGGGTCTCACATAGTTCAGGCTAGCCTCAAAACTCAACCTGTCCCTAAGGATGATTTCGAATTTGTGATCTTCCTGCCTCCATCTCTTGAGTGCCAGGATTGCTGTTCCCCAATGCCCATTTATTTGGTCCTGAGGCTTGAACCAGGGTTCCATGCAAGCCAAGTAAACTTTCCTAACTGAGGCACACATCCCAGCCTCCTCACACTGATGTGAAAGGCCTGTCAACAAGTATTCAGGAGTGTTAGTGTGCCCTCACTGCTGCCCACTGCAGAAGAGTAGTGTGGCCAAGCTCGGTACAGACGGTTTTCCTATCTATGGCCCACTTGCTTTAGGGGGGTGGTAGTTCTGCTTTCACAGGTTGGTACAGGTAAGAATGTCTTCCCCTTACCTAATACCTTATACACTGCCTGCAGTGACACAGGAGGCAGGCCCCAACCCCAACATTGGTTTTCTTCCCCTGGGCATGAAATCCCTCTTTTCCCAAACAGCTTCTTGTTACCACACCCTGGCTATTCTATGTAACTCAGGTTGTTTTTAAACAAGCCATCCTCCTGCTTCAGCCTCCTGGGTGCTAGGACCACATGAGAGTGCTGCTCACTGTGTTTGGCTAACACTCCGTGGAGCTACCGACCCATCTTGCTTCCACATGGACAGAGGGCAGACGCCCCGGCCCTCCCCTGGTGAATACTGCTAGACACCTCAGGGCTTCCAGAGAACACTCACCAGTGGCCTTGGTGAGTGCGTTACACATCTGACATGTCCTAAATTACTTCCCTGCTGCTCCATTCCCACGTTTAGAAATGCCTGTGTCTACATCTGGGAACACATGGGGCAGCATTACCATCCCCTGGTCCCATCCCCCTTATATCTATGGCTTTTAAGTGGCTTCAGAATCTTCTCGGTTTGGAGGGTTGAGGTAAGGACAGGACAGGATCTCAGTGTACAGCCCAGGCAGCCTGGATCTTGCTATGAAGCCCAGGTAGCCTTTAATGCACCAGCCTTCTGCCTCCGCCTCCCAAGGGCTGGCATTACAGAGCAGGGTCACCACGCCTAGCTGTAAGCTTTAAAGGTGGGAGAGAAAGAATGAAAAGTGACTTGTAGAAACACAAGTCCAAGGCACTGTCTCTGAAATGGTTAATTCTTTCTGTGCAGAGGCTTCTCTGTACTAGCTCCCTGTGTGGGAGCAATGTGCTCCTTCAGGAGCTCACAGAACAGCGGTCTCTCTAAGGTGACTGCATTCATGTCACCCATTCACATCTTCCTTATCTTCTAACATGCAAACCAACGTCACCTCCATCCAGTGCTATTTTCTCCCTGTTCCAGAGCCCAGACCAGGCTTAAGCTATTTATCCTGGCAACCAAGACCCACTGGGACACATAACACATAACTGCTCTGCACAATGGCTTATTAAATTTTGGCATTTTTAAAAGTCAGTTAAGAACCACTAACATGTTAAGTCACTATTTTATAGGTAAGAAAATACAGAGCTCCCACTTTATTAATGTCTTGCCTACTTTTTTTTTTTTTGTGCATGGCCAGGTTTTCATGATAGCATGAAGTGGACAAAAATATACAAGTGTTTCAGAGGATGGAACAGTGAGCACAGAATGCTCTGGAGCATACTGAGGGTGACTAACAGAACAGCCTAGAGGCCAAGGAAGGGCTAAAGACAAAGACAAGTTACTCATGAATCTAGACTTCAGACACCTCTATGACAATATGGAAATGTATGCACCGGTGTCAGCTTGAGAAGACGAGGCCAAGGATGGAGCACAGAACCACAGAAGAATAATTTAAGAAAGGAAAACCTGCTGGCAGGGGTGGCTCACACCTTTAATCACAGTACTCAGGAGGCAGAGGCAGGTGGATCTCTGTGAGTTTGAGGCTAGCCTGGTCTACAGAGCTGGTTCCAGGACAGGCTCCAAAGCTACACAGAGAAACCCTGTCTCACAAAAACAAAACAAAACAAACAAACAAACAAACAAAAAAACCCACCACTACCACCACCAAAAAAACAAAAACCAACTTGAAGCTAGATTATGTTAGGAGGTTTCTACCTTGTCCAGGGAGCACTAGGGAATTGCAAGGGATTCCTCTGGCCGAATGAGATCAGAAACACACTTTCAAGAGAGGTTATCTGTTATGGGTGAAGAGGGGCAGCAATAGTGGCAGGAAAGCAGCCAAGATGGCACTGTAGCACTGATGTTACTTACTTCAGAGACTCGGGGGAGGGGTGATTCTGGAAAATATAAAAATCACCATCCATGGCCAGCATGATGGCTTGGGCACCAGGGAAGGTATGGCACCACTGAAGTGGGATGTGAGAAAGAGGTTGCTTCCTAGGCAAGGGGACCATGAATAAAGCTGGCCTTGGATGCAAGAGTTTGAAACCTGCAGCTGGAGACACAGCAAGTTACAAGTGCTTGCTGATCTTCAGAGGCCCGAGCCCAGTTCCCATCATCCACATGCCAGCTCATAACCTCTCGTTAGCAATGTTCCACACCAGGTGATCTAACAGCTTCTCCTGGCCTCTGAAAGCACCAGTATGTCTGCACAGACATTTTTTTTTTTAAGTTTTAGATCAAGGCAGGGACATCTAACATACGGTTGGAAAGCTCAAGGAAAGATGTGTGGGTTTGGGAGTTACCTCGAGGTGGCTGACATCACCAGACCGGATAAGAATATCAGAGGATATTATCTTCTGATGCAGTTTTAAAAGTTAAGTTGTGTGTGTTTCCAGTATGAGCAAGTAGATTGTCTCTATGAAATTTTCAAGAAACCACCACGGTTACAGGCCACTAGTCGTGAGTAGTGAGTGAGTGATCATCTACACAAACAGTGTAGAGAACACTGGATGGCACCCACGTGCCTGAAAAGGAAAGAGAAGGGGACAAGAGGCCCCACAGTGGCTGTCAAAAACACAAGAGTGCGTTCTCAGCCCAGAGTGAGTGGGAAGATGTTACACAAGGTGTGAAAGTCATACTAGAATAAAACCAGACAGGGCTCTTATTTACAACAACTTTACAGAGTGTTTAAGCCTCAAGTCTGCCCAACACAGTGCAAGATGAAGTGGATACTGAGCAGAAATCACTTTTTTTTAAAGGAGGGAAAGAAATTAGGGAAAAGCTGTCACCTGCAGTCAGTCCCAGCTTCCGCCAGTTTCCTCATTACCTAGCCACAGGCCAGTCACACAACTTCTGAGTCTGTTCTGACAAACTCCAAGAATAACAATCTCAAGGTTAGTGTGAGAAGTCAGACAACGCTCAGGAACCATCTTGGCACGGGACTGGCTGGCCAAAACGGCTTGGATACTGCTTGCCTTGGAGAGAAAACAGTGGACAAAGAACGGATCCAGCAGGGGCCCTGAGAACGGTGGGAAGCCCAGAATGGAGGGAACAGCGGCTCTTTCATTTTCCCTGTCAAACCGCACAGATGGGCGGGCGAGATCGCTCAGCTGGTTAAGCCACCAAGCTTTACAAACTCAACCCGAGTTCCACCCCGCCAACCACAAAGGTGGACCAAGCAAGGAACAGACTTCCCTAAGTTGCCTTCTCATTTCTACACGCACCTCGTAGAACCCACTCGCCTGCCCTCCCGCAAAGTAAATGCAATGGAACTATGCAAGAAGCACAGGGCGGTTCGAGGAATGGGGAGCTGCAGGGGAAGCCCCGGGGCACCCAAGCGACAGGGTGCAGAGGGTCCGGCGCACGTGATTCTCGGGGGTCCTGGCCCGCGCTCACCAATAGGCTCTCCACGTTGATGGGATCCCGACAGCGGCGGCGCACCGTCTCCTGCGCAGGGTTCACTAGCAAGCTGGGCAGTCTCCGCGCCGGCCGCTGCTGACTCATGCTGCCCCGCGCCCCTCGCGCCCCACGCGCCCTCCCGCCTTCCCGGGCGGCTCGGCGCGCGCGTCCCCGGCTCCGTGTCCCCTCCGGCGCCGCCCCGGCCGCCCGCTCCACCCACGGATCGCCGCGGCTCCACCCACGGAGCGCCGCGGTCCTTCTCGTCCGACGACACGCTCAGGTGCAGAGGGGACCCGGTGACCGCGGAGGAGCTCAGGCTCCCGGGCCGGCCATCTTCCCGCATGCGCAGTGCGCCGGCCCTTGCACATGCGCATCGCTCTCCGTGGAGCTCTCCCGCGCACACGGGTCCTCGCCTGCTGCCGGCGGCCCGGTATCCCGGAGGATGGATCCTCGGAGGGGATGGAGAGGGAGAAGAAAGAGGCGGAGCAGGGATTCCGGGGGACCGGAGCAGGCGTTCCCGAATCCCCTCACCCGCTAAATGTAGCTCTCAGCGCCCAGGGACGCTGGATGATTGACTGTCGTGGTCCCCCACTAAGCATCAAATGATAGCACATGCTCTTAAGCCACCCTAGAGGAACGGAAGGCACATGCTTCTAAGCCCAGTGCCATGAAGGCTGATACCGGGAGATCATGTGCTTGAATTTGAAGCCCATTATGGTACATTTTGTGTCAAAACCACAAAGTTCCCCCTTCCTCACCCCCATTTTTCATTTGCTGAATTTTTGATCCTTATTGTATCAGGTAATGAACTGGGATCAAGAAGCTACTGCTTTGAATATGACAGACTGGATCTCAAATCCCAGTGGAGGAGACAGATAAAACATTTTAACCGAGGATCTGGAGAGATGGTTCTATTTTGAAGAGCACTAGCTGCCCTTCCAGAGGACCCTAGTTCAATTCCCATCACCGGCATGGTGGCTCACAACCATCTGTTGACTCTAGGCCCAGGAGGCCTAATGCCATCTTCTAGTCTCTACAGGCACCAGGCATGCACATGGTATGTATACAGACACACATGCAGGCAAAATACCTAAACAAACAAACTAAACTTAAAATTTTGTTTTTGCCTGGAGCCACAAGGTTTGTTTTCAAATCATAAGGTCTTAAGCCAGTTGCTAAAACCTTCCTGTGTCTTAGTTTCTGAATTTGTAAAGTAGGGAGTTCCTACCACATAAAGTTGCTATGGAGAGCAAACAACTTAATGGGTAATTTACTGAAACATTTTGTTTGCTCGAGACAAGATCTCTTTCTGTATTTCTGGCTACCCTGGAACTCCTTGGAACTCATGGAGTTCCTCTTGCCTCTGACTGCCATTAAAGCTATCCAACACCACACCTGGTGAGACATGTATACTTTTTAAAAGATTTATTAAAAATAATTTATTAAAGTATTTTAAAAATAATGTATTTTTATTTAATGTGCATTGGTATTTGCCTGCACGAGTGTCTGTGTGAGGGTGTTATGTTCCTCAGAACTGGAGTTACAGACAATTGTGAGCTGCCCTATGGGTGCTAGAAATTGAACCCAGGTCCTTTGGAAGAGCAGTCAGTGCTCTTAACTACTGAGTCACCTCTCCAGCCCCTATTCATTTATTTTTATGTATATGTGTGTGGGTATGTGCACATGAGTGCAATGCCTGTGGAGGCTTGAGACTTCGGGTTACTCTGGAGCTGGATTTGCAAGTGGTTGTGAGCCTCTGAAGATGGATGGATGCTCTGGTCCTCTTGGAAGGGCAGAAAGTGTTCTTAACTATAGGTCTCCAGCCCCTATGTGTTTGAATGAAAGGGTAACACAATGTGGACATGCTGGGCTGGGGGGACATGCCTGAATTGTAGGAGTGAGACCTAGGGCTTTGTGAAACAAAGGGCAGAAATGGTCTATGGAAAAAGTTGGCTCCTACTAGATTTTACATTTTATGGGTCAGAGGTCTTCTGTAGTCTTTGGATCTACAGCATTTAGCTTGGAGAAAGTGGCAGGTAGCAAGTGCTCAGTAAAGGCTTGCCAAAGATTTGTAGAAATAAAATTCAGCCTTGGAGGAGTTATCTCTAGAAGAGGAAGAGCACATTTTGTGCAGAGTGGCGAGTTTCTTCATCACTAGAGAAGCCTTTACCAAAAGGAGTTCTGGAGAGTTCCAGCACTGGGGAACAGGCACAGCTAGTTTTAAGGTCCTGGTCATTCATCCTCTGCTGTATAGTTAGCACTCTGTATACCTTTGTTCATGTAAATCTCATATCAGATCTGAAGGGTATGGCCAAGTGTGGTGGTGTATGTTCAGACTCACAGCGCTCTGGATGCTGAGGCAAGATCACCAGAAGTTAGAGGCCAGCCCAGGTCACATAGTGAGCAACCACATCTTTTAAAAAATTATTCATCTAACTTTACTTTTATGTGCACTGGTGTGAAGGCATCAGATCCTCTGGAACTGGAATTATAGACAGTTGTGAGCTGCCATGCAGGTGCTGGGAATTGAGCAGCCAGTGCTCTCAACTGCTGAGAGCACTGTCTCTCCAGCTCTGTGAGCTACCATGTCTTAACAAATCAAAACAAACAAACAAGCAAAAACCCAACAACAAACAAACAAAAAACCCTTCCACTATCAGCAAAATCCTGTAGGATAGTTTTCTTTCCAATTTACAGAAAGTCAAAGATCAGTGAGATTACAAAAGTTACCCAAGGGAGCTAGCTAGCTAGTAGTAGAGACATGATTTGATTCTCAGCTAGGTAATTAATTTTGGTATTTGGACCCTTGAGCAGCTTGTTGAAGAGTGACCATACTTTTTGTTGTCAAAAGGAGTTAGGCCAGGGAAGGAGGGGTGTGAGAGGTGACAGATAACAGACACTCCAGGCCAATGAAAGAGCTTGTGTACTCATAGGGGGTACAGTCTAGTTGGGATCTATGCTGGTTTTGCCTCTGACTCCTTCACATAAGCTGTCTGCTCATCTAATGCACACTGCTGTGGGCGTGCCATGTTTAGAGTGCACTATGAAGTTCCATGGCTCTCCACAAGGTGGAGCAATGCCACCTTAGGACTGCAGTATCTCCTCTCTCTCTCTCTCTCTCTCTCTCTCTCTCTCTCTCTCTCTCTCTCTCTCTCTCTCTCTCTCTCTCTCTCTCTCTCTCTCTGTGTGTGTGTATGTGTTTGAATGAGGTATATCCCTTGAAAAAGATGGCTGTAAGGTGGAGTGGAGAGGATTCAGTTAGATTTGGACTTTAAGTTTTAAATGAGGAATTGCCACTGATACACTGTTATAAACTCTCTTGTATCCCAGACTGGTCTTAAAACTTGCTGTGTAGCCCAGGATGGTGTGCACCATTCATTTGGTTTAATACAGTCCTGGGGACGCATGCTGGACAAGCACCCTACCAACTGAGATACATCCCCAGCCCCAGACAGAGTTTAGAATTAATATCTATTGCTAATAAACTACCATATGCAGAAACAAATCAATGCCTGCTGGCTGCTGTGGGTTGTGTGTCCCCCAGCTCCTGTCAATCCTATCAGTTGCTGAGAATGTGGCCTTCTTTAGCCAGGGAATATTTACAAAGAATTAACATCAAATGAGGTTGTTAGGGTGGGACCCAATCCAGTATGTCTAGTGTCATTATAAGAAGAAATTGGGACACAGAGGAAAGACATTGTGAAGAAACAGGGAGAATAGAGTTTGAAACGGTGAGAAGGGGCTTGAACTGTTTTCTCCTAGAAGCTGAGAGAAGGCCCCAACCTGCTCACACTTTGATTTGAGATCCCTTTTAGTCCCCACCTGTGAGTAAGTCTGGGGACCTTTTTTATGGCAGCCTTAGGGAATATTTGCCTTTACATCTTGGGATCCTTTAAGGAAACTGGGTGTAAGCATTTTCCTATGAGGGAGAAGCACTCTCCCCCTTGAGAATGTCAGCTAACTACGTAAATGGGGTACACTTTACTTACATCAGAGAACAAACTTCAAGGACCCTCAAACCATTTAAAAGCTTTTCTTTTTGTATAGAAACAAGTGACAGGAGACTTGTACACAATTCTAAACTGCTTGACAGGTACAAATGGAGGTTTCAAAAACTGCATCCACTTGCATGCTGGGTAAAACTGCTTAAATAACTGACCAACTGGAAATGGATATATGTTTTGCTTTCATTTTTTTAAGAGTATTTGCTAATTTTGTGTGTGCACACTCTCGAGTGTGTGTGTGTGGTTGTGTGTGTGTGTTCAGATATACAAATGCATAGATACTAGATAATGAAGTTGTATTCGGTAAAGTGTGGTGAAAACATGTGTGTGGTAGAAAGTCAAATGTTTGAGCGGAGCTGGGAGTGTAGCAAACACAAGCCAAAGGTGAGTGTGTCATCAAATGGAGAAATGTTTGGGTCACAAGGAATGTCAGGAGTGCCTGTGTGTGTGGAAAGAAATACTATGGGGAGCCATGGATGTATGTGGGAAAGAGCCATATGTGCTTTACACATTTATGGGTGTACATGTGTGTAGAGAATCGAACCACACATGAATAGACTTGTAAGAAAGGAATGTACGGGAGGATGGGTATGAATGAGGCAGAGAGGAATGTGTGTGTGTGTGAGAGAGTGAATGTGTGTGTGACTATTTAAAGGATAATGCTGGGCAAAGAGACAAAGGTGCCCAGAAGCCATGTCTAATTGCCTGGCTGACCTCACGGCCTCTGGGGGACGACCTCAGATCCCTGAATGGGCTCGGAGACTGACAGTTCCTTGTTAAGTTTCAAGTCAGCCATCACAGGTTTTGATTTGGCCCCGTTCTTGTCAACAACCTTTAAATCAGGTTGATTCTGTTCACTTAAGAATGTATTTTGAAATTAATTCTTTTTCTATTTTCAAGTTTTGGTTCAAGTTCAATAAAGACATAAAATCAGCCAGTCAGGTTCAGTTTCAGGAAAAGCAATTGAAAGCGTTTCTCTTTGTGCTGCTGTTTAAGTTAATGAACTAGGAACAGGGAAATGATTCATTAGATTACAAAGCAACCATCCTTTTTTCTAGTGAGTCTCACGTTGTTTCCTAATTAATTTTAATTGGTAAGAGTCTGTGCATTTCTAGAATATTCTGAGTTAGGGTTCAGTGTTTTCCCCAGTAATAACCAGTGAAGGCTTGCAGGAAGCGTCTGTGTGTTTATGTGTGCAGAGGGAAAGACACATAAGGAAGAAGTGTATGTGAGGATGAGGATGAGGGAGACGACGGAGTCTGTGTGCAAGGGAGTGGTCACCCGCTCCCAATGCAACACATGCTCATATTAAGTTTAATGTTGAGCCTGATTACTTTTGTCTCTGTTGAAAGAGATTGTCTGTGTGTGTGTGTGTGTGTGTGTGTGTGTGTGTGTGTGTGTGTGTGTGTGTGTGATGACCTTCTGAACGAGGGGAAGGGACTTGGAGTGTCTTTCCTCTACAGCTAGCTGACTGCAGCAAGTGGGCCTGATCAGCTTTGTTAGGTTCTGTTTTTATAGCCATGAGCCAAGTCACATGCTGTTTATTTAACCAGTTATTTGTTTCTTACTTTGTAGCACAGGGGCTAGAACCCAGAGCCATGTACTTGCCAGGCAAATGTTCTTCCACTGAATCATCCAAGCCTCTTTCAAAGTTTAAAGGTTACATTTTAAATACTTATAAGAGAACTTGGCCTCAATTATGCTGCGAAAATTTAAAATACTCTTTGCCTTTATAAAGTTTGCTGACTTTCAGCCTGTATTTTGTTTGGCAGATAAGCTGTCAAACTTTAAGGTTGCTTTCAGGCAAATAACTCTCCCACCCATGGATCATGCTGCCTAATCAAACATGGGTACATTCACCCACAGACACTCCCCCCCCCCACACACACATAGACACAGACACACACACAAAGATACACATATAGACACACACACATATAGACATACACATATATACACACACACATAGACATACACCCACAAACATGCACACATACATAGACACACAAACACACACACACACACACACACACACACACACACACACACACACACACACAGATGAAAACAGTAGGGGAAGGAGTTCAATAGGATGAAGAAGATGAGATATATTGGGGTGGAGGAGTATGGTTAAAGTTCATTATATATGTATTTATATATGAAACACATACCTATATATATGTAAAACAAAGTTCATAAAAGCAACTTCAGTTTCTAACCCAGACCATGAAGTAAACGTATGGGTTGACATTAATGCAATAGTTACTCCATAACTCAAGAATGTTCACTTCTGCCTTGTTTATACTCTTGAAAAGCTAGGTCACTTTAAATGTCCATCAACAGAAGAATAGAAACATAAATTGTCCCAGGCTCCTGACAGGGAATATTACTCAGCAGTTTCAATGAACAGACTGGCTCTGCCTGTAAGGCCAGGTGAATCTTGCAAACGTTCGCATGAGCAGAACACAGCAGAGTCCAGGTTACAAAACGAAGAGTGGGATTCCATGTGGAGAGCTGCTATGTGGATAACTGTCTACTTTACAACAGCTGTCCCTTTTGGTGCAGTATAGAAGGTTAGTCAAGTGCAGAGGCAAGAGCTGTTGCCCAGGGGCTTCAATTGTATTGGCATTTCTTTTTTCTTTCTTGAGGTGCAGTTTTACTTAGCCAGGGCTGGCCTCAAATTCAGTGTAACCAACGATGACCTTGAACTTCTGATCCTTCAGTCCCCATTTCCTGGAGGGCTGGCTTTACAGTCGTGGGTCACCATACCTGGCTTATGCTCAAGCAATGCTGGGAAACTTGATGCATCTTAGGCAGGGTTACTGTCCCAACTTCTTGAAATAATTTTATTACAGACACATCTGCATCCAGTTAGACTTGGCTGGGTCTTAGGCACAGGGTTCATCATGTTACTGTCCCAAGTCTAGCCTGTGCATGGAATAGCTCCTCATTAGAAAAGGAAGCTGATGCCTCTGCCATTGTGAAAATGGAAAGGTGGGAGTATTCCTCAGCATGCCCACTTTTGCAGGAGATTGACCCTTATTCTCCCATTGTCTTCATTTCCTAGCCAGACCATCTCTCTGTTTTTCTAGGATCCTTGGCTGTGAGACTGGCTCAAGCCCTCTGCTGGCTGGTACCTTAAAAAAAAGTGTTCTTTCCTTCCTTCCTTCCTTCCTTCCTTCCTTCCTTCCTTCCTTCCTTCCTTCCTTCTCCCTCCCTCCCTCCCTCCCTCCCTCCCTCCCTCCCTCCCTCCCTCCCTCCCTCCCTCCCTCCCTTTTTTCCTTCCTCCTTCCCTTTCTTTCTTCTTCCTTTCAAATCGATGTGTGAATGTATTGATGCACATGAGCTGCAGGTCAGTAAACAACTTGTGGGAATCGCTTCCCCTTGCCTTTCCTCTTGTGAGTACCCGTGATCCAACACAGGGATTCAGTTTTTGGCTCAGGTACTCACTGAACTATCTCATCAGCTTTGCTGGGGTTCTTGAGTGGCAGGAGGGGTCAAGGCACTGGGTATGTCCCTGGCAAGTCCTGAAGACACAGGGCTTCCCAGAAAGAGATGGTGGCAGAGGGGGAGATGATGATGATGGTCATGGGTCCCTTCCGCTGTCTGGCTTCCTGAATTTGCCCCACCTCCTCTGTAGGCTGCTAGTGACCACCTCTGAGGCAGAAGCCAGAGAGGTCTGCACTGACAGTGTCACAGTGTCAGGTTTGTTCCTTCCCTCCTGCGCTCATCTTTCTGACCTACGCTTGCACCAGGAAAAGTTCGGGTTCTGCCTGCGGTGTTCAGGGTTCCAGAATCTTCCTTTTCTGGTCTTAGGTAGGTTCCTCACTGCAGGGTGCTCATTAACCTCCATTATTGGGAACCTGAGTTCCCTACCTCTGTCCTCTTGAATCACTAAGGTGCTGTCCTGTGGTCCACGGACACACCCTGCACCGAGTTGAGCTGTCTGGTGATGGTGGTGGGGTCTCGCTCACTGGCGCATTCCCTCACCCCACCCCCTCCTCGGGCAACTGCGGCCAAGCAACAAATGACCTCTGTCCCCGGAGGCTTCTGACTTCCGTGCAGACCCCTCCCGAGCTGCGAACCCCGTGAGAGCACAACAAGGCTGAGGCTGCGTGCAGCTGGGGCGGAACAGGGCGGGCGCGACACTCGCAGGGTTGGTCAGTCCCCTCCTGCGCCCACACCTGGACAGAGCCGCTGCCCCAGCTCAGGTCCCCCAAAGCGTGGCCGCCCGCAAGACCCGGACGGGCGGACTCCGTGGCTCCGCGGTTCCGGGCTTTACCCAGCGCCGGCTGGGGCAGCGCGGGCTCAGAAGACCAGGGCCAGGACAAAGGGCATGAGGTGAGGGTGGCCGCGGAGCGGGGGGCGCGCGCCAAGGGCTATGAGATGTGTGTGTGTGTGTGTGTGTGTGTGTGTGTGTGTGTGTGTGTGTGTGTGTGCGCGCGCGCGCACACGGGCGCGGGCGCGCGTGTGTATGTGTATATGTATGAATGAGACAGTCAGCCAGAGCCACAGCCAGAACGACAGGGCGAGTCAGAGCCAGAGCCAAAGCGCGCCTGGCACATGGTGAATGCTCTTGCTGCATAGGTAAGAACTTCGGCAAGAAACTGCGCTGTTCCCGGTTTTGTGTGCGGTTCGGTGTAGGGGAGACTGTTTACATCCCGAGGTGCTATCCTAGTGTTCTGCAGTACTGGGACACGCGAGAAACGCGACTTTTTCCCAGAGTAGACATGGGTATGCCTGGGAAAGGCTGGTGTCTGTGGTGGTCACTTGTTGAGGAATTTTGGTTATTGGATCTCAGTTGGAAGCTTGAAACAAAGGCTACTGGTCTGACGTCCAGGCACGTGTGTGTGTGTGTGTGTGTGTGTGTGTGTGTGTGTGTGTGTGTGTGTGTGTGTGTGCTCATTTGATCCTGAGGAGCAGCCCAAAGAAATTACCTACTTTATAGACTCAAGTTTTTCTTGAATCAACTTATCAACTTTTATTATAGAGTCATGTTGCCTCGGGGCTTGAGATTTTTTTTTCTTAATTAGCCCTTTAAAAGGATGAATGTGTAGGTTTAACCACAATTAACACTCATTTATTCACATCAAGGACAAGCCTTTAAAGCTGGGTGTTACAGAAAAGGGTTCGGAACTTAGTCTCAAAAGACAGGTTTGCAGAGGTTGGTGGAACAACGTTGCTGGGAGTTTTAAAGTGCACTTCAGTGTCCCGGTTTAAGCACTGTTTCTGAATGCTTGCTCAGAAGTTTGCTCCCAGCAAGCAAGCTAGATTGAAATGTGAAACAGTTTCAGGGGTGAGGGATGTATCTGTGTCTTCCCCTCACCCCCATGCCTAACTCTGGTTCATTTAAAGTTTGCAATATTATCTGTGAAATTTTGGTTCTCCTGCAACATTTGCACAAGGTGTTCTGTTCCTTCCCATTCTGGTACTCGTATTCTTTACGGAGTTAGAAGTCATTTTGGTTTGAAACTGGCATCCCATCTTGTCATTGAAGGTGGCTTAAGTGGTTTGTGGCTTAAAATGTTTTAAACCTGGCAACAACCTTTGCAATCTTTGACTGGTAGGTAATTTGAAGTTTTTCTCCTTGTGGCTTTGTATCATTAGCCTTATGTAATAACTGTAACTAGATGTTGTAATCTTCTTGTCCAGCTAAGGTTTCTGTGCTTACTACAGCATTGATTTGCTCTTCCATTTAGTAAGCCACTCATTGAGCCCCCATGACCTTGCCGGTGCTCCATTCAGCCCTACCATTTCCCTTGACATTAGAAGTTTCCTTTAACTGTGTCCAGTTTGGGGCTTCAGCATCTGAATTATTTAGAGGTTCTGAGGCAGCCTCCAAGCAGAGGTCAGAAAATCCCAATGGGAAGAAAGGGGAGTGTGACAAAGATAGAGGGCAAGCCCCCTGCTTGCTGCTCCACGCCTGCCTGAGTGTGAAGATGAGAAGCCCTAGGACCCAGGTTGACAGCGAGGCTGTTTATGCATGGTCCTGCATTTGGAGAAGGGAGCTTGCTTTGGAATGCCTCACCTTCCTCCCTCCAACTTGGTGCTTCAGACACAGCAAGGATGCCTTTGGAGCTTTTGTGGAAATGATGGAGTTGGGTTTAAGCTAGCTCTTCTAAAAGGTCTGTGGACTTCTAATCCTGCCAAAAACATACTAGGCAGTAAATCCTGTCAGTAGACATTGCTTAATGGATAATTTTGGCTTTTGGTTTAGTTTCTAGGTACAGTGATAAATTGTAGTACTTTAAAGCCAATGATACCAAAAATATGGCAGGAGAAAGCCATGGCAGAAGTAATACCCATTTGTGACCTAAACTTTCAGAATGTGCAGGGGAGATGGGCATGGTGGCACACACTTTTAATCCCAGCACTCTTGAGGCAAAGACAGATGAATTTCTGAGTTTGAGGCTAGCCTGGTCTACAGAGCAAATTCCAGGATAGCCAAGGCTACACAGGGAAACCCTGTCTCTAACCCCCTCCCTAAAAGTAGAGGAATTTAAAAAGCAAACTAGAAATTATAATTATGATTCAGATTTAACTACTTGAACTCTTTGGCATTTTGGCATGCATTTTCTTGGCATAAAAATGAAAAAGTTGGTCTTTTTTTTTTTTGAGACAGGGTCTCTGTGTATGCATGACTGCCTTGAAACACACTATGTTAGACCCTGTTGACCTCAAAATGATCTCACTTTCTCTGACACACCTGCCTCTGTCCCCAGAGTACTGGAATTAAAGGCCTATGTTACCATGTCAAGAAGTTGGTCAGAATTACAAGATATTTCATTTACATCATTGTGTATCTGGCTCTCTGCATAATGATTATGAGCATTGAGTATCTTATTTTAATAATGACTGTATATTTTATTGTGCAGATAAATTATGATTTCTCCATCCCATTCTCTCTTGTTTTTGTTGTTCTTTTTTGTTTGTTTGTTTGTTTGTTTTGACTTTTAAAGATGGTGTTTCTCTGTGTAACAGCCCTGGCTGTCCTGGAACTCACTTTATAGACCAATCTGGTCTCAAACTCACAGAGATCCTCCTGCCTCTGCCTCACAGGTGCTGAGATAAAGGTGTGCACCACCAGGTCTGGCTTAATTTAACCATTTCTATAGGAATTTCTTATGCTTGTATACTTTTGACATTTTTTTTACAGTGAGAAAACATCCCTGACTGATGGCAATAGTGTATCTCAAATCCCTGCTCTTAGGAGCTGGCAAAAGATATTTGATTTCTGGGACAAAAGGTGAAATGGATGAAGTCTGGCTTCAGCTCTCTTGGTCTCTGTGAAAATTATCTAATTTTTAAACCAGCTTTTAGGTTATTTAGCCAACCCTAGGATACAATAGGAGGCAGTTTGCATTTTATTTATGGTGTCAAATTCTGGGGACAGAAATTTGTGTATTAATTTTGTTTACTAGAGATTGGTGTGGCATAGATGTGTACAATGATTTTGTTCTGTTTTCTTTAGAGTGAAAGAGATACATTTCAGCATTAGTGTGTGAAAATTCAGCTCTCTTGGAAACATACAATGTAATTCTTTTTTAAAACAAAAGTTAAATATGGGTGTATTTGTGTGTGTGTGTGTGTGCATGTAAAAGCAGTTACCTCTAGAGGCCAAGAGAGGGCGTTGTATTCCATGGAGCTGGAGTTACTGGTGGTTGTGAGCTGCTTGTTGTGGATGCTGGAAACAGAACTCAGGGACTTGTCAAGTGCTTCATGCTCCTAGCCACTGAGCTATCTCTGCTATCCCCTTCTCCCAGTGAAAGTCTTGATACAATTCATTCTCATGACTTTCCATTATGGAAAATTACAAAGCTAGATCAGTGTACCCTGATAAGGAGAACAACCTAGATTGGACATGAGGTTATGTAACAGAATGGCCCAGGTCCTGGAGTCAGGAAACTGTTTTACTGTTCACTGTGACCTTGAGGGAACTGGTTCTTCTCTCAGGACACCCATCTGTCCCGGGTCACCTACAAGCCTCCTTCTGACCTTAACTTTGTTAAAGGCTGTTTGTAGGCATTGCTTTTTGATCTACTGTGACATCTCATAAATTGTGGTGCTGGGGTCAGCACTGCAAAATGTGGATTCTTGGGTCCCCACTTAGACCTACTCAGAAATTTTGTGCTCTGAAACTCAGAAACATTGGTGTCTCCTATGAGCAATCAGGTTTGAAAAACATTACTCCATGAATATAAGCCAAGGTAGCTATGAACATAAGAGAACAAAACCAAAGCTGGGGAGACAGCTCAAAAGTGTTAGAGATTATTATTTTAAGGTGTGTGACTTTGTTTATGCTGCATTTGTTTAACTCTGTGAGTCTGTGTTATTGTGCCAGTCTAAAACACATGATTGTTACAAGCAGTTTTCCTGATAGCCTGGTCCTACAGCCCTGTCAGCCCCAAATAACACACAGAGATGCTGTATTAGATATAAAGCTGTTGGCCTGTTAATGGTGTTTCTTATTGGCTAGCTCTGTCTTAAATATTAACCCATTTCTATTAATCTAAGTATTTTCATGTGGTCTTATCTTACTGGAGGGTCTGGACATCTTCTCTCAAGCCCCTACATCTTGAATCTCATCTACTACATTTCCCAGAATCTTCCTTATCTCCTAGTCCCACCTATTTTGCTTTCCTGTTGGCCAACAGGGCTTTATTCATTAACCAATAAGAGAAGCATATTTACAGACTGACATCTCCCATCACCTGATGATGAATGGGCAATAGTGAGGCAAGAGCAAGAGTAGGTGGGGCTGGGGGCAGAGAGGATAAATAGGGAGAGAAAACCAGGAAGAGGCAGAGCAAGGAAAAAACAAGGAGAGGAGGGCATCAGGGGCCAGCCAGCCACCCACCCACCCACCCTCTCACCCACCCAGCTACCCAGCCAGCCACCCAGCCACCCAGCCAGCCTGCCATGGAGTAAGAGTGAAAGTAAGATTTACAGAAGTAAGAAAAGGAAAAAGCTCAGAGGCAAAAGGTAGTCGGGGATAATTTAAGAAAAGCTGGTAAGAAACAAGCCAAGCTAAGGTCGGGTATTCATGACTAAGAATAAGCTTCTCTGTGTGATTTATTGGGAGCTGGATGATGGGCCCTACAAAAAAAGCCAAAAGAGTAAATCATCACACAACACAAAAGTGCTTGCATTGAGTGCATGAGGACCCAGCTTTGATTCCTGGACCCTCCTGGACAGTGTGTATTTCCCTTCCTTCCAGGCAGGCCTGGAAGCCGATACTTGGTAACTTGTGTAGAGCACTACTGCCTGTAAAATGATGTGAGTGGGGGATCATTCTGGAACTCTGATAATTACAAGGATTTGAGAAAGAAATTGTGAGATATGGTACATCTGGACCGGAGTCTAGGAGGGCAATTTCATTCAAAGTTCAAAGATGGAGCCATACTGTTATGACACTTGATTTGCAATGATGTTTGGCATCCCCCTTCCTCCAGACCAATGTTTCCCAACCTTCCTAATGCTGCGACCCTTTAATACAGTTCCTCATGTTGCGGTGACCCCTAATCCTAAAATTATTTTGTTGCTACTTCATAACTGTAGTTTTGCTGCTATTATGAATCGTGGTAATGTAAATATCCGATATTTCTGATGGTCTTAGGGTGACACCTGTGAAAATATTGCTCAACACCCCGAAAGGGTTCACCACCCATGGGTTGAGAATCCCTACTCTAGGACACCCACAAGATGCACAGAGGAAGAGTAAGTCTCCCATGCTCACTGTGGTAACCCACCACCCAATATAATGGCTGGCCCATAGTAGGTGCTTGGTAAAAATTTGCTGAGTGAACGGTGTTCTTCTTGGAACTTCTGGGACACTGACAGCAACCATTAAAAAGGAATTAAGGCTTACCTCTGAGGTCTCTTCTCCATGTGAGTCAAAAATATCATTCATTTTAGTATCGTGTGTGTGGGATTTGTGCCTATGGATGTGAGAGGGGGGCATTGGATTCCCAGGAGCTGGAGCCACAGGGGAGCTGCCTGATATGGGTGCTGGGAAATGAACCCAGGTCCTCTAGAAAAGCAGTAGGTGCCCTTCTTTCCCCCTGTCTGGTTCCAGAATGTTTGTATCACCCCAAAGGAACCCAGAACCCATTAGCAGTAACTATTGTTTAGCTAACAGTAACTACCATTGCCACCTTTTCCAAACCTGCCCCTCTGAGTTAGCATCTGCTATTTTATTGGGATTCTTTAGACAATTGACTGGGAGAGACAAAGGCTTACTCTCCAGACAAGGTAGAGTCCACCCTGAGTTGGGTGAGGGTGTGTGTGTGTGAAGGGAGGGGCAGCAGGTTGGCTCTCAGGAATGTATTTGCTGGTGTCAACATAAGAGAGAATAAAAGGGTAGAAGTTTGGTTCCATGAAAATGTTTTTCAAGGGTGTGCAGATGGTTCAGTAGTTAAGAGCACTGGCTGCTCTTTCAGAGGACCCAGGTTCAATTCCCAGCACCCACATGACAGCTCTCACTGTAACTCCAGTTCCAGGGGATCTGACACCCTCGTACAGACACACATGCAAAGCACAACACCTATGCACATAAAATAAAAATAAATAATTAAAAAAATGGTTTGACATAGGAGACTGTCCCCCCAGTCCAGTCTTAGCAACTCATATCCCAGTCCCAAGAAGGGAACTACAGTAAGAAAACGACTCTAGATACGTCTGGACTTCCTAAGGCAGCCTTGCTGAGTGTCCTCTCATAGAGGAGTGGTGGTAGCTAGGAAACAGTTCTTTATCTCAGGGGGCAGGGATCAGTTTGAGCAGAGACCCCCGGGGGGGCAGAAACCCAGGCTAGAGGGAGAGTGGGAGCCATAGCTGTCATAGAAGGACTGGTGACAGGTGGTGGCCTAGGGTTGGGGTGGGGACGGGGGTCTCCAGAAACTCTGATCACATAGATCTGTCCACCAAGACATCTTGAAGAGACACCTCAAACCTCCGATTTTCTATTTGGTTATACATTGTATAGAGTAAACGTGAAATACATGCCATGTGAAAATCCATGTCCCTGGGCCTGTGTGAGCATGCCTGTGGGAACACTCTGGAAGCAGAGGCAGGAGGGTTGCAACAGGTTAAGGCCAATCTTGCCTACAGCCTGAGATCATATCTCAAAAACAAAATAAAACAAAACTTAATATAGTAAAAATAATTGTCATTTATGTCTCCTTTCCTCATGCATGCATGTGTGACTGCCTTCATCATTTTCTACTTTATTTTTTGAGAGAGAACTTTGGGGCTCGCTATTTGGTTAGAATGGCTGGCAGGTGAGCCCCAGGTATCTTCCTGCCTCTGCCTCCCCAACACAGCGATATCTATTGGTGGTTGTTTTAACTTAGGTGCTGGGGTATTGAACTCAGGTCGTGATGCTTGTGTGCAAACACTTTACTGTCTGAGCTGTCTCCTTAGCCCTCTTGAATTGTTTGTTATGACGCAAAAATTCAAAATTTCAGTTTATTTGAACACTGATTTTACTGCCCTGAAATGACAGGTTGTCCCTTGTTGGCTGGATGTAACTGAGTCAGGATGTTTTTAACTTTCAATTCTGTCTGACGTTATTTATTTATTTGTTTGTTTTTAGGCAGGGTCTTACCATGTAGCTTTGGCTGTCTTGGAACTCACTCTGTAGACCAGGTTGGTCTTGAACTCAGAGATCTGCCTGCCTCTGCCTCCTGAATGCTTGGATTAATGGTGGGTGCCACTAGGACTCCCAGCTTGATAGCTGTTTTGCCTCGTAAGTACTAGGTCTGGAATTACAGGAGTGCCACCCCTTCTGGCTTTCTCTTGGGAATGGAGGTTGGGGACAGGAGGAGGTGTGGAGATCAGAGGGACAAATTGTGGGGTTCATTATCCTCTTCCATTTTACTATGAGGATTGATTGGCTTGGGAACAGACCCTCCAAGGGCTCAGGCCAGTGTCATGCCTGGGCTGGTGGTCCTGGGTTCTATAAGAAAGCAGGCTGAACAAACTATGAGGAGAAAGACAGTAAGCAGCACCTCTCCCATGGCCTCTGCATCAGCTTCTGCCTCCAGGTTCCTGTCCTGCTTGAATTTCTGCCCTGACTTCCTTTAATGATGAACCACTATGTGGAAGTGTAAGCCAAACAAAGTGTAAGCCCTCTCCTCCCGGGCTTGCTTTTGGTCATAGCATTTTATTATAGCAATAGTAACCCAAGTAGGATAATATCTGAGGTCATAATTGCTAGGTTTTATGTTAGGTGCATGGCTATTTTTTTAATTAAAAATTTTAATCCTTTTGCATATGGGTGCTTGGTTTGAATGCATGTCTGTGCACCAAATTTATAGCAGGCCAGATGAGGACATCAGATCCTTTGGAACTGGAGTTACAGATGATTGTTAGTCACCCTGTGGACATTGGGACTCGAACCTCTGTCCTCTGGGAGAACAGCCAGTGCTCTTAACTGCTGAGCCATCTTTCCATCTTCTGCATGGTTAATTTTATGAGAAACTGTGAAGCAGTTTCCCAGAGTGACTATGTTCCTCGATATTCCTACAGCTAGGGGATAGGATTCTAGTTTCTCAGCCTCTTTGTCAGTATTTGGTAGTATTACTACTGTTCATTTAACCATCCTGCAAGGTATATGGTGGTATTTTATTGTATTTTTAAAAGATTTATCACTGAGTTGTAGCAGCATATGCCTTCAATCCTAGCACTCAGGAGACAGATGCAGGTGGATCTCTGTGAGTTCCAGCCATCCTGGTCTATAGAGTGAGTTGCAGGATACACAGAGAAACCCTGTGGCAAAACAATTAAAAGGTTTGTTTTTATTTATGTGTTGTGCCATGCATATGAGGGTACCCATAGAGGACACGAGAGGGCCTTGGATCCTCTGGAGCTGGAGCTGGAGCTACAGGTGGTTATGAGCTGCCAGATTTGAGGTGCTGGGAACCGAACTGAGGTCCCTCTGTAAAGCTGCAAGTGCTGAGCCATCCTGCCGCCATCCTGCCGCCATCCTGCCGCCATCCTGCCGCCATCCTGCCAGCCCCCTCTTGCTTTGTTCTCCTCCCAGATTCTTTGCTGTGGGTTGGTTCTTTCTGCTTAGTAAGGCACCTGCCTCTTCACAACTGTGGTCCATTTTCTGACCGCACTATTGTGCTACACTCTATCACAGCTGGACGTGTGTTTTGTGAGCCTCTTCCTAAGTGCTGTGGTTTGCTTCCTCATCTTAGCACAGTTTTTTTTTTTTTTTTTCAGAGCAGAGCATTTTAATTTTAATGAAGTGTAATGTATCAGCTGTGAGTGCCCTTGTACGTGTACGTCTGTGTGTGTGTCTGTATTTCTCTATGTATGTGTGTCCGTGTGTGTGTTTTTCTGTGTGTCTGTATTATGCTTTTAATGTCAAATTGAAAAAAAAAATACTCAGTCTAACTCTAGGTTATAAAAACATTCTATTATTTAAATAATTATCTTCTGATCATATGCTATGAGCCACTGGGGGTCAACTGTTGTGGAAAGTGCCAGTGTTTAGGTACAGGTTCACTTCTTTGCTCCAGTATCATTTGTTGGAAAGGCTTCCTGCCCTCCGCTGGATTAATTTTGGTCAGCGTTGATGCTTTTTTGAGCTGGAGATATAGCTGAGTTTGTAGAGCATGGATTTCCTTCCCCAGCATAAACCCCGGGTATGATATATACCTGCTCTCCCGGTGCTCCAGAGGTGGAGGCAGGGGATCTGCAGTTCAAGGGCATCGTTGACTATATAGAAAATCTGTGGCCAGCCTGGGCTACCTGAGGGCCAGCCTGGGCTACCTGAGACCTTATCCCAAAAAACAAAGTTGGATCTGTTTATGAACAACTCAAATAGACGTTTGTTGAGGTAACTCTAGGCATCCAGATAACCATAAACACAGATCAGCTTTGGGATGTCATGAGTCAAACCTGTGGTTAAGTGGGGATATGAGTCAGGGCAGGCAGCCTGGCTGGGCTGATGGTGTCTGGCACCCTGTACTAGTATCCTGGGCTGATCTGGGGCACCCTGACCTGTAGGGTGAAGTTAACCTTGTGGTTGGCATGGGCATGACCTGCCTAGGCTCCTTCAGGGGCTGGCTTGCCTAAGCCAGTTTTAGCTATCAGCTCCTGTGAGACCTCCCCACCCACTAAGGAGAATTTAGTAGTTGGTTTAGATCCCTGGGTAGACAATGTGTGAAATTTAAATGCAGTCTGGGGAATGTGAGTTTACATTTGTTGTGATTACTAACAACATTTAAAAGTGTTCTAATACACAGATGTGTTCACTGGAGAAGTAAAAAAAAAAAAAAAGTGCAATTATACAAAATGTATCTGGAATTTCCTTGCCTGAAAAAAATTCTCAAGAACCTCAAATTATTGCTAATTTTTGGCAAAAATTATCTTTTTTTTTTTTTTTTTTTTTGGGTCAATGCATTCCCAGACTTCTTTCTCAGTCTAGTTGAGTCATGGAAACACAAAACTAGTTTGGAAACAAAAATTCTCTCAATGGCTGAATCTGGTGAGAATTTTCAACATGGCTGGCCATGCCTCTGAATGAGGCCTTTGTGTGTGGGGGCAGAGGTCACCCTAGAGAGCCCAGCAGTATTAAAAGGTAGGGAGCCTGGAGTCCGGCTGTGGCCAGAGCTGGGAGAATGAGCTTTTGTTTTCCCTGGTCTCAGTGGTGACTGAGGACATCAAAGGCATGTCTATATACTGTTATCTGCCCTGTCCCTTGACCTGACAGCACAAGGGGGTCTCCCCGTGGGGAGCCGGGGTGAGGGAGCCCTGAGCTAACATGCAGTGTTAATTGTGGGCAGGGGTTGATCAATGACATTAGCCTTAGCCATTTTGTCCATCTCTCTGTTTTGTTCAGGAAAATGAATGGATTTTCTTATCTGATTAAAAGATTAAAAAGCATTATCTTCAGATTCAAGGATTATGTGTGCTAGTGGTGGCAGAAAACTTATAAATGGAAAAGAATACAAAACAAGAAGTGAATTCCTTCCCCCTAGAGATAAGCAGTCTGGCATGATGAATCTTTTCTGTACATTTGTGTGTGTGTGTGTGTGTGTGCCACAGGAGGTCATAGGACAATTTGCCACAGTTCTGTCCTACCATGTGAGTCCTGGGATAGAATAGAAGTAGTCACAATTAGCAGCAAATGTCTTTACTTTGTGAGTCATCTTGCTGTTCTGTTCTTTGCCATTGTTGCTGTTTTTTTTTTTTTTTTTTTTTTTTTTCTTGAGATAGAGCCTCACTATGTAGCCCTGGTTGGTCTGAAATTCAGGATGCATACCAGGCTGGCCTCAAACTCACAGAGATCTGCCTGTCTCTGCCTCCTGAGTGTTGGGATTAAAGGTTTGCACCATCAATGTTAAAAGGCCATTCCACAGTTTAAGACCATTTCCTTGTTGTTCTGGGGAGAACATTTGTCTGTGTCCTTACTGTAAGTATCACACTATGCATGTTTTGATAGCTGTAGATGTCAGATATTTGACATAATTTCTTTGGATTATGGAATTTTGGCTTTGAGTAATCGAAGTTGTATTGTTGTCCTCTCTGGTTTAGCTGAATATTTTTTATCATAGTAAATAAATACTGTTAAATATAAAATTACGGTGTTCTTTATAAGAACTGTTTAAAGTATCATTGAGGTTATAGATTGTTACTTATTAGGTAAAATGGTTACAATCTCTGTGTGCCTGTGGAGTTCAAGGTCTTGATAGAGATTTCCAGGCCAATCAGGGCCACATAGTGAGACCCTGATTGAACAAAACAAAACAAAACAAGACAACAGCAAAAATGACCTGTGTTCTGATCGATGAGCAAGTACTGGGTACTTTTTGTCTTAAGACTTCTATAGAGTGGTGACCCAGCTAGGGAGAAAGAACAGCAAATAGAAACAAAGAGGAGAGATGGTTGTCACAGAGTGATGTAAATATTTCTTGTCCAGATCCTCAAAGGCATCACTTGGGAACTCGTCAGACCTGAACTGACGGTTATGGCCTCCTGGAATTGGCCAGCGAACACAGTGCAACTCAGTTATATGATACCATATAATTAACTGGGCTTGCTGCTGACTTTGCATCATCTCTCCCTTCATGTTAGCAGGAATGGTGGGGAACTGGCAGGTGGCCTTGGTCAGATTCTCGAGTGTGAAGTCACTTAGCCTGGCCCTTTGTTTCTGGGCTGGAGCAAAGAGTTTGTCAAGAGAGAATATACTCTGATATTCTTGTTTATAGTGTGTCTTGGAGAAAGATGACTATGAGATGTGTCCAGCAACCACAAGGGCTAGCTTCTTGCTGTGTTTGATGTATTTTCAGGAGCTACACCCTTGGCATTCCCCTTTCATCTATGCAACCAAACTGACTCTTACTAGAGCCTGGGTGTGATGGTGACAAAAACAACTCCTTCTCCTCTTCCTCCTTCTCTTCTTTTTCAGTATTTATTTTTAATTATGTGTACGTCTGTGGATGGGTATATGTGTATGTACGCAGGTGGCTGAGGAGGCCAGAGGAAAACATCAGATTCCCTGGAGGTGGTGTTATGGATGGTTGCAGGCCACTCAATGTAGGTGGTTAGAACTGAATTCAGGCCTCACCGAGGATCAGTGAATGTTCCCAACTGCCGAGCCATCTCTCCAGCCCCCCAGATTTCTCAAGTTTACAGAAGCAGCATAATTTTGTGCCTTCTTTAGTTCATGTATTTGTAATTTACTAGTATAAGTAAAGACAATAATTACATGGTGAGAATACTCATCATCCACAGATACTGTACTGTGTGTTTTCTGTGCATCTATCTTTTGATATTTTATCTGTAGCACTTAGTATATTGAAGAACACACAACTAGTTATTGTGAGCCTGTGAGCTAAGTTTTCTTAAATCTGGTCCATCTCTGAGGAGTGGCAGTTTAGAGAGCTTAGTGACAAGCCATATTGCTCGGAAGCCATGGGGCCTGTAGTCTGTGTTGCTGTGTTATCTGGCTTACAGAAGGATGATTTGGAATGCCCCTCAAAGGCTTTTGTACTTGGTTGTCAGATTTTGGAAAGTGATTGGTACCTGACTGCTCTCTGGCCTGGTACATGAATTAACCTCTTGATGGGTTCCTAATACAATGATACTTTTGTAAGATGGTGCAACTAGGAGGTGTGGTCAATGGGAGGTGTGGTCATTGGGGGTCATAGTTATTGGGAGAAGGTCCTGGTCAAGTGTGAGCTTTATGAGACAGAAGGTGTGGTGTCTTACTATTATATCATGATGCTTTCTTCTAATGCTAAATCTGTAGCATGTGAGAATTTGGAGGGCTGAGGACTGTTCCCAGGTAGCCTTTGTAGCTAGTTGTTTTCCGCCAGCCCACCTGGTCCCACCGCTGCGCCAGCCCCAAATAACATACAGAGATTCTGTATTTGATATAAGGCTCTTGGCCAGTTAATAGTGTTTTACCGGCTAGCTCTGTCTTAATTATTAACCCATTTCTACTATTCTAAGTATTTCCACGTGCTCATCTTACTGGCCAGAGGGGCTGGCGAACTACCTCTCCGGGCTCTCCATATTGACTTCTCCTAATTACTTCCTCTTTCCTCCTTGTCTCCTAGCCCTGCCTATCTTGCTTTCCCATTGGCCACAGTGCTTTATTCATTAACCAGTATGAGAAACATATTTACAGAATAACATCTCCCATCAAGCCTTTCCCAATTGCTCATCCACACCTTCCCTAATTGGGTGCCTCACAGAGTTTTCTGTCTTCTAAGAAGCCTCCTTCATATTTGCAGACATCTGCCAATCTCTGTTTTCCTGTGTTTGAAGCTTATTGCCTATGCTATACAGTTCTGGACAAAGGTAGTGTGTGATGGTTACAGTTGACTGTCATCTTGATGGATCTGGGGTCACCTAGGAGGCAAGCCACAGGACACCTGTGAGGGATTATCTTCATTAGGTTAGTTGAGATGGGGAAACACACCATAAAAGTGGGTGATACTGATCCTTGGGTTTCAGACCAAGATAAAAAGGAACAAGCTAGCTGGGCAGAAACACATCACCCTCTGCTTCCTGACTGTGGACACAATGCTGGCTCTTTCACACTCCTGCCACCATGACTCCCCTACCGTGATGGACTGTATGTCCTGGAACCGTGAGCCAAAATGAACCCTTTATTGTTTATCCCAGGTGTTGCCAGTGTTTTATTGTGGCAGCTGAAAGAAACTGAGACAGGGGAATTGTGTTGACATTGATTCAGGTTGGGCTGGGTACCTGATGACGCAGTCTGAAGCATCTCTAGCTTTGTGGACTTTGGTGACTTGGGGCACCTGGCTTTGCCCTTCATCCATTCCTCTGCACCCCTTCCATCTGGGGCACAGGAGTCTGGCATTGGCTGTTCCTCAGAGCCTGCTCTTCCTGTCTCACACAGATGCAGCCCAGGGCTCTTGGATGGCATGGCCTCCATCTCCTACTCCAGGCCTCCCTCTGGTCCTCACCCATCACACCCAATGACATTTCCTCACCCTTCCCACGTCTCTGCTTGCTTCTCCCTGCTGAAAGGCAGCTGCCTAAGCAAGAACACACATAACCCTTTTAAGAACAAACAGTCATTTTCCAGGACAGCATAGTCTAAACTCAAATTTAGAAGGAAAGAAAACAAAACATTCATTTAAAGCCAATATAAATGAAAGAGATTTGTTGAAGACAATTTTTTTTCTGTCTTCGCTGTTTCCATTTCTTCTCAGACTAGACTCTGTTCCATTACACACTCTGTTCTCTCTCTCTCTCTCTCTCTGTCTCCCTCTCTCTCTCTCTCTCTCTCTCTTTGTCTCTCTCTGTCTCTCTCTCTCTGTGTCTCTCTCTCTGTCTCTGTCTCTGTCTCTCTCTCTCTCTCTCTCTCTCTCTCTCTCTCTCTCTCTCTCTCTCTCTCTCTCTCTCTCTCTCTCTCTCTCTCTCTCTCTCTCTCCCTGTATGCATGGGTGCAGGCATGTGCATACCACTGTGCAGGTATGGAAGTCAGAGGACAGCCTCAGGTGTTGATCTTAACCTTCCCCATTGTTTTGAGGCCCTGGATTCAATCCTCAGGACTGCTTACAACTGGGATAGTGGTAGATGCCTGTAATCCTAGCCCTGAGTAGGTAAAGGTGGGAGGATTAGAAGTTCAAGGCCATCCTCAGCTACACAGCGCCTTGGAGGTCAGTCTGGGCCACTTGAAATCTTGTATTAAACCAACAATGCACCACCTTGCCTCCAAGATCCAAGGCCAGTGAGATGACTCAGAAACTAAAGGCCTTTACTGTCCAGCCTGATGACCTGAGTTCATTTCACAGCACCCACATGGTGGGAGGAGAACCTGAGTCCTAGAAGTCCCATGACCTCCACATATGTGATGTGACATCTGTACCCTCCCCATGCACAAACTAAATAAGAAAAGAGTGAGAAAATAATTGAGAAAACCTATGCATTAGAAGCTAGTACCCAGTGTGACGGTATTGAGTAGAGCCTTCAGGGATTGAGTAGGTCATGGATATGATTCAAATTCTTACAAAGAGGCCCCAACTTTGTGCTATGTGTGGACCCAGGAAGAAGGTGCTTTTTTAAAATCAGAAACTGGGCTCTCATCCAACCCTGGTGGAACTGTACTTTGATGTTGGACTTCTGGCTTCCCGTATGTGAGCAGTAAGTTGATTGTCTGTGGTGGTCTTTCAAGGTAGTCCCTTATGGACTAGAGCAGTCCTCTATCCCCATAGTGTCTCATTACATAATTTGTAAAGTTAACCCAGTTGTTTGGAATCACAACCCACCTAGGCCCAGTCACTAGTCTTAGTTTGTTGTTTGAGATAGGGTCTCACTTTGTAGCTCTAGCTGGCCCAGAACTCACTATGTAGATCAGGCTAGCTTCAGATTCACAATGATCTGTGTGCCTCTGCCTCTTGAAGGCTGGGATTAAAAGAGTGTGTCATCACACACCCTGTGGACAGAGTTTCTTTCCTGCCTGGTCCCACAGCTACTTTGCTCCAAATAAACATACTGATGCTTATATTAATATTAACTGTTTGGCCAACAGCTCAGGCTTCTTACTTACTGGCTAGCTCTCTCTTAATTATTAACCCATATCTACATGGCCTTATCTTACCAGAGAACGCTAGACATGTCCCGTCTTCCCTGAAGCTACATGGTGTCTCTCTCTGTCAGCCTCTCTCTTCATCTTCTCCCCAGAATTCTCCTCATCTTGTAGCCAAACCTATACTTCCCATCTGGCTACTGGTCAATCAGTATTTTATTCATCAACCAATAAGAGAAACAGGTTGAATGATGTTTATTCAGGGAGGAATCACTTACACCTGAAACAGACAACCGCTGTTGGTTCCTGTTTCAAGGATGCCACCCAGATGCTCTCTGCATCCCAACCAGGAAGTAAGAGAGCAAGCTGAGGTCTGGGACCCCAGACCTAGCTCCCCATCCCATGTCCGCACCTGTGCCCACACCCCAATGGTCATGGTCAAAGCAACAGATGTGGGCGGGGTGGATATCTCATTATACATGTGTGTTGCTGTGTGTGTGTACACACGTGTGCATGTAGGTGTGTGTGGCCATGTGTGCATGTGCACATGGTGACCAGAGGCAGATAACAGGCGCTTTCCTCAGTCATCCCCACCTTACTTTCAGGACAGGGTCTCTCACTGAGGGTGCCATCTGCTGCTCAGTAAACCCCGGGATTTGGGTACTGGAATCAGGACCTGGCAGAACTTTGTCAAGCAGAGATTACAGGCACAGCCCATGTGCCTGGCTTTTACATGTGTGCTATTGAGCTGGTGCAGGTCCTTATTCCTGGCTGAGCCATCTTCCTGGCTCTAGGTACTGGCTATCTCAGGAAGCTACACAAGCTTCTTTCATCAGTGGCAGACTTTCCTTGACATTTCTTTGTTGAAAAGCACCAGGTCATTGTTCCCTCAGGATTGCTGGGTTCTTAATCATTGTGTACCTTTGTCCATGTCTATTAGGAAACACTAATTGATATCAAAGCCGGATCAGATTCAGGTGTGATGTTGGGAAGGTAGAGGGATGTCTAATGCTGTGGGCTTGTATTACATGATGCTGTCTGTCAGCCTTTCTATCTCTGAGGAACTGAGATTGATCGGTGGTTTGAATAGGCCATCCTGATTTTTATATTTAAAAATTTCCCCACCAAATTAGGCTAATGATCCCAGCAACTTGGGAGGCTGAGGCAGGAGGATTACATGTTTGAGACCTGTCAGTATTACATAGTGAATTCAATTTATCTTGGATATTGAAGTGAGCTCCTATTTCAAAATTTAGAAGATTAAAAAAAAGGGGGGGGGTCTGAGAAATAGCTATAGTGGTTGAGTGCTTGCCCAGTCTGTGTGTGGGAGACATTTAATTCCTAGTTCCACACCCGTCAATCAACTCCCCAGCAGACTTTCCCCACTGGATTCCACAATTGACAGACACTAATTTCACAGCGATTGCAATGATGGCACCCTGGTTTACAATCCCTTCCCCATTTATTTATTTGTTTGTTTGCTTATTATTTTTGGGAGGGGGTTCACATGTCTCAGTGTGCATGTAGAGGTCGGAGCACAACCTGTGGAAGTCTATTCTTTCTGTCCCCAATGTGGGTTCCAGGGACTGAATTTAGGTTGTGTGCCTTCGCAAAACACCCTTCCCCACTGAGACATTCTCCCTTCTCCAGCCTTGTGTTCATTATAAAGGGCTTTTTCTGTAGTCGACCAGGGCAAGGGAGAAGAAGTGTCTGTTCCCGTCCCTCTTCTAGAACAATCCTTGGAAGCTGACTCACTAGTGTTAGTTTCTGTGTGTGGCGGGTGGTGGTTTGTTAGTGTCATGACCAATGTTTTGATTTAATATATTGTGCCCAGTCTTGCAAGGTAACGACACTTTTTGGCGTTTGACTTGCCCACCAGGAGCTGGTGGCTCATGCATGCTCATGCACACTCAAGCTTTGTTTTTGGTGTTTAACTTGCCTACAAGGAATCGGTGGCTCATGTAGGCTCAAGCTTTGGCAGAAACACAGAAATAAGGAACTGGGACTCGCTTTTGCCAGGCAGAGAACACAGCTTTCCCCTAGTGCAATGGATTTTAACCTGTGGGCCGTGACCCCTTTGTGAGGGGCAACAAACCACCAGGATCACATATCAGCAATCCTGCATATCAGATATGTAAGTCAGGATTTGTAACAGTAGCAAAATCACAGTTATGAAGTAGCAACAAAATAATTGTATGGAGGCACTTGGGAGGCAGAGGCAGGCAGATCTCTGAGAGTTGGAGACCAGCCTGGTCTACAAGAGCTAGTTCTAGAAAAGGCTCCCAAACTACAGAGAAACCCTGCCTCCAAAAACCAAATAAATAAATAAATAAATAAATAAATAAATAAATAAATAAATAAATAAATAAATAAATTTGTATGGTTGGGGGTCACCACAGCACGAAGAACTGTATTAAACGGTCACAGCATTAGGAAGGTTGAGAACCACTGCCTTAGTCAATGGTCAGCTGTGGGCTGCCAGGAGTTGATGGGACAGCATCAGAAGGTCACACTGTCCATTTCCCAGAAGACATTCTTCTAGAGCTTGTGGCATTTCTGACATTGTGCATCCTCCCCTGTGTGATAGCCAGAGAGCCGAGACACAGAAAACATGCTTCCCCCTCAAACCTGAGGAGTCAATAAAGACAATTGGGGAAACAAACGTTGGCCTTCAGTTCCTGGGAGTCTGTGAGGGGGTGAGAACAGGGTGGGGAGAGCATTCCAGCGAGCAGGAGACCTCAGCAAACACTCTGAGAACACAGGAGTGAAATCAACCAAGCACAGCCCTGAGGATGGGAAGGCAGCAGCCACGAGGCTTGAAACACTGTGACAGAGAAGCAGCTTTGAGACCTGAAGGTGACAGGGAGAGAGACAGCTGGAGGGCTTGTGCAGTGTCTGTGGGATCTTAGCACTTCGAGAGTGGAGAGCACTCAGTGACTCAGTAGGTTCGTGTTTGACCCCAAACACACACCAGTGCCCATTCTTAGTGCTCCCTACCTCTTAGGGTTGTGTGGTCCAGCATCTGCCTGTTCCCACTGGTTACCCTTCCCCCTTCCTTCGCTTTGCTCTTTGCATCCCTACAACAGGTTGTCTGTCACCAGGTGGTTTCTAGCTTGGGACTTGAAGGCGTCTCCATGGGCAGAGCAGTAACTTTCTGTTCGAAAGAATGTTGGGGAAGTCCCTGTGACCTCCTGGCATCTCTCAGGGTCAGTTATGCAGCAAAGACTGTGAATACTGCTCCTGGACAAAGGGACTGTGGTGGCCTCAAGCTGCCTATGCTAAAGTCAGATGTGTACGGCAGACACTCTTCCAGCTTAAAGTGAGCAGTTAGGATCTCCAGGGTCGCCTCTGTGGTCAAGATCACTTGTTGCTCTTACAGACCACTCAGCACCCACATGGTGGTTCACAACTGTCTGCCATAACTCCAGTCCCAGGGGGATCTGACACTGTTTTAGGACCTCTGAAGGCAGTAGGCACACAGGAAGGCAAAAGCCCATACAAATAAAGTAATAAATAAATTTTAAAAACTGAAAAAAAGTGAATAATTAGTGGTGTTTCATACACTTTATTGTGTTGTACCAGGGTTAGCGCTATTAAATCTGCCTTCACTTACGAAGGTTATGTTTATTAAACACCGCCCAAAACAAGCAAATCAAGAAAAAAATTTTTGCCTTTGGTATCCAGGATTGTTGAGGACTACTTGAATTGGCAGTAGATACAGTGAGCTAGCTACAAGTGGGTAACACAGTGTTTTACATAGGGTTTCTGTTGCTGTGCAGAGACACCATGGTCATGGCAACTCTTATAAAGGAAAACATTTAATTGGTGCTGGCTTACAGTTTCAGAGGTTTAGTCCATTAGCACCATGGCGAGGAGGATGGCGGCATGCAGGCAGACATAGTACTGGAGAAGGAGCTGAGAGCTCTACATCTCAGTCCTCTAGGCCTGGTTTGAGTTTTTGAGACCCCAAAGGCCACCTGCAGTGACACATGTCCTCTAACAAGGCCACACTTCCTAACAGTGCCACTCCCTATAGACCTACAGGGTCCATTTTGATTTAAATCACCATACCTAGGTAGGGCTATTTGGTACCTCAGCTTCAGGAGTCATGGACACTGCCTCACAGGAGTTGGGTATACAGCCTCAGGGGCCTTCATCACCTTGAGTGACAAAGCGGAAGACTTCCTGTCTCCCTTACCAGTTGGAAGGTTCCTGCAAAGCTTGGTTGTGCCTGGCGCAGGGAAGGTACTCTGTGACCCAGCTGGGATCTAGAGAAGTCTTACCATGTTTTGTGTATCTTGATTAGTTTTTACTGAACAGTCATTCAAAATTTGTAGATGAAGATAGTCAGGTCTTTCAGCTACAGGGCAGCAAGTACAGAGCCACCCACGGAGCAGAAAATAATCAGTTGCCTACAGCATACCCTTGGCCTGAAGAAGCCCATGAGCAGAGTTTCTCTGTCTTTGATCTGGATGGAATTTTTTTAAAGGTTTCCTTGGGACAGTAGTTTTCCTGTTTGTAGTTCCAGAGGGTGAGCGGGCTAGCGGGTCAGGACAGGCTTTCAGACAATGCCCTGGTTGATCCTGGCAGCTGCCTGCCCTTTCCCTTCTGTTTCTGTGCTCCTGGGGACCTGTTAGAACCCCACATCATTTTGGAGGTCTCAGGATGGAAAAGGACAATCCACCTTCTGAGATTGAGATTGTGATTGGTGTTGGAGGCTGGGATCTGTGACTGGGGCTCATTGTCCCGGAGCTACCCGTTGTACTCTGGTAATGGCTAGTACATGCTGAGGCCACAGGGGTCCTTTTAGTCATCCTTCAAGGCCATGTCCTCCAGGAAGCTTTCCTAGGTCTCCTTAGATGATAGGATTATATGCTGTAGCTTGGGTTGGGGGAGGGAGGGTTCTTCTGACTCCCACATGTTTCAGTGGACAAGAACATCCTATTTCCTGGTCATTTTAGATCATTGTTAGTTGCCACTCCTGCCTTTAAAAAAAAAGTAAGAACAGTGGCTTCCTTGTAATAATTCACATCTATTTCATGACAAGTGTTCATGCTGTACTTTCTTAGCTTGGTCTTTTGTGCATCAAAAACTTACATGTTGATTGAGGACATCCTGGATTCCTATTTGTGGCCTCCCTTACCTGGGAACAATCATATTGATGACATTAACATAACCTGTTTCATTTAACCAGTGTGCATACAGGTCTTCCTCCCTCCATACCTCTCTTCCTCCTTCTCTCCCTATCTCTCTCCCTTCTTCCCAGGAATCATGCATCCCAGATTGTCCTTGGACTTGCTATGTGTGTAGCTCAGAATGATCTTGAACCTCTGACCTTCCTGCCTCTACAGTTTGGGTTCTGGAATTACCATGCCCAGTTTTATGCAGCACTGGAGAAACAACCCAGGGCCAGGCATGCTAGGCAAGTACTTGTCCACTGAACACACCTCCAGCCTCCCACCTAGCAAGTGCTGAGCTGGGCTTCAGGGCTGCAGAGCTGAATGTAGCTCATCCCTAAGGAACTCACAGCCTAAAGGAGGGTGACAAGATGGGCCAGATGAGATGGAATTGATCTATATGCCAGAAGGCAGTGGGAAATAAATGATGTCTCCAAACATAGATTAACACAGAAGCCAAGTGTATATGTGTAGGAGAAACCTGGTTGTTTGCATGCAATTCTCACAGAATCTGTTCATTTAGAGACAGGGTCTCAGTATGTCAGCTTGGCTTGCTTGGCACTCACCATGTAAACCAGGCTGACCCCAAACTCACGGAGATCTGCTTGAGTCTGCCTTGGCATGTGCCATTATATCCAGCTTCTAAAATGTACTTACTTACAGAGACAGGGTTTTGTGATGTCACCGAATCCTTTAAGCCATGTTATACTGGCATGTCCACATGACTCGTCGTGCACAAGGAACTCAGGGCCAGATAAAATAGTTTCTCCAAGTCAGAGATTGCATTGTTGAACTTGGACTTCACCATTGAGAGACTGTGACTCCAAATCCTCCATCCTTCCCTCTGTTGTGCCTTTTGTCAACCACTGTCACCGTGACAGGTCTAATTAACGCCCGCTACTTGCTAGTGTGGTGTTCTCCGGTGTTAATGCTTCTTGGTTATGGTTGGGGGAAGAGAAGAAAGAGAAGATGGGCACTGACTGCAGAAGGCTCTTTTGTGGAGGAAGAATTGGAGATTACAGCAGCCACAGGAATGCCTCTGAGGGCTCAGGAAAGCACACAACAACGCCAGTAACCAGAGGACACCTGTACATTCTTCATGACTCAACCTGTGTGGTTTCCCTGTGTGCCCAGTCCTTTGCACCCCTCTCTGTGTTATATCGCTCACCATGCATCAGTTTACTCCCCTTATTAAGTTGTGAACATCTCTGAAGTTGAGTGCAGGTGCCACCTACCTCTACATCCCCCGGGCTCACACTACTTGGCACATGATAGACACTTGAGGAGTATTTGTTGAACTCATTCATCCACCCTTTCACCTGCGCATCATCTGTCTACCTATCCACCCACCAACCCACCCACTGTCCATCCGCCCATCCATTTATCCATCCATCCATCCATCCATCCATCCATCCATCCATCCATCTTTCCTTCTAGCCACTCATCCGCATACCACTCACTTATCCACCCAGCTACTTACTATCCATCCATCTTCTCACCCACATACCCATTCACTCACCTAGCTTTTCAATATCTATTTATTCACCTACCCTCCCACTCAACTAGATGTTTTTGTTTTTTGAATAGGATAGAGTACAAGGAGTGACATCGTGAGGTAACAGATCAAAGCCAATACAGACAGTGCTCTCGAAGAGTCTAGGAGTAAGAGGAAAACCTTGTGAATAGAAAATAATAAATGGATAGAATGATTGAAGCCATTTGTTCCATACCTGAGATACTTCTAGAAGAAATCTTGTATTAAGTTTATTTTCTGTCCTAAATTGTATCGCTGTGAGGGAGGCAGCTCCTACGCCTGTCCTGTTTCCTCTGTACCCTCCCCTGCAGGTGGTGGCTCTACCATCTGCCTTTCCTCAGCTGGTATCAGGTGGCACATGTGGCTCTCCATGGGGGCCGAGTATGGAGGGAGGGCAGGGGGCACTGACCTGGTGACTTCAAGGTGGCCTTGTCATTCTCCTCCTGTGTCTCCCAGGAGGGATTCTGTGTGAAAGGCAGATGTTCTGGGGCCAGAGTGATCACTCACTAGCCCTTCTCTGAGGATAGGAGGTGACAGCAGAGTGCTTTGATATTATGCTTGATCCGTCCCACTAGGGGTTTGTGACACATTCAGACTCCTGGAGGCAGAGGAATTATTTTCCCCTTCCCTGAGCTTTGTGAAGAAGAGGCCTGCGTGGAGATGCCCACTGAGGTTGAGTTAGCCACACAAGACATCACAGGGTTTGGAATTCGCCTACAAAAACCCTCACTGGGGCCCTGTGTTTTATTTTCAAAGGGGTTTTGCGAACCTGGATCTGGTGTTAAATTAAAAATGTTGTAGACAGCCTAGCAAAAGTACTGTCAGGGGTTTGCACCAGCTCTGGGTGGGGACTTGGACTTCCAGCTTCCTGCTGGGGGTCCCCAGGTAATTGCCAAGTGTTAGGGAGTTAGTGATTGCCAGGTGTGTGTTTGTGTAACTCATCTGTGTGAGTAGGAGTTGCTTGGAGAGGTGGTCTATTCTCTCTCTCCCCATGACCCTTGTGGCATGGATCCTCTGTTGACTGCTATAATGGCCTCCTACAGGGCTCCAGTATGGATCCTATTAGCACCAGTGTGTCCCCAGAGTGCGTTCTAAGACACAAATCTGGTCTTGTCCTACAGGGTCCTCAAACTCAGCCTGCTTTCTTTTGTGAGTGGTAAAGGTAGGGAGAAGGGGGAGGGGTGAGGGAGGTGGCTTGGGAGCTAAGATCCCTACCCAAGCTCCAGCCTAGCAAACACATTTTTCTCCTGCTGAGACGGTGTGGGAGGGCCAAATGGACCTGCTAATGCTCCTTTCCCAGGGCCTTGGATAGTGCAGCTGGGGAGGGGAGAGGGATAAGCAGAAGGGGGAGGAGTGAGGCCCAGCTCCCAGGCCTTGGGTGAGCTCTCACTGGCGGTATTTCTGTGGAAGAGGAGGCATGGCTACCCTCTCTTGCAGAGACAGGATCCTCCTGCTCCTTGGTGAGGCATGCTGAGGACAGTTTTGCTTTGAGGAAGGAAGCCTTGCTGCTCAGAAACGGCAGGAACATAGCAGAGGGCCCTTGCTGTTACATCTGTCAGATCAAGTCTAAGTTCTTCAATGTGCTTCATGCATAACCTAGCCCTGCCTGTGTTTCCAGTGTCCTTCTCTGCCCACGTTTATAGAAGGTGCAGGCAGTGGGCTCAGGGTTACCTGGGTGAGGTTGTGGGTACAGAATGGGGTCACACTGTTACAAGGCCAGGCTTGCCTCACCAGCAAATCCCAGCAAAGATGGACCTCTTTGAGGTCTTGAGTCTGCCCCATCTGGATGTATTGTGCCCTCCGTATGCCAGCCTGTTTCCTTGCTGCCACCTGCTGTGTGGGCTGCCTTTTGTCACTGCCACTGCCTAGCTGGCTCAGGCACCTTTGCTGAATCCGAACCAGGGCTTTATTTGGAGGTGACTGAAGTTAGCCACTCAGAGCAGGCTATAGACAGGAGGTGTAAGTGCCCAAAGGACTTGGGAGGACACTTCCCTAGGACATGCTTACATGAGAAGCTGGAGCTATGCAAAGCACTCTGGCTGGACCTTCAGGGTTCCTCTAACTCTCTGCAGTCCCTTTCCCACAATCCCATGAGCACCCTTCCTCTCCTCCTCACCTCACTGTTCAACACTCACTGTCTAGACTCATCCCCCACATGTGCTGATCTTTTCTCCTTGAGAGCATATAGTGGCTACCTCAAAGACAGTGTCTATGTTCCTCTTCTGGATTATAGAGTTTGGTACAAGTATATCATGATTGGTGTTTTTTGTTTTTGTTTTTTTGAGACAGGGTTTCTCTGTGGCTTTGGAAGCTGTTCTGGAACTAGCTCTGTAGACTAGGCTGGCCTAAAACTCACAGAGATCTGCCCGCCTCTGCTTCCCAAGTGCTGGGACTAAAGGCGTGTGCCACCAAAGCCCGGCTGCAACAGTCTATTACTGACACTTGACCACCCCTGGCCCTGCTGACGCCTACACCTTTACAAAGATCATGGGATGGCAGTTGGGTGCTCACTTAGTGTGACTGACATGGCTTCTGGGCATGTGTGTCAGCCCTCAGGAAGATGTCCCGATGCCTAACATTGTGTATCTATTCTCTGGCACTCTGCAGTTGGCCGAGGAGATAACTAGAAGTCTTCAGCAAGGGTCTGTGGGGGGTGGGGAGAGTCAGAATGTTTTCATTTTCGTTATGTGATAGGGATGGACAGAGAGTTTCACCTGTGGGACATGGGATCCCTTCCTGGTGTTCAGGACTGCAGCCGTAGGAACTGGGCAGTAGAGGGATGAGGGGACAGTATATCTCAGTGGAAGGCTGTCCTGGGTTCTTGGCATGAGAGCTTGTGAGACAGTGTCCTGTGCTCTCAGAGCCTGTGTCTTTGTTGGTTGTACATCTATAGCAGGAGGATTTGGCCCAGGGATTTCTTCAAGGTCACTGCATTCCTTTGCCTCTTCCCACCTCTCTTAGCTTCAGACAGAGTACAAAGGTCCCATGTTGGTGGAATCAGAAAAGTGTTTACTAAGGCTGTTAGATCCAGTTATCACAGGCTGGGGGCCCACACAGTGGTCATCTAGCCTCCCAGTTCTAGAGATGAGAAGCCCCAGTGAAGTTGTTATCCGGTTGTTCCTCTGTAGGTGCCAAGGACATGTCCCTCTGTAGGTGCTAGGGACACACAAGCTCCAAGTCTCTCTCCTGGCTCTCAGGCTTACTTGGTATGGGAGCATTAACTCTAGGCTCACATGGCTCTCTCCTTATGTGTAAAAGTTCTTTTTTAGGTTCTTCAGAGATGGCTCAGCTGTTGAGAGCACTTTTTGTTTTTCCAGAGGACCTGGGTTCAATTCCCAGGACGTGGGTAGCTCACAGACACTTGGAACTCCAACTCTGGGAGACCCATTACCTTCTTCTGGACTCCAAACTCACACATAGCCTTTCATGTATATATATTACATAAATATATATTTAATTAAAATTTATATTATACATAATTTAAAAATGAAACTTTCCTTTCAATAAGGTCACCAGTCAAATTGGAGCGGGGGTCCACCCTTCTCCACTATGACCTCATATCTGATTTTGTCCACAGTGCCCCAGCATCTAAGAAGCTGGTGTTCTGGAGGTAAAGACTTGGACAGGAGCATTTTACAGTTTAGCCCATCATCATTGCCTTCTTGACTCACAGAGGCTCAAGATGATGTGACATATTGAGATTGAGGGAAGCAGAGAGTCACTTTGAAAATCTGGTTGGCTTTTTTCACATTGTTTGCTCAATGGTTCATTTCACCTCGTTAGCAGTTTGGTTCCTGGGAAAAACTTGGGTGCTTTCAGGGCAGGTATTTCTTTAGATCTCTGCCCTTGATCTGCCTGCCACTCTAACAGACTCTTTGTAATCAATGAGGGTTGGGAATCCACTTGATTGATGGGAGCAGCCACTTTGCTGGTACACAGTTGGAGACAGGCAGGCTCTGTTGATCAAGCGGAGAGAATAATGGTGGAGCCCTGACCTTGAGAGTAATCTCCACTCTGACAGTCTCGGGAGAGTGAGGAGAGAGGATGGCTGTGTGAGTGCCAGTGAAGGCTCGGTGACTCCTCCTGAGGGCCACTGTCCTCTTTGGGGTGCCTTGTTACACACACACATCTCATGTCAACCCACGACAATCTGTATATAAAACAGTGCATCACTTACTCTGACTTCCTGACAAACTGGAGCATACGCTAGCCTGCTCTTAGGTCTTCTTCCCTCCCTCCTCCAGCATCTTGTTTATAAAAATCCACGCACTACTGACAGCTTTCAAAAGTTATGACTTGGTTCAGTGAGTATTTTCTCCAAAACTTCATGATCTTTGCAAATGTTTTTTTTGTTTGCTTTTGTTTTGTTTTTGTTTGTTTGGTTTTTTTTTTTTTTTTTTTTTTTTTCCTACTTGCTTCTGGTTTTAGAAATGCCCAAAAGGTCATGGCTCCCTGCAGACTTTTATAAAAGATCTGTCATACATGCCGTTAGAACCTTTGGACATTTGGGAAATATGCTATTTTAAGTGCTTGTTCCTTGACATTTTGGCTGTGTCCTTTGTTTCTGTGTGACCGACGGTAGAACATATAATGAAGGATTTGTAATCCCCCCAGCTTTTGGTTCCATGCCAATTTTACCTGCTAGCTTCTTTATCTGTAACCATGTGATGAAGTAGCCACTGTGCCCACCTGGGTATTCACAACAGCCACGAAGTGTGTGATATTTATATTTACACGGAGATTCTTCTACTGACCTCTGTGTGTGCGCTCGTTCGTGTGTGTGTGTGTGTGTGTGTGTGTGTGTGTGTGTGTGTGTGTGTGTGTATGTAAGTCAGAGAGCTACTTCTCGTCCTTCCATCATGTAGGACCCAAGCACTGAACTCGGACTGCCAGGCTTGGTGGCAAATGCCTTTACCCACGTAGCTGTCTTGCCAGCCCCTAGTCTCATTTTTTTGGTAATAGGCCTTTGAAAATATTTTGCCAGGAGGTATCAGTTGCTTGCTGCACTCTCTTTTGGCCCCATTAGCTGCATTGCATACAACAGGTCTATATCTGTGTCTGGTGGAGGTAGAGAAGCCAGGAGGGGAGACAAGCTTTGTGAATTCCCAGATTGGAGGGCTCAGCCTATGCCCACATATTATTTGTATGATTAGATAGGTTTCTTTTGAAAGACAGAGTTTCTCACTACTCTGGGCTCACTGGCCCCTGCTAGGCTGCTTGTTCAGACAGCTACAGGGACCTACCTGTCTCCACCATCCCAGTGCTGGAATTCCAAGTGCACAGCATTGTTCCTACCTGGCTTTTCTATGTGAATTCTGGGGATTGAACTCAGGTCCTCATGCTTGCAACACTTATATGATAAGAACTTTTCCCATGTGGGCTGGAGAGATGACTCAGAGGTTAAGAGCACTGGCTGCTCTTCCAGAGGTTCTGAGTTCAATTCCCAGCAACTGCATGTTGGCTCACAACCATCTATAATAGGATCTGATGCCCTTGTCTGGCATGCAGGCATGCATGCAAAGCATACATAAAATATTAAATGAATATTTTCATTTCATAAATATTTTATAAAATAATGAAATAAAATTAAAAAAGAACTCTGCCCATTGAGTTCCTCCTCAGCCCTATAATTAGACTCCCACCCACGACACCCCACCCCCGAGACAGGGTTTCTCTGTGTAACAGTCTTGACTGTCCTACAACTCGCTCTGTAGACCAGGCTGGCCTCAAACTCACAAAGATCCACCTGACTCTGACTCCGGAGTGCTGGGATTAAAAGCATGTGCTACCATCGCCTGGCTGATCATCTAAGTGAACTTTATCTGTTAGCCTTGATTCTAATGTGAAAGAACACTGATGGACACCAACAAAACACTTCTGCGGGTGGCACATGCTTCTTTTTTTCTTAACATTAAAATATTTTATTTAGCTTTCATTTTATGTGCATTGGCATCCAATCCCCTGGAGCTGGAGTTACAGACAGCTGTGAGCTGCCGGGTGGGTTCTGGGAACTGAACCCTGGTCTTCTGGAAGAGCAGCCCGTGCTCTTAACCACTGGGCCACCTCTCCAGCCTGCAGCACAGGGTTTGGGAGCATGACCAATTAATATCATGCCTCCTACTTGGGTGACCTTGGAAGAGCCCTCACATTTTTTCTCCTCTTTGCCTCTTGGGGGTATGTGGGGATGAAGGGAAGGGATGTGTGACACTCAGGTGGGACAGTCTGTGTGCTGTGCTCCTGGTCGGGAAGGAACCACCTCTGCAGGCTCACACACTGTCCTCACCCACAGTGCTTCTCTGCCTGTCTGAACGTCCTCTTCTCCCAGGAGGTCAGCGCGACCTCCTAGTCTGGGACGGGTTTGGCCCTGGTCTGTTTGGTCTTATCGTGGCTTCTCATGCTGTGCTTTCCAAAACATATCATTCATCTCCTCCATCCTGGGCCGAACGAATGCTGGGCTCCAAGGCCGCCGACAGCAGACAGCGCTGCCCACTCCTCCATCGCCTTGACAAAGAGCCCTGACTGAATTAGCATAGCTGAGTGCCCAGCTGAACACTTGATTTCCCAGGGCCCTTGGGAGCTGAGGCGGCTGTGAGGCTTCATAGAAGCCTGATGGGTGGAGCTCCTGGAGAAGCAGCTGTTTTCTGGCTGGGGGGCGGTGTTGCTTTTATCCTTTGCCTGAATTCCTCCTCCTGACCTGGGGTGGGATGAAATCTCCTCCCACCTTGGTCTTGAAAATCACTGGGGTCAGACCTGGGAGGTCAAACTGCCAGAATTGAGTTCTATGTAACCTGGCCTGATTTTCCATAAGGGAGTGCTTCTCTCCACTCACCCTGATGTGACACTAACCTAACAATTTAATGTCTCTATTTTAACAAGTGTGTAGGCTGGGTCCTTCTTTCATGTGGATTTCCTTTTAGAATGATGGCCTCCCTTGAGTTCTGTGAGACTTTGGTCAGGACGCACAAAACAAAAGCTGAATTCACAGACTTGTGCCTCTTGTGATGAGACGAGATCACTCTTGGGGGCCTGTCCCACTCTGGGGTTTCATGGACTTGGAAGAGTCTTGTGAAACCTGAGTCCTAGAGAAAACCTGCAGCCTCAGTGAACAGCATGTCTCTTAGACTGCCTGGAGTTCCTGCCCTTGTGGGATGACAGGAACAGATTTGAGACTGAGGTTGAGACCGATGGCTCCAAGAGGGTCTTGAATTAAAGTTTCTGCTTTTGTGTCTGAAGAAGAAGTTACAGAAAGACCAGTGAGCATTGTTCTGATAGGACAAAGGCTTGTAGCTCACTTGCATCAACTCCAAATTCTCACACTCAAAAATTCGTTACGGCAGAATATTTCCTTCCTTCCTTCCTTCCCTCCCTCCTTCTTTTCTTCCTTTCTTCCTTCCTTATTTTTTTCAAGACAGGGTTTCTCTGTGCAACCCTGGCTGTCCTGAAACTCACTTTGTAGACCAGGCTGGCCTTGAACTCACAGAAATCTGTCTGTATCTGCCTCTGGAGTGCTGGGATTATGATGCACACCACCATCCATTGGGTGAAATTAATTCTTTTTAAAAGGAAAGAAATAGTATTTTTAGCTCTAACTCAGATCTACTGAAACAGAATTTTAATAAGACCCCCCAGGCATCCCTACATATATTAAAGCTGACATTTGCAGAGCAGGAAGATCAGATGAAGTCTATGTTAATTGTTAAGCTAAACATGAAGTGAGAGTTAACATTAAAAACCATGTGAAGCATAAGAAGAAGAACAAGGGACCAATAAGACATAAAATTCAGATCAGGCACAACAGAGTGAGTTTTAGGACAGCTGAGGCTACATAGATCCCACCTCAAAATAAAAACAACAACAACATAAACATAAAGTTCAGACTCTGATTGCTTTGGGAGATTGAGTAGGTAAAGAATGTGAAAGGTTTTCAGGGATAACGAGTGTGCTTGTTTTGAAATTGCTGGTGGGGACCAGAGCCCTCACTGTATGCTGAGTCTCTGAGTCCCCTTTTGGAGCATCAGTATATTCCAAATATTCCTTGCATCTATTTCAATAGAATAGACACTGTTTTTAAAAACAAAGTGTTTGGAGGGCTGGGGGAGATGGCTCAGTTGGTAAGGTTGTTATGTAGACATGAAGACATGAGTCTAGTCCCCAACACGCACATGAAAGCCAGGAGTGGTGGTAGATGCCTCTAACCCTAGCACTGTGGAGTTATAGAGAGCAGGGTCCCCAGGGCTCACTGGCTTGCAAGTTGTGTGGAGTCAGTGAGCTCTAGGTTCATTAAGAGTCTTGTCTTAATAAGGTGGGATGTGACTGGGGAAGACATCTGACATTGAACTCTGACCTCCTTGTGCACTTGTGAACTCATGAACACACAGGTGCATGAATGAACATGTACATACATGGAAAAGGAAGTAAGGAAGGGGTTAGTGACAGTTGCCTGGTGGAAAAAGAACTGTGGTCAACTTGAAAGGGTTGGTAAGCTTGGTATCTGTGGAGTAAAGGCTACCCTAGCTGTCCTCAGTCAGAGATGCTATGTGCCAGGCTATCCATTTGGCCTGTGACTGTCAGCTAGGAGAGGTGGGTGGGCTAGTGTGAAGGGTATGCCAGTTCCCTTGGTTGCTTCTTAACTTGCTGACTTGGACAGCTCACATGGTGCCCTGTTGTGGAATATTAGTTGAAGATGTGTTCCATTTGTTTATGCTATGGAATATTTATTTAATGATGCAAAGATGGGTTGCAGTCTTTTACATTGCATTTGTTTAACTCTGTGAAGCTGTGTTACTTACCTGTCTAAAACACCTGATTGGTCTAATAAAGAGCTAAACAGTTAACAGCTATGGAGGAGAAAGGATAGGCAGGGCTGGCAGGCAGAGAGAATAAATAAAAGAAGAAATCTGGGAAGAGAGGATCGGGGATTGTGAAAAGGAGGACAGGAGGACCAGCCACTTGCTACACAGCCAGCCACGGAGTAAGAAGTAAAGAAAGGTATATAGATTAGAGAAAGGTAAAATCCCAAGGGCAAAAGGTAGATGAGACACTTTAAGTTAAGAAAAGCTGGCTAGAAACAAGCCAAGCAAAGGCTGGGCATATGTAAGAAAGAATAAGTCTCCATGTGATTATTTGGGAGCTGGGCAGTGGGCCCCGCAAAAAAAAAAAAAAAAAAAAAAAAAGAGCCAAAAACGTGTGAGTTAAATAAACTACTAACAACAGTGCCCTGAGTCGTGTGGCCCCAAGGACCTCCCTGTGACTGTGTGTTCAATTTGTAACAAATTGTCTGTGATTGGGACCAGAGAGATGGCTCTGTGGTTAGAGCATGTGCTGCTCTTTCAGAGGGCCAGGGTTTGGGTCCTTCCCAGCACCCACATGGTGGTTTACAGCCACCTATGATTCTTGTTCCAGGGGTTCTGATAATCTCCTCTGAACTCTGCATGCCTCAAGCATACATGTGGTACATACTTACACATACTTACATACATGGAGGCAAAACACATACGTAGAACAAAAAACCTTTGAAAAACTGCACTCCCTCATTTGCATAAACAAGACAAGTAGAGTTAGAGGATTCAGATTAGGAAGAAAAAAAAGATGCCCATAGTCTTGCTTCCCTCAGCATCCCTTGTTCCCATTTTATCATACTTCCTTCAGCTTTCCCATGTATCAGTAAACAAGAAAGTATGGTAGTACTTGGATGTGGGAGCGATCAGGTGTTTAAGGTCAATTTTGCCATGTGGTGGGTTTGAGGCCAGCCCAGGCTAAAGAGATGTGTCTCAACACACACACACACACACACACACACACACACACACACACACACACACATACACACACACATACACACACACACAGTGCTAAAGATGTGGGTCCCATGGCTTTCCTCATGAAGTGTGTGCCCTCTGCTATTATTAGTTCATGTCTTTAGCATGTACTTGAGCATTTTACCTTAAATGCGGAGAAACCAGCTTTGTAATGTACTAACACTAGCAAGAATAATGTGGACAATGTTAATTATTATTATTATTTTATGGAAAGTTTTGGCAAGAATCTGATATTCAGGGCTTATTTATTAACACACCCCCCCATTTATTGCCTGCCCCTAGGAGAAATTCTCAGAAATACCAATGGTACTTGTGTGTGTTCCATGTTGGGTGGTGGGTAAGATTTCTTGCAAATAGTTCTGTCATTAAAAAAAGAAGAAGAAGAAGGAGAAGGAGAAGGAGAAGGAGAAGGAGAAGGAGAAGAAGAAGAAGAAGAAGAAGAAGAAGAAGAAGAAGAAGAAGAAGAAGAAAAGAAAGAAATTATCGGCCCATGCCTTTATTTCCAGCACTCAGAAGGCAGAGACAGGCAGATCTCTGGGTTCGAGCCCAGCCTGGTCTACAGAACAAGTTCCAGAACAGCCAGGGCAACCAGAGAGAAACCCTGTCTTGAAAACGGGGGAAATTTCTGTTATTGAAGAATTGTGTATGTGTATCTGTCCCTGAAAAATTGTTCTCATGGTCAGTTGTAGCCAGAAACATAAATGTGTTCATGGTTTCCTTGACTAGGACCTGCACCTCAAGGGCGGTGTTCTTAACATTATTGCTTTGAGTGAAAGCCACTGAACACTTATCTCTTCTTAAGCCTTTAGTTTTGGTTGGACACCGCAAACTGTATGTGGAGGGGAGGAGGAGAGGGGGAAAAAAAAACAACAACAAAACAAAACTGTGGCAGCTGGGTCACTCTGACCCAGAACTGCCTGGAATGCTTCTAATTGCAGCAGGGGCAGTGATGACTCACCTCAGCCAGCCCGTGCCTCCTCAGTGGTAAGAGTCATTGTTTCGAAGCCAGGGCTACTTGCTCAAGCCTGTCTGTCTGGATCTCTAGGAGGAGGGCGTCAGTCCATCTTCTAAGCAGTGAGCTGTGTGCATACTTACCTGTCTTAGTGTGTTCATGATCCTGGAGAGTTGGTGGGACAGGATCCATGTCTGGCTTATTCATTTCATTAGAGACAGTTTCCTTGTAGGTTGCCTTTGCTGAGTATCTGTGGAGTGCCAGGGTTTGTTGAAGGTTCCTTAGGGTCTCCCTATCTCTCAGAATTTTTCAACTCACCAATTTTCTAAGGGTATTTTGGGCCTCATTTTGCCGAGAAAATGAAGGCTCTGAGTGGGAGTTGTCACTCATCTCCACTACATAGCAGGCACCCCTAAATGTTTGAGTGAGCGAGTGAGTGAGTAAGAAATGAATTCCAACACTAGTAGAATAAAAAGACCTTAAAGAGAGAGACTGGCTGAAATGGACCCAAAGAATGGGTCCCAACAGTCCTGAGGTTTCCTAACCTCCTAGGGAATGATCTGCCCCTCCCACACTCAGTTCTTACTTTCTAGGTTCAATAGGTAAACAGGCAAATAACAAAGGGCAGATGAAGAAGTATGTTTATGGACAACAGAGAGATTTATAATCTCCATTTTAAACCAATGGCCAGGGCCTGAGAGATAGCACTGGCTTCTTTTGCAGAAGACCCAGGTTTGATTTCTAGCACCCCCATGATGGCTCACAACCATCTATAGCGTCATTTCCAGGGGATCCCACCCCTTCTTCTGGCTTCCATGGGCACCAGGCACACGCACGTAGTGTGCAGACACACATGCTGGCAAAATACTCATACACATAAAATAAACAAATCTTTTAGAAAAGGACAAATACTGACGACAACTGTTGCTAAGTACGTCATCCTACTTAATCCTCCCCAAACCCCCAAGGAAGCATCCTTTACTCCATGTACAGCCAAGGAGGCTGGAGGTCAGAGAGGTAATGGGTCTGCCATGGGTCACAAGGTAACATCTGGTGAGGAGGTTAGGATTGGAACCCAAGCATGGATGTTCCAAAGCTTCCTGGGAGACTCTAATTTCCTGTAAACCAATTCTGGGGACAGAATTTTTCACTGTAAGGGCTGAAGTTTATTTTGTATTCAAAATTCAAATGGCATGGAGTGTCAGAACTTTCATCTGTAGAACCAAATTCCAAGTATTGGTCCTACCCCCAAAAGGAGATTCTGCGTAGAGAGCCAAGCAGAGAGGGAAAGTTTTTGGGTTCGATTAGGAGTGTGTGGAAAGGAATTTGTATGGAGGGGCTTCGTTTTGTTTTTTTGTTTTGTTTTTAAACCAACAGCAGCATGCTGTGCACTTTGGTCCATACTTTACCCTTCATATAGACACATAAATCAGAAACTTAAGGTTTTTTTGGGAGGGCCTCATGTCTTTGAACTTAGTATGAAGCATCAAAGATGATCTTGAACTTCCTACCCTTCTGCCTCTACCTCTAGGGTGCTGGGATTTCAGGCACGTAACCACACGAGGCTTATACTGTGCTGGGGCTTGCACCCAGGGCTTTGTGCATGCCAGGCAAGCATGCTACTTTTATCTTGTATGCAAGAATACAGATTTACTTCCTTACTCTGGGGTGGGGGTAAAAAGGATGTGGACAATATACAGTTATTTGTGCTATAATGCAATGTGTTATGTTCTTAAAAATCATCGCACTGTGCGATAAAATCCTATGTTTACTGGCATGAGGTTAAAGACACAGTGCTCAATCATGTCATCAGCAGCATGTTTTAAAAAGTGATAAAATCCTGGTAGAAAGGTGGCATGTCTTACACACGTGTTAAGAAATAGATATGAAGGCTACAGTGAATACAAAATGAAAACATTGCAGGGCACAAGTAAATGTGTGAAGTCCTACACATCCAGGTGAACATTGGAAGTAGCCTGTGTTACTTGTGATATAAAGGAGGGAGTGTAGAAATCTGGAAAATTCCAACACCCCATGTGCAGGGCAGTCTCCTAACCTTGTGCTGGCTGGAGTGCTGGTGGGTATAGAAGTGTGTGCAGTGTGCATGGTGTTTGTGTGTTCCTATGCAGCCCAGTCCAGCTAGATGCTGTTTAGACCCACTTGCCTTAGTATGGCGTCACTACTAAGCATGTACACATGCAACTTGAGAGGTGTTCCCGTTACTCCTCACATGTAATATGGTCATACAAACCAGAAGTTCCAAAGCAAGCATGGCCACAAGCCTGACTGCATGGGGGACACCAAATAAAACCTAAAATAAAACTCTTGCTGACCCCGAGTGTAGGAAGTGGGTGGCTTTGTCCCCCGCCTCTCCCGTAAACTACCTAGTCTACAGCGGGTCTTTCCACAGGGACCCGTAGATGATCTGTCTCACCTCCCGGGGTCCCTCCTAGAATAGTTCTGACAGTCTTTTTATACGAGGATTGTCTAAGAAGCAGACTCTGACCACTGAGCTCTCTGAAAACACTAGCTGTAAGTTTCATTCTTAAAAATTCTTGATGTGTGCAGGTTTTCTGATTCCCCAGAGTGAGTACTTTTGATTTTGGGTGCTGCTTTTGTGTTTCATTCCTTCTCTGAATGTTGGGTGACCCTTGGGTTTTCCCCGTGTTTAGGAATGAGAGCAGCAGACAGGGCAGAATCTGCTGATATTCTGGAGGCCATTGGAAGCAGGCTTGTTCCCAGGGGTTGCCTGTGTTAGAGGGTGATGATCCTGCTGAATTTGGGGGGTGATGTTGGCTCCTGGGAGTTTGGGATGTGGCTTTAGTTAAAAGTGGGTTCCAGATGCCTGGTAGATGGGATTCCTACTCCCAGACTTGCTACAGCCAGAGCTGGGTACCTCAGTGCTCTTCACCCACTGAAGCTAAGTGTTCACTTCCTGGCTTCTGGAAGTTCAATTAAGCCCGAACTTCTCTAGATATCTGTCAGCTTCCCTCAAATTGTGTCTTAAAATAACTCCCCCATTTAAAGCTTAAAAACAAACAAACATGACATTTTGTTTTGGCAGGCACAGTGGCCCATGCCTCCAAGCCTCTGTGAGTTTTACATGGTGAGTTTCAGGCCAGCCAGGGCTGCTGAGTGAGATTCTGTCTCAGAAAGAATTTATTCCACCTTATCTCTCTCTCTCTCTCTCTCTGTGTGTGTGTGTGTGTGTGTGTGTGTGTGTGTGTGTGTGTATGTGTGTGTGTGATGTGCGTGTGTGTATGTGTGTGTGTGTTGGAGGGGTATGTATACATGTCACAGACGCCATATGAAAAGGCAACAGGTAATTTGTGGGAGTTGATCTTCTCCTTCTATCATGTGGGTCCTGGGGATTGAACCCAGCTCATCAGGCCTGGCAACAATCACCCCAGAGCTATCTTGTAGGCACCAAAACTAGATTTTTTTTTTTTTTTTTAAAAAAAAGATGATTTCAGGAGGGTCCAGTTTGGTGGGTGTGAAGGTAGAAATTCATTGTCATGAAAAAGTTTCTGTTTGTTAATCTCTTTCAGTTGGTTGCATTTCTAGAGAAAAGAACCCCCCCCCCTCTGTTTTTTGATCCTGGCACCTAGCCTAGGATGACAGTTGATGGAGTTTAATATAAATGAAAGGTAAATAATGCAGTCATTGATTAAAATGTACTGAATGAATTCTTGGCACTTTTATTCTAGATATGCTAGAATTCACGTAATCCAAGGGAAGGGGCTGAGCACAGTCTAGCTAGATGGGAAAATTAGGGCCATGTTTTTTCACAAGCCCCCACAAAAGGTTACATCAGTTTGGTGTACACTGTTTATTTTGTCTTCTTAACTTCCTGGCTATGCTCCCCAAAACTGTACACTTCTCATAGTTTGCCTAAATATGGGTATTTGAAGTGTTCGTATTTTTTTGTTGTTTTATTGTAGCTCTGAGTTCTTTGCTCCTCCTTTCCCTTTCTTTCTTAATGAAAGGCGGTCTCACAAGTTCTTCCAATACCCTTTGTTATGTGAGGCTGTAGCTCAGGGTCCAAACACGCGCGCGCGCGCACGCGCGCGCGCACACACACACACACACACACACACACACACACACACACACACACACACACACACACCCCACATATTTTGGGAGGGGGCGGGGATTTCAAAATAGGGTTTCTCTGGCTGTCCTGGAACTCTTTTTGTAGACCAGGCTGGCCTTGAACTCACAGAGATCCACCAGCCTCTGCCTTCTGAGTGCTGGGATTAAAAGCATGTGCCACCAACTCTCAGTGCACAGATATTGTTTTGTCCCCCAGACACTGTGATTGGCATGGGATGGTCATATTTACACTCTCTGTTCTCTTGCAGATCCCTCCATGTTAGAGGAGACAGCCAAGCATATAGGCTGACTGTTCTGAGAGATTGATGTGTGACAGCCTACACCGGGAGCAGTCAGGCTGTGAAGGAAGAAGGGAGTGGGGAGGAGTCTGTCAGGGTCAGAAGCAGGTCCACCACACCATGGAAGAGATGCTTGGATGGGTACTGAAGAATGAATAGGAGTTTGTGTTATGAATAGAAAGGGCTTTACAGCAGAAGGGAACACACAGTAAAGCTCTTGCATGAGTGTGCATGTGTATGTGTGTGTCTCCCATCCGGCATTGTCTGGTGGGTGCTGGGAGGTGGTAGCTCACCGTGTGTATGTGGAAAGCTTCGAGTCCTAAAGCCATCTGGAAACCTCTCAGGGACACGTTTGTGAAACTCAAGGCATATTTACTTGCTGCTGGTGGTTATCATAGTCTCTGGGGAATTCTTTTGGATAAACAGGGACTTTGCTACCTCTTGAAGGCCATCAGTTCCAGTCTTGGAGGTCAGGAAGGACAAATAAAAGCTGACATGGTAGCGGCTGGTGTGCTAACTGTGCCCATGACCTTAGCATTCTGTTTATATTGAAAGGGGCTTTTCCAGGGCAAAGAAGCATGTGACATGGAGAAGGGAGGGACTGAGATTTCAACCAGGAGGTCAGGCCACACCACACCCTGAGCAGAATTGCATGGTGGGGAGGGGGAGCTCCCTCTGCCTTGGCTGTCTCCCCTAGTCCCCCTTAAAGGCACATGGCCAGTGCAAAGCCCCCATCATTCAGAACTAAGGAAGACAAAACCTGCTTTGCTAAATTTCTTCTTATGCCAACTTAGACCCACTTAAACAGTTAACAGATTAGAGCATACAAACAAAAAACCAACAACAACAAAAAGGAGAGACAACTAAAAACACTTTAAGCGGCTTCAGTGCATTTTCCGTTAGTCCCTGTATGGTCTCTGCATTCACAGGTTGAACACTTACCGATGACGATTGTCATTGTGACCCTATTGTGCCCGGTGCTTTAATGTGCCAGGGACTACTGCAGGCACCCTGTGCATGGTGACTTACTCTACACAGTACTCCTCCAAAAGGGAGGATTTCTTCTTACTGTATTTTTCAGATTTGGGAAACTGGGGCACAGGATGGTTGACTTGCTCAAGGGTGAACATCTAGTAGGTAAGGGTACAAACCCTGTTCTGGAGCACATGGATACAAATTGCTGTTTAACTGTGTCCGTGTTACAATCGATGAAGTACAGTAACCAGAATGTATTTTAACATATGTCTAAACACATGTAATAATTTAAAGCATACAATATACAGCTATGGAAATTATATGTTATGTCTGTGAATCATGCATGTTCAGATGCCCACAGAGACCAGAAGAGGGCATTAGATTCCCTGGAACTGGAGTTAAAAGCTTGAGAATCAAACCTGGGTCTTCTGTAAGTGCTCTTAACCACTAAGCCATCTCTCTAGTCCCATAGTAGAAGCGTTAAATCTTTTTTGTTTCCCTCCCTCCCTCCCTCTCCTTGAATTCTTGCATAGGAACTGAACTCTAGGTCAGCTCTACACCCGGCCCCCGGCACCCCCCCCCAGCCATATCCTCAGCCTGTAAATCCCTCTCTTGCTGAATGTTACAACCTAAGAGGATCTATGTTATTTGCAATGCCTTCTTGCATAGTTTTTATTGTATGTGGGTGTTGTAGGTTACCTAATATATTACTAACTTCTTGGATGTTGCTTTAGCTTCCAACAGTGGTTGTCCTTCTGCATCCTCCTCTGAAGAAGAATGAGGGCAGAGGACTCAGGAAGCTGCTTCAGGGTCTTGTCAAGTAGGACCACCAGGGGGCGCTGCTCCAAGTTGCCAGGACGTGTGTGACTGGGTGGTCTGGATGCCAGCTTTCCTAGGAGCCAATCCTCAAGCAGGGATGGGGATGATGGGGGTATGAGGGTGTGTGGGTGTCTTAATTCCACCCTGTGGTGCCTGGTACCTTTGAGAGTGACACTCAGAAACATCTAGGAACTGTCTTTGCTGACTTGAGCAATAACAAGAATAATTCATCTCTTTAGATTTTGCCATATAGGTAAATGTTGAAATCCCCAAGTTGTATTCAAGTAAGTCATCATCGTAGGGAAATAGAGATTAAAGTTGCCTACCACAAATAGAGCTGTCTCACACCTCCCCTTTTCTCTGTTTCAGTTAGGATTTGATCTAGGATTCATAAAAGAAATGTGTAGAATGTATAGAGGTCTCTGGATACCAGCTGGGATTTTTCTCAAAAGATTTGTAGAGTAGTAGCAACAAATGATGCAAATAACAGAGTTGAAATCTGCTCTTACGGCCAGGGAGATGCTCAGTGGGTAAAGGCACTTACAGTGCAAGCCTGGCAACCTGAGTTCAGATACTAGAACCCATGTGAAACCCAGGTGGCTTGTCCCCAGACCTCCACACATATGTGCACATGTATATAGACAGGCCTGCACAAAAATAAATAACTAAAAATAAAATCCGTGTCTCTTGTGATTCTCAAGGGAATTCCAGATGCGGGATGTACCCTGTGTTTAGGAGATGGTGACTTTGAGGGACACTGGTTACCTCTGGTTCACGCCAGTGCTGCATACGCTTTGCACAGCGGAGCTCCGTTCACCACTCTTTGCTCCCTGCACAAGCGTGCTTGGTTTTCTACTCCAAGTACAGACACGTCTACATTGTTGAAAGAGGACCAGTTGGACTGCCTGTGGTTAGACAGATGGGTTGTCATGTACCTGCAGGGAGATCACTGTGACCCATGATCAAGAGCTTCAGTTCTGAGAACACTGACCTGGCAGGAGCTGGGCAGATGGAGCTCCTGGAACAGCCGCTGCCAATTGCCTTTTCTTTTCTGTGGGGAGTGGTTGCAGCCTTGGTGTGACTGCAGATACTAGTTTTGATACCATTCAGTGTCAGAGCTCCAAGATCTGTTGTCAGGTCAAACCCCCACCCCCCACTGCCCCAGGGCTCCCTGCTGTGCATCGGGGTGGAACAGAGGGGCGGGTACTGTCCTGTCCTGTGTCCTGCTCTCTGAGGTAGATCAAAGCCCTGGCTGAGGGAGGCTGGTGGTGGGGGACACGGAGTGCTTCCTGCCCTCCCTCACATATGGGGTTTTGCAACCTGCTCTTAGCTGGAGTGACCAGCTTTCTGTCAGGTACGGTGGATTTGACTTGGGGGTTGAAGAGGTCTGTGCCGGCTTTTGGTTATTTATGACAGTATTATTGGCTCAGATAAACATATTAGATGCAGGGTATCAGCCTTTGTAAGGTGTGAGATAACTGGAGGGAAGCTCATTTAATTATGTCCTTGGTGCTGTCTGCTGTGGTATCTAAGGAGGAGGTAAATGATTTGTTTTGCACAAGGTGGATATAAAAGCCACAAAGGGCAGACTAAGGAAACCTCGATACTTTTTTGGAGCCCGCTTTGTCCTCCCCAGCTTTGTGCTTCACTTTTTGGGCAGAATGAAAAGCTGCCCCCTTGGTCATTCTTTTTGAGAGCACTCAAAGATCTCCCAAGAATCACCCTGACCTTCTGTGAACAGATGTCTGCAAAAGGCGCAGGGAATTGGTGGAGCTTCCACACAGGCTAGGCAGGCTCAGGGGAGGAGGGCTTGTAGCTTGGTCCCCAACCATCTTCCCAGCCCCCACTTCCTTTCCTTCATAGCACCTGTGGAGTTCATAGTTTCTGTAAGACAGATCAGGGAATCTCCATTCGAATGCCCGCATTTCCTGCCAGCAGGGCCGCCAAAGGGTTTATGGGATGCTATTCTGTAGTTCAGTGCCTTTATTGACATACCATATATTCAGGGCTTGCTACTGCTGTAGTGTGGGAGCCACCAAGCCTGCTGGGGATGACTGAGAGGGATGAGAATGTCATATTCAGAAGGCATCGCTTTGTTCTGTCCTGTTCTAAATTTTGGGCTTAAGTCATCAGATGGTAAAGGCAAGTTACCAGATGGTAAAGGCGCTTTCTGCCTAACCTGACAGTTTGAGTTTGATCCATCAGAACCCCCAGGGTGGAAGGAGAGAAGCACCTTCTGCATTACATAAGCAAGCAAGTTGAGTATGTGTTCACAAACATGCATGCACATATACACAAGCTCTGGGCTCACTGAACACAAACCATCCCATTGTCTGGAGGGAGCACACACCATCAATGCTAACACTGACCACCTGTACTGCCTGAGTAACTGAGGGATGTTTCAGGGCAGGATTGCAACCTCTGCCATGCAGCAGGTTTAGCTCATGGAAGCATTGGACTCTTGGATTGAGTTCTACAAGGGAGAATGATCTTTGCTTTGAACAGGAGCAGGGCAGGCAGGGGTGAGGTCAGAAGCATTTGTGGCTCGAGACACACAAGCTATCTGAACTTGGGCTTTGAAACGTAAAAATTTTTTTTTATATATTTTATGTATGAGTGCTCTGCATGTGTACCTTTGTGCCAGAAGATGGCATCAGATCCCACTATAGATGGTTGTGAGCCACCAAGTGATTGCTGGGAATTGAACTCAGGACCTCTGGAAGAATAGCCAATGTTCTTAACTGCTGAGCCATCTCACCAGCCTGGGCTTTGAGACTCTTGAGGCAAGCTGATTTTCAGGGGAGCTGGTAGACATGGACCATGACTTTGAGGGACACTGGTTACTTCTGGTTCACGACAGTGCTGTATACGCCCTGTGCAGCAGAGCTCCGTTCACCACCCTTTGCTCCCTGCACAAGCGTCATGTGGCTTTTGGGAGAATAAATCCAAGCCCTTGTGGAGATGCAGGCCGTTTACTGGGGATGGGGGAGCCGTGATAACTTCTGGCAGAGGCCTTAGCTGAAGGAAGGCCATGTAGAAATGGTGACTGAGTGTGTGTGCCCTAAGAGGGAAAAACGACAGGTGTGCAGCCTGCCCCCTGATTCTCATAGGAAAATTCCTCTTGGCTTTGGTTGGAGCAAAGAGCAGTAAGATCTTCAGTTAATACTTGGGAGAGAAGAGTCAGCCAAAAGATGTGAATTTTAGATTGTGATGGGAACCTAAATTATAACCTCATCTGATGTAGGTTACATTTGAACACTGCCAGACAGTCCCAGGCTCCACCCCCAGACCCCACTGTCTCCTCCCCTCACTCCTGCCTCCTCTGAGTAGACGATGTCCAGGGTCTTCAGTAGCCTAACACCATGGGACATAAGGAGAACAAACATAAGTATATATTCATATGTGTATCTACAGCATATTTTTGACTTATAAATTTAATACATGGACTAAAGTATCATGTATTACACTATAAAACATAAATTTTATGCTATAAAATTAAAACTTTTCTATGAGAAAGTGGTGAGATGGCTCCATTGCTAAAGTATTCTAGTAGGTGTAACCCACCTTTTGATGTGTGTGTGTGTGTGTGTGTCTATACACACACACACACACACACACACACACACACACACACACACACACACATATTGGTTGTTTGAGACAGGGTTTCTCTGTATTGCTTTGAAACCTCTCCTGGAACTAGCTCTGTAGACCAGGCTGGCCTGGAACTCATGGAGATCCACCTGCTTCTGCCTCCCAAGTGCTGGGATTAAAGGTGTGTGCCACCAAAACCTGGCTGCAGAACCATATTGAGTTACAAAAAAGTCGACAAAAGTCTCTCACAATGTTTTAAGTAAGTACAGTTTTGTGCAGGTTCACATTCATAGCAAATACCTGGTTGCACACAGCCCATGCGCTGAAGTTTAGTGTGCAAGAAGTTGAATGGAATGTCATAGCCTTCTATAAAATTTGTCACTGCTAGAAAAAAAGCATCCATTATTATTCCAGGTCTCTGGTATCGCTGCTGGGAAGTAAGATCCATTATATAGCCACTCCTAATCTAGACTGTAACTCTCTTTCCTCTCTTTTCCTCTCATTGGTGACCTAATATTTCATGGCCACATACCACAGTTTGCATCTTTTTCCTTTTAAGGTGTTGGGTACTCATAGGGTGCTTTCAGTCTAGAATATTTTATTCTACAGTTCTGGAAAGTTTTCTAGATTATTCCTTGAGGGTCATCACTCTCTCTCTTCCCTTTTTTCCTTTTCCTGGAACTCCTAGGGAGCTCATGGGTTGGTATTAAAATTTCTTTCTTTTTCCTCCCAAGGTCTTTCTTGAGGTGGGGCTGGGGGATGGGCATGATTAAATATATGAGTATTCTTAGTGAGTTTATGAAATGTTTTATAGTAACTGTGGCCAAATGTAGTTCTTTTTCCTCTCATCTTGGAAATAATATGACAGGACAATGGCATGGTTAGCTACTAAGAAAGTTAGCTTAATATTACAATTGTTTTAGCATGTAATAATTAAACAATATGTTGTTTTGGTATGTAATAAATAATATAGTTTCCATATGTAATAATTAAATAATACATTGTTTCAGTATATAATAAATAGTTCAAATATTCTTATCTTTTCTATCCTTTGATTTCTTTCTTTCCTTTTGTTTTCTTGAGACAGGGTTTCTCTGTGTGTCCTAGAACTAGCTCTGTAGACCCAGGCTGGCCTCAAACTCAGATCTACCTGCCTCTGCCTCCCTAGTGCTGGGATTAAAGGCATGTGCCATCACTGCCTGTCCCTGTCCTTCGATTTCTTAACTTCAATTTTGCTTTCAGGCTCTTTTGGAGCTTCAATTTCAGATTTAAAGAATTCAGAAGAGTTCACTCTTGTTTTGTGCATATTCGTGTTTTGTAGCATTTTGTTCCCATTGAAAATGCTAATTGTTGGGATTTACTCTCTCTGCAGTTTTGTTCTTTGTCCTTTGGCTGTTTCTTTTGTCTTGAGCTTTGAAAATAAAGAATTTCTCAACAGCCCTTGTGATGGCTCTGTGTGGCAATATATTGTTTATGATTTATTAAAGCCGCTGGAGATCACTATAGCAAGGCAGCCATACTAGTTGGCTATAGCACACACCTTTAATATATTTTGTGCTACAGCCCTGCATATTTTTCTGTCTCTGACATCACATATGGACTGCTATACTAGTTGTCATTTACCAAGTACTAGTTGTCATTTACCAAGTATGATCTGGAATTCTAATTCTTTAAACATGTGAATGCTCCGATTTAGCTAGAAACAAATGACCATGCTACAGGTACCACACCAGGCATTTCCAGATACTATTTCTTTCACAGTCTTTGGTGACCGATCTGCTCACCCCCGAACCCTCACTTTGGAGCTGAGCCTGTGAGGAAAGTTCTTTGCTTCTTCCCAGCCTCTGTGAGCTGACCAGGATGGTGTTCTGATGTGACTGCTACTCTGCCTGGCAGTTTCTGACTGGGAGGGGCTTCAGATGCTGAGGGTAAAGAGTGTGCTAAGGAGGAGCTGCTCTCATTTCTGTGCCCTGGCCACTGGACTTCTGTGTTGGGACAGTGAGGAACTTCCAGAAGCCCTTTGCAACCTTGCATCTATGGCTACAGGAGACCAACAGTACTGTGTGGTTAGAGCTCAGGCAGGGAGGGAACCATTAGCTCAAGGTGTTGAGCTAATGTTCTGCTGGTGTTGACTTCCGTCTTTGAGGCAGTAGGCACAGATTGTAAGTTGCATTTATTTACTCTGTGAGTGTGTGTGTGCGCGCGCGTGTGTGTGCGTGTGTGTGTGTGTGTGTGTGTGTGTGTGTGTGTGTGTGTGTGCGCGCGCACAGTACTCATGTGGTCAGGGGATAACTTGTGGGAGTTGTTTCTCTCTTTCCACTATGTGGATCCTAGGGATCAAACTCAGGTCATCAGGCTTACTGACAAGAGCCTTTTCCTGCTGCGCCATCTGGCCCATCCCATTGAGCACTGTTTAAGTGCTAGTGTTTGATCTTGAGATGGGCTCCTTTGTGTGGGACTTTGGTTCTCATGGTCAAGTGGAGGATTCTGATAAGGATTTCCTCAGGCCATCTCAACCCTTCCGTAGCTGGCAGGGGAGATGTCATGGCCATGGTCTGTCTATAAGGCAGGCTATTCCTTGGCATGTGGAAAGTGCCCACACGGCTTGGTTGTGGTCTAGTAGGGAAAACAAAAGGGCCCTGACATTTACTGACATCCTCAATGCTGCTTCTGCAGCCTTATCTACTAGGGTGTCCTCACTGCCGTGATGTCAAAAGCGCCTGCAGATAGGGAGTGGTGTACATTTTCTCTATCGCTATCTGCTTGTGGACATTAAAACTTTAATATTTTCTTAGGGGTGTAAGATAAAATTCTCACTTTCTTCCTTCCTTTTGAATTTATTTTATTTCTTTCTTTTGAATCTATTTTATTTTATGTGGGTGGGTGTTTTGACTGCATGTATGTCTGTGCACCACATATGTGCCTGGTGTCTGCAGAGGCAGGAGAGAGTATTAGATCCCCTGGAACTGGAATTGTAGACAGTTGTGAGCTGCCATGTGGATGCTGGAAATGAAACCTGGGTCCTCTAGAAGAGCAACCAGTGCTCTTAGCCATTGAGCCATTTCTGCCCTTTTTGTTCTAAAAATTTATAGTTGTTTATATTATTATTGGTGTGTGTGTGTGTGTGTGTGTGTGTGTGTGTGTGGTGTGTATGTGTGTGTGTGTGTGTAGGTGTGGTGTGTGTGTGTGTGTGTGTGGTGTGTATGTGTGTGTGTGTGTGAGGTGTGGTGTGTGTGTGCTGTGGTGTGTGTGTGGGGTGTGTGTGTGGTGTGTATGTGTGTGTGTGGTGTGTGTGTGTGTGTATGGTGTGTATGTGTGTGTGGTGTGTGTGTGGGGTGTGTGTGTGGTGTGTATGTGTGTGTGTGTGTGGTGTGTGTGGTGTGTGTGGTGTGGATGTGTATGTGTATGTGTGTGAGGTGTGTGGTGTGGATGTGTGTGTGTGGATGTGGATGTGTGTGGTGTAGTGTGTATGTGGATGTGTGTGTGGTGGGGTGTGTGTGTGTGTGGTGTGTATGTGTGTGTGTATGTGGATGTGTGTGTGCTGTGGTGTGTGTGTGTGGTGTGTATGTGTGTGTGTGTGGTGTGTATGTGGATGTGTATGGGGTGTGTGTGTGTGTGTGTGTGTGCGTGTGTGTGCGTGTGTGTGTGTGGCCCACTGCATGTGATCACGGTTGTCTGCATAAGCACAGTTGTGCCTTTATTTGCTTGAGTGGGGACAGCGCACCAGTGACTACATCACCGTGGAATGTGACTTAAGTGAAGGACCTCAGTCTAAACCCTATCAGACCTTAAAAAACAGTGGAATTTACAGCCTTGCTTTAGAACATTCGTCTTTAAAAATTTTACTTTAATGTGTGCCATTAGAGAACAACTTGAGGGAGTTGGTTTTCTCTTTCCATCATGTGGGGTCCGGAAACTGAACTCAGTCCTTAGGCTTGGTAGCAGTCATCGTTACCCTGTGAGCATTTGTATTTTGTGTTTGTTGTGCAGTAAAAGCAGCTGGTAGGTTTTATTTCTATGTCATTGATCAGATGGACTCATTATTTCTGAGCCATGTATCCAGATGTTTTTTGCATGAGTTAGTTTGCTCTGCATGCTGAAAACCATTGTCAGAATTCCACGCTGTGGATGTCCTTGCTTTCCAATGTCCCACGTCTCTGCTAAATACCAAGAAGTTTGTAAATGATGCAATGTGAGGAGAATATGACACTTTGATTTGTGTTCTGTGTTAGTTCCTCTTCCCTTTTGCTGTTCTCTTTACCTTAGGTATCAATCGGCCTGGGCTGCAGTTACTGAACTCTGGGTGCCAGTCTGGTAGCACCAGGCAAATGGATAGGTTGTGAACAGGTATGGTTTGCAAGGCTTTGAGTCAGTGTGCTTGCTAATAGAAAGCTCCTCCTGTGTACCTGGCTTTGTTCAGCCAAGGATGCTACATAGGGAGGAGGGGTTTGTGTGTTACTAATGGCGGCAGCTTAGATGGGCCACCTTGAATTAAGAACTGCACCAGGCTCCCAGTGTGTACCTAACCCTGAACTGATAACTATACAAGGTCCCGCCAAGGATGGCCCCAAGATATTCTCATGAATATCTTAAAGTATGAGACAGGTAAGACAAAACAACAACAAACTCAAGCAGCTTCTGGACAGGAGACCAAGACTTCTTCCATTGTCTTTCGGGGGTGGTGGTGGTGGTGGTGGTGGTGGTGGTGGTGGTGGTGGTGGAAGGGTGTCAGTTGCTGACCTTTCCACTCTGGAGCACTTTTCCTTTGTTGGGAGTGAGTTCCTGAGCTATTCTTAGGTCATTTCCCTGGCTGTATTGAGGGGGTGAGCTGGCTGGTGGAGGGGCCCACGGGCAGTAATTATCACCACAGGCAGGAAGTGGTTAATAGGCTCCATTGACTGAGCTGAAAGAGAAAGGTTGTGGCCCCCTGCAGTAGAGGCAAGAACTTCGTGCCTCACACTGTTCATTCTCCCCTCAGGTAGAACTGGAGCTTCTTAAGTCCCACAGTGACACCTTAGAGGCTTATCTGCCACCAAGGAGCAAGGAATGGGAGAGTTTACTGCACACGTCTTAAGACAAAATTGATGGGCAGGGTAGCTGAGTCCCCCACTAGTGTGTCTGTCGTTATAGATGGAAGCCAGGAGCTGCTGTCCAGGGCTGCTGCCCTCTGCATCTAGTTTACTCTGTGCATCCTAAGTTGTTTTAAAGATTAACAGTATGCCAGACAAGAAACATGCCAGGACATACAAGGAAGGAGTACATTGATCCGCGTCCTCACATCCCTCACACATGGACAGGGCTGTGAGTTCTCTTTTGTGTGCAGTATTCTTGTAAACTCCCTCAGGCATCAGTCAGAAAGAGATCTTTAAAAGGTTTGAAAAGTTGAACATCTAAAGACTAACTTTGATTAGAATTTAGTTAGTAAGACCCCCCAAATTTTGATTATTTAGAAATTAAACACTCTTTGATAAGCATTGGGAAGAGACAGAGGGGGCCAAAAATGGAGGACATAAGCTGCCCAGAAAGAAATGAGAAGCTGGAGTAGTGGTGCACACCTGTCATGTCAGCAATCAGGAAGTGGGGGGGCGGAAGCGTCAAGGGTTCAAGGCCATCCTTGGGTGAGTGGCAAGCTTGAGGGGAGCCTGGGCTGCTTGAGACCCTGTACTCTCTCTCTCTCTCTCTCTCTGCATCTCTCTCTCTCTCTCTCTCTCTGCATCTCTCTCTCTCTCTCTCTCTCTCTCTCTCTCTCTCTCTCTCTCTCTCTCTCTCTGTGTGTGTGTGTGTGTGTGTGTGTGTGTGTGTATGTGCGTGTCTGTGTCTATATGTCTATGTCTCTGTGTGTATAGAGGGAGGGATGGAGGGCAAGAGAGAAAAGAAGAGATTGGCTGACTTGACTTGATGGTTAATTTACATGCCATAGCAAAGAAATGGCCAGAGGATGGTTCGGCCTTACATGTCCCTATTGTTGAAGTCACATGAACTTGTAATTATGTTAAAGGAGTTAGAAGGGATGCAAGAGATGAAACTAAAAGGAAGTGAAAAGAAGGAAATACAAACCCAGAGCTAACATTAATGTAAGAGTCAAGGAATGGAAACTGCCAGGAGAGTATGGGACATTGGATGCTTGCTCTTGGAAAGGATCGATGATGGGAATTTAACCCTGAGTACAAATCAGAGAAATGTTTGGGAAAGTACCTAGGTCTTCAATCAGTGAGATGCCATGCAGCCATTAAAATTATTTTAAAAGCATATGAAAGAGGGACGAGTGACATGTGTATGTCAAATGAAATAATTATGATTATATCTCTATGAATACAGACCCATCCCTTCCCACCCAAAGTTCTGAAGAGAATTTAGTTTGCAAAAACACATCAGAATATCACAGTGGCAGGGCTGGTCCAGGAGTCAGTGACAGAGTTCTCAGCACTTGAGAAGCCTTGGGTTTGATCCTCAAGACTGCAAACAAAACCCAAACACAACCTGAACAAATCCCAGTGCCAGCCTACTGCTGATTAATACCATGATGCATTTGCATTTTGGAGTTACTGTGCTAAGTGGAAGAAGCTATGGGCAGAGGTTCCCTGTCCAAAGCTTCCATACATGCAGTAGACAAAACAGGGAAGGAACTCTGCAGGGACACAGAATAGAATCTCTGTTGCAGGGTTGGGGAGTGACAGCTCTGAGGCTTCTGTCTGGGGATGATGGACATGTCAGATCAGTCATGTCACAGTTGCACAAAATGGTGAATATACTAAAACATCAATGAGTTGTCTACTTTGGTGTGTGAATTAGTTATGAAGTTGCCAGGATAAAATGATGGTGATTGGGGGTGGAGGTTCCGGGTTGTTCTGCATTGCCTATATGATAGGTAAAATACAGCCTAAAACAGAGGTTCCTGACCTTGCTAATGCCTTTTTAATACAGTTTCTCATGTTGTGGTGATGTCATCACCAACCATAAATTTATTATTGCTACTTTGTAACTATAAGTTTGCTACAGTTATGAATCACAGTGTAAATATCTGTGTTTTCCTGTGGTCTTAGGAAACCCTGGAGGAAGGGTCGTTCAACCCCAAAGGGGTTGCAACCCTTTAAACTCTAAAGGGAGAATTTTAATAGCCAGCTTTTCACCAGGAGCAGAGTGATGGAATCTGCTAATCCTGCCTTTGGATGTGTGTGTGTGTGTGTGTGTGTGTGTGTGTGTGTGTGTGTGTGTGTGTGTATGCATGTGCCTCCTGTGATCCGAAAACCTGGGCTTCTGCTCTGATTCTGTCTAGATGTGAATGGCCATTTATGGAATAAGTGATATCATTTGCCTGGGGACCCTTGGAGGCAGGATCCTATTGCTGGGAAAATCAGGAAAGCCGAGTCAGCTCTTCCTGGTGGGACATTCTAAGAGGCAGTGGGCTCTGTGAGTGCAGAATCAATGGGGGTTGTTACTTATATAACTTCCTGTAATTGCCTGGCAGTAGCTCCAGAGAGCCGCCCTCTCCTGTCTGGGGCTGAGCAGAGGCCGAAACTCTTCCCTTCTCACTGCATCGTTTACCTCCTCATCCGGCTTTGTGTGGAGTCAGCTCTTTTCGGGAGAACTGAAATGTCATTTTAACCAGAAGACACTGTCCTCTCTGTGCTTTGGAGATGGGCAATTCCTATGCTGGACAACTAAAGAGCACCAGGTTTGAAGAGGTCCTCCACAACTCCATCGAGGCCTCCCTCCGCTCCAATACCCTGGTGCCCCGGCCCATCTTCTCCCAGCTGTATTTGGAGGCTGAGCAGCAGTTGTCTTCCTTAGAAGGTAAGAAACATGCATTTCTTATGTTGATGTGTGTATATTTTATTATGTGCAGCTAATGTGAGCAGTGTAAGCCTGCAGTTCTCTCTCTCTCTCTCTCTCTCTCTCTCTCTCTCTCTCTCTCTCTCTCTCTCTCTCTCTCTCTCTCCCCCTCCCTCTCTCTCCTCCATGCAGGAAATCTAGAGTCTAGAAAAAAATAATAATGACAGTTGCACATATATTTTTATTTGTTTAAAAGTAAGTTCAGGCCAGAAAACCCAACCCCCCCCCAAAAAAAAGTGAGTCTTGGGCTTTTAGGAGGCAGGGAGAAGTAGTGTGTGCTAGACCCTCCTGAAACTGCTGTTTGTGTTCTGATTTGGTAGCTGGCCATTTTAGCTTTGCTGAGTAAGGGATTTTAATACATTAGGCCCTCAGCTATTTATTTTATTTTATTTTCCTCCTGTGAGTCATGGTCTTATGTTTGCAAAATAGTTGATTGGTTGAGTCTCTGTGTGGGAACAGGTGTAAGAACCCCCTAGAAATCAAAAAGCAAATAAGCAAAGAGTAAGACTTTGTGAATTTTGCATGTACCAAGAGTTAAATTACAGGTAGGGAGATGATGTGGGAATTTCCTTTATCTGGAAGATAAAGTGTGTGACTGTTGGGGCTGGAGAGCTGGCTCACTGGTTAAGAGCACTGGCTGCTCTTCTTAGGACCCAGGTTTGATACCTAGCATCCACATGGCAGCTCACAACTGCAGCTCTCACACAGATGTACATGCAAGCAAAACACCAATGCACAGAAAATAAACATAAATGATAACAAAGTGTGCGACTGTGTGTTTTCATGTCAAGTAAGCCTGACACAGTCTACAGGATAAAACAGCTACTATTTTAGAATTCCTGTTATTTGTAAGTTCATGCTTCTTGCTTAAAATTACACACAAACATCAGTAGCTTTTGAAGCAGGAAAGGTCATGGTTTTAAAGTAAAAAATCAAAATAAACAAGCAAACAAAAAACAAAACAAAAGACACTACCATTAAACAAGAAAGAAAGAAAAAAATGTTCACCAGATTTGCACTGTTAGGCTTCAGGGGGTAGTGTGTGGAGTGCCCGTCTTGAAGTAACTCTGTGCTGAGTGTATGGATGCTGCTAGCTTTTTTTTGCAGAGAGGATAATGTGAGTGATTATCTGGCTTCCTCAGTAAATTAACCTTGCAAATGGCACAGATAAGGAATTAGCCAACCTGGGTCTGGGTCTAAGAGAAACCAGATTTGCCCAGTACTATCTATTAAGAAAACATGACATTCTCTGATAGCCGTTAAGTGAGTGCCAGTGTTTCTGGCATAGTGCCACTGGAAGCCAAGAAGTTATTAAAGGATCTGTAATTGATCCCAGTTTTGACCAGCCAGAAGGGTTCTGTGAAATACTCATTCCAGGGCCATCCTTAACTACTCACTGTGTCCACAAGCCTTGCCTATGACTAATTAGCAGCAGCCATGGTGATAACTTAGAATACCCCAGTAGTGTCCTGAAATCTACCGTCTGTTCACCTGCTACTGTTGAGACCTACCATGATTTGGAGATGTTGAGGGTTAGCAAAATTGTGCTGTCAGTGTTGGCTGTCAGGAGTGGGACAACTGTGGTAGGGGTGAGGGAGTTGGGTTGGGGGAGAAGAAATGAGTGCCCAGTTGCTCACATGGGAACAGAGAGCAGTGGAAAGTTCTTGCGCCACCCCTCCCCCCCCCGCCAAGTGCCTCCTCCTGTTGTTGAAGGCTGCCCACCTTCTAGTTGGGAGGTCACATCTTGTCAGGGGCTGTCTTTGATAGGCACTTGGTATTTTCCAGGGATATCCACCCTCTGCCCCCCGCCCTGCCTGTTTCTACCAGGAGTTTCTACGTGCTAGCCAGTGTTCTACCTCTGAGCTTCATCTCAGCCCCCAGGGACAGATCAAGGCTCATGAATTTGAGCCTCAGGGTTCTGAGTGTTCCCATCTCCTTGCCAGATGACGGTCGATTGCTCAGCCTTTGAGTTAGTTCCTGTGCCGACTTGACCCAGCCCCTCTGCACTTTCCTCTTTGCTCAGCAAATAGCCCAGCACCACCTCCTGAGATTTTGTTTGTCCAGTGGGGAAGGGAGCCCGAGGGGTTGGTGGCAGAGGGAGACCTCTGGGTTTGTTAAATGTTACCATAAACCAAGCACTAAGCTTGGGCCATATCTTCTGCATCATAAACCTTGGAGCAGACAGGCATTTTGAACCCCATTTTGTTTTGTCTGTGTCTTGTGTGTGTGTGTGTGTGTCTTATCTGATGGCTGGCCTTCCGCAGATAATACCATTGTTGATGATACTTTTGACCAGGGTGCCAGGGACACTAAACTCCCAGGGATCTTGTAACATTTTATTTATTTGTGGGGGTAATTTAGCAGGGGCCTTGGTATAGCTTTGTTCTTTGAATTGGGGGCTCTTACCCACTGCCCGGTTTAAGGGGAAATCCTTTCACACAATATTGACTTTTTAAGAGAAAGACCAACAGAACAGGTGACTGCCTCGGCTCTAGGCATCATAAATAGGCTATTTAAACAGGATGCAGGTAGATTCCTATAATCCTACCTGCTCAGAATGCCCATAAGGTGTGCCTTATGGCAAGAAAGGAGAATTGATTGAAAACACCAGCATGAACAGCCTAATGTGCCTGTGGTCAGGGACACTGTGGGGTCCTTGGATTTGTGTTTTATTAATACTGCGCTAAACCCTCAACTTTGATGGTTTGTCTAAGACCACTTTAAGACCCTCACCCTGCCAGGAGACCTCCATAAACATGTCTGTTTAGTCTGCTCCGGGGTTTATGCTGGCTGAGGAGCCCATCAAAGTCCGGAAAGCCTGCCACAGACCCTTTGACCTTTAACCCTGCCTGCCATTTGAGCCCTTTGGCTCTCTGTGGCTTAAGGCTCTCATCTGTTGTTTCTTTCTAAGCGTGTTGGAATGTCTGTTCCTTGGGCTTAGCAGAATAATGTGCAGCCAGGTCCCTGTGAACTCAGGGCTGATCCACGGCTCTGACTTTGGGGACGTTTGTTTCAGCTGTTGGGGATCTTGTGTGAATGTCCACTTGAAGCTTGGTATCTGTACCACTCTCCGGGTCTCTACAGAGCTGGACCAGAATCCCATGTGGACTGTGCCATCTGCTCTGTTGCTGGTGTCTGGAGTCTGATTGGGCTCTGAGATCTGCTGGAGGGGCCAAACTGTGCCTACTTTACACACAGGAAAAAGACACCAAGGAGTTGAGCTGCTCGGCTCGTTCCTCCCACCCTTGTGTAAACTTTCCACAATTTCTCTACTACTTGGTATTTGTCCTCTGTGCCCACAAGATCCAGGGCACCAAGGGGTAGAGAGTTGTTATTTCCTCCTCAAGGTCTTGGCCCCCATCAAGTTATGTTCCCAAAGGCTTGTACAGTTAAGGCACAGGTAGAAAACTCAGTGCCACTCAGAGATGCCATATTTTCTAGAACATCACAGCTCACAGGAACCTTAGGGCTTACCTTGTAACCAACTCATTTTGCACAGAGGTAAATTGACTGTCCCATGGCACACGAGCAGCAGTACTCTAAGTATTCAGACTTGACTCGCCAATGTTGTGGTCTAGTCTTTTCTATTACGCATACTTTTATGATTAACCTAAGACCTTCGGATGGAGGGAGGAGGCCAAGATTGAGAACAGGAGGGAGACGTAAAAACAAGCCAGCAGCAAGAGACAGGGAAACAGAGAGAGAGGAGACAGCCATGTCCCACTAACATGTTTACAATGACCCTGTCCACAAGGAAATCTCCGTGCTGTCTAGTACCTGAAACTTACAGACACACTGAGGAGTATTTTTCCCCACAACACCATGAGAGAAGACACTGAAGGACTAAATGTCAGCAACTTTGAAACAAATTAATTTTTATGACCCTCTTGCTTTCCCCAACAGTGTGTAAGGTCTGATCAGTGGGCGGCTCTCTCCGCAGCACGTCCCCTGCACTGAGAACCTTGCTGGGTGCTGGACCACTGAGGGCAGAGTCTCCCAGAAGATTGTGCTGAGCACACTATGCCGAGGGGAGGTGCTCACGGCCAAGGCTTTGCTTACCAGTTTCACATTGGCTGTTCTTCCTTTCCTAAAGGCACAGCATGCCTGGCTGTATTGTAGAATTTTCAGGAATGTGCATGTACGTTTGTGGGGGTGTGTGTTTGCGTTTCCAGCAATGAATATATGCATTCTTTAGAAGAACACTGACGTATGGCTCAGCAGCTCCCTTATGCAATACTGAGGCAGTGTATGCTACTTCTGTTTGCAAGAACACCAGGGCCACAGGCTCCACTACAGGCTGTTGAACAGCTGAGGGTCAGTGACTCCCTCTCCGCCCCAGGTTCCTTTGTTGTAAAAGGAACTACACATTTCATGGTCTTACACAAATGTTTTTTGGAATGCCTACTGTGTCGTGTCAAGGCTCTGTGTTCAGGCCTTAGCAAGCTACCGTGTCCGTAGCAACTTCCCCACACCTGGGCAGACATAAGCAGCTGTCATGGTCAGAAGAGAAGCGAACTTGAGCCTCGAGTCTGTGTGCACCTTGGTCTTGGGGAGTCACCCTTTCTGAGAGATGGATCAGAATGCCCAACTTCTAAGTGTTCCCAAGGACCAGTGAGTTACAGAGCAGCAAGGGAGTGCAGGCCTCCTGTATGTGATGAGTTCCCCAGGCCCCGTGTCTTTGTTGAGCTTATAGTGCAAGCCCTGGAGGAGGCTTCCAAGGCCCCACAGCAGCTTCCTTACAAATCATCATCATCTCTTCCATATCCAGGCGGTGGCCGAGTGGACAACGAGGATGAAGAGAATGAGGGAGAAGGGGGCTTAGAACCCAGCAGTCCTTCAAATGCCTACCAGCTGCCTCCTCCTCCTGAAGGCTGTTGCACCACAGATGGTAAGACCCTGTATCCTTCTTTGTCCCCTGAGATGTGAGCTGGGCCTTTTCCCCCACACAGGCTATAGGAGGCTGAGAGTTGGTCCCAGCTGCTCAGCCTCTATAGGCAGCCTCAGCTGTAAGAATGGCATGGGGTCCGATATTCATTGTTCTGGGTCCATTGTTTGGAAATGAGAATATACTTTCCTTGCTCTTGATTTGGAATGGGTTAGGACAGGCCTTTCTTACCTGTCAGTTCTTGGCTGTAAAGCAAATTTATCTGCATTATCTGTGGATTGGGGTGGTCAGCGGGTGTCGCTGCCTTTTAGCTGACAAGGAACAGAGGCAGCATGCTGGGTGTGACAAGGTCTCAGTGCAGTGGTAAGATGTTATGCTGTGCTCCTGGAAGGCCAGCAGGTTCACGGTTTAGACTATTACTCCCTGCACCAAGACCTGTCCTACTATAGTAATCAGCAATTAAGGTATTGAGTCTGTGTTCTGGAAATTCAGAGATTAGAGATGGGAACTTAGGGGGTTATCTGGGGGACTCTGTGCCCCCTCTATGGGTGGCAAGCATGGCAGCATGGGAGCTGAGGGAGTCTCCAAATGCACACAGAGCTTTGGAGATGTCTCCTGGAGAAGGGTAGCCTTTCTCTGGGTTTTGGAAGATTGTTAGGAGTTAGGTAGGAAGCTACTAGGGAATTTGGACACTGCAGAGGAAGTGGTGGTGCAAAGATTTATGGATTGAGATGCATGCTGCCTGGGAGATGCAGGCAGCTAAACAGGACATTCAGGCAGAACCTGGGAGTTGTGACAAGCTGGGACTGGAAAGTGATCCGGGTAGTTGCCAGCGCCCTCCACACTCTGAGGCCTGAACTTGACCCCTGACAGTCCTTAGAGGGGAATGGTGAGAATGGTGGTCACTAACGTGGTTTTCACAGGATTTCTGAGTCACTGCAGTAGACCCAGACTGCTCTAGCCCATATTCTCCAGCTGCCTCGAAGGTGGGCCACTTGCTGGGCTGAGAGAAAGCCTGAGAGAAAGTCCCTACCAGTGTAGACAGCCGGTAGCAGCTAAAGAAAGAGAAGCTTGTGAAGGATGGCAGGGGCCCGCAGTTGCTCCTGGGATGGAGTGGGGATCTTATATCTCTCTGATGGTGGACAGTGCAGAAAGCCGATGACGTTAGCTCACCTTCATCTAGAACAGCAGCTCTCAACCTGTGGGTCACGGCCCCTTTGGAGGATGTCAAACCACCCTTTCATCAAGGTCACCTGAGACAACTAGAAAACACAGATATTTACGTTACAATTCCTAACAATAGCAAAAGTAGTTATGAAGTAGCAATGAACATAATCTTATGGTTGGGGGTCACCGTGACATGAGGAACTATACTAAAGGCCCCAGCATCAAGGGGGTTGAGAACCTCTGTGCTAGAACCAGCTGCAGAAAGCCTCATGAACCCCGGCCATTTCCCCCCTATTTTTCCTTTTCTCTGATACTTTTGAGGACTTAGTTTCCATGTTGGAAATATACTTAGAAGTTTTACAATACAAAGATTCAAAGGCTACAGAGAGGCTTCTGCCATGGACCTGCAGATCCTACAGGGGAAACTGAGGTGTTCTGGCTCTGGGCCTCCTCCTTAAGGTACCCATTCTGTAGCCCCATAAAGTACAGTATGTGAAAGATGAGACTCCTCACCTGATGGTTTTGTCTTGTCTCTGATGTAATTTAACGGCAAACCCCAGCCCAGAGGTAAGGGTGGTGCTTGGTGCTCCTGTGATCACCCGTCTCCAGACCATTGGTTTTGGGACAGTGTGTCAGCCCTGTCTACTCTTTCTAGGCTTCTGCCAGGCTGGCAAGGATCTACGTCTTGTCTCCATTTCCAAAGAACCCATCGAGGTCCCTGCAGGCTTCCTCCTTGTTGGGGCCAAGTCTCCCAGCCTACCTGGCCACCTCCTGGTGTGTGCAGTGGACAAGAGGTTCTTGCCCGATGACAATGGTCACAATGCCCTGCTTGGTGAGTTATTGCTTTCATTTCTTTGTGGCTCGCTCTTAGTGGTGGGGCAGGGCGAGGGAGGCCTCAGCTGCTGGAGGTGAAATTACTTTGATGTCCTATACCTGTTTGTTTGTACATCTCTTTATGGAATGGAAGAAAAAATGGGAATTATTTAAGAATATGACCGGTTGGGACTGGGGAGATTGTTCAGTTGGTAAAGTGTTGCCATGCACCAAGTTTGATCTTTAGCAGTCATGTAGAATGACAGGTCTGACGGCCATGCTTATCATAACCCCAGATAGGCAGGTCCTTGAGGCTTGCTGGGCAGTCAGTCGAGCTGAATTATCAAGCCCAAGGATATTTAAAAACAAAAACAAAAACAAAAACAAAAACCCTGAACAGTTCCTCAGTTCCTTAGGAATGGCAGCTGAGGTTGACTTCTGGCCTTCTCTCTCTCACACACAGACACACTCCTATACCTACACACATGCATACATTCAAAAAAAAAAAAAAAAGACTGATTGTTTCCCTCTAAAAGCCCACCATTTAATACTGGGTGTTTCATAGTTTGCTGTTCAAACCTCCCTTTGCCTGTCGGGAGGAGAAGGGCTTATTAACCCTGAATCAGGCACTTTCAGAACCTAGCAGGCAGGGCAAGATGGGAGAGTGAGACCATCTGAGTGTGTGTCTTTGTGTGTGTGTGTGTGTGTGTGTGTCCCTGCCATGGGGGTGGTCCTATCAGATTGATTGCCATACTCTCTAGCCATCTTCTGCTTTGATTTACGGCTCTCCCTGGGGAGATGGTGTCTGTCACAATTCTGTAGGGAAGATTAGACTTGTATGTGAACTTGTCCTTACTCACAAGTGTAAAGGAGACACCAGGGTCCCAAATTCAACCCTTTTAGGCTCCAACTTCTCCCCATACACATTGTGCTTTTGCTGTGGTCAAGGTTAAGTCCAGGTTGCATTCCCTCCTGACCATGGGAACCTGCCCACTGTCTTTCAAATCGTCACTGTCCTGATAAGATCCTGATGACTCAGTATGACACTGGAGCCATGCCTGACCTTCTCTTGCTCAGATGACATTATGCTCTTGCTGGGTACCATGCTCCCTTCCTGTGTGCAGCATCAAGGAAGAGGCCAGCTAGGACTGAGAGGCCAGAGGTCTGGATAGGGTTGGTTCATTGCTTACCCACAGATGGCTGCCATGTGGCCTCCTGTACCTCCTTCATCCGTGCAGTAGACAGGAGCTTGGATACATGTTCTGGCTTTGGGCAGTTTGTTCTTGTCTAGCATCTTTGGATTTGGCCATTCATCACTTTGGAGAACTGGGTAATGGACAACCTGGCAGTGGTCCGTTTTCATGTGGAGCCTTGTCACTGTACACGAGAGGATTCCTGATACAGACTTAATGGATAGAGAAAATTGACAACCTCTTCTGTATCCTCCATGGGTTTCAGCCCTGTAAACATCTGGTTTTGTTCTTCTTATGATTCAAAACCAGGTGGGGAGCCTCACTGTGGAGGACAGGCTTTAGGGACTGGGGTGGGAGAGAGTGGGGATCGGGAAGAAAAGGAATTGTTCCTGTCTCCCGACTGTGGAGGTGGGGTGGGGTCACAATGTGGTAACGGTCAAACAAGGCAGATGAATTCTCTGGGGGAAGGGGGGGCTACATCTTGGGGGCGTGCATTCTAAGACAGGTCTGTACACTTACTGAGATCAGCATAACCTAGGAAATTACCCAAGCAGCTGGCAGAATCCTAACTGTGCCAGAGCTTGCTTCCTGGGTCTGTGCCCTGGGTCTCTGGAGCTTGCTCCCTGGGCTTGAGGAGCTTGCTGCCTGGGTCCATGAAACCCTTTCCCGAGTCTGGAGCTTGTTCCCTGGGTGCACGTAGTACCCGTATCAACAGTGGTGCCTCACACAGCTGTCTTTTGATCTGCTGGTAGGGTGTGGTGGGATGGGATGAGGTGGGATGAGGGGGGAGCTTGTCTGAATTCCACCCCTTTGTGAGTATAAGGGAATTGCTGGGGCAGTAAACCAGGGAGGTTCCGCCTCTTGATCCCTGGAGATAGGAATCATCCAGCTCTTTCTCCTCCAGCCGCTAAGAGTCTGGCCCCTCCTAGAGTGCCCAGGAAGGAAGTTTGTTAATTGCTGGCAAAAAAAACCATCCGGAGTGAGGAACAAGGGCTGGCTGGGGTTTCTCCTTTGAATGTCACTTGATGGACTCAGTTTGGACACTTTTAACACGGTTTAGGTTTCCTGCTATTAACCTGGGTGGCTGCCTGGGACAAGGTGCTCTCTGCAGCCACTACAGTAACCAGGTCCAGCCGTGTTTAGTGATCCATAAAAGTGGCTCTGTGGATCATCCTGGGGCAAGCAAAGCCTTTAGGAGTATTGTGCTAGCAACTCTGAAGCTGTTGAGGGACTTTGAGAAAATGGAAAGGTTACAGTTCTAGGCATGTTCTTCAGCTGTTGTTGCTGTTGCCAATAATTAAATTGGCCAATCCCATAGCCATCAAAGAAGAAAATGTCTCTCTTCCTAGTATGTTCACTTCTTAGGAAAAAATGAGTCTGTTGTTTAGTCAGCAGGCAAATTATGCACACATTTATTGAATGAATAAGGTCAAACTGAAGGCTGGTGTTTAGGTATACCTGGGGAGTCAAACTTTCCATTGGAAGCTCCTGGTTTGGTGTGGAAACACAGTCAAATGGAAACAATTTGGTCTATGGGGTCTGTAAGGTCAATAGAAAATATCCACAACAGCAGATCTTATATTCCCAATCTTAAGCGAGCATTGTGCCCTCAGAAAGTTACTAAGGTGTTGACATGGACTATTGGTAATGTGTGTGCGCGTGCGCGTGTGGCTTTGGTGGCAGCCAGGTTCAAGCCAGGACCTGACAAATTCTTGTAAAATAGTATTAACAGTGGTAGAAGCAACATACACATATTAAATCCTATTATTGAAGACTCATGTGCGTGGAACTGTGCAGAGAAGTTGAAATGTGCCAGAGAAGTTGAAATAACAAGTGAGGTAGAGACACTGTAATCTAGTGTTCATATGACACATGGGATCCCCCAGGCAGCAGTTAGGAGGACTTGAACCCAGATGGTGTAGTACTGGTTTAGGGAACCACGGTATGGACACTTGAAGACTGCCTTCATTTGGGTCCTTATGACAGAAGCTGGGAAGCCATCTTTGACCTTAAACAGAGAGGGAGGAGCCCAGAAGGTCACAGCGTTCTTGTCTTTAGTGGTTCCCTATGCCGGACGCTGCAAGCCCTGTGCCTCGTGACTCCTCCCTTTTCTCCCTGCCGGGCTTATCTGAAATCAAATTCCAGATGACTCTGACTTTCTGGCCCTTCTCTTCCATCGCCCCGTGCTGGGACACAGGTGCACACCTCTATGCCTAGTTTTATGCAATGTTGGGATCAAACCCAATGCATCATACATAGCAAGCAGACACTCCACCTCATGAGAAACATCCTCAGCTCTTGCCTTTTAAAAATCATGTGTCCCTCCTGTATTTTCTCCCCTCCAACGTATACTTTCAAGGAATATTGAAATGGTGTTGGGAATAAGGCAATTAGGGGCTACAGAGAGGGCTCAGGGGTTGAGAGGGCTTGCTGCTTTCTCAGAGGACCCAAGTTCAGTTCCTGGTACCCACTCCAGGGTCAGGAGATTCAATACCCTTTAATGGTCTGTGTGGGTACCTGCACACATAAGGCATTCCCTACCATGTGTATGCACATACATAAACAAAAATAATAAATAAATCTTCAAAAGGTTAGACAGTTATTGTGGTTTAGAAAGCTTTCTTGGGGCTCCCACATATAATTGATTTTTATGGAAAAGGAGTGAATTTTGAACCCAGTGTAAGATAACTCTTATATTGTGATAGCAATTCCAAGCCCTCTACACGGTACCCCAACAGCCTGCCTTGGCCCAGTCACATCTGGTATTTATCTGATTCAGCTTTGCTTGCATCTTCCATACAAGTGGAGTGTTATGCATGGGACTGGGATTTGTCTCAAACTTCAAGGTGAAACTCAGATATTGTTGCTCCCCCCTTTGCTGTCAGAATACATTCATATCCATAAATGGGAATGTGACAATGAGCATGGCATTTGTGGCCACTCATATCTCCTGCGGGGCTAACCAAGAGCTCTTCTTTAGACTGAGGTTCATTAGGAAAAGTCAGATGTTAGTGGGAATCCAACCCATCCGTGAGGGCAGGGTGATGGAGACCCCCCCTCCCCCGCAAAGGAAGTAATCCCAGAAACAAGCCTAGACATCCCCGCCCACCTGTCCCGCCCCCATAGCCGTAACTGTGTGCTTAAGACACCACCCACCAAGTCCAAAGGAACCCATGGTAGGAGCTTCCAGGAAGAATCATGTCACTTGCTTTTATTCCTGTCTTCCCCTCTGTCTTCTGTGACTGGACAACAGGAACCCAGAGCAGAATCTTTTTTTTTTTTTTTTTAATCTCTTGCCACCTGCACTCTCCTCTCTCCCGCTTAGTCCAAGAGGAAGGAGAGAGATACCATGCTCTGAGTCTGGGACGGGTTAGATATCCAGGAGACACCTTAACCCTTGTGTGTGCCTGCGGGGTGGTTTTTGTGGAAGAAGATGGCACAGTGGTGTAAGTAAAACCTCCCACCACCCCAGGCCACCAGGAAGTCACTTCTCTGTGCCTTGATCCACTCACCTATAAACTGTTGACATTATGGATTATTTTACAGGGCTCATGAGATTCAAAGGGGGTGGTGGACACTGGTAACATAAAGGGCTTCCACACACAGCTTGACACGTGGTGGCTGTGCAATACGTATTCACTCCCTTTACGGTCTTTGCCGATGGCAAAAATGAAGCGCAGAGATGTGTAGTAACCTGTCTGATACACTTGAGTCAGAACTTGACTCCAAGCCCTGCTGACATGTGTGTTCCTGCTTGCTTGCTGCATGGGAGAGGTGGTCAGGGCCTTCTTGCCCATAAGAGGGCATGCCTCACCCAGCATGTGTGTAAGAACAGCATCCATTCAGGCGTGTGACCCTTAAATAGATAGCCCTCTAGTTATCAGACTGGATCCATGGGATGATCCCAGTGAGGGTGCTGAGTTCACAGGTTAGAAGAGAGTTATTTGTCCTGACCACTTTTGGTGGTGTGGTAACTGAAGAATAGACCCTCCCTTCCTGGCCTCTGTGTCCAGCAGGAGTCTGAGTCTTTGGTCCAGATAACCTCCTTTTCTGATTTTTTGTTTTTTTAAATAAACTTCTAAGTTCCCAGGTCAATTCCCAAAAGGAACGGCTCCGTGTGATAATCTTCCTTGAAAGTGTCCGTTGTCTTTCAAGGAATTTCCTGGAATCTGAGGATGCTGCCATCTGCTCATCTGATGGTTTGAGCCACTCCTTTGCTCCAGACTAGGCCCTGTGCTCTCACCCTGGCTGCTTTGCTCATCCCCCGGCTGCCTCTCAGAAGAGCTCAGAAGGAACACCTATGTCCCTCTCGGAAGGGTTCATTACTGCAGAGGAGTGGTTTGCTTGTTGGACCCAACTGTCCTCGATGCAACTGGACCAGGAACATACTGTCACCTCTGAGTCACCCGGGGTGACTGCCCCGCATGACTGCAGTCACCTCCCTGCTGGGCATGGGCACCGGCACCACGAGGGCCTCACGCACATGGGTTGTAACCTGCCTTGCTGGTCTCAGGGCTCTTGACCTTGAAGTTCCTGTGTCCTGCTCAGCATCTTTCCTATACCTTAGGCTTAGAACTTCCTTTTGGGGGCCCTGGGCACTTCTTCAGGTTGTATTCTCCGGTGCCAGTTGGGCTGTGTGTGTCTCAAGTTTCCTAGGTTGGAGACCAGAGAAAAAGTAGACACATTTATTTTTAATCAAGTGGTTAATTCCCTCTCTTTCTTACCTTCTTGGCAATGTTGTCACATGGCATTCTTAAGCAGCACACATGTGCTTACATAGATACGACCTAACACTTATGCAGTCGCACCAGAGCATGGCCTTTTGGGAGGGCAGGAAGAGTTGGGGCTGGGGGATAAGACATACATTTTCCCGATGCTGAGCAGCTTCCAGGACTCTGTGCAAAATGAGTGCAGAAGCCTGAAAAAGTACCAGTCCCCTCTCTTGAGTGAAGATGGAGGTTTCTGTCCCATCAGGTCCCGCTGCCCTTCAGCCCCAAATAAGCACACAGAGACATATTAATTATTAAACTGTTGGCTGATGGCTTAGGCTTCTTATTGGCTAGCTCTGACTTAAGTCTTAATTATTAACTCAGTTCTATTAATCTGTCTCAATTATTAACCCATTTCTATTAATCTATGTATTGCCATGAGGCTGTGGTTTACCTGTAATCCGGCCTGTTACTCCTAGGGCAGCATGGTGTCTCTTGGCCCTCTCTCTGCCTTCCTTTCCCCAGCCTTCTCCTGGTCTGGTAGCCCCACTTACCTTCGTGCCTGGCTACTGACCAGTCAGTGATTTATTCGTCAACCAATAAGAGAAACATACATAGAGAATGACATCCACATCACTCGAGTCCAGGAGCTGAGTATTGAGGATGGGCTGGACATGGGAAGGATTTGTGGAGGAAGAAATTGAGGCAGGGTTTGGGTAGAGGTAGTTGGTAGAGTAGGTGGGTTAAGAGTTACCTTGTGTCTGTGAAGAGAAGATGAAGCTAGAGATAGATGGAAGATTCCACAGCCTTTGGTGTCTGTAGATCTGAACTTCATCCTTGGGCTGTGGTTAAATGCCACTCTTTGTGTCTGTTTCTGCTGATTTCACAAAACCATTTTGCTTTCCATTGTCACTGGCAATGGGGTTTGTTCAGCGAGAGCCTTGTGTTCTTGACAATGAATAGTACAATGTCCCCTGCACTGTGTGCTCATCAGCCTCCCCCAAGTCCCACTCAGCATTGTCCATGTCCATGCTGCCTTACTTGTTCATACTGCTGAGGCATGATTCGGATTTGCATAGCTAAGTCACCCTGTAAGTATCCCAGTCAGGCCTAAGTTTTTTCTTGTTTCTAAGGCCTTTTATAGAATATTGAGATACTGGGCCAGGCATTGGTGGTACACTCCTCTAATCCCAGCAGAAGCAGGCGAATCTCTGTGAGTTTGAGGCCAGCCTGGTCTAAGGAACTAGTTCCAGGACAGACTCCAAAAACAATACAGAGAAACCCTGACTAAAACAAAACAAAACAAAAAAAAAAAAACAAGATAACAACAACAAAAAAGAATATTGGGATGCTGAAGACATATGCAGATTTGAGTTTTTTTGCAGTGTGGAGTCTTCTCTGCTGTGGGGCAGTGTTTTTAACTTTCATGTCATCTACTGGACTTCTGAATACTAGCCAGAGTCCCCAGGGACAGCACTTTATGAGAAATGCTTACATAGAGACATGTGGCTTTTATGACCGCACACAAAATGACCTCTGGAGACCATCAAGCAGAGGGTGTGATAAGGGAAGTACATGCACTTTGCCTCAGGGCCTCCCTTGATCCAGGACCTTGGACTCACAGGAGCCAGGCCTGCTGTTGACAGAGCGAGGTTGTCTTGGGATGGCTTACACAGGAGCAGTGGTCAGGTGGAGAGGCCAAATTGTAATAACCGAGGCCTGCGGCTGGTTCTGTTGGAATGGCTTTGTGCTTTGTAGAGACCCTTTCAAAGGCATGTTTAGCCTGTCCACAGCTCATACTCATCACTGCTCAGATGGTCTATCTAGGGCTGAAAGCTGGCGGAGAGGCCCGTCTATCGCAGCAGGAGGATGACTTGCCGTGACACAGCCATGTTCTTAAACAGTGTCGCCACTCTGCTGGCTGTTGAACTTTGGTCCCATTCCCAGGATCCCCGCCATGCAGCCGGTATTTTTGATCTACCTGACCAGCTGAATAGACTCTGACCCTTAAAGTGAGCTCTATGTATGGCTTTTGTTACTTCTTAGTATTGGGTTTTATTATGACATTTTCATTCATGAAATCATTGTATTTTACTCATATTTGTCCCCAGTTACTCTTCCTGGTACCTCCTATCTGCTCACTTGTTCCCTTCCTCCTCTGAATGTTACCCCTTGCTTATGTATCTTCATGTATATTATGAAGTAATATATGTTATGTGTATAAGTACATATATGTCACATATACTTATATAAACATCCCAATTTTGAATATCAGAAAATATGTAATATTTTATTTCTTTTCCCCAATTATCCTCTCTTATTCCTCTTTCCCCCTTTTAAAGCCCCATGATTACATACATACATACATACATATATATATATATATATATATCCACCTACCCACATACATAAACATACACATGCATATGTATACATGTTTAAAGTACAAATTCTGCTTATGAGAGAAAAACATGCAATATTTGTCTTTCTGAGTCTGGCTTATTTCACTTAACATAATTATCTCTAATTCCATTCATTTTTTTTTTACCCCCTTCAAATGATACAATTGTGTTCTTCATTGTAGCTGGATAAAATACCACTGTGTGTGTAGACTACATTCACATACATGGGATTTTCAGTATGCCCCCCAAGAGGATGAATTCTCCCACGCTTGCCCACACTCACTTCTGTGGCTCAGTTCCTTTATTCGTGTTTGTGTTGAGGTAGTCATTTTCTGGGTGATGTGTGTGTGTGTGTGTGTGTGTGTGTGTGTGTGTATGTGTATTTGTGCATGTGCATGTATGTGTGCATACATGTGCATGTGCGTATGTGTATATATGTGTGTATGTGTATGTATGTATTGTATATGTGCATGTATGTGTGTGCGCACATATATGTGTGTATATGTGTGTGTATGTGTGTGCATGTATGTTTGTATATGTGCATGTATATGTGCGTGTGTATATGTGCATGTGTGTATATGTGTATATGTGCATGTGTATGTGTGTGTGTGTGCATGTCTGTGTATATGTGTATATGTGCATGTGTGTGTGTGTGCAAATGCTCAGAGCCCTGATGAACATGACTGTCTGAAGGGAAGTGAAAGAGAGGTAGAGAGGCTCATGGCTTGCTCCCCACTCAGGTTTCTCTGGGAACTGTGTTGGCTGTGGGAAGAAAGGCTTCTGCTACTTCACCGAGTTTTCCAACCACATCAACCTGAAGCTGAGCACACAGCCCAAGAAACAGAAGCACCTCAAGTACTATCTGGCCCGGAACGCACAAGGGGCACTGACCAAAGGACCTTTGATTTGCTGGAAAGGCTCAGGTGAGGGGGGGTGGGAGCTGGGAGTGCACCCCCAGTGAGCATTGTGGGGCCTGGAGGGGTGAGGTAGAGACTTCCGTACAGTGGTACAGGCCGTAGCAGGAGGGCTAGCCCATGGCCCTGAAGATGCTCTTTGGTATCAGCAGTACTCGGGCAGCTTATTACCTGATAGTTTTACTGCATGAGTCAAACAGTAGCAGAGGACCACCCAGTGCTGAGCCTCTCTTTGGTGCATATAAGGGACAGGGTACATTTATCACTGTCTAGGGATGCTTTTGATTATAACATCTAAAGCTTACTCCTGGTAAGATGGTCTTCAGCAATAGGCTACGATTCCCACAGTCTCACTGGGATGAAGTTTGGACAATGCCACACCATCACCACCTCCTGCATCCCTGAATTCTGCTCACTGTGACCAAAGAGACCAGCTCTGGGGTCTGGTCCCCAGGGGTGAGCGGGACTCCGGCTTTACCAGGAAAAGCTGCACTGTGGCCTTTCTGGTCTCCCCTGTAGCTTTCCTATCAGCTGAGGGGAGACGCTAGGGCATTGGCTATTCTGAGACCTGACCTGGGTGGTGGAGCATGTGTGAGAAGAAACTTTCCAGAAGTGTCCAGGAGAGCTGTCCTTCTGTCCCCCACTTTTCTGCATCTCCTGGGATATTCCACACAGGTTCTTTGAGTGGAAGGAGTGAGTGAAAGACTCTGAGTAGTCTTTCTCGTTGTCCCCTGCCCATCCCCCACCCCCTCTTGTTTCCTCTTCCTCCTTTACTCTATGCTATGACCAGTTTATAAGTTCCTACCATGTACTAGTCAGTCCCATGGATGAAGCTGACCTTCCCTGTGGGTCCGGTTCTCTACCCTGCTCTCAGGAGGGAAAGATTTATAAAAGAGGATGGTGTAGGGGAGGAGGGTAGTGCTAAGTGGTTCTGAGCCTTGGGACATTGCCCTGTGTCTCCTTGGATATTAAGCACAGGGCTCAGATAGCTGAGTTGCCTAAAGTATGTTTCTTGTTCCCAGCTGGACACTCTTATTCTGTCTGCAGCTAGAGAATTCCATTTACAAGTCACCCTTTGGCAGGTAACCACTTATGGAACATGGTACCTCTGCCCTGCAACACACAGCATGGCCCTGGCGTCCTTTATAGATACTCATGTGCCCCACGCTCCAGTGGACAACTCCACTCTAGGAAGTCATTCTGTAGACATTGGATAAGAGCCAATTAGATGATTTCACTACTACTTCATCTTTTTTCTCCCCTCCTCTTCCTCCTCCTTCTCTTCTTTCTGGTTTTGTTTTTTGTTTTTGTTTTTGTTTTGAGACAGGGTTTCTTCGTGTAGCACTGGCTGTCCTAGAACTAGCTTTGTAGACTAGGCTGGCCTCGAACTCACAGAGATCCATCTGCCTTTGCCTCTGCCTCTGCCTCTCAAATGCTGGCATTATAAAGGCATGTGCTGCCGCCGCCGCCACCACCAGCAGCCTCGCCTGTCCTTCTTGCCTCCATTAGAGTTCAGAAGTCGGCAGAGCTCCACCAACACCTGCTCACTGTCCCCACCGTTGGAGAGCTCGGGGTCTCCTGCTGCCTTCCCCAGTGAGCCTGTTTCTGGAACAAACCCCAGTGTCCCAGTGGGAGCTCAACAGGCAGGTGAGACTACTAAGTGGTATCCCAGGTGCTAAAGCCACGCACCTGGGTTTGGCTTTCTTCAAAAGAAATAAATGACACACTTTGTGTGGTGTTGTTCTATGCCATTTTGAATCTGTAAGCTTTAGCAATGTGTACACGTTAACTTTCATTTGGAAAGCTTGCCTGCTCTCCTGTTGATAAAGAATTGATTTCTGCAGTGTTGGGAATCCTGTATCAGAGTTGTTCTGCATCCCCAAATTACAACAGAGTTCAGTGGATGACAAGTATCAAACCAGCATTTCAAGTGGCTTATCACACAAGGGGTATACCTACCCTGTGCATGTATCTCACTAAAGCCCAGACGCTGTCAGCACCCAACCTGCCAGCCTTGCTCACAGTTTTGATACAAACTGAACTTACAGGAGGAGGAAAGTGAAAAACAACCACCTCAGGCTACAGGTTAGGAAGTCCCGGAAGTCCCAGCCACACATGCACTCCTGGATCTTCCCTTACCCATGTTAGACCCTCTGGGGTATTTGTGAGTTCATGTTCATATGTATCTGTCTGCTCACATGTCCATGTGTGAGCAGGAACATGTATGTATTTCTCAGTGTGCATACATGTGTTTGTGTGTATTGGTTCCTTGTACCTTTGTGTGTTTTTTAAGTATGTTTCTGTTCACTTGTATGTATAAGCAGGAGAGCATGCATATGTTCCTATATGCATACTTGTGCATATGTATACATGCATGTGAAATCAGAAATGAGTTTGCATTCATATGTGTGCATTTATGTCCTCATGGGCATATGCCCACATGTTTCTTATGTTCAAATGCATATAGAGTGTATGTGCAAGTGTGCGCATGTGAATGCGTGTGTGTGTGTGTGTGTGTGTGTGTGTGTGTGTGTGTGTGTGTGTGTGTGTAGCAGAATTGCCATGTCAGAAACTTGCTTTCCTGATGGAAAGACACAGAGCTAGTTTGTCTGTCTGGTTCCAGTGCAGCCTGTAGTCTGAAACCTTCCTGTCCTTTCTGCTTTCAGGACCGGCCTCTGATCACCCCTCAGTGACCACAGCAACGGGTCCCACTGTCTTCAATGGCAAGGATTCCCCTAAGCATCCCCAGCTGACCAAGAATAGCCTGTCTGTCCTGCCTCGTCCATCATCCTTAGGTATGCTGCTGATCATTGGGGTACTGGGGACATGGGAGGTAGAGGATTGAGGACGTGGAGGCTCCAGTGTCTAATGTTGTGATGGTGAGCATCAGGGCAGGTGTCACATGTCCTCAGGTGCCTGGGCCAGTGCTGTGGGAGAGTCACGTGTGCTGAGGGGCAATGAGGGCTCTGTGCTGGTGGCAGGTGACCTCTTGGAGCAGGTGTCAGGAAGATTGGGAGTACTGGGGGAAGATGGATGCCAGAGCAGATAAGTATGAATCCAGAGCCCACTCCGTCTTGTAAGGCAGTGGACCTTGCAGCTCCTTCAGTGGTCACTCCTTGGGGGTAACAATACCACCTGGAGGACAGTGAAGGACCTCCACCTCCTGTGGGCCACCACTACACATCTGGGAGCTCACTGGTTGACAACAGCTTTTGTTATCAGTGTCTGCCCACCTGGAGCTTGTCTGTACCGTTAACACCTGAAGGAGGCGATAGCAGCCTCTGGGGGTGGTGATAAATGAGATTTAGAGGGAGGAAGTGGGCAAAGAGACTTTGGGACTGCATTCAGAAAGCTTTGTCTGCTCTCCTTCCCTTCCTGCCTTGCTCCCCCACCCCCACTTCCACATGCCCCATGATGATCCTGAGTTGGAGCGTAGGGTCTGAGACATTACATTGGAAAGACCTTTAGAAAATGTTCATCCTGGGGATGGAGTTGCAGCTCATGGGTAGACTGTGTTAGCCTGGGACTGATATTCAGCATCAAGAAGGTCCAAAGAGGCACCTGTTGTACCAGAAGGCTTCTCTGGCCCAGATCTGTTGACTGTGTAGCCATTTGCTGAAGGAGCAGCATTCCCCCTACCGCACTCCACCCTTGAATCCAAGGCTCTCCAGTCTTAACTGGCTTTCACATTCTGGAACTTTATCATTCTGTACCCTACCCTCAAGACTCCCACCTTCCTCTGGTGTCTGTTTCTTCTCCAGGTGCTGGATGCACACATGGCCACAGGTCCAAAGAGTGGCCCTTGTCATAAGGCCAGGAAGCCCCTTGCTGTTCATGGCTTCTTCCCTTCTTCTGTGGACACTCAGTCTTCACTGCATACAACAATGCCCAGACCCTCTCAGCCTGGGGTCCTGGGACCTTGGTTTTGAGCAGGTAGCCTACAGAGGCTCCTTCAGGATTGGACTAGATTTGCAAGCCTACTTTGTGGAGGTGTGTTAGGAATGAAGTTCTTTAAGTTTCCTGCCGGGACGGCAAAGGCCTTCTGGAATTAGCCTGTTGAAGTTCATTCTCTGCCTTTAGCTGTTTACTTCCTTGGTGGCCTTACCATGATGTCCCCACTCTGCCCTTGTGTCTCAGTGCTAACCCTAATAGCCGTCTAGAGCTCAACTCAAGGCCATCACTCCCTTCTCCCACATCCCTCTCCCACAGAAGAGCTCCTAGTGGGCTCCCAGCAACCTACTCTAATCTTTGACTTTTGGAGGTCCTTTGTAGTCCCTAGCACATGGCAGTGGTAGAGCCTGACAGAGGGAAGGACTGACTCAGAGACACTGGCTGACCAGGGACACAGAGTTGAGCACAGGCCTGCATCAGAGCTATCATGCATGCCTTGGCTGTTCTGGGGACACTGAGGATAATGCTTCCAACTGAGGGAGGCCTGCCACTAACTGCTCTCTGCAAAACACTGCCCCCTGGTGGAGGATGGGAACTAGGAGCCTTGTCTCATATGCAGGCCGCTGCTCCTGAAGAGGGGACAGGAAGCTAAAAATCCTGCAGTGAGCGGCTTGCACAATATAAACCCCCTCCTCAAAAAATGCCAAGCAGGGTTTCCTCTAGAGACAGAGAAATAGCGGTGCACAATGATATCAGTGGTTGCTCCTTGCAAAATTTTGAAAGCACCTACTGGCTTAGAGCCCCGTAAACACATTTCTGCTTGCCCTTCTAGAGTAGGATCTCTCCTGAATCTCAGCTCCAGCCAGCACCACCCTCTTGTAGTTCAGGACCACTTCCCAGAGGAACCTGGCCCTGTCTCTGAGAGCTCCTCCTCTGTTCCTGGGGCCAGTGGGGACAGCCCTACTTTTAAGGGCAAAGAAAGCCTGCTGGTTTGAAATCTCTTTGCAAGTGAAGTATTTCATGTCCTTTTGCCTTTGTGGTTGTTTGGTCCTTAGTTTATTTCCTTCCACTTTGGCCAGTCGAAGGATAGCTAGTGTTTGAGATTCCTCATGGGAGACTCATTCTCAGATAACGTGGTGCTAGTGACAAGGTGTATGCTCTTCCTGTCACTTCAGGGGCCTCATGTGGTAGCTCTAGACAGAGCCTAGGGAGGGACAGCCAGTCTCAGTGTGTTCTCTGTCTAGGCTGAGGGAGACATTACCCGCAGCCCTCAGGGCTGTACTCTGACTATGGGCTCTCGTCACCCAGGAGCCCCAGGTATCAGGGTGACTCCTTCCACACATGCTGAGCTTCTAGCGTTCCTCGGAATAGGCTGTGTTCACACAGACAGGCTTTCGTTTGCTGGTCTGTGTTTAAAGGCAGGGTCTCACTGTGCAGCCCTGGCTGGCCTAGAACTGGCTGTGTAGATCAGGTTAGCACTGAGCTTGACAGAAATCTGCTTGCTTTAGTCTGCCTTCCGGGTGCTGGCATTAAGGGCATGCCCCACCACATTTGGCTGGGAAGTTTTAAGAGTTCAGCAGGGTTGAGACAAAGGCTCTAGAGATGTGAACATTTGTGTCCAGATTTTAAAGAAAACAGGGTAGCCAATGGTACTAATTTATGAGTAGTTTTGAGTCATGGGCATGTTGATCTCTAGAGTGGGCAGGGATGACTCACAAGCAACAGTGGGTCCAGCTTCTGTTCTTGCTTCTTAATGTCTGAAATTAGCTTCTCTAGGTAGAGTGGGCGTGAGCTTGGAGGGCTGGAAGGTGTGCAGGTGGCTCAGTACTGCCCTCAAGTGGCAAATCTGTGCTGGTGCATGGAATGTTTGCTGTGTAGGTAATGGTGTTGATGGTGGTGGTGGCAGTGGCCGTTTACTGAACTCAAACACTTAGCTAGGTGTTTCATTTAAGTATTCTGCATGTGTTCTCTCTACTGCTGATTAAGCCACCCTCCCCGTAGATTGTATTATTACTCTGGCTGTTTTAAAAGCCGAAGCACTCAAGCTTGGAGAGATGCAGCTTAAACACAACCTTGGAGTGAAACATTTAAAAAAATTGACAGGATGTTTCCTTTTGCCTAGATCCTTAACTAGAGGCTTAAAGTCCATTATAAAGCTGTGATTTCAAAAAAAAATACCAAGGGTTGCTGGGCATTGGTGGCACATGCCTTTAATCCCAACACTCAGGAGGCAGAGGCAGGCAGATCTCTGTGAGTCCAAGGCCAGCCTGGTCTACAGAGTGGCTTCCAGGACAGCTGGGGCTACATTACATAGAGAAACCTTGTCTTGAAAAACCACTGGGATTGGGGGCGTAGCTCCATGGGAGAACATCTGCCTAGCATGTACAAAGTCCTAGATTTGAGCCCCAGCTCTATAAAACAAACAAAGAAACAAAACAGATGTGCTCTTCAAATAATTGGGGAGTTGTATTGACACACATTCCCAGTGTAGCCTAACCCATGCTCTGAATATTGTCTAGGTATCTTGCCAAACTCTGGGCCTCCCAAAAAACGGCACAAAGGGTGGTCCCCAGAGTCTAAATCAACCACGGATGGTGGCTTTCCTCAGGGTGGTGGCAACAGAGCTAAGCATGGTAAGTGGCTAGGGCCTTGTCCAGATCCCAAAGTTGGGCGGTGTGGCCTGCTAGTAACATATGTGCATGTTTGCACTTGTGGGTAGGTGGATGAGTGAGGGGCTTCTGGGCAGCCAGATCGTGCTGTAGCAGAGGGACAAGCAACCTCTCTACCACACTGTGGCCTGTATGACAAAGAAGACTGTGTCTCTTGGTGGGTACGGTGAGGCTGAGTGAACCCACAAGTCTTGTGAGGAGGGACCCATTCAGGCAGCAATTTTGTATCGTGGGTGGATGTTGGGTGGACTGGGGACAGATGCCTCATTTGCTATGTTTTACTGACATGCTTTCTGTGTTCCTAGAAGGTACCTGCATACCCTGTGTGCCCCAGCCTGGCTTGGTGGGACCAGCTTCAATCACCTTCCCCGTGGTGGCCTCCGGGGAACCGGTATCTGTTCCTGACAACTTGCTGAAAATCTGCAAGGCCAAGCCAGTGATATTTAAAGGCAAGTGCAGCTGTGCCCCAGCTGTGCCCCCAGCTGTGGAAGTAGTGAAGCCTGCAAGGAATCCCACACAAAACTGTGACCTCATCCCAGTCCATCTCCAAAGCCATCCCCCCTGAGCCAACCCCAAAGCTCTCGAGGACAAGACGACGAAGTGAGCCCAGTCTCTAGATTGCTGAGAACGACAGAACATGTTGGTTTGCTCCAGCAGGCATGTGATTCTAACCCACAACACATGTTCACCATCCTTTCCTTCATTCACTGTTTCACAGAACCTGGGCTATAGTTACCCAGCTAGTGCGGAGCCCTGAGGTCTGGGGGGGGACGGGCAAAGCCATACACTCTGATTTTGATTGGGCCAAGACAGCCATGGTCACTACTACAGAAGCATTACATAAGATATGATTTGCCCCACTCTGTATGGTGGCTAGTGTGTGTTACCTGGAGGTAGCCTTGGGGCTCAACTGAAGAAATCCTGTTGTGACGAGAGGGAGACTTTGAAATGGGGAGTGGTGTGCACACCGAGCCAGCAGTGCCTCAGGAGATGAGGTGTGCAGGACCATGGGTCCACTTCCTTGATTGTACATTTTGCATCCTGCTTGTGGGAAGAGAGGTGGGGCATGGCAGGAAAATGGCAGAGGCATCAATTGCTTAGTGGGACAAGGCACTGCTTTCTTTCTAGAAATAAGCCAGAACGGCACACGATTCAGAAAGAAGGGTATGAATGACCTTCGGTTTTTCCATGGGGCTTGAGGGCTGTCTATTCTCTCGTGCTGTTCTGTGGGCTCAGAGATGGCACCACCATCTGTACCGACCAAGATCCCCATAGAAGAAGCCCTGCACCCGCATCTCCCACTGAGCCATCTTAGAGGACAGGTCCTTTTCTTTACTCAATATGTTAGCTTCCATGACACCACCATATAGATGGAGTTTCTTTCTGTCTAGCCTGGTCCTGCAGCCGTTTAGTCCCAAATAAACACACAGAGGCTTCTATTAATAATAACTCTTTGGCTGATGGCTCAAGATTCTTCCTGGCTAGCTCTCTCTTAATTACTAACCCATTTCTATTAAACTATGCAGTGCTACATGCTGTGGCTTACCTGTAATGCTCCAGCATGTTACTCCTTCTGCGGCTGCATGGCGTCTCTCTGGCAGCTCCTCTCTGCCTTTCCTCTTCCCAGAATTCTCCTAGTCTGGTAGCCCCACCTATACTTCCTGCCTGGCTACTGGCCATTCAGTATTTATTCATCAACCAATAAGAGAAACATATTCACAGCATACAGAAGGACAACCCCTGTCATCCCCACCCAGACCCCCAGCCATTGTCTCTGTAACATAGCTCTCATCTGGTTCTCAGGGCAACTTCCAGGAACCCCTGGCATATCAAGCACGGCTCCCTTTTGTAAAGATAACTGCATTGCCCCTTGTAGGCCAGCACATTTGTGGACAGTGGTGTCTAGGTGAGCTGGCCCCACCCCAGCATCAGAGGGGAGTGAACAGAGATACAAACTCACAGGTCTGTCCTGGAGTCAGAACATGCCTAAATTCTGAACCTGGAGCTGTGGGTGGGGCCAGCATGTGTCTTAGCAAATCAATCCCACTCAAATATGAGCAACATTTTTTTCTCAAGACATGGTCCATGCAGCCCCACATGACACCTGTATATATGCATGGGGGAGATTTGGTGTCATTTTGATGACAAAGGAGAACATTCATTCACATCATGCACTGACCATTTGGCATCTCCCCATTGTGCAAAGGCTTTGAGAAGGTCAAGTTCTTGCTTAGGGTCATGCCACCAATGATGGCAAAGAGAGGATCAGACCCTAGCTTGTGTGGTTCTACCCCAAGAGCTGCCATCGGAAGGATGCTAGCATCCACTCTAGCATCACTCATGGTCTTTCATTGTCTAGAGTCTTTGGGTCTAGACACTGACCTGTTTGCTAACTCTGCTCACTATAGAACCTCAGCAGGGTGTAAGGCCTGGCCTTGGGGTCACAAGATCTGGTCAACAATCCCTGCTGCTATGAGCACCGGCTGTTTCAAGGTCATTGCTGTGTTTCAAGGTCATTTCTGTCTGATTTGGGGCAAGCTTCTTTTATTTGGCCTTGGACTTAAACAACTGCAAAATCAGGGGATTGAACACAATGAACAAATGCCCTGCCTCTGGCTGGATATAACAGATGACATTTCTGTCCTAGGTCTCAGGAAGACAGATCAGACTGTATTAGGACATCAAGGGCTTTAGGAGGTCTGAGATTTCTCGGAAGAGGGACCCCCAAGAGATCTAAGAGCTCTCCTGGCTCTTATGGTCAGGGGATCCACAGTGGTACCTCATCCAGGCTGAGTACAAGACTAGTTGCCAAGTGGCCACTTTCTTCTTCCCTAGGCCATGGGAACTTCCCCTACCTCTGTGGAAACCTGAACGATGTGGTCATCAGTCCCCTGCTATACACCTGCTACCAGAACTCACAGTCGCTTTCCAGGGCCTACGAGCAGCACGGGGCCTCTACCATGCAGCCTATATCTGAGGAGACACAGCTGTTGCTGACTGTCTACTACCTTGTCCAGCTGGGTGAGCCTGTGTCTGTCTGTGGGGTAGGGATGGATCAGGAGGAAAGAGAGGAATAAGAAGACCAGGTTACCCCTAACCTTCCCAGGGAGGAAATACAGAGATCTGCAGTAGTGACAAGGATGACCAAATGGCCTCTCCAAGAAAACAATTTACACCCATCGGCAGTGCACTGCAGGGAGACCATGACATATGGAAATGTGGTTGTAGGGTGATGGTTAAGAATCGAGTTGAGCACACATAATCCTTACAGTAGATGGGGAGAAAGAGAGTATGTTTTTTTCTTTGTGGCTCTTTCAAGATGGCGGGCTGGATTTATTTTATGTTCTCTGTTCCCCAAGTCTTGTTGACTAGACATCACTTTTTGAGGTTGTGTTATTTTAAGCAAGCCCACCTGTTCTCAGATGCCCATAGCACTGGTGGCAAGCAGCCCGTGCACCTGCCCTGACATCATCTCTCTCAACCATGTCTCGCAGCTGCAGATCAGGTGCCACTGATGGAGGACCTGGAGCAGATCTTCCTGCGTTCTTGGCGTGAATCACACCTGACAGAGATCAGGCAGCACCAGCAGGTGCCTCCACAGCCCTTTCCACCAGCCGCAGGCACTGCAGCCCCTGTGACCTCTGCACAGCTGCCCTGGCTGGCAGGCTTGGCCGCCAGCTCTTGCAATGACAGCGTGCATGTTATTGAGTGTGCTTACTCCCTGGCTGAGGGCCTCTCCGAGATGTTTCGGCTGCTCATTGAGGGTAAACTCTCCAAGACCAACTATGTGGTCATCATCTGTGCCTGCAGGAACACCGCTATCGACTCCTGCATCGCCGTTACTGGTGAGCCCTGTGGGCCTCTTGGCCAATGGGAAAGCCATGCTATGGATTACCTACTCTGTCATCTTAGTGGGTCCTCCTCTTTTGTCTTGGGGCTTTATGTTGCAGGGCAGTTAGTAGCTTAGCCCATGTTGGTGGCTTTAGGAGGTAGCTTTGGTCTCAGCTGCTCATTCCTATCAGCATGCTTAGTTACAGACATCCCAGCTCTCGGTGGCTATGTTAACAATGCTCATTTGGCCTCTGGAGAGACTGGGCCCAACTTTGGAGTCTGAATTTCTCCGGCTATAAAATTTGGCTAAAGATATCTGGCCCCCAGTTATTTAAAGACCAGACTGAGATAAGAAACAATGATCCACTTTGCTAGTTAAGTATTAAAAATTTCCCTGAAACCTACTGTGTGCAGCCATTGCTCCTGGGGCTGAGATTCAGGATGGCATGCTGGAGGGAATTTCCTTGGTAAGGTAAGCATCAAGCTTACAGGCTATTTGTGGGGCTATTTTTTTTAAAGGATTTAACTTATTTCTGGTTTATGTTCATTGGTGTTTTGTATGCATGTATGTCAGATGTGTGAGGGTGTCAGATCCTCTGGAAATGGAGTTATAGACAGTTGTGAGCTGCCATGTAGATGCTGGAAATTCAACCCAGGTCTTCTGGAAGAGAAGTCAGTGCTCTTAATCATTGAACCATCTCTCTAGCCCCTTGTGGGGCTGTTTTAATGTCCCCAAATGGCATATTGTTAAGGGTTGTTTTTCCTGGTCTTGTCCCTCTGCTGCACCAGCCCCAAATAACACACTGAGACACTGTATTAGATACAAAGCCGTTGGCCTGTTATCATCATTGCTTATTGGCTAGCTCTGTCTTAAATATTAACCCATTTCTATTAATCTAAGTATTTCCATATGGTCTTATCTTACCAAAGAGAGAGGCCAGCATTGTGCTCTTTCCTCCATGTTGAAATCTCTCCCTACTCCTTCGTCTTTCCTACTTGTCTCCTAGTCTCGCCTATCTTGCTTTCCTATTGGCCAACAGTGCTTTATTCATTAACCAATATGAGAAACATATTTACAGAATGACATCTCCCATCAGCATATATTTTCTTTCTTTCTTCCTTTCTTCTTTTCTTTTATAGTTACTTTTATTCATTTGCATTGGTATTTCACCTGCATGTATGTCTGTGTGAGGGTCAGATCTTGGAATTACAGATAGTTGTAATGTGGGTGCTGGGGATTGAACTCAAGTCCTCTAGAAGAGCAGTCAGTCCTCTTAACCACTGAGCCATCTCTCCAGCCCCCTTGTGGGACTGTTATAACATTCCCAAATGGTATATAGTTTCAGCCTAAAGTTTTTGTATGCCTTTTAATTAAAAGCATACACTGTTCCTATGCAGCATCTTGGAGGCCAGTTAATAGTCTTTGTTTCTACACTTACTGTTCTTTACTAATTATTTTTCTGGGTTTGAGTCTGCCCATCTCTAATAATCTCATACAGAGTCAGGCCCAGGGGTTTCCTCTAAGTGATCTTGGCTGCCTCAGTCCTTTATATTATCCCCCACTTGGTCAGGATGCTGCAAGACTTTGATTCATTTCTTCATCAGGCTGGGGTAGGTCCGGCAGAGACCCTGTCGTCTGAGAGCTCCTGGTGATTCTATACTGAGGATCCAGTGACAGCTGCTTTTTTGTCTTCCAGGGAAATACCAAGCCCGGATCCTGTCTGAAAGCCTCCTCAGCCCTGCAGAGTACCAGAGAGAAGTCCACTATGAGCTGGTCACCGGCAAAGTGGACTCACTAGGGGCCTTTTTTAGCAGCCTCTGTCCAGGTAAGCTTGTGAGAGGCAGGTGCCAGTGTGCACATTGAAAAGAAGTGAATGTGTGTGGAGGGGAGACTGCTGGGGTCCCCTCACGCCTGGAGCCTGCTGCAGCTGAGCTTCTCTGCCTGCACCCCCTTTCTGTGCGCTGACTTGTCCTCTGCCTCTTTCCTATTATAGCTCTTGAGCTGTCTGTCTGTCCTTCTGCTCTGGCTGTCTAGGTCCAGGGTCAGAGAAGGGTGTTGTGCTTTCTGTGAGTCTGTCTCTCTCTCTCTCTCTCTCTCTCTCTCTCTCTCTCTCTCTCTCTCTCTCTCTCTCTGTGTGTGTGTGTGTGTGTGTGTGTCTGTATCTTTCTCCCTTTACTTCCTAGATTGCCTCAAGTGTGCATCACTCCCATCTTATCTTCTCAGGTGCTGGATTACAGGCTGAGCCCCAGCACATGGCTCTCCCTGTGTCTAGAGTCCCTTTTTTGTCTATCTCTGTGGCCTTTTCAGCCACTCAGATGTCACTCCCTCCACAGCTCTGGTCCCTCAGGACTCATTTAATGAAGTCCATGAAAGCTCTGTAGACCAATATTTGCCTTGGGAAGGCACAAAGGCCCTCTGCCTCTGACCTCAAGTACTCCATTTCTGTTTGGTCCCATCCCCCATGGAGCCATGGCGTGATCCACCTTGTGGATCAGCTCCGCAGAGGAAGCCCACACCTCCACACATTACTTCAGGCCAACACCAGACACAGTAGCTGTAGCGTCCAGAGAGGTTTGCTGAAGTTCTCTGAGATGCAAAACCCAATTCTGTTCTCTGTTTTGGGCAGAGGGTGACATTGATATTTTGCTGGACAAATTTCACCAGGAAAATCAAGGCCACGTTTCTTCCTCATTCACTGCTTCCTCTACCAAGAAATCCGCCATGCTGGATGCCAGTGGGGTTCCCGTGTGCACAAGTGAGTGGCGGGGAAGGGGACAGGTATGCACAGTAAGTGACAAGGAAAGGATGCAAGTAGGACAGTGAGTGGCAGAAGAAGTGGCAGTTGCAAAGGGAACGCTGGCTCCACTGTGCACGCCCTATGCACACTGAGTGCTGGCTGCAGTATGCACAGGATGTGCAGTCACTCTCAGGTGTATTCTCCACCAGACAAGAAATCCTGCGGGGATGAGTCTGGGTTCTGCAGCATCTGTCCAGACGTTTTGAGACTTTAAAGCTTCCATGGTACACCTTGAAGGCTTAAAATAACCCTATTTGATGTGAGGGAGTCCTATCCTTACATTCCTTTGTGCCGAATTCTTTTCCCTGGGTGTACTGTTGCAATTGTTCATTCAGAGGAGGGCTTGAGGAGCTGTGGCCATTTCTTTTCCCTCCAGGGAATGTGGTACCCCTTCCCAAGCCTAGCATCAGCAGGCACAGTACCTAACTATTTTGTTGTCCAAGTGCTTGATTCAGACTTTATTATCTGAGGAAGGAGGAGGAGTGAGAGGCTGCCACAGGGTCTGGGTGAAAGAGTGCACACCACCCTTGATGACTATGATTGCCTCTTTCCTGTGTGGCTTTGTGCTAGGCATCTCCCCTGCGCTAGGATTTATCAGTCTCTCTAGCTGAGGATGGTTGCTGCCTGCTGTACTCATCCAGAATCCCTTGGGGCTCTGACTGCAGGTTACCATCTGGAGCCACGGGGCATCCGGCCCTTCCAGCTGGCCGTGGCACAGAAGCTCCTCTCGCATGTATGCTCGATCGCAGATTCCAGCACCCAAAATCTGGACTTGGGGTCCTTCGAGAAGGTGGACTTTCTCATTTGCACTCCACCGTCGGAGGTGACCTACCAGCAGACAGTGTTCCATGTCTGGCATTCAGGTAGGGGGAGCGTCCAAGGAGGAGGTATGAGGCCGGGGGAGGAGCTTTGATGCCCAGGGGAGGAGCTTTGGGGCCTGGGGGAGGAGCTTCGACCCATTCAGTTGTCTTCATAGTCACTGTTCTGTTGCTGTGAAGAGACACCATGACCATGGCACATCTCAGAACGGAAAATATTTAATTGGGGTGGCTCACAGACTAATAGGTTTAGTCTATTATCATCATGGAGGGAAGCATGGTGCCAGGAAAAGGCGCTACATCTTAGTTCTGCAGGCAACAGGAAGTGGTCTAAGACACTGGGCGTGGCTTCAGTACATGTGAGACTTCAAGGCCCATCCCTCACAGTGACACATTTCCTCCAACAAGGCCACACCTCCTAATAGTGCCACTCCCCGTGAGCTTATGGGTGTTTAAACTACCACAGACGTGGATGTTGTCTCCACGCTTTGCTGTGTGGTAGGTGGAGCAAGTATTAGAGGCCATAAAACCTGTCCAAAGACAGTGATTTTTCTCAAGATTAAAGGTAGAACTAGTAGTTGGCTTTTTGCTGTTTCTCCCTTCAGTTCTGGCTGCTAACTGGCATTCATACAGCATGTCTTGTCTCCTCAGTGGCGTGATGTCCGGCCTGTGGCTTGAACCTGAGATCATTTTGTCAGAAGCTTGGGCCTTTCCCATCCCTTAGTCTTTCCTGTTTGAGAAATGTTGCATTACGAGCGTGCTTGCTGGTACTCTTGGGTGGGGGCACTATGCCCATAGCCAGACCTCCGCCCAGCTCCCTGGGCTGAAGAGTTTGGAGATAATCACCTGCCCACGTATCTCCACTGTATGCATTCCTGCTGCTGTCCTCCGTCAGGGCATGCCACATAAGCTGGCCTTCTATCAGTGGTGAATAAACCCAGGAGCTCCTGAGGTGTTCTGCTGTGTTGCAGGGGTTCTGCTGGAACTGGGCCTGGAAAAAGAGCCTGTGACCAAACAGAGGGCGGAGCAGCATGTCCTGAAACTAGACACGGAGGCCCAGGCAAGATTTCAGGCCTTTCTGCAAAACTCCTTCCAGAACCCACACACGCTCTTTGTCCTCATCCACGACCACGCCCACTGGGATCTAGTGAGGTCAGACCTCCTGGTCTGTGACGGTGACATGTTTCTCCTTGGGGGTGAGGGCACAAGTCTTATGCGAGTACTGGGGTTGGTGTTCGTAAGTACAGGATCTGGGCAGTTTCCAGCACCTTAGAGGTCACCTGGCACAATCTCCAAGAGCTAACAGCTGAGTGCCATAGAAGGCAGGCCATCGGGTGGAGTTGGGAGCCAGGTTGGAGGTGTTGGTGGAAGAGCTGGGCCTTGAGCCACAGCTCTTGAGTACAGTCTGAGGCTGTTGGGTGAAGCCCTCCCTGCTGGAACTCTGTCCTGTTTAGGACTGTGGTGATGGCTGGCTGGTTTGGTCCCTCCAGAAGACAGACACCTTCACCCTAGATGTGTGTGAGGTTGGTCAGTGGGAGACTGTAGAGGGGTGGTCTCCTTCCAGAGGTTGGCCTTGGAGCTGACCAGCTAGATGTTGCCTCTGGCAGAGGTGAGGAAGTTCATTCCTGGACCAGGTCACAGAACAAGACATTTGATTGCCACCAATTGTAGCTGTTTAAGCTTGCTAGGACCTGGACAGGTTTACAGTCTAGAGTCTGTATGTGGGTTTAGAGGAATGGAGTGCTCCAAAATGGCAGAAGCCATTGTCTTTTGGATCTTCATTTTGGAGACAGTGTTTCAGGCAGTTGCCTGGCACCCAGAAGCACTTACTTTTTTGGTCTGTCCTCTAGATTGAAGAGAGTGCCAAGGCTATTGTCTTACAAAGGAAGCCTGGGCTGGGCCTGGCTGCTAAGATCCCAGATCCAAAATGTTTCCCATTGTTTTAATGCTGTCTTCTAAACAAATGTAGAATTTGCCCTTTTATATAATCTTTGAATCATCTCAAGTCAGTAGGACTTTGTTTTATTATTATTATTATTATTATTATTATTATTATTATTATTATTAATTTTATTTGAGGCAAGACCTGGTCTTGTGTAGCCTAAGCTGCCCTTGAACTCAGTATATCACCAGGGATGACCTTGCATTTCTGGTCCCCCTGCCTCCGCCTGCCAAGTGCTAGGTTCACATGCGTGCACCACCATATTCTCTTTTGTGTGGTGCTGAGGATCAAACCCAGGGCTCTGTGCACACTGGGCAAGCAAACCAACATCCTCTGCCAAGTTAGGACATTGGGGGGCTCCTCCCTTCCTCACTCACATCCCCATCACTTTTTGACATGGAGTAAGATTGGGTATGAATCATTGTTCTAGAGTAGAGACACAGCATCATGCAAGAAATCCATTGCAGTTCCTTTCTTGATAGTTTTCCTGTGTGTTCCGACTACTGACTGAGACCCCGACAGACACCAGCTCTAATCACCTCTTCTTGTTTTTCTAGCCACAGGCAGGGCTGTAAGCTTCAATTGTAGGTGAAGTTGAGGAACCTAGTTAGATGCTGAATCAGCTGCCTTACTCTTGTAAGATCATCAAATGGAGTTAGTAATTCCATTTAACATCTCTTTTTCTCCTCTCAGCAGTGCTGTTCATAACATCTACTCTCAAAGCGACCCTTCTGTGGGATTAGTGGACAGACTGCTCAACTGCAGGGAGGTGAAGGAGGCACCCAACATTGTGACCCTTCACGTGACCTCTTTCCCGTATGCACTGCAGACACAGCACACCCTCATCAGCCCCTACAATGAGATCCATTGGCCCATCTCTTACAGTAATGTGAGTGATGCCTTACTGGGGTGCAACCAGTCTGCTTAAGTTTGGAGACACTAACTTTAGTCCAAGTCCTGCCCAGTTGGGAATGGGTGGGATCCACCTCCTTGGATCTTTGATTTGGCCTAGGGTTAGATTTCTTGGCCTTTTGGAGAAATTTCTGAAACCCATCCATGGGTGGTCCCATCTCAAATGTATAGGCAGTACAGTTGGTATGATGTCTTCCTCAGGAACTGAAGCCCTGAGTCTCAGAGCAATATTCTGATTGATTGTTTTCCTGAAGATGAAACCCTGGGAGAAAGGGGTTTGGGCTCCCCATGGATGGCTTGGTGTGCAGCCATGTTCAAAGCATTTTTCAGGCCGAACTCATCCCCTCCCCTGGGAGGCTTGTTTTAGCTGGCCACCTCTCACCATTTATGAAAGTAGAAGCCCACAGTTCTGGTGATTTGAGAATTCTGCATGACTGGATTCTAGCTGGGCACACAAGGAGGAAGTACCCTAGATTTCTGGACTTCAGAATGCTTCAGCCATCCCACAAGCTCCCAAGGATGTGGGTGTCTGACTTCCAACCCATGATGTCAGAACCAATATTTCTGGGGCACTTACCATGGGCCCAAATCTGCGTGCCTTATACCTATGAGTTTATGCAAATGGGCCAGAGGATATTCTGATTTTCATATAGCAAGAATGAGAAGAAGGGGTGAGCTGCTCACATAGGACCACTGTTGGGGGAGGACCCCCCCAGACAGGCTCCTTGGCCCTAGTGCTTACCCCACTCTGTTATTTGAGAGCAGAGTTCCCACCTTTGTGTTTGGACAACCCCTCTCACCTTTGCTCAGCTAAGGTGGCAGGAGTTTATGCATTAATTTGCAAATAATTTTATGTCAATATAAGATGCATTAGATGGCTTTAAGTTCCTCCCTTCATCACCCTCAACCATGTAGATACTGGTGCCAAATGAATGGGAAGCTTGACTGGTGGGTACAAACCATTTTTGTTCTTTGCTCTGTAAGAGGCCTGCAGAGTGAGGTCTACTGAGTGCCACCTACAGGGCCGCAGGGTCAGCACTGTTTAGATCTAGATGCCAACCATACATAGCACAGGCCCAGCCTGGGAACCCTGCCTTTCCCTGTGAATGTGAACTGAGTGACTGGTGCTCTTGTGTTTTAGGGAGTGGACCTGTATCACGAAAATAAGAAGTACTTTGGGCTCTCTGAGTTTATTGATGCCACGCTGTCAGGGCACAGCCTCCCCTTGCTCCGCTATGACAGTTCCTTTGAAGCCATGGTCACTGCGTTAGGGAAAAGGTACGTTTCTTATAGTTACTTACGCATCAAGCATGAGTGGAAAGTAGAAGTCTTTGCATCTGGGCCAGGGAGTTCTAGGAAGGTTGTTTATCTCCATCCCTCACTGGGTGATGGTGACTCAGTCCCTCCATCTCCTGCACGTAAAGCACCTTGGGGTAGTGACACTGTTGCCACACAGCTACTTCAGACTTTGTAAATTTTACCTTGTGGTGTCTGTTTTATTCCTGTTAACCTTGAGTTTTATTCTGGGATACAGTTGAGTTACTGAGAAGCAGTTAAAGCCTCCCAGGTCTTGCCTTTAAGCTCTTTGGACATTGAAGAAAAGTATTTAATCTCATACTCTATACCTCATTGCCCATGAGTAAAGCAGAGCCTTCTAAAGTTCTTCACAGCATTGCACAACTCTTGGGGTTCCCGTGTGGATTATGAGGATGGTGACTATTCCTAACCACGAGTGTGAGCTCCAGCAAGTAAAGTGCTTGCTGTGCAAGTGTAAGGTTCTAAGTTTGGATCCCCAACACTCAGCTAGTGGAGATGTGCGCCTTTGTACTTCTAGTGTGAAGTAGAAAAGGTCTGCTGCCGAAGCCGTCTAGCCAATCAGTGAGCTCCAGGCAGAGAAGTCATGACAGGAGTGTGAGGCAGCTGGTTCCGTTACAGCTAAAGGAAGCAGAGAGTGAGAGAGAGAGAGAGAGAGAGAGAGAGAGAGAGAGAGAGAGAGAGAGAGAGAGAGAGAGAGAGAGAGAGAGAGAGAGAGATGAATGCTGGTACCCATTGTGCTCTCTCTTCTTCCTTCCCTCCCTCCTTCCCTCCTTTCCTCCCTTCCTCTCTTCCTCTCTCCCTTTCTTTCTCTTTGAGACAGGGTTTTCTATGTATCTTTGGAGACCAGGCTGGCCTTGAACTCACAGAGATCCGCCTGCCTCTGCCTCCTGAGTGCTGGGATTAAAGAAAGGTGTGCGTCAACACTGTCCAGCTTTGCTTTCTCTTTTTAACTGAGTCTCCAGCCTGTGTGTGGGATAGTGACACCCACATTTACGATGTCTCTGCTCCATCACTCAAGCATCTGTGAAAACACACACATAGACAAGTGTGCTCACAGACATATGGAGGGGTGTGTCTCTGGGATGACTCTAAATCTTGTCAAGTTGATAATGAAGCTTGACCATCACACCAGGCTTCTGGGGTGAATCGCCTGAGCGAATGGCAAACTAGGTAGGCATGTCTCTCATGCCTAGTGCTGGAAAATGCACAAGTAGTAGCAGCAACAACAAGCCTATGCTTTTGTCTCCCAGCTGGGCAAGAGAAAGGCATTTATCTGTTCTTTGGCATTTATCTGTCCCCAGCAGCTAACCCCTACAGGTTCCCATCAAGTCTATCACTCGGGAGCTGCCCTTGTCTCGGGTGGCAGGCGTGGCCAGCCCTGGGGTCATGGGCATGGTCTCTTTGTGTTCCTTGCAGGTTTCCCCGCCTGCACAGTGCGGTGATCAGGACCTTTGTTCTCGTGCAGCACTACGCGGCCGCCATGATGGCTGTGAGTGGTCTCCCGCAGATGAAGAACCATACATCGGTGGAGACCCTGGAGATCACGCAGAACCTCCTCAACTCTCCGAAGCAGTGTCCCTGTGGCCATGGGCTCATGGTCCTGCTGCGTGTTCCCTGTTCACCCCTGGCAGCCGTGGCCTATGAGCGACTGGCCCACGTGCGGGCTCGGCTGTGTCTGGAGGAGCACTTTGAGATCATCCTGGGCCACCCCAGCTCCGGCATCACTGTGGGCAAGCACTTTGTGAAGCAGCTAAAGGTAGGTGTGTGCTCAGGGCAGACAGCTGCCCCGGAGTTGCCAGAGGATGGCAAGAGGGAGTGTTGGCAGTGGACCCTTCAGACATGACCACCTCTCCACCTCCTCTGCTGCTTTCCCACTCCCTTGTGTCCCCCAACGCCGCCTGTAGCATCAGACTCCAATACAAAACATGCTTTTGTTTCTCCCAGAGGCACCTTTCTCCTTATTTGCTTTAGCTGATGCTTATTCTTTGAGAATTCAGCTCAATTTCATTTCTCTTTTTAGGAAGGCATTGTATTGCACACTTGGGCCTCTATTCCTGTCCAAGTGGTAAAGGGGAGGCAGATCCAGGTCCTTCAACACTGAGTACAGTGTCTGTTTTTTTTGTAGGCTCTTATTAAGACACACATGTGCTGGGCATTGGTGGCATATGCCTTTAATCCCAGCACTCGAGAGGGAGGCAGAGGCAGGAGCATTTCTGTGAGTTTGAGGCCAGCCTGGTCTACAAGAGTGAGTTCTAGGACAGGGTCCAAAGCAATACAGAGAAACCCTGTCTTGAAACACACACACACACACACACACACACACACACACACACACACACACACACACACGAGAGAGAGAGAGAGAGACAGAGACAGAGACAGAGACAGACAGAGACAGAGAGACATAAGGTGACAGAAAATGTAAAAGGGGCAGAAAAAATGATTGAAAGGATAAGTGTAAACCATGGAGAAAGGGCACAGTCAATACCACTAAAGAACACAGAAAGAGATGGCAGGGACAGCTGGAACCACCCACTTCCAGAGGATTGGCCAGTTTTCAGATGTCCTCACACACCTGGCTCCTGCCGAGGGAGATAGACAGGAACAGAACAATCCTCACCTCCCTGCCCCCCAGCCGAAATCACAGTGATCACAACATACTTATATGTAGAATAAATTTCTTCCTTTGTTTTACAAGGTAGGTTGTGAGAACCACCAATTCATGGATGGACATTAGGGTGTTCTAGAACCAGGATGGTTAGGAAGTAGCCCGTGTTAAATGTGGATGCCTACTTAGTATGTCTTCATTGCATGTCTACTTGGTATGGTTTTTACACTTATTTATTGTGTATGTGCATGTACACATGTCATAGGATACATGTAATGGTTAAAATATAACTTTTGAGAGTTGGTTCTTCCCTTTCTACTGAGTGGCTTCTGGGGATTGAACTCAGGTCGTAAGGCTTGGTGGCAAATGCTTTTCTATCTGAGCCATCTCACCAACAACAATTAGTGCATCTAATCCACCACAGTGTCCTTGGATCCTCACTTTTTTCAGGAGGGGAAAATCAGAGCTTCAATGAAGCTCAATAACAGCCCCAGGAAGATGCAGTTCTGAGAGTCAGGTCTCACCTCACTTCTGCGGCTTTTCTTCCTCCTCCTGCCTGCAGATGTGGCAGAAGATTGAGGATGCGGAATGGAGGCCCCAGACTTACTTGGAATTGGAGGGCCTGCCCTGTATCCTAATCTTCAGTGGGATGGACCCTCATGGGGAGTCGCTTCCACGGTAAGTTGGGAATCAGGGCCTCCAAGGTCCTGAGGAGATGGGGAGGGGAGGAGAACAGATTGAGTTACCACTGCCCAACTCACTCTTAGCACAGATGGTATATTTGGGCTAGTTTTCCAGGGCAATGTGTCTGAGACCAATTCTCAAAGGACACCATTGGGTGTGGGTAGAGTTTTTGAAAAGCAACAATGCCAGACTGAGGGGAAAGGAACCAAGTTGGGGAGGTGTCTCTCTGTATTAGAGAGGACCATGCCATGTAGGATGGTGACCAGAACCTCCAGAACTGGGGCCAGTGTTACTGGTACCTTGACCACTGTAATGACTGGTGTAGGAGGGGGTTTATGATGCCATTCAGAAAAAGTAGGTTGTTAAGTACAAAGAGTAGATGTCATCTTTCTTAGTTACTGTCTATTGCTGTGAAGAGCTTCTAAGACCAAAGCAACACATAGAAGAAAGTGTTTCATTGGAAGCATGCCTATAGTTTCAGAGAGTTAATCCTTGATTGTCAAGGTGGGAAGTATGGTGACAGGCAGACAGGAAGACAGGCATGGCATTGAGCAGTACCTGAGAGCTTTCATCTGATCTGTAAGTTGGAGGCAGAGATAGAGAGTGAGACCCAGCCTGTGCCCATCCCCAGTGACACAATTCCTCCAATGAGGCCACACCTCCTGATCCTTCCTAAACAGTCCACCAACTGGGAAACAAACATTTGAGTATATGAGCCTACTGAGGCCATTCTTATTCAGACACTACATCTGTGTGTTTGTGCCATCATCACAGATATGTGTCCATTGGGTGACTCCCTAGGACCTTTAGGCTACACATAGACAATTAGAACCAAAGGTCCCTTGTCCTCCTACAAGGTGTGGTTACACAGAAGTGACTGTGTCTGACCCCATGGCTGTCATATTCTTGGCTCCCAGCAATACACATATGGGTCACTCAACTGAATATTCAGTTAGTACATTAAGTCTACAACAGTACACATAGGTCCTTATGAATATTCAGACTCATCCTTTTTGTTTTTTCCTGGAGATGGTTTCTCTATGTACTCCCAGTTGTCCTGGAACTTGCTCTGTGGAACAGATTGGTGTCAAACTCACAGGGATCCCCCTGTCTCTGTCTCCTGAGTGCTGGGATTAAAAGCGTGCACCATCATTGCCTGATTCAGCCTCATCTTTTAAATAGGGAAAAACTAGAGCCTCTGAGCAGCTACACACCTTGTCAGTTTCCAGCCCTGGGAGACAGTGATGCTGAGGTCTAATCCTCACTTTGGCCTGACCTGAAAGTCAGTGGTGCTTAGATTACATGTCCCACAGGAGTAGATCCCTGGTGGGTACCACCTTGAGAGACTTACTATGAACCTGACTTTTTTGCTCTGAGTAGGCTTCTTCATGTATTGGAGCCCCATGGTCTAATGAGGAAGGCAGGTGTGGCACCATCACTCTGACCTCTAGCAGTTGAGCCTCCTGGAGGGAGGCAAGTGATGGATGAACACCTTCTGTTCTCCCCAGCTCTCTGAGGTACTGTGACCTGCGTCTAATAAATTCCTCTTGCCTGGTGAGGACAGCCCTGGAGCAGGAACTGGGACTGGCTGCCTACTTTGTGAGCAATGACATCCCCTTGGAGAAGGAGGCCAAGAAAGAGGCCTTGGAGAGTGATGGGGAGAAGCTAAGCAGTACAGATGAAGATGAGGAGGCAGGGATGGAAGGTGAGGGGAGCTCACTCTACCTCGGTATTCTTTTCTCACACTCCTGGGCCATCCTTTAAGTGACAACACTGTCATTAGATTCAGATTCTGCCTTTCTGCCCTGCTCTGTCATTCTGGTGTGAGAAGATGGGGATTCCTGTAGACTCTTCTAAGACCTAAAATTCTTAAAGAATAGGAAGAGAATGGTGATGTCTTTGTTTTTGGTGCTAGTAGATAGTCATTTGTTACCTCTGTTGGAAATCAACTCACAGGCCCTCATGCTGAACATTGCTGAAGTTTATGAGAACAGGCCAGCATCATGTGTCAACTCCAAGAGTCTCATGCCATATTTTTAATATGAAGCACAAATAAGAGCAGACTCTGGCTGTGGTCCACAGGACAACGGGAAAATAGAAGCCAATGATGTAAATATGCTGTGCATTTGGGGTATAGAGGGTAAAGAGAGGAGTGTAAATTCCCCTTACTTCTTGGTCTGATGACTGCCAGCTTGTCCAATAAGATGGCAAGTCCTGTTCACCAGGACTTCCTGTGTGGTGGCTAATTTTAGCATGACTGTGACCATGGTATTAAACATTGTTTGTGGTGTAACTAGACCCACTGGCCTGTTCTGACCCACTTTATTCTATTCTCTTCTTAATTCCTTGGTGAGGTTAGTCTAGCTAAGAGTGGTCTCTGAGTGAGTGCGTGAGTGTGTGTGTGTGTGTGTGTGTGTGTGTGTGTGTGTGTGAGAGAGAGAGAGAGAGAGAGAGAGAGAGAGAGAGAGAGTGTGAGAGAGAGAGAGTGTGTGTGAGTGTGAGTGTGTGTGAGTGTATGTTTGAGTGTGTGTGTGAGAGAGAGAGAGAGTGTGTGTGTGCGTGTGTGGAGTGTGTGTGAGTGTGTGTGTGTCAGAGCTAAAGTGGCCGCAGGTAAATGAATGAGTGAGGGAAGAAACAGGTGAAGAGGCATGATGTTTTCATGGCTTCTGAATGCCAAGCCATCGGTGATTCCTCTGTGTTCACAGGGTGTTTTGAAGCAGGCTCCACCTCAGAGAAAAGAAGCCCTGTGAAGAGGGAGCGCTCCCACTCCCACGACTCGGCGTCTTCCACCCTCTCTTCCAAAGCGTCTGGTGAGTCTCCACTTGGGAACATCACACATGGGGCTGCCTCCCAGTTCAGAGACTGGGAAGAATACCCAGGGCAGTGCTGATCCCCAGCTTCCAGTCAGGACCCAGGTCCATGCTGGTCCTGGGCTTCCAGTCAGGACCCATGAGAACAGACTCTCAAGAAGAGCCTAGAACTGAACGTGACATTTAAGACCTTGAAGACAGGATAGGGCTTTCGGGTCCAGCTGTTCCTGTTGGTAGGAGAGGACTAGTCTACTCACAGAGCCCTAGCAATGTGGCAGTACCACTTTTGGATACTACCTTGGGCAGCCCCTGCCTGAGGAGAGCAGAAGTCTTGTTTGGAGAAGTTGACCTAGGAGGCCTCATGGGTGATGCATCAACAAGGGTTCACAGTGTCTGTACCCAGGAGGACACACACAGAGGATAGATTTAGGGCAGTTCATCGAGGGTTACAGAGAATAGTCCTCTCCATGCAGAGCTTCAGTGGGAAACGTGTCCCTGGGGAGGGATATTCCAGGCTGAGCTGCTCAAGGGCATGTAGACTTGTGTGATGGTCTTTGGAGATCAGGGGACACTGGTCTGTGGTCTGGGGTTTGGAGAGCTCAGGGCCCAGTAGGACGTTTGCTTTACAAACCCAGGAGTGGCAGCAGGCCCTATGGGCATGGCCTACCCCACAGATGTACACACTGTTTTTGCATTAGTGTGGCACTGTGTGACTGAAGGAAGGTCTGGTCTGTGGAGGAGAGGCTGGCCAAATGTATGCCCGCCAGCGTCACCTGAAATCACCCTGGCATGCCTGGGGCAGGCACAGAAGCAGCTGTGAGTCTGTGCCAGTTGTCCCCCGGGTGCCTCTGACCACAGTCCTCTCTTTTGTAGGTTCAGTGCTCTATGGTGAGTCCCTGGTTCAGCTCTCAGGCCCTGCACAGGGAGAGCTTGCCAGGTCACCTCCGCCCTGTGGCCATGCAGAGGAGGGCAGGACCCCTGGCGAGGTACAGAGGCTCCGAGTGAGCCAGGGACCTACAGTCATGAGCAGGCACAGCCCTGGGCTGGCCCCACAGCCTGATTCCAGCCTCAGGACTGGCCAGAGGAGCCTGCAGGTGCCAGCAGCCCCATCCTCCCAGCTGTCCTCCTCCTCCTCGGGCCCATCGTCCACATGTGCGGTGCCCACTGCCAACGTCCTAGTCCTCCAGGCCCCGCAGTGCTCCATGGCCAAGGCCTGCCGGCAGCCACCCATTGTCTTCCTGCCTAAGCTTGTGTATGACATGCTCATGTCCACTGACAGCAGCGGCTTGCCCAAGTCTGCCTCCCTCCTGCCTTCCCCTTCCGTTATGTGGACCAGCTCCTTCCGTCCCCTGCTCAGCAAGATGATGACCTCAACCGAACAGTCCCTCTACTACCGGCAGTGGACAGTACCCAGGCCCAGCCACATGGACTATGGCAACCGAGCCGAAGGCCATGTGGACAGCTTCCACCCCCGTAGGCTGCTGCTTAGTGGGCCACCTCAGGTGGGTGCCATGTCTGCTGCCCCTGCACAGGACAGGCCTCCAGGGTCAGCTTTGCTTTTGCCGCCACAGTGCCCACTCATGCCATTCTATGGATGTCCGAGTTTCCGTCCTGTTGCTGTGATAAAATACCTTGACACGAAGCTGTTTAGGGAAGGAAGTTTGTTTTTTGCTTACAATTCCAGGATGTAGTCCTTCATATCAGGGAAGTCAAGATGGCAAAGAAGCTAATCACATCACATCCACAGTCAAGATCATAGAAATGTATGCATGCATGCTGAGCTCAATTTCGCCACTCTTCAGCAATTCTGAACCCAAACCCAGGGAATCAAGATGTCCTCTTCAGGCTGTGTCTTCCCACATCAAACAACATAATTAGGATAGTTCCTCACAGATGTGTCTACAGGCCAACCTGATCTAGATAACCCTTCCTGAAGATCTCTTCCCAGCCAGGTGCAGTGGTGCACACCTTTAATCCCAGCACTCAGGAGGCAAAGGCAGTGGCTCTCTGAGTTCAAGGTCAGCCTGGTCTACATAGTGAGTTCCAGGACAGCCAGGGCTACACAGAGAAGCACTGTCTCCAACAATAACAGCAAAAGATTCTCTTTCCAACATAGTGTCAAGTTGATAGTTAAAACTAGGCATCACAAGGAAGGATCTTTCTGATGGCCCAGAGTGAGTGGGTGGATGGGAAGAGTGGTAGTCACATTCCAACCCTTGCTAGGTTACTTTCGTTGTCCAATACCAGTTTTGTCCTCTAGGTGTGTGTGGTGTGGGGATGGCATATGAATGGGAACTCCTTGTAATTCAACTTTCACCCTCAGGCATAGTCTCTGAATATTTCTCCAGTAGGAAACACATGATAGTATGCGTTGGGAGGTTTTGGTGGACTGTTAAAGCTAAGCTCTGGGGCTTAGTTCCTGGGCCCGGCTCACTCTCAGTTCACTATGTATCCAATGTAGACCCCTTTACCTGACAAATCCACAGAGTACAGAACTGGGAGATGGCTCAGTCGGTGAGGTGCTTACTGCAAAAACATCATGCATGCTTTCAGTTGCCACTAAAAATCTGGGTGTGGCCTACATACTTACTATCCCAGTGCCGAGGAAACACAAGCAGGAGGATCCCTGGGGCTCACTGGCCAGCTAGGAGAGCTGCATTAGTGAGTTCCAGGCTCAGTGAGAGACTGTTAAAGGTGTGTGTGTGTAAGGGGGGGCGGTTGAGGGAGACAGCCAATATTGACCTCTTGTCTTCATGCATGCTTGCATGGCACACAGAACCCCAAGGTCTGTGTGTGTGTCTTAGGGTGGGCATGGGAGGAGGAGAGTGGCATGTCCTTTAGAATTGGAAAAAGGTTAAGGGAAGACCCCGGGACCACATTTGGTTCCAATGTCACCTGATTTGATCTTGCCTGAGTAGAGGCATAAGGTGCTTAAGAGTATTGCTCGCCTCCCAAGAGTGCACGTGGACTTCTCTGTATGTCTATTACTGTTTACCGTGTGCTGTCTTCCCACTAGCATGCTCATCTCCAGGAATCCATCCCAAGAAATGCAAATGCACAAAATCCATGTAAGATCACTCATGTTAGTATTATTTATAGTGATGAGGAAATGACCCATAATGAAGGTCCCCTGGCTAAGTCTCAACTAAACACATCTGGGGATAAATGTATCCTAGAATTCAGCCACAGTTTTAAGTGGTCTCGTTATTCTGCCAATGAGACTTCTCTAAGAAGCTTAAACTTGTAATCAACATGTCTCCCATATAATGTCATATCAATTAGGAAAGAAATCACTGTATATGTGAACATGTCTTAAGGGAAGCCTAGCTCCCAACTCACTGTCTTTAGGAGGGGAGGCAGTATCTACTTTATTCCAAATTTGTATTTTTTTCATTGTCTAAAGTGACTATATATTACTTTTTCTAATTAAAAACTGGAAAATGGAGTTGGGATGATAATCTATTGGCAAAGTATTTGTCATGCAAACTTAAGGACCCAAGGTCTATGCCCCAGCACCCACATAAAAACCCAGGCATGGGGGTTCATACTTGTAATTACAGTACTGGGGAGATGGAGACAGGAGGGTCCTTGAGCCAGCCTAGCTTGCTTAGCAAGTTCTAGGCCAATGAAGAGACTCTGTATCAAAAAATGAGGTGGATAGGAGCTGAAGAATGACACCCAAGGTTAATCTCTGGCCTTTATGTGCGCGCGTGCGTACACACACACGCACATGCACACGCGCACACACACAAATGCATACATTAACAGACATAAAAAGTAGAAAGAGGAACAGGTTTTCTAGGAGCCCCCACATGTCTGTACCCACACAGTGCTGGACCTTATTGCTGTAGAGCTTGTACTCATTTAATAGATGGGAAACAGGGTATTGATTAATAAAATAGGGCACATTTCAGTGTCCATTGATCATTGGTCCTTTTCACTAATTTAAAAAAAAATTTGTATGTTCATGTATGTGTACTTGTGCTCTAGCATGTGCGTGTGTGTTCATGTATATGTGTGTGTTCATGTGTGTGTGTGTATGTTTGTATATATGTGTTTGTGCTCCTGCACGTGAATGTGTTCATATATGTGTGTTTGTGCTCCCACATGTATGTGTACATTTATGTATGTGTGTGTGTTCATGTATGTGTTTGTGCTCCCACATGTGTATGTATGTTTGTATAAGTTTGAGCTCCTGCATGTGTGTTTGTTCATGTATGTGTGTGTGCTCATGTATGTGTTTGTGCTCCCACATGTGTATGTTTATGCTCCTACATGTGTGCATTCATGTATGTGTGTTTGTGCTCCCTCATGTATGTGTATGTTTGTGTGTGTGTGTGTGTGTGTGTGTGTGCTTCCTGCCCCTGGGCTCTGATTCTAGTGTCTTCACAGATAGGGAAGACGGGCGCCTACCTGCAGTTTCTCAGCATCTTGTCCAGGATGCTGATTCGGCTGACAGAAGTGGATGTTTACGATGAAGAAGAGATCAATACCAGTGAGTTGTGTTTTGTGACCCCTGGGCTCCGTCAAGTGTCCATCCACCTTCGTCCGTGGCCTTGGTAACTGTGTCTCACCCTTTCAGGATGGGCTCTCAGGTTCACAGTTTGACCTGTCCCCGGGGCCTTTTCTTTCTTGTATTTTTTCTCAATGATACATTCAGGAACTTTGTAGGGTAGAGTTTCCTCCTCATATCCTGCCCTGTGCTTCATGATCTTGGCCTGGAAAATGTATCTGTGCCCTTGTGTAAGGGGAATTGACTGCCATGCAGAGGCCACCAGCTACACATACTGGCACCAGAGCAGCTCCTGTGAGCACTTATTGAAGTTGAAATTGAGTCACTCTGGCTGGGGTGATTTAGATGATAGAGTAAGAAGGAAACTTATACAGGTACCACAAGGACAGGGAGCTTGGGCCATGCATGAAGTAGGTTGCTAGAAGGCAGCATGAGCTCAGAGCTCAGGACTCTGGAGGACTGGAAGCCAGTGTGTGTGGCAGAGAGCAGACCTGTGTCTACAGGAGACAGAGCAAAGGCTGTTCACCTGGGTGGAGGCAGATCTCAGTGCGTGGCCTTATTCTGCTACAGCCATACTGAAATATGTCAGAAGCTTTCTAGATACAGTAGGGATCCCAGGAAGCCATTGATTAATAGTGACTCTGTTCTTCTCATCATCCTTGAGCACAGTTAAATAACACATCCTCACATCATTGTTTCTCAAGCGTCCCCCTTTCTGCCAATCTTGTAGGTTTCCAAGAGGAATCAGATTGGCATTACCTCCAGCTCACTGATCCCTGGCCAGACCTGGAGCTTTTCCAGAAGATTCCTTTTGATTACATCATTCATGACCCGAAGTATGAAGATGCCAGTCTGATTTGTTCACATTATCAGAGCATCAAGAGTGAAGGTCAGGAGCTGGGGAGACAGGTTGTTTGGTAATGTGCTTGTTGTCCACACACAAGGACCAGAGTTCAGATCCTCAGAATCCATGTAAAAAAGATGAGCATAGCAATGCACATCTGTAGTTGGGGGAGTCAGTAGAGATCTGAAGGGCCTGCTGACCAGCCATTCTGGTCAATTGCTGAGTTCCAGATTCAGCCAAAAACTTACCTAAAAAAAATAAAATGGAAATACTTTTGAGGAAGACATCTGGTTGGCCTCTATTTTCCACATGTACCTATATGGGCATGTGGACATATGGGTAACTACACACATACAAGATGGGAGGGAAAATTTGGCCAGTGAGAAGTCAGTGAAGTAAGCTGTCTGACTTTACTCTTGTCAAAAGTACATAGACTTAATTGCTTACATATTAATGGATGTCAGCTGGGTTGAGATGCATCCTGTTATGGATGCTCTTTGGTAGGAAGTGAACGACTTACCAGAAACTGGTTCAGCATTGAGACTGCCCCCTGCCAGTAGAAGTAAAGAGCTACCACAAAGCCCATGAGAACCCCATAGACTTGTTTGGATATGTTGAAGCTTGGTTAATGGAGGGTAAAGTATGAGTATTACCATTTGTCACCAAATAAGTACATATGTTCCCATCCTCAGTTTGTTTTACTTCTTAGAGACAGTGGCTTCTATGGTATACAAGGTCAGCCAACATTGCTGGGAGTGACCCATGGGATTATTAGTATAGCCTGAGAAAGTCTGATAAATGTCATGTTAGGGAAAATAGCTTACTAGTAAATCAGGTGTGGCATGTACACCTGTAACCCAGTACTCGGGAGACTGAGGCAGGAGGATTAAGAGTTGAGGGTTAGCCTGGGCTACATAGGAAGACCCTGTCTTCAAAAAGATAAAAGATACTTGCTGGCCTGACTCCCTGTCACTGACAGGAGGGGTGTGGGGGTGGCATGGGGGTCCTTTCCCATAGATAGCCCTAATGAAGGTCTAGTGTTATAATCTTATCCCTATCAAGTTGCTTGAAGAAACTGAGGAATACACATGCTGTTAATTTATTTCCTAGTCATGTAAAGTTTCCTTCAAAAATATTTATAAAGTGTTTTTAGGTCCACAAATGTGATGCCACGCAGTCTGAGTTCTCACTTGTTAGTTTTCCCACTGAGAAGCTGTCCTCCTCTGACCAGGGCATAGGGATGTGAGAGACAATCTTTTGGGCAGGTAAGGCCTGATTGTGGGCCACTTGTTTTGAGCAATGCACTCATTTGAGTTTGGCAGTCATAGGTGAAGTGTTTGCTCTGGGCTTATGCTCCTTAACTCTGGGAGTATCTTTGCAGACAGAGAGATGTCCCGGAAGCCAGAGGACCTGTATGTGCGGCGTCAGACGGCACGTATGAGACTGTCCAAGTATGCAGCATACAACACATATCACCATTGTGAACAGTGCCACCAATATATGGGTTTCCACCCACACTACCAGGTAGGCCTCAGTCATTGGCTGGCTCTCCAGCTGCTCCTGCTGGTGCCACATCACAGCCCATGTGTCTGTTTCCCTGTGGCCCATTGATAGTGTTTTAGGGTGGGAGAATTGAGTTCTGGAAGCCCTTGCTTCATGCGTTGCATGCCTCCCAGGGTCCCCTCATAGGCTGTGACCATATTGTTGACCCTACAGAACAGTGGTTCCCTTGTGGTCATCCAGGTATCAGTGTCTACAGCTGGGAGTGTCATTCCTGCCTTCAGGCTCTAGAGAATGCAAAAGTTACTTCAATGCCAGGGCCACTCACTGAGTGCTTACTAGAAAGTCCTGGGAATGCAGACACAGATAAACCTTGTTTCCATCTGGGAGACTGGCATCTGAGTAAGATTTCAGAACAGCATTAAGCAGGGAGGAGAATTACATGGTTGTGGCATAGAAATCACATATTTAAGAGAGGAGTTTGAATTATTGAGCACTGACTGCATACCAGCAGCATGCACATGTCTTTTTTGTACCAGCTCTTCCTGTCATGAATAAATAAATGAATAAGCTCTTGGACCATGGCTCTGGCTGTCTCAGGCTCTGGCTGGTTATCAGGGCATTGTGTTAAAAACTACATGTAATTAATTCACTCAGGATTCCCTGGCTGGAAAAGCATCCTAGCTAGTGTCTTAGTGGAGTCTCACCTATGCTTCATCATTCCTACTTTACAAATGAACATAGCCTGGGCATCCTTCATCAGGAAATCCAAAGTCATCACTAACACAACGCTCAAAACAGATTTCAGAGGCTTTGGGATTTTAGACTGTGGATACCAAACTGGAAAAGCCCATAGAAATGTTACAAGATCGAAAAAAAAAAATCCTAAATCTAAAGGATCCTTGGGATCAAGCATTTCAGATTGATTCAGCCTTTACCATTCAGGTGGGGTAGAGAAAGGATTCTTGAAGATCTGTAGGGATTTGCTGAGGGGCGGAAGCCAGTGAAAAGGAATATAGCATGTGTGGAAGGAGGGTGCTGAGTCTGGGTTTGAGAACTGATCTCAGTTGGGTTTGGCTGGAGCACAGAATGGAAGATGTAGGTGGCCCTAAGAGGCAGCCAGGAGGGAGGGTACAGACTGGGTCACAGAAGGCCCTGGGCACCCAGAAGCAGGCTGGCTTCTTCAGAGAACTCTGTAGGAAAGGCTGCAGCGTGGGTGGGATCCCCCACCTTACTGGTCTTTACTGGTAATAAACACATAGACTCTAGTAGCTTAGATTTAAGAATTTCATTTTAATTCAGACCCAAGCAGAGGAGGCAGCACGACATAGAGGATTGGAGCAGGCGGGAGCCAGGGACACCGGCTCATGACAGGGAACTGAAGGCCACAGTCCTTTGGAAAGGTCCAAGGCAAGGATTCCTGCTTGCTGTTTGTCTTGTTATGCAGGGAAGTGATGCCCAGTGGCTTTAAGTCAGCCTGGCCTTTGGCTTGTCCGCTCCAGATGCAGCAGATGCCAATTTTAGCTCTACATATTTTTAAGTATTTGACTTTACTATGGATGACATTGGAAAGAATTTTTAAACAGGTCAAATACTACTTGTGCTGCATAAATGAAGGCCATTTTCCCCATCTTGAACATAAGGTTTTTGTTTCAAGAATTCAAAACAAAACAAAAAAAAATGTGAACTGTTTCCTATTTTTTTTTAAGTAAATAAGTCCCTACATTTCACTGAATTTTATTTTTCCACCACCAGGATATAGTTTATTTGGACAGAAAGAGTTTGTATTTTCTTTACACTGAATTTTAATGTCTTGATACAGTTAATGTACTTGCAGAATATCACATATATACCTGTGGTAAGACTATTTTCTTGAGTTCTGAAATTTAATAAACTGAGAAGGACTCATGTGCTGTAAACACAACTCACAACATTAGCTTTCAACAGTGAATTGTTACTTAAAATCAAGGGCATTTCTCCCTCTTCTCTGCATCAGTGGGAACCCAGAGCACATGAGGCAGGAAGCAGAGAAACCTATGTTTAAGATGGTGGGGTTACTCCTGGCCTGAGTTCATGAGGTGCACAGGTCTGGAGGGAGTCAAATAAGAGCTTGCTTGGGATGGTGAAGGATGCAGAAGCATCAGCCAGTTGCTGCCATCTGATTCTGGCCCCATATCATCTTGGCTCCTTCTCTTCTTTTGCCTCTATTTTTAAATGAATCTTCTTCCCATTGCCTCCTTTACTACATAGCCCCCCAAGTCTAATCCTCTTGCTCCTCAGAAGGCTGTATGACCCCAGTAGAGCCCTAGTGGAAACAAGGAAGTGTGTGCTGGGTTGCTGGGCGGCCACCTTTCTCTGCAGCTCCTGTGTAGCACAGAGGGCTGTCAAGTAGGAAAGGCAAAGATCAGGAGGATCCGAGAAACTGCTCAAGTCAATAACAAAGCTGGACTGGGGGTCACTCCCAGAAAGGAGTATACACAGTCACCTGGGGTAGGAGGAAAGTGATGTTAGACCAGGGGACAGGCCACTGAGGCAGGAGGTTCACAAGTTCAAGGCCTGCCAGGGCAACCTAGACACTAACTCAAAGAGTTGAAGATGGCTCAGGGACGCACCTTTGTGGTAAAGTACTTGTCTAATAGATGTGAGACCTAGGTTTAATACACAAAAGTTTAAAAGAAGATCTGGGGTGCACTGACCAGCCAGCTTGCTTAACTTTGCAAATTCCAAGTTAATCAAAGAGCTTGTCTCAAAAAAAAACAGTGTGGATGGTGCTTGAAGAAAGACGTCCAAGGTTGTTCTATGGTCTCCACTTGAACTTGCATCTGTGCATGAATGCTTTATTTGTTTACCCAGAATGCATCTCTAGGTCAAATCTCAGGAGCAGAAAGGCTTAGTGATGGAAGAGACAGGCCTGGGCAAGCATGATTGGGATTCAGGATGGACCCAGCTCTGGCCCTGTGTGGGTGGCCCTGTGTGGGTGGCCCTGTGTGAGTGGCCCTGTGTGGGTGGCCCTGTGTGGGTGGCCCTGGGTATGCTTACCCAGTAGGAAGATCTGAGCATCTTATGCTCTATGCTGTGACTCCCTTACACTGTAGGGCAGAGGTGGGTGTGACACAGGTGTGGCCAGGCTGGACCTGGGTTCTTTGGGGGAGCAAGTTGATCTCTGATGATAAAGCTCTATCCTTTCCCCTGCATCTCAGCTCTATGAGTCCACCCTGCACGCCTTTGCCTTCTCTTACTCCATGCTAGGAGAGGAGATCCAACTCCATTTCATCATCCCCAAGTCCAAGGAGCACCACTTTGTGTTCAGCCAACCCGGAGGCCAACTGGAGAGCATGCGTCTGCCCCTCGTCACAGACAAGGTACTGGCTGGGAGTTCCAGTGGGCCAGGCGACACATAGATACCTGAAGAGTCAGGGACATTTGGAACGGGACATAGAAACAGTATGATGACTGAACCTTGGGGACACTGGTGAAGGTGTGGACTTGGACGTCACTCACGCTTGAGCCTTGTTATAGCACCTGCTAATTATCTTAGCTGTCATTTAATGTTGCCGAGCCCCTTACTTATAAAGATGGGTGGTAACAGTTCATTTTACAAGCATTGTAAGGGGGCTGGAGTTGAGGCTCACTTGTTAGAGTTCCTGCCTAACATGCACAAAGCCCCTGGTTCTCCAGTACCACATAAACTGGGTGTGGTCACTCATTCTGTGATCCTGGCACTGGAAAAGTAGAGGCAGGAAGATCAGAATGTCAAGGATGTGTAGACATTGAGCCCAGCCTGGGCTATATGAGATCCTATGTCAAAAAGGAGTCACAGCATTGTCTGTAAGAATTACTTAGAATAATCAACATGAAGTGCCTGGAACATACCACACCCAGGTGAGATGTCCCCTACCAACCTTCTTTAATGAGGGGTTTGGCTAGGGTGAGGTAGAAGGAATAGGAAAAGGATTCCAAGACTCCTTCAGGGCCCGACACCCACCGACCACAAGGACTAACTCACAGTCAGTGTGTTTTCTCTCTTCTCTTCCTCCTGTCATTTGGGGGGAAATGGCAGGTTTCTAAACCCTGTTGCTCACCATTCCTCCCCTTATAGAGATGCCCTGTATAGGGTTCCTTGCTTCCCAGGTCCACCTGAAAGCCTCAGGGTTGACTGGATGATTTACCAGCCCCTGTCAGCAGTCAGGAGCAGAGGACCTGCTCCTCCTCCTTCAGAGTATCAGCTGTCAGTCAAACTGGACTTGGCCTTGCCGACTCAGCAGTCTGTTGTCAGCAAGGCAGATCTCTGTACAGCACCAGAGGGGTCTTGGTTACTAGATGTCTGGAGACCCTGGGATCTGGTGGTGGTATGGCCCTCTTGTAGGTGTACAAGGAGAGGTTGTTGGACTCAATTCATTATCCTAGCCTCCCAGTGGCAGTCCACCAGTACTGGCTGTGTATGTAGCAGGTACTTTGAGGATTTGAGAGGCAACACAAGCTGTAGTGCAGGCAGGGGTGCTTATTAAGCAGGGAGTCAGAGAAGAGTTATTGACATGGAGACATTACCATTTGCCAGTATTGAGATCTAGGCTGTGTGGGATGTCCATGTCCAGAGTGAGGGGAGTGACTGGGCATACAGGAAGGAACACCTTCTGAGACCAGCTTCCAGTATGAGATGGTCATGGATTTGGTTAGCTGGTGAATGCCAGTTAGATTTGGTAACGCCAAGGCTTCTCATTCCAAGGCCTGAAGATAATTGAGGTTTTGATGGATGCTTACTCCGAATTTGAGCTAGCTCACTCTTGTGTCTGGGTTAGCTGTCATTGGCTAGTAGCCAGATGGAAGGCGTGTCCCCAGTGGGTGATGCTTCTCTACCCTGTCAAGTTCTGAGTATGAGCGGGCTAGTCCAAGCTTAGGCATGGGCACATTCTGGGGGGGGGGGGTGCACTCTGTAAGGTCAGGCTCTGAGCCAGGACAGCATCATTTCCCCACATCTTATTGGCTGTATCCAATCACACTGCTCTCCCTGAGGTCAGAAATGACTGTATCTTTCCATGGAAGACATGAGACAGAGCAAAGTGTTATGCCCACATTTACACATGCCCTCCCTCGCTATCCCACTACTTTGCAGAATCATGAATGCATCAAGAGCCCAACCTTCACTCCAACAACTGGCCGCCATGAGCATGGACTCTTTAACCTCTATCATGCAATGGATGGAGCCAACCATTTACATGTGCTAGTGGTTAAAGAGTATGAAATGGCCATTTACAAGAAATACTGGCCCAACCACATCATGCTTGTACTCCCAAGCATCTTCAACAGCGCTGGAGTTGGTAGGTAACTTAGACATGCACTACCAGGTATGCTTTCTGTGAATGAAGACTTGGGAGAATGTTCTACAGAGGCAAAGAGCTGAACGGTCGACATTAAGTTCTTTGCTTGTGGAATGACAAAGCTGTTCTGATGTGCTTGACTGTGTGTGTACACCTGTGTGCCAGTGGATATGCATGTGTGTGGAGGTCAGTGGACGACCTTGGTGTCGTTTCCCCGAAGTAGTTCACTTTGGTTTTTGAAAGTGGGTTGCTCATTGTCTGAGCTCAATGATTTGGCGAGGGTGGCTGGATGGTGAGCCCCAGAGAGCTGCTGGTTTTTGCATCCCTGGTGCTGGGATTATACACACAGACCATCATTCCCAGCTTTATAAAAAACCATGGGTCCTGGGGCTCCAATGCAGCTCCTTGTGCTTGTAAGACAAGTACTATCCCAATTGAGGTATCTCCTAGACCCTCTGTTATAATTTTCTTATAAATATCTAAAGTGTGGGAATTAAGATTCATTGGACTCAGTATAAGTTAAGTGAAGTTTATTTGGGGTGAATTTACATGAAACAGATGACCGTTCTGAAACCCAACAGGGTGTAGTCAGTGCAATAAGTGTGGGTAGGGTAGATATCTCACTACAAATATCCTTTTTAAAAACTGTTTAGTTATTCATTTATCTCATTTTCTCAGCTGTTAGGAAAAAAAAAGAACAAATGTATATATAAACTATAGAGGGGAATTTCCTTGCTGGTCAGTGGTCATTGAAAGAGGGATATATAGTATTGATTCTGGTATGTCTGGTGTGGGCTCTGTCTTGTGCACGTGGGTGCAGGATTGAACATTGAGTCAGGTTACTTGGCCACCACAGGGGCTGCCCACTTCCTGATCAAAGAGCTGTGCTACCACAACCTGGAGCTGGAGAGGAACAGACAGGAGGAGCTGGGGGTCAAGCCCCAGGACATTTGGCCCTTCATCGTCATTTCTGATGACTCCTGTGTGATGTGGAACGTGGCAGATGTAGACTGTGCTGGAGAACGGAGTAGGTGAGGCAGACTGGGCACACTTTTCCTTCATACAGAGAACCACAGAAGACAGTGATGGGCGGTCCTCTCTCAACCTTGAGGACCACAGTGTGGATGTGGCAGAAGTGGACCCATTGTCCATGTCTTGATTCTTTTGAGTTAAAAAAAAACATTACAGAATGCAAGGGCTGGGAAGGAATATTTCAGCAGTAAGAAATGCTTGGCTTCAGAGTAATGAGGATTCAGTTCAGATCCCACCCACATAACAAGAGAGAGTCAGAAAACACCTATAACTCCCACTCTAAGGACTCATATGGCTTCCAACATTTTGTACAAGTATATCCACCCAAGTACACACAGACATGTACATACAATCTTTAAAAATGAAAAGGACAATGTATACTTAGTGTAAAATACATATACACACACAAAAGCAGAGCATGCCATGCATAATAAAGTATAATACATACACAGTTTTTCTCACATATCAATAAATGGACATTGCCAGACTCCCAAGATGCCCTTGTATTGTGCTCTAATCTTGATCTCCTAGAACCCTTCACTCTTGGCATTGATTTTTGCTTGTGTCTTTCAGCATGCAGCTAAATTCTTTTAGGTTCTAGGGTTCTTATCTCTGAAGGCTGCCAACCCCCAGGTTAGAGTTCACTGTAGAGATGAACCAAACCATTGAGTCTGTATTGAGTCTGTATGTCGGCTCAATACATGGGATGTGACTATTCTGCACCTCAAAGTAATAATGAATATGAGGTACTTGTCAGGATACCTGGTGCCTCTTGGTTGGATGGCTCTGGACTCAATCCGTATAAGCCCTGTCCAGTTAGGAAGCCACACCTTGGCTGGCTTATCATCCCAGGGACATTGGCCTCTCTCCTCCAAGCAGGGAGTTTTCCTGGTCTGAGAGGAACGTTTCTCTGAAGTACGTCATGCAGCACATCGAGGCGTCCCCCAACATCACACACTATGCCCTGATCGGCATGCGCAAGTGGGCCAGCAAGACAAGGAGCCGTGAGGTGCAGGAGCCTTTTTCCCGATGCCACGTGCACGACTTCATCATCCTCAATGTGGACTTGACCCAGAATGTACAGTACAACCAGAACCGGTGAGGAGCACAGGGTCCTTGGATGGGGGTTGGCCTCAGTACCGGTGGCCCTGAGCCGTGTACAGGATGCACACTCGCCTCCACTATCAAATGACTGGGAGTTTAACAGTTACCTCCACCAGGGTGGGAAGGCATGGTGGCAGGAGTGTGAGGAAACAGACAGATGAGCACAGATGCTCAACCCATTTTCTCCTTTGTAGTTAGTATGATACCCCAGCCCATGAATGGTACTGCCCACGTATAGGGTGGATCTTCCCATCCAATTAACCCAGTCTAGAATTTCCCCCAGAGACATGCCCAGAGGTTTGTTTCCATGGTGATTCTAAAGCCCATCAAGTTGACAATCAGAATTAATCACCACAGCCACTGAAGCAGCAACTTTGCCCAAAGTCCTGGAAGTCCTCTCGTGCTGCGTGATTGTTGTAAGTTTTTATAGGGTTATTTAACTTCATTCCTTCATTCATAGATACTTCCCTTAGTGAGCTATCTTGTGATAGGTGTTTCTTTTGCTTGGGCTTCCTCAACAAGTAAGTCAATTTTTTAGTAATGTCTCCATCTGTCTTAGCCAGTACTGTTCAGTTGCTATGAAGAGACACCATGGCCATAGTAACCCTAATAAAGGAAAACATTTCATTGGGGGTGGCTTACAGTTCAAAGGTTTAGTCCATCATTGTCATGGTGGGAAGTAGGGCAGCATGCAGGCAGACATGGTGCTGGAGAGGTAGCTGAGAGTTCTGCATCTTGTTCCTAGGCAACAGGAAGAGAGAGACACGGGACTGGTTTTTGAGCATTTGAAATCCCAAAGCCCACCCCTGGTGACACACTTCCAACAGGCCCACACTACTCCAACAAGGCCACTCCTCCTTCCTACTCCTTCTCAAGTAGCACTACTCCCTGATGACCACACATTCAAATCAAACCACCAACCCTCAAAGAAAACCATAAAGTGATTTGAATGAGTTGCTTTCCAGCCGCAAGTCCATTGACTGAGCATCCTATATGCCAGGCAATGGGCCACTTGGGAGTGTGATTGACCATCCTGTTGGAGCTCAGATTTACCTATTTACTAACCCTGCAGAATAGACAGTGATTTCTTTATGAGCCAGTTTGCTTCATAAAGCAAAAGAATACATACCCATATTTTTTTTTTTACTCTGGGCTAAACAGTTCAGAGGAGGCCTGGGGGAATGTAGCTTGCCTATCACATTTTAAGTCCTGGATTTGGTTCCCAGCAGCACATAAATTATATACAGTCTTAGCTCTTGGGAGGTAGAGGTCATCCTTGGTGTATAGTAAATTCAAAGCTAACCTGGGCTTTATGAGAACATGTCTTAAACAACAACAAGCAAAACCAACAGTACAGTGGAATTGTTTCTGTGAGGTGTCCCTCATGGTGTCTGAACTCACATGCAAGTCCTTATGTAATTAGCTTCCCTGTGTTCAGTGGTGCTACTCTTGCCTTCCATTTTGTCTCACATCCCCAGTAGAATAAGATTTTGAGACAAAAGTGAAGTCCTCTTCGGCCTCATGATTCAGTGTAGGGGGTGCAGGAACAAGTTCATTTTCTTTGCTGGTTGAAGAATTGCAAGGTAATAAAGAAGTATCATAGGAAATCTTGGAGAATCCCTGAGTGTCATTGTATGATACTGGGGGGAAAATCAGTGTTCCCTTTTGGCTTCTTAGTGGCATTAATAAAAAGTATTTAAGAGCAGATGCCAAGTGGAGGCTTAGGGACAATAAACAGACTATGAATGGAAGATTGAGGCCAGTTAGAGTTCCAAAGAAGACACAAAGACAGGCACGCTGTAAAACTCAGAGGATGGAGAAGAGCTGGTGTGCAGTGGCAGGCAGCCACACTTCAGACAACTGCAGGGAGCCAAAAGTGTGTTAGGTAGTTTAAAAGTGCTTGTGTGTGTGTGTGTGTGTGTGTGTGTGTGTGTGTGTGTGTGGCGCTTAGGCTTTGGCCAGCACTCAAAAGGACAGAAGCAAGAGAAACAGTTTTGCCTCTCTGAAGCGGGACTCAAAAAGGCAGGCTGAACCTCACAGTGGCTCTTAGGGACTGTTCTAGAGGCCTGGAATTTTGGGATGGGAAAGGACATTTTCTCAAGGTAACCAGTCTTCCTAGGGGTGGGCCCTTCAGCAGATCAGGACAGCCTTCCCACCATTAACTCTAAAGGGAGGAGACAGGGCATGTCTCCACCTAGTGGTAGATCCCATTATTTACTGTGGTCCATGCTTTAATACTTGTAACCCCCAGGATGGGTGTCTGGGGGCCTGGGAATCGTGCTCAGACTCACTCCTCCTCTGGTCCTGGGCAGGTTTACATGTGATGATGTAGACTTCAACCTCCGTGTGCACAGCGCCGGCCTCCTGCTCTGCCGTTTCAATCGCTTCAGCGTCATGAAAAAGCAGATCGCAGTGGGTGGGCACAGGTCCTTCCACGTCACATCCAAGGTGAGTGTAGCGGTACCAACAGGCAGTTGCTCAGGCTACACCCAGGTTGCCCTGGTATCAAAGCTAAGAGCAGAAGCCTAGGGATGGAGGGTGGTGCCTCATCTTTTCAGGGAGTCGGAGCATTGGACACTTGTTACCAGTCCCTGGGGCCTAATCTCCACTGTCTGATATTAAATAGCATCCAGTGCAATGCTGCACAATGCAAGGCCACTAAGCAAGCATCTCTTGTGCACCCATGCCCTTCCCACCCAGGCAGGGTATAAGGTTCTAGGCTTTTCTTCACACCATTGGATTACACCTAACTAGAGAACTGTTAGCTTTATACACAAGGCTAGTTCAGTGGCTACATTTGTCTGCCCATGAGCCAGGGTCTAGTGGGAGAGATGTGATTCCAGTAGTCCTAGCTGAGCAGACCCAAAAAGCTAGGAGGGCTGGCTAACCCCTGCATGAAGGTCCCTCTGATTCTTGCTTATAATGTTTTGACTCATGTCCTCATGTGTGACTTCAGGGTATCCTTTCCCAGCATCTGCCTTTTCCTAGTCACTACCAACTCCTTGCAGAGTGACCTAACCTGAGCTGGAGTTGACCTGGATCTGACAACAGTTTCACACAGTCACCAGAGGCAGTCATGCCACTGCTCATCTCCATTCAACCCTGTTACCCAGTCATGTGGGCCTTGGACAGCTCGAGCCTTTGCCACATCCCCAGCCATAGGAAGTCTGTTAGCTTTATACACAAGGCTAGTTCAGTGGTTACATTTGTCTGCCCATGAGCCATTGTATCAATTGTAATGTAATTACAATTGTAATGTAATTTTTTTTTTGGAAACAGAGGTTTGTGAAGGAGGGGGTCTCAACCCACAGGTTGAGAACCAATGCTCTACATGTGAATATAGCTTAGGGTCTGTATGAGTGTGTGCTTCTGTTTGGATTCGTTTTTTTCCACAGGATGATCAATGTGTACAAACAGTATCGTGACCTCATAGTTTTCACAGGCTTTCTCTGGTGGGAGTGTATGTGTTTGCGTGCTTGCAAATGTGTCGGCATGCGTGTGAAGCCAGACGTTGGAGGTTGTCTTGCATTACTACTGCTCTCTACCTTATCCTTTGAGATGCCATCTGTCCCCAAACCCAGAAGCCATTGATTGGCTGGACTGGTTGGCCAGTGAAATACCGTGATGTGCCCTGACTGTCCCTCTCCAAACCCTAGAGTTACGGATATGTGTGACCACGCTGCCAGGGACCTGAGCTCCAGACATCACACTTGCTGTGTTTCATTTTACCTGAGATGTCTGAGTGGCCTGATGCTTTTCCCTCTTCCTGGCAGGTATCCGACAGCTCTGTGGCCATTGTGCCATCCCAGTACATCTGTGCCCCAGACAGTAAACACACATTCCTGGCTGCTCCTGCCCAGCTCCTGCTGGAGAAGTTCCTCCAATACCACAGCCACCGTTTCTTCCCTCTGTCTCTGAAGAACCACAGCTGCCCCGTGTTGTCTGTGGACTGCTACCTTAACCTAGGACCTCAGGTAACTCGGCTTGGAATCCACAGAACAGGTGTCCTGGTACCAGGATCTTGAATCATAATTACTGTGTCCTTCAGGGATCCATGGAGATTGGCCCAGAACTCTTTGGGTAACGGGAACTTGCATGCGGTGACTCATGTCCCTTATACCTGACAGTGCTGTTCTATGCATGTAATCCTCCTATATATTTGGAATTACCTCTAGTTGACTTGGACCCATCACAGTGTAGTTGCTATGTATGTAGCTGAACTACACTGCTCAAAGAAACAAGATTACAGAAGGATGCACACTCAATATAGATTTAATTCTCCAAATGTTTTTGGCCTGTGGTGGACAGAGTCTGCGGGTATGCTTGGAACCTGTAGATACTGAGAGCAAGCTGTGCTCAAGCCTTTACCTCAGATGTTCACCCATGTTTGACCTCTGCCAAAACTGAGGCAGAGGGTGCTGTGTTAGTCTGTGAACTAGAATTTAGGGTTCAAACTCAATTCTGATAGCAAGGTATTACCGATCCTCAAATCAAATCAATTTATGAATTGGAGCAAACCTCCTAGAACTGATTTTTTTTAAAGGGTATCACTTGGTGATATCATGACTATCCCTTCCCCAAGCTCCATCTTGAGCTTGACCAATCACCTGGTACTTGCTGGATATTAGTCCCAAGTGTGACTGAGTACTTCCTGGAGGATGACACTTCTCCTGGGCCCCTTCTCTTCCAGATCTCTGTTTGTTATGTGAGCTCCAGACCCCACTCCTTAAACATCAGCTGTTCTGACATGACCTTCAGTGGCCTCCTGCTGTACCTCTGTGACTCGTTCGTGGGGGCCAACTTCTTGAAGAAGTTCCATTTTCTGAAAGGTAATGCTCCTAGCCTGGACCTCCATTTGATTGGCCACTGTCACCTGGCATCTCTGTTGACAGGACCTTAGGCCTGATCCTTATTTCCCAGGGGGTAAACAAGCCCAGAGAAGGAAAGTAATGGCAGAGAGCTGGGACTGGACCGCCAGGGATCATACAGGGGAGGAGAGATTCCTTTCTCATCTCTCTGTCCCTTCCCCTTTGAGGCTACTGTGTTGGTGCTTGTGGTCCCTCATAGCCTTCTGTGTGGCACAGGGCACCGTGGCCTCCTTGGTGTCTCTTGCAGTCTTTCTCCTTTTCATATTAGTGGTTAAGGCTGGAAAAGCCTTGTAAACAAATGCTCGTCCACCTGTGGCCCCAATCCCTTGCTGACACCATGTACCTCGCTCTTATTTATCTAATTAGACTCATCTAATCTCTTGCCTCAGGAACAGTGTTTAACAGGTTCGTCCAGTTTGTGGTCTGGTGGCCCCACACTCCCCAGGTTAGCTAAGAATGTGACACCCCCACCCCACCCACCCCACAATGGTAACTTACTTAAAACATCCAGGTGTGGGTGGGGCAATTTTGAATTTTTTTTTAATGTGACTATTCATAACCTTGTAAACGTCAGCAATGTGATGTCTCAATGTGAGAAGGTTGGACACTCCTGCAGGGCCCCAAGGACACATGTAGGGAGGGAGGAACAAAGACTATGAACAGAGCCTGGCAGATGATGGATGGATGGATGGATTGCTGCTGGCTGGGAGCTGTGCAGACTTCCTATGGCTGGGGATGTGGCAAAGGCTCGAGCTGTCCAAGGCCCACATGACTGGGTAACAGGGTTGAATGGAGATGAGCAGTGGCCATCTGCTCATTCAACAGGGTTGAATGGAGAGCCCAGGCTGGAGTTGAGATGGCTTGATTTGGGGTCAAGCCCCCATCTCTCATCCCCTTTATCCCTGTTCCATTTATCTATGTTTTCTGCCCCCACACTGTCTGCCCAGCAAGCCTGCCTAATCCCTGCCGCCATCTAGGATGCTGAGACTAGAGATCACTCAGACAGGAGCAGAGGCCACTGGGCGCCTGGTACTTCCTCCCAGCCATTTGGTTATTGCAAGTGGGTTCCCCATGAAGCTCTCTTGGAAGAACTCACCCCCTTCTCTCCTTGCCTCTGTCATTGTCCTCTCAAGGAGCCACATTATGTGTGATCTGCCAAGACCGCAACTCACTTCGCCAGACTGTTGTCCGCCTGGAATTGGAAGATGAGTGGCAGTTCCGGCTGAGGGATGAGTTCCAGACAGCCAACGCCAAGGAAGATAAGCCACTCTTTTTCCTCACCGGACGGCATGTCTGAGAAAGAATGAGAGGACTGCAGAGCTCCTGAGAGTGTAGGGTCCTCAGGACCCACCTGTCCCCAAGGCTAGTGGAGGCCCCAGACTAAGGGGAGTATAAACTCAGACACACCCAGAGGTGGTCTTGGGAAGCCCCTTGTGACCCTTGTCACAATGTCCTGTGACAGATAATGATTTAAAGCCACAGCCATGAGTCCTTGATGGGCAGAAAAACTGAAGGCTACTGTGTTCTGGGCCAGACCACATGCCCTGGGCTATCTTGAAGTTCATTTTATGCAGAATGAAGTTTTACTAACTGTGGTGTCCTTCATATGCTTCCATGAACAAACTTGACCTGCTCTAGAGAATCTTGGGTTATCTTGTCATGGTGCCTGTGACTATGACTTCACATAATAGGTTTCATGACTCCCTGCAGAGCAATATTCCAAAGGAACATTTTAACTGTAAAGGCTGGAGACAAGAAAAACAACAAAATAAGTAGATCATTTTAATAAGAGTTATTTAATGGCCTACAAGTCTCCTTTGCAGAAGCTAGCCCAAAGGCGTCCAATTTAATATGATAAAATGAATTGCTTTACTTTAGAAGAAAATGTGACTCTATTAAAATAGTATGGTGGAAACCAAAAGGGCTTTAGGGAGGGAATTAGAATTGTAGCAGTGAACCAAAGATTTGCCTTCCAAAGGAAAGAGGACCAAATTGCTTACATGATAAATAATAATAATAATAATAATAATAATAATAATAACAATAATGAAAGCCAAAGTGATATACATGACAGTGAAGATGGCTGGAGCGATGGCTTAGCTGTGTAAGTGTGCATGAGGACTGGGATTTGGAAACCAGCACATATATAACAAGTCACATGTTCTGCAAATGCCTGTAATTCCGGTTCTGAGGGGTCCAATGCTCCCTTCTGTCCTCTGTTATGCTTAGGGTATATGCATGTGTGTGTGAGTGTGGCACACATACATACATACACACACGAGAGAGAGAGAGAGAGAGAGAGAGAGAGAGAGAGAGAGAGAGAGAGAGAGAGAGAGAGAGAATAAGAATCTTAAAAAACCCCAACAAACCAGTTAAGAACCAGATCTATAATTTTTTGAAGCTGAATTTTCAGTGAGGCATTTTCTTACTCATCTTAGTTCATTTAGAGAGAGTCTGGCTCGCCCAGAGGAAGTGGGACCAGGGAGAAGCAAGCAGATGTGTGTTACAAGTGTTTAGATCAACGCTGTAGGGTGCCACCTGGTGGCCAGTCGTTTGTGTGTAGTTTGTGTGACTTCTTGAATGACTGCTCTCATTTGAAAGATGAACAGGTTATGATGGAAAGAGCACAAGCCACAGCAAGGACCAGAAACTCAACTCAAAGCACTGTCCAGTTCCATATGAGACCACAGTGCTTTAGGAGTGACCCACGGCTAATGGAAAAATCCAGGTTGCTGAAACACAACCCTTGTGCCCACTTAGACATGGATAAGCACTATGCTTGGTGACGGTCCAAGGAGAAACCTGTTCAAATTGATGCCAAAGATTTACTGCCAACCTTTTTCCCCCAAGGGAAAAAAATACACACGTATAAAATATTTAGATCAATGTTTATAAAACAATCACTTTGTGAATGTCATGATTCCTGTTTTGGAACAAAACCGATGTTCTCTAGTTCAGTTTGTCTTCTGTAAATAGCGGCTCCTATGCCATTCTCTCTGTTTTATTAGTTAATTTAAACTGACACTCTCGACTGTTCCAGTCTTATAAATAAAACATATAATGCACTTCTTGTTTGTATGGTGGATACAGGTTGTGTTGTTTTGAGGAGACAGAGGTTAGCCAGTGACTTCCTGAGGCTGCCTGCTTACAATCTCATGGCCTGACAGTATGCTTTGGGAAGGAAAATAAAAATAATGCCACAGAAGGCTCGGGAGGTCATCCAGTGAGTAAAGTACTTGCCATGGAAGCATGAGGGCCTGAGTTCAGAACCCCAGTACTCGTGTAAAGCTGGGTGTGGTTGCAAGCATCTATAATCCAAGTGTTCTGAGGTGACATGGGGGATGAAAACAGTACCCCCTGAAGCTCATAACTGACATACATAGTTGGGAGCAGTGAATGACCCTGTCTCAAGGTGGAAGATGAGGATTGACTGTATTAGTTATTTTGCTCTTGCTATGATAGAATACCCAAACACAAAACAAATTAGAAGAGGAATTCTCAACCTGCTCTTGTTTTTAAGATTTATCACTGCAAGCCCAGTGTTAGCTTTTAGGCAGTGCTTCTGAAACCTGTGTGTTGATTCCAGGATATGGCTGTGTTAGAAGGGAGGCCCCAAGAAATGGAAGGCGCGGGGACCATAAGCAGTGAACCCATGAAACCCCCGCCCCCACTCTGAGTTAAGCTTCTGAGATCTCAGAATTTATCTGCTGTTTGGACAGAGTCTAATAGTTGGATGACCGTGTCTGTGGCCTCAAAGATTCACGTCTGATTGCTCGCTCCCATATCAAATGACTTCTCATGAAATTGAGAAAGTCAGTGTATTACCTGCTCTGCTTATTGCTATGAAAAATACCCGACAGAAACTGCTTAAGGAAGGAAGGGTTTATCGTGGCTCTCCGTTTGAGAGTGTGGACTATCATGGTGGGGAGGGCACAGCGGTAAACGCATGCGGTGGTATATGCACGTGGTCACATGGTATCCACAATCAGGAAGAGGAGAGAGATGAATGACGGAGCTTAGCCAGCTTTCTTCTTTTTGCTCATTATGGAACCCCAGCCCATAGAAGGCTGTCATCCACGTTTAGGGTAGATAGTCTGATCTCAACTAATCCGGTCTAGGAACCTCCTCACAGACACACTGAGAACTTGACAATTTGAACCATGCGATTATAGACCCTATAATATTGGCAGCGTTAACCATCACACTTAGCAAGATGGTGGCCCTAGACATTTCTATCATGGCTCCATCTGTTGTGGCTAAGCTGTCTTCAGCCTTTCAACCCAGGTAGGTGGTTTGTAACCATAACTCCCCAGCTGTTGAACTGTGTGGGGTCCACAGAGCCTGCCTTCCAGGGACACTGCCTACCTTCAAGGTTGTTTCTGTAGCATTACCTTCCCAAACCTGGTGAAGGCTGGACCCTCTCACCATCCTTCCTCATTCTCAAGTGCTCCTGGCCTTCGATGGTCTCTGCTTACATGTTCTGCCCTTCCTGCCTTCTTTCTCCTAAAAGAGTTGGTGCTGGTTTTAGTGTCCTTAAGATGACATCTCACTTCCTTTGCAATTGGAGTACTTTTTTAAATTTCTTGAGTTTTCTGCCCAGACGTTTGTTTTGCTTGTTTGTCTGTCTATTTGGTTGTCTTGGACTCCTTGAGGCAAAAGAGATGAGCTCCATGTTTAGGACCTGCCAATTTTATGTGCCAGGCAAATAAAGTATGTTCATTTTCATATATTTAATGAAATAAATATTTATGACTTTCCATTTATATAACATTTTGCACCCTGTTCTAAGTGCTTCGCACTTAACTTCTCTCCCTGCACAGAGCGAGCCATACAAGTCATGGTACAGGTCAGTCTTGTACCCCAGCCTGGACTTGATCTGTCCACATCTACCTGGATCTCTCTGGTGACTACATCCTGCCTGGGCTTTTCCTAGAGTTGGTCCATCTTCTAATCACCTTTCAAGGGTTCTCCCTCAGAACATGGAGAGCAACAATACTCTAAAGTAGGTGTTAGTGGGACCATCTTAACCAAGAGACTAAGTGACCTAAGATTACACTGACATTAGATGAGAAAAGAGCAGGCCTTTCACCTTCAAGCATCCTAACAACCCTGTTAGCTCTGCAGCTGCTTTCTATCTTAATCAACCTACTTCCACCAATGCCACATAGTGGAGGGTACTGTCCACTTCTCCAGCCTTGTACTGGGTAAATGTATTGATCCCGTATTTTTTTTCACTGGGAGCCTACATGGGCTGCATGTTGGACATGAGTCTATACCAAACATAAGTCGATACCAAACCCCCTTGAATTTTCACCTTCTGTGAATTGTTGGGGATCTAAGCACTGAAGTTTATTAATCTTTTTCATTCAGACATTTGCACTGAAACCACTCGACCTGGCTTTAGCATCTACAGACAGCTTTTATTTGAGGGGGCACCGTGAACTAAGGCTGCCTTCAGCATCAACTGATCTCATTTCTTTTCCAATCAGCTCGTCTGGGCAGATGTCCCAGCTCAGCTAAGATTAGCATCTTAATGAACAACGGTTGGAAAGGGCAGTGCAGATTTTTTAAAACTCTTCATGTCCAGGGAAGAAACAGGGATTCTGAGTGCATTTGTCATTCGCTGAATACACTGCCCCAGTTTCTTGCTTTCTTCATTAACCTCTGGGGAGCTCTTGAATTCTTTCTGGGGACTGTGGTCATGCTTGGGCTGGAAACTTCCCTCCAGAGTGCAGTCCTGCCTTCCCAGATGGGGGCCTTCCTAATTTTCAAAAGAGGCATTATTCCCCACAGGGTACATTGGTTCTAACCCTCAGCTCCTCAGGATTCTGGCCTCATTTGGAAATGGATCATTACTATGTAATTGACTAAGATTACACTAGAGCAGTCCTTCTCAGCCTGTGGGTCACAACCCCTTCAGGGATCAAATGACCCTTCCACAGTGATCACCTAAGACCATTAGAAAACATATATTACATTATTATTATTCATAGCAGTAACAAAATTACAGTTATGAAGTAGCAATGAAAATAACTTTATAATGGGGGGGTCAGTACAACATCAGAAACTGTATTAAAGGGTTGCAGCATTAGGAAGGTTGAGAACCACTGTCCTAAAGTGAAGGTAGCCCTAAGTGTCGTGTCCTCTGAGGATCCACAAGCATGCCAGAATCATGGGACAAGGAGGTACAGACTGGAGTGATGGATCTGCCAGCGAAGACCATCAAGGATCATCTGCCAGAAACCGACATAGCAAGGTAGGATATGTGAGTATGTAGCGGGGGAGCTGGTCTAGTTTGCTTTTCTGTTGCAGTGGTAAAACATTGATCTGAAGCAACTTGGAGAGGAAAGGGTTTATTTGGCTTACAATTCCCAGTCCATGACCCATCACTGAGTGAAGTCAGGGTGTGAACTAAAGGTAGAAACCATGGGGGGATGCTGTTTACTGGCTTGTTCCCTAGCTTCTGCTCCATTACATTCCTCAAATCATCCAGCATCCCCTGTCTAGGGATGGTACTACCTACAGTGGGCTGAGCCCTGCTATATCCCTTAGCAATAAAAATATGCCCCACAGATATGAGCACAGAGCAATGGAGGACTATAGCAGATGCTCAGAGAATACACACCAGCAGCACTGCTAAGGCGAGAATGGTAAGGCCTGGGGTGATGAGTGTTAGCAAAGTCCATGTTTTGCAAGTATAAAGACCTGAAATTTCCTTCAAACTGGTGGTTTGAAGGAAAACGCCCTCCAAAGGAAGTGGTACTATTAGAAGGTGTGGCTTTGTTGGAGTCGGTGTGGCCTAATTGGAGGCATTGTGTCACTGTGGAGGAGAGCTTTGAGGTCTCATATAAGCTCAAGCCATGCTCAATGAGACAGACCATTTCCTATTGCCTTCCACTCAAGATGTAGGACTCGCGGCCACTTCTCCAGCACTGTGTCTGCCTGCCTACATGATAATAATGCCTGTTGCACTATGATGACAATGGGCTAAACCTCTGAACTGTAAGCGAGCCATCCCAATTATCCCTTTCAAGAGTTGCCATGGTCATGGTATCTCTTGACAGCCACAGAAACCCTAAGAAAATTACCATGATCCATGATTTTTAACCATGCATGGGTGTGGTGACATGCACTTGTAATCCTAGTGCTAGGGAGACAGAGACAGAACACTTAGGACTCCATTCAGCTATCCTGGCAAGTTTAGTGAACGCAAGGCCAGTGAGAGACTGGGTCTCAAAAACAAGGTGATGGGTGTGGTGGTTTGAATGAAAATGGCCCCATAGGCTCATAGGGAATGGCATTATTTGAAAGGATTAGGACATGTGACCTTGTTGAGAATACACAGGTATAGCCTTGTTGGAGGAAATGTGTCACTGGGGGTAAGCTTTGAGATTTCAGTTGTTTAAGCCAGGCCCAGTATCATTCTGTCTTCCTGCTGCCTGCCAATCTGGACATAGAGCTCTCAGCTACCTCTCCGGCATGCCATCATGCTTCCTACCATAGTGATAATGGACTAAATCTCTGAACTGTAAGCCAGTCCCAGTTAAATGCTTTCCTTTATAAGAGTTACTAGGTCATGATGTCTCTTCACAGCAATAGAATCCTTAACTAAGACAGTGGTTGATCTCTGGCTCCCACATATACAAGCACCAGGATACACCTGTACATCTGCATACACACAGACCACATAAGATTCACAAACATACATGTGTGCATACTCTCTCTCTCTCTCTCTCTCTCTCACACACACACACACACACACACACACACACACACACAGAGAGAGAGAAGAGAGAGAGGAGAGAGGGGAGAGAGAGAGAGGAGAGAGGGGAGAGAGAGAGAGAGAGAGAGAGAGAGAGAGAGAGAGAGAGAGAGAGAGAGAGAGAGAGAGAGAGAGAGAGAGAGAGAGAGAGAGAGAGAGAGAGAGAGACAGACTACCACCAGCTAAATTTATTGAGTACTGGCTACATACCAGGCCTGGCACTGGGCACATTTGTGACTACGTAATGGCTCCTATTCTTTAACTGTGACACAGGCGGGAAGCTGAGGGCAGTGGATGTTATGTGGCTTGCCTGCAGTATACACTGGTCAGTGACTGAGCTGGGTCAGGAGGTCCACTTGGACTGTTAGTGATGGCATGGCTCGTCTGACGGGCATGTCCCAAGCAGCCGTTTTGTTCTCTTCATACTTGTATTTCTCCCAGGCTGGGGTTTCTTGGCGATCCCCAAAGGCGGAAACTGTATGTGCTAGGGGGTGACTCTGGGGCTTCTTGGGGTAAAGGCACCATGGAGTGCTGTTCACCACACAGAGAGCCAAGGGATTCCAGGAAGAGCTTTCTGAAGGAGGAAGACACAGCGTTGTAGAGGACTGGCGTCACTGCCGAGCTGACGTAGAAGAGCGTGTTGGTCACCATGTAGAAGTAGTGATAGAAATCATAGAGTGTGCTGGAGGGAAACCAGGGGGCTGGTTAGAGGCTGTCACCTCCTCACAGTGCCTGCAAGACAAGCTGTAGAGTACCTGTCCCCTCCTGACTTCCCTGGTTCTGATGATGGCACCCCTGATGACAGTGGTTATCCACCTAGGTCAGTGAGATGCTGGGAGCCCTGCGTGTCATTGTATGGTCAAGGAGATGTGGCTTTACTAGCAAGGGAAGGTTTTGTTTATCAGAAGTCAAGCTCCCAGTGACAGAGATTCTCTATGGCTCATAGGCTCATAGGGAGTGGCACTATTAGGTGTGGCTTTGTTGGAGAAGGTATGTTACTGTGGGGGTGGGCTTTGAGGTCTCATGTGTGCTCAAGCCACACCCAGTGTCCCAGTTCACTTCCTGTCACCTGCAGATCAAGATGTAGCTCTTTCTCCACTCTTAGCTCATCCTCCAGCACCACGTCTGCCTACATGCTGCTGTGTCCCACTATGACAATAATGGACTAAACCTCTGAAAACTGTAAGCCACCCAATTAAATGTTTCCCTTTATAAGAGTTGCTATGGTCATGGTGTCTCTTCACAGCAACAGAAACCCTAATTAAGAGAGATCACACCCAGGGCTTTGTGCATATTAGGTAAGCATTCTACCAATTGAGCTATATTTCTAGCCCATGATTTTTCTCTTCTCTAACTTTAATAAAAGAGGGTTTACATTTTGTTCTCCATGTAGTTTTTATTAGCTCATGGAACTATGTTGGTCTTTATCTCTGTCCTTGTAATAACATGGTCTTTGCCACCTTCCCTGGGCTGCAGGTGTTGGTATATTCTGGTGTCAAGATGCTTATAGCCATGACTATCCACAAGCCTTGTCATACCCAGGGCTTTACCAGGTCAGGGAGGTTTCTAGAGAGTGCTCCAATCCTGCCAGGCATGATACATTCCTCTTATCATAGTCCTTAGGAGAGCGGGGCAGGAGGATTGCCTTGCTTGGCTACTAAGAGAATACTAGGTCAGCTGAGGCACTATAGCAAGACTTGATCTAAAAACAAACAGGGCTGGAGAGATGGCTCAGTGGCTAAGAACTCTTTCAGAGGACCTGGGCTCAATTCTCAGCACCCACATGGCAATAAAAGTAATTTAAAAACAAACAAAAGAACCCCACAATGCCTTGCTCCCCACCTCCAGTTGAAAGATTCTGAGAACCTGAGCAGGATCAGATAGACTATAGGCCAGAAATCCAGAAAATTTGGCAGCTGATGATCCATTGCCTGGCTTCAGGCCAGCCCAGCAGTCCCTTCTCAGTGGCCAGACAGCCTCAGTACACTTACTCATTCCATCCATCATCAGGAATGTAGCAGTACATGAGCCTGCGGGCGTGGTACGGCAGCCAGCAGATGACATACACAGCTACAATGGCTCCTGCAGGACAGTGAGGGAGAGGGAGAGGGAGAGGGAGAGGGAGAGGGAGAGGGAGAGGGAGAGGGAGAGGGAGAGGGAGAGGGAGAGGGAGAGGGAGAGGGAGAGGGAGAGGGAGAGGGAGAGGGGGGCATAGCAGACAGAGAGCAAACATGTTCTCAGTTACATCATCATCCAGAGAGGAAGGTGCCCAAGGTGACAACAGCAATTCCAGTGGCCTCCTCCTGGAGCCAAAGGATGGTAAGAGAACTTTAAATTATTGGATACAAACTTGCCCTGTCCTTGGACATACCATGCTTCCAGAATCTTCCACTGATTACTGGAATACACTTCCAACATAGGGCTAGATATTCCCACCTAAGTGACTGTGTGGGCAGCATACTATAAATGCCTTTTGTACTCTACAAATCTTGTCCCAGAACTCTTCCTTTTGGATGGATGGTAGTACCATCATCAGGCCAGAAGCCAGAACAATCTTAGTTTTCTATCCTTCCACATTTTGTCTTTATTTTATTTTATTTTACATATTGATCCCAGTTCCCTCTCCCCCCCTCCTCCCCTCTCTCCCTCTTTCTCTCTCTCCCACCCTCCCATGCCCCCGACCACCCTCCCCTCCCACCACCACCCCACTCCACATGTAGGGTGATGCTTTCCAGGAGGGATCATCTAAATCTGTCAAGTCATTTGGAGTAGGGACTAAGACTTCTTTCCTGTCTCTAGGTTAAGGGAGTATCCCTCCATAGGGAATGTGCTCCCAAAGTCCTTTTGTGCACCAGAGATACATCCTGGTTCCACTGTCCAAGGTCCCTTAGACTGCCCAGGCCTTCTAACTGAGACCCATGTTCAGGGGGTCTGAGTCAGTCCCATGCTGGATTCCCAGCTATCTGTCTGGGGGCCCATTATCTCCTCCTTGTTCAGGTCAGCTGTCTCTATGTGGGTTTCTGTAGCCTGGTCTTGTCCTACCTCTCTGCATCTGGATTCCAGTTTGCCTCAGTGTTTAGTTGTGGGTGTCTGCTACTGTTTCCATCAGCTACCAGATAAGGGCTCTATGATGATGGATAAGTTGGTCATCAATCTCATTATGAGGGAAGGGCATTTATGGTAGCCTTTCCACTGTTGCTCAAATTGTTAGTTGGGGTCAGTCTTGTAGGCCTCTGGACATTTCTCTAGACATATTTTGCCTTTTAATGGGCTCTTCCTTAGCAACTGCCCACTCTACCTCATCCCCGTCTCCACTGTTGGCACCCTATGAAGCTCCTCTCCAGGACTCTGAGGACCTTTCCTCTCCTCCCATGAGGATCTACCCACAAATCACCCAGTGTGGCCCTACAGCAGCAGCACTAACTAGTTTCCTGGTAGAAATGCAGAATTGTCTCATCTCACTTAAGACCTCGTGAGTTGGAATCTCCTGGTTGGGCCCTACTCTCTGGCTTTTACATGTCCTAGATCATTGCATACACCCTGAAGTTTGGGATCATTATTTAGCCCGTATGCTAAAGAACTATGAAGGGAACAGATCTTCTAGACGTTAGCTCTTGGAACTCCAGCCCAGTAACTCTAGAGTGAAGCCTGATATATCCTGGAACACACTCCAATTTAGGGCTAGGCATTCCCACCCAGTGACTTTGTGCCACAGGTCACAGCACAGTGTACTCAGCTCTTAGCGTCTTTTCCCACAAAACTGATGTTGCAGAGAGCGCAGACCTGTCTCATTGGATCCTCCTAGATTTCAGCTAGAGCCCAGATTTCAACTCGGGCCTGATGGGTGCATGGAGAAACCTGTTTTCCTGTGACTTTAAAAGTATCCCTTACAAGGCCAGATTGTTCTGGGTCCTTACAGAAGCAAGCAAGCAAACAGATGTGCTAGAGGGGAAATGGGATTTGGGGACCCAGCCAGTCTGAGAGTCCACAGTTGCGAGACTGAAGTCCTTCACTGTAGCTAATCCTGGCCTTCTCACACAGCCAACTTTCTGAAACAGAGCCAGGTCTCTGCCTGTGTGGGTGAACTGCTCCCTGGACAGCTCTGTGCTTTCATGCATAGAAACCCACTTCTTTTTTAACGATCCCATTGTGCTTGTGAGGGAAAGCTAAGGATGAATGTACAGCTCCTCCAAGGTACAGGGAAAAAGAGACCTAGAGAAAGGCAGTATCTTGCCAAGGTCATCCAGCTCAGGACTGATAGAGGCAGCTCTGGTACCCAGCCTCCTCTCCCTCAGAGTGTTACAGTAGATTACTTAACTGAGAACCTGGGCGCTGTGCTGGAGGCTGCGGATCTGGCTGGCATCCTTGTGTCTCACCAGGCTGGCTTGCACACCCAGGGACAAGGTCTTTCTCCACGCGATGACACCCAGGAGGCCTTCCTCACTCAAGAGCTCCAGGCGGCTGGGGATAGAACTGACTTGGGCAGAAGCTGATGGTACCTGGGAGTAGAGGGCCATCAAGTGGTTGACAGTGACTCCATTCAGGAAAGCCGTGAGTGCCAAGGGGAGCACGAAGGATACCAGCACATTCACCTGTGAAGGTAATTTTAAACGTCATGTGGGCAAAGGCTGGCGGCTCTGGACATCAGGTTTGCTCTGCACTCAGAATCTGCACCAGCAGAAGCAGGAGACAAAAAAGGCCTGGAAGGTAAAGCTAAGGATCATCTAAGAACTGTGATGGTACAGTGTAAGGCCAAGACCACAGAGAAGCTGTTCTTCCCTATGAACATGAGACAGAAACTTGTTCCAAAGAGAAACATCACTGGATGCTCAACCTCCTCATTCCACTTTCTTCTCAGCTCTGGAGTGCAGACTCCGAGTGCCACAGCCTGCTTTGCAGTCTTTATGCTCAAACAGGGTCTTCAAATGACTCCCACTGGCTGGATACTTTCATTTTAAAATCACAGTCCATAAATCAGGCAGTGGTAGTGCCCACCTTTAATCCCAGCACTCAGGCAGCAGAGTCAAGTCAGTTCCAGGCCAGCATGGTCTACAGAGTGAGTTCCAGGACAACCAGGGCTACAGAGAGAAACATTACCTTGAAAAACAAACAACAAAGTCACATTCCATGGAGTGGAGAGATGGTTCAGTGGTTAAGAGCATTTGCTGCTCTTGCAGAACAGCTGGGCTCTGTTCCCAACACCCATGCTGGGCAGCTCACAGCCACCTGTAATTCTGTCTCTAGGGAATCTGATGCCCTCTTCCAGCCTCTGCAGGCTCTTGCATTTAGTGTAGACATAGACATAGATACATGATTAAAAATAATTTTTTTTTTTTTTTTTAGAAATCACAGTCTGTTTTCATAGCTGCAGAGGTCGGCAAACAGGTCAAAAGACTGTGGCAAGGGTTGGTGCCCTTCAGTCTGCCCAGGAAAAGCAGCAGCAGTCTCAAGGACCATGTGATAAAAGGGAACCCATGCTGAGGCACCAAGGGGCCCAAAGTGAAGTGGGGTTCCCTGGAGTTACCCAGTGCAGAGACAGTAGAGGGCATGCATGGCTTGTGGGTTTTCTGTCCCCACTCATTCTCTCAGTGGTTGTCTTGGAGACCATATGGGAAGCTCCTGTAGGTTCCACATGTCACTCATATGCCTATGGGGGGGACTTTTGGGGAGGTCTGCATGGGACCGTGGGATAATGTCCTCAGGTGGTCCAGGCTAGGTGCTTCAGTGGGAAGGAAAACTGGAGATCAACCTTCTAGAGTGTACGTGGGAAATGTGAACAGAGGACCCACTATGCTGAACCCCTGGCACTTTCACAGGATCACGTTCAATTACTCTCATGACAATGGCGCCATGTTTTTGGCATTCAGGCAAACCCAGGCATGTGAACATCACCAATGGACAGGCAAACACTCCTTTCTGGATTAGGAACAAAACAAAACAACAGAACAAAAGAACAGAAAAAGTGCCTCCTCGGAGCCAGCACACCCTTCATTCTGACTCAGGGTGCCATTCTTCCTCGACATCCTTGTTCTGTAGGATGAAGTTTCTTCAGTTTTTTTGTATCACTCAAAACAGAGTCTTGACTAGACTGCTCCAGCTTCCCTACACACACACACACACACACACACACACACACACACACACACACACACACCCCTCCTGTGTGGCTGAAATGGACATGATGTTTCAAGTGCCGAACTCTTTCTAAGTAAATCCATTACACGCAAACCATTGTTAGGCATTTGGTCCCCCTTTCCCAGATAGGGATAAAGCAGCCCTGAAGAACACGAGTACACATGGGCACAACTGGCCCCTCCCATGCTTTCTCCTGATTCATCTTGGGTGAAAAGGAAGGTGGCAAGTGTCCTCACTCCCTACCCACCAGACCCAGTTGACACACACAGGATTGGGCAAGGAAATGGGGGGGGGGGCTTTATGCCAGGGGCTGCAGCCTTGTACTGAGGCAGGAGAATAGGGTGGGGAAAGAGGGATATCAAGATTAATTTGAGAGAAACCAATGGCAGAGAAAGGCCAATGACCCTTACCAATGGCTCATGTAAGGGACAGAGCATGCAATAGAAAAGCCCCTTCTTCTACATATGTAGAAGGCAGATGCTATGTCAATGGCTCATAAAAGGTCACCGCCATCCATTCTCCTGGCTCAGTGCCATTGACCACTTCTAGCAGTCTCCTCCTGTCCTTTGTCCACTGCAGCATGGAAGTGCTTTCCCCTATGATAAACCACGACCTGTGTGCTCCTAGTCCAACTCTTTGTTCTGGAACACAAGGACCTGGAAATCACAGCAGTTCCCTCTAGACTACAGTCCATACCTGGCCGTCAATGTAGTGCAAGATATGGTGGTCCAGTTATCTATGCAGCTCCTGCATCCCACATGTGTCCTGATGCACCACTGGCCTGTGTGCCTTCCTGCACTTTCATGTGCCTATCCTCCCAAGTCTTCAGCGTGCTCATGGGTAGTGAAGGGATGCTAGCTACACCCTGTTTTGGTCCTTTGGATTTCCTGGATGGACGGTGGAGTGGCTGCTTTGGTTTCTGTCACTATCCTAGTGTGAATCCCACTCAGACTCACTGCCCATTTGAGCAGTGACAGGGCAAACTCAGAGAGTCCTGGGTTACAGGACCACTCAAAAGATAAGACTTGGGAAGTACTTGGAAGGTGAGACTTGCTTTCAGAAAAGGCACTGCAAATCTCTGGGAGTAGATCACAGGCTAGGGGAGCCGGCGGGGGGGGGGGCGGGGGGGGGACCGGCAGGAGAGGCGCATCATGTTGAAAGAAGGCTTTTGGACAGCGGCAAAAATACAGCTTACTTTCAGGGTTAAGAACAGTTGCAAAGGGAGGGAGCAAAGAAAGACTTGTTGACCTAAATGCCAGAGAGAGGCCAGGCAGAGCTAGGGAAAATGGGGCAGGGGTGAGGGTGGAGTAAGCATGGGAGAGGAGGGTGCAGGAAATGAGGCCAGAAACCCCATTAGTCCCCAGAAGACAGGAGCGGAGAAACGTGCCCCTCTCCCCTCGATTTCTGAGAAGCCCATTCCAGAGCCATATGGTTGGAGTGGCATAGGTGTAGAGTCTAATGGAACAAGAAATGTGCATTTCACAGTCTTACCTTGTGGCTCCTTTTAAAAAGGTGTGTGCGTGCGTGTGTGTGTGTGTGTGTGTGTGTGTGTGTGTGTAGGTCAGAGGACAACTTTAGGGAGTGGGCTCTCCCCTTTTACTGTGGGTCCCCCTCCTTACCTGGATGAAGACCTGAAGTGTGGGGCGGCTCACCATAACGGTACACACGCGCGAGGCAGGCTCTGGCTCCCCGTTGGCACTCTCCACTTCGTGCTTTTGTCCCATGATCAACGCCATGGGCAGGGCAAGGCCCAGTGAGGCGACCCAGACCAGCGACAGCAGACGGCGGGTGCGGCGCGGGGTGAGCAGACAGCGGGCACGCAGCGGCTGGCACACGGCCAGGCAGCGCTCTGCACTCAGGCTGGCCACGCTCAGCACCGTGGCGTAGGCGCACAGCTCACGCACGAAGTAGTAGCCACGACAGCCCAGATCTCCGAAGACCCAGGGGTAGTGGGACCACACAAAGTTGTAGAGCTCCATGGGCACGCTGACCAGTAGCAGCAGCAGCGCCGACAGCGCCAGGCTGAGCACGTGGTAGCGCAGGCGCCCGGGACGACCCGCCCGCGCCTTCAGCACCACGTGCACGGACAGCGCATTTCCCGCGGTGCCCAGTGCGAAGATGAGCGAGTAGAGCATGGTGAATAGCACCTTGGCCCAGAGGCTCGTGTCCACGCCCAGACGCGCATCCAGGCTCAGCCCTGCGCTGGGGCTGGGCCTCGCGGGCAGGCTGCTGGTCTCCATCACTGTCTTGTGGTGGCCTGTGCTCCCTCCCTCCCTCTCACTGCCCAGAGCCTGGGCTAGCTGCCCAGTGAACCGGCACCTCCTCCTTCCTGAGAACCTCCAGAGCTGGGAGGACACGCCCCCTAAGGGAGTTTCAGAGCGGCATCAGACTAGAATCCCTCTCCCGTTCGACTCAATCCAGAAAAGCATGTGTTGGTGGAAAAGGGATTCTTAAGTCCTCTGTGGGACTCATTAAGATGTTGGGTGTTTGCTGATTCGTGCGTAGCTATTTGCTCAAATACACTTTGAGAAACTTGTGTGTCAGTTTGTTGTTTTACGATGTCAAACAGATTGAGACTGAAGTCTGGGCCTCATCCTGAGAGATCGTTGTGGCAGTTATGATACGAGACATAAGTAACAGACCCTCCCTGGCATGTCTTAAGTGTTGGAGTGTGAAAACCCTGCCCGACCCTATGGAATTTTGTGAGACGATGTGTGTAAGAAGAGCATGTGGCTCCCAGAATGACCTCAGTTATGCCAACCCCAAGCTCTGACCTTCTCCTTCAGAGGTCAGAAGAAGAAACCATCCTGGGATGGAGGAGAGAGGCTTTGGTCATGATGGAGGGGGGCAAGCATGAGCATGAAGGCTGAAATCATGGCAGCAAATGTTCTGAGCGTTTGTGAGCTGCTTCCAGTTATGGATGTGGCTGCCAGGGAAAGGGTGGCATCCTGTGGATTCCTGACAGCTGGGATGTCCAAGGGACATTTCTTCGGGTCCTGAAGGAGTGGTGGAGAACTTCCGTGTGCTATTGTAAAATCAGAGCCTCCCACAGCTGATGATGTTCAAAATAAAACAGCTTTTAGGGCTGAGGATATAGACCCTGTCCTGTGGTGTCCCGATGGTGGTGGGGATGGTGAGGCACAGACTCACAGATGACAGCCTTCCTTGGCATATTCTAACTGTCAAATAAGGGACACTCTTGTCCAGTCGAGTGTAAGGACTCAGGTTTCATCTCTGAAACCCACGTGAGAAAGTGAAATATGATGGCATACACTTGTAATCCCAAGACTATAGAGATGGAGGGAGGAGGATCCCTGAGGCTTCCAGATAGCTGGTCTAACTCACTTGGTGAGTCAGGCAGCAAGCAACCCTGTCTCCAAAGGACAGTGCATAGTGTCTGAGAAATGACACTGAAAGTTTTCCCCTGGCTTATACACACATGAATATATGTGTACCCCATACACATGTGCCCACATAAACACACACACACACACACACACACACACACACACACACACAGTTTCTGCATCTCCACAATAGTGTCCCTAATAGCAACCCCAAAGCTTTTGTGTAGAACAGAAATTGTCACAATTTCCCAGGGGTTATAATGTACAAGGACTACAATGAGACCTTTCTGACATGGTCACATCACCATTCTTGACATATTGTCCAACCAGTGTATGCTGCCAGCAGTCTGACCCAGCAGTGAGGCACAGTCACCTGAGCACTGTGTCTTCTAGCGTGCTGCCAGTGTGTGTGAAAACTCCTGGGCTAGGCTTGGAGTTCCAGGGACAATGGCCAAGATGCAGACCACTGTGCCTTCCTCACAGTGTGGTGTGTGGTGGGGGTACTTCCATCTGACTGTGGGCCAGTGCTGAATCTGACAGGTACAACACCTCACAATCTTATCACCTGTCAGTCATGAGGTTCTTAAAATATCTTGACAGGGTGAATTAAAAATAGTAAGGCCTTGGTGACCCAGACCAGTGGAAGTGTCCTGAGGGGTTGGCATTTTCTCTCTTGTGCTTAAGGCCCTTTCAGGGCATTCAGATGTGGGCACTAGAGTATGTCATAGTTGTGGGGTGACTGTTCTGAGCTGTGCACACCCATCCTCCCCAGAGTAAGGAAGGTCCAGGGTGTCCTTGGTCTGGTAAGTGTCAGAGCTCAGTGGGTTTGGACAGAGAGGCACAGGGTGGAGCACCAACCTGACTTAACAGATCCAGTTTCTACACACCCAGGCTAAGGGCACCATCTCTGAACTCACTTAAGGCCAGTTCTTCAAGGTCTTGTTTTCTGTCTGTAATCTTGCAGGGCTGCTGTATGAATCATACACTGTCATATGCAAGACCATGGAGCAGAGCTAAAGATGGCAGAGGACAGCATAACCTCTAGGGTTGCGGGAACATGACGAGCAGGGTAAGCAGAGGGGAAACTGAGGCAGGCTGTGGTTTCTGCCACCCATTGTCCTTTGCTGACTCTTTTTCTGTTTTTCTTCTTTTGTTTTTTCAAGGCAGGGTTTCTCTGTGTAACAGTCCTGGCTGTCCTGGAACTTGATTTGTAGACCAGGCTAGCCTCCAACTCCCAGAGATCCACCTGCCTCTGCCTCTCCAGTGCTGGGAATAGAGGTGTGTCTTTTGTCTTTTTATTGGCATATTTTAATTGCACATGATGGCAGATTTCATTGTGATACTTTTGTGCGTGTATGTAATGCATTTGGGGTATATTCACCCCAGTTACCCTCCATCATCCCCTCCCACTGATTCCCTTGATTTCCCCAATGGTCCTCCCTCCTATTTTCATATGACCCAATGTTGCATGGGCAGTGCTTGTTTCCTGGAGCATGGGTACCTTGCTATGACTACACCATTGAAGAAAATGTCTCTCCCTTCCCCAGCAACTATCAACTGCCTATCAATCCTCAGGGAGGGATGGGGCCTCATGAGAGTTTCTCTCTTCAGGACAAGATGTTGAGGGCCCAGATCTTGTGCATGGAATCACTGTTGCTGGAATTCAAGAATTCAATGTCATATTTGAAATTCTACACCGTGTTCCCACTTCCTCCTGCTCTTAAATTCTTTCTGCCCCTTCATCTGTGGTGCTTTGTGAGTCTTAGAAAGGCTAATACATGTCCTGCTTATGGCTGGGCATGCTTATCCACCCATTCTTATCATTATGACAAGTTATGAGTCTGCATTTACCACTGCCCACTGCAAAGAGAAGCTTCTCTGCCCAAAGGTGGGCATTAGTGTAATTATTTGAAAGGCTATTCAGCAAGAATATTGTATCTGTTTAACAAACCAGTAGCAATAGCTTTCCTTGGTAAGGCCTATGAGCTTCCCAGCCATGGGCTTTTGACTAGATTTACAGAACCCACATGTGAATTCTTTCCTATAGAGTGGGCTTCAAATCCTATAAGATAGCATTTGGTTACCTTCACAATAGTCATGCCACTATACACCAGTGGACACACCTTGCCCGGCAAGTCAGAGCCCACAGCTAAATAAGACTGTTTGATGGTATCCACCATCCCTTTCCCCCAGCAGCCTACATAACACTTTCCTCACTGTGAGGGCTTACTTAGCAGTGAGGACGCTTCCTGCCTGCTTCCAGCTTGATTTCTCTATATCCTTTGAGCACAGCCTGTGGTGACCTCATCAATAGCCATCTTGCCAGCAACACCATCTAGTTCTGGTGAGTCACCAACCCTTTGCTGACTTGCTCCTCTCTGGCCTCCCTCACCTATCAACATGCTCAGTGACAATATTCTGAGTCCCTTTCCTTGGCCCTGCTGTGTAGACACATTCACTCCCAAGAACCGCTGACCCCAGCTGTGCTCAGTCAGTCTTTGTATGCCTCCCTCCTAGCAACTTCAGGCTACCTGAGCCAATAGAATCCAGGACTTGTGGGAATACATGAATGAGCTTAAGGGCCCTATCACCTGGTCTGCTTTGTAACTTCCCACTTCTTGATCCAAGGTCGACTCTTGAAGCTTCTACTTTCTGTGTGTAACATTCTGTATGTGGTAGGAAACCATACACAATCATGATCATGCAGCCTTCATGTTTAGCATAGATCCCAAGGTGTACAAAACCATTGCAAACCCAGAGCTATTGAAGGATGCATGGAACTGAGTAGGCTAGTGGTAATGAAGGGTGCAAGGACACAACTCAGTGTGCTGCATAGCCTCATGGGAAACGCAGCGCTACTGCTGAACCCTGCTGTCTTTGCTCCAGCAAGCCCACAACAGTGCAGCACAGAGAGCAAGTTCACTCAGATTTGGTGGAAAGCCTGTAGAGTATGAATGCATGGAAAGCTGCCACTTTGTTGTGTAATCTTTCGTGCATATGGGGTGTGTGTGTGTGTGTGTGTGTGTGTGTGTGTGTGTGTGTGTGTGTGTGTGTGTGAATGCTAATGCATGTATATCATGGCATAGAAGTGAGGATAGCCAACTGTTTGGGTTGGTCCTTACCTGCCTTGTTTGAGAGAGAGAGTCTCTTGTTTTGCTTGTGAGTCTCAGGCTACCTGCCAACAAGATTTTGGGGGGGTCTCCTGTTCTCCACCCCCCACTTCTTGCAGGTACAGCAGGATTCCAGTTGGTACTGACTTTACCTGGACCCTAGTAATTCACACTTGGGTCCTTGTGCTTACACAGTGTGCTGGCTTATTTATGTCAACTTGACACAAGCTAAAGTCATCTGAGAGGAAGGAACCTCAGTTAAGAAAATGCTTCCATGAGACCAAGTTGGAGGCAAGCCTGTAAGGCATTTTCCTAATTAGTGATTGATGAGGGAGGGCTCAGTCCACGGTGGGTAGAGCCATCCCTGGGCTGGTGGTCCTGGTTCTGTAAGAAAGCAGGCTGAGTAAGTCATGGGGAGCAAACCAGTTAGCAGCATCCATCCATGGCCTCTGCATCAGCTCCTGCCGCCAGGTTCTTATCCTCCTCAACTTGCTTTTGGTCATAGTATTTTATCAGAGCAATTGAAACCCAAACTAAGACACACAACAAGCAATTTTACCCACTGAGCCGTCTCCCTGACTGTGGATTTCAGTCACTTGAGAGCACCATTTCCTGCACTCAACCAGGAAGGGGGCTGGTCTCTGTGCCAACACTTCGTCTCATTATATTCCATCTGGGAATCCCATGTGGGTTTCTTCTTTCTCATCCTTGGAATTACTCAGTCTCTTGTTCTTACTCCTGAGATATGTCTCAAAGGCAGGAGTGGACATGGTGATTTGAAGTGCCCTGCTGAGCCAGCTGGCCTTGTGCCCCTCCTCTTGCTGTCCCACACAAAGTGGACAGAAACTGGCATTTTTCTGGTATCTTCGAACTCTGGGTGTTGTGTTTGTCAGCCAGTCCCCAGGTGGGAAAGGATTTGCAATTCAACACCCTGCTCTTTGCTGGGACCTTGTGACTTGGCCCAGGCTCAGTAAAGGGAAACAGCTTTGCCTACTCCAGTATCACTAGGCCCAGCCTCCAGCCCCTGGGCTGGTGTCCCTGAGGGTCATTTCTCTCCAGACACTGAAGGTGGAGGTGGCTGGGCCCTGCAGGTCTAGCCATGGCAGAGCAGGATCGTATCTGCAGCTCTAAGTGGGAGACACCAAGGGACAAGTGCTCTGTGGATTCGGCATGGTCGTGGGTAAGGCTGCATGTGGCAGTTTGTAGACCACATATGCTCTGCATATGTGTTGTGTGTTGCTGTGTCCAGGGGGTCCATTGAGGAGGGTCCTGCCTTCACAGTATCCAGCCAAGTGTCCTGCAAGCTCCTACCCCACTGCTCTCATGGGGGTGTGTTTATAAGCTGTTGGTGCTGACTTGGGACTTAAAACCTGATTTCTCTGCCCTGATGGAAAATGCTCAGTGTGTGCATTGACCATGGGTGTTTTCAGGTCCCTGCTTCATCAGGGAGGAAAGCAAAGGCATGGGAATGACGTGTGTCAGGCATGGTCATTTACAGCACCATATATGACCTGGCATCCTTGGACTCTGAGGCTCTCAGCTCTTCTGGCCTGCCTATGTGTCAGATCTCATTCAAAGTCCAGGAAACAGGGAGGTTGGTCAGATGAAGACCCCAAAAGCCCAAACTGGGGGGGCTGAGATCACCCCAAGTGGCAGTGAGTATTGAGGATAGAACCATGTCTAAAATATGATCCTCACTGTTCCCAAAAAGGCCAGTGGGTTTGAGTGCAGGGCACATATTGTGAGGCTCTGCCCCTGACCCAAATGGCGCCCCTGCATATTCCCATGATGCTATGCTGGGGCTGGACCAGCAGCAGGGAGGGCTCTGCTATTCTGCATCCACAGGAAGATGCCTCCTGGATGCTGGTGCCCAAGAGCACCTAGCACCAGTTAGCCTGCTTGGCTTTGTCCTCAGGGCAGGGGGTCCATGAGGGGCTGCTGTGGAAGGATACGCTGCTGTGCAGTGATTGGAGCTGAGGAGGGAGGTGGTTGTGGATGCATCTGCTCCATCTATCACTTAGCCTCACAGGCAGATATATCATGAAAGGACTCACGCTTGTGTAAGTGTTAGGGCAGGCCAAGCCCTGGGGACAGGAGTGACACCATCCTTTGAGGATGCAGCCCTGGTGAATCACAGTCACCCTGATTAAATGAACTGGTTTTGAGGTTAGTTGGGGATTAATGCAGCTTTTTTTTCTTTCAGTACAGAATGTCACTTAAATGTAGCTTCTATCCTTGTCTGTCTCAGTTGAGATGTGAACTTCCTCTTCCTTTTGTGTCCACTGTAATGATCAACACTCTGTAGTGCTGGGGTACAGGTCTCATTGTCATGGTGTTGTCTGGTCAGCTCAGCTTGCAGGCATCTGAGGAAGCTGACTGTGAAACTGAGACTGGTGTAAACCTTGTGAGGCCCCCAAGTCCATGCCCATTGGCTCTGTAACCTGAGGAAGCCCCGGTTGGATATCTGCTCGTGTGCGCGCACGTGTGTGTGTGTGTGTGTGTGTGGTGGGGTAGCACACGTGTATGGTTAGGTGTATGTGTTTGAGGTGGGGGTAGCACACATGTGTGGTTAGGGTGTGCGTGTGTGTGTGTGTGTGTGTGTGTGTGTGTGTGTGTGCATGTGTGTGTGTGGTGGGGTAGCACACGTGTATGGTTAGGTAGGTGTATGTGTTTGAGGTGGGGGGTAGCACACGTGTGGTTAGGGGTGTGTGTGTGTGTGTGTGTGTGTGTGTGTGTGTGTGTGTGTATGTGTGTTTAGGTCAGAGGTCAACCTCATGTGTTAATCCTCGGGTGTCATCCACCTTGCTTTTTGCTGTGGGACTAGGCTAATGGGCCAGCAAGCCCCCTTGGTCTTCACTGTCTCTGCTTCCCCAAATGTTTTCACAAGCATGTACCACCACACCCACATGTTTTTTCACATGGGTTTCACATAGGGGTTCAAACTCAGGTCCTCATGCCTGCCTTCGAGGCAAGCGTCTTACTGACTTGGCTACCTACTGTCTAGCTTACCTCTGCAGCTTGCCCCTTATGCTTTGACTGTGCTCAGTGTTGACTATGTAGGACATAAAGGCTGTGAGAGTAAGCCTGAGAGCATTGCAAGCACAGGCTGAGCTTTGTTCTTTGGTGGCTTGCTATAATCAGGGGACAGAAGGGCTTGAGATCCACCCTTTTTCCTCCTTGTCTGTCACTTTCCCCACTGTCTCTTGGACTAGATAAGCGCCCATTTGCTAAAGAAATTCAACAGGTAGAGGTCCATCCTACCATAGCCTGGCTTCTCAGAGCAAAGGAGGCTCTGTGTGTGTGTGTGTGTGTGTGTGTGTGTGTGTGTGTGTGTGTGTGTGTGTGTGTGTGTTGGAGGGCAGTGAGATAGAGTCCACCCTGCTGCTGCTGGAGATACACTGTTATTGGCTCCCTGCAAGGGGGGTGGGCTCTAAAGTTGGGTTTTATTGGATCTTGGGACCTTGGCTCAGGCTTTTGCCTTCTGAAGCAATCTGACGGCTGTATGGTAGTGCCCCAGACATCCTAACCAGCAAGCCCAGTGAAATCAATGTCCCTCTCTGACGGCGGGGGTTCATTGGGGTCTGGATCAGGATCTTGCATTGAACAAGGGACATGTGAGTGCCCAGGGTTGTGGCTTTAGTGAAACAGAGGAATTGGGACAAAGTCCAGAAACCAAAGCAGAAGCCATGGGAGGCTTCAGAAAATCTGGTGAGCACACAGGAGAGGCAGGAGCTGCAGATGCGCTGGCCGGACGCCTGGGCTCAGCTGTCAGGCTTCTGGGAAGAGTTAAAGCAGCCCAGTCACCGTGGGGCTGGGGAAAGGGCAGCTGGCAGCAACACATGTCCTGGAGGCACCTGCTCAGTTGGCACCACCCACCTGCAGTGTTGGCCACAGACATTCACAGTCACTCGCCTCTGTTTCAGGGCCAGAGGCCCTTCTGGGTCCTGTGTGTGTGTGCAGCCCAGCAGGGTGGGGAAATGCTAAGCCTGGTTCCCAAAGGAGGTCAGGCCAGCTGTGGGTGGGCAGGCTGCAGTGTGCCAGCCACAGAGTTCTCGAGGCCCGGCTCAGGATGATTGTCCCTGGCCGCCAGGACCAGGAAGGCGCCTGTGAGAACCTGGCTTAAGAGCCAGGCAGAGGAGGGATAGACCCTGCTGGGCGGGAGGCGAGTTTGAGCACAGGCAAAGCTTGAGAGTACAGGGTGTTCCCCATCCCAAGCCGTCTGCTCTCAGGGATTCTTTTTTATTCCTAGTTGGGACGTGCACTGTGACATTCATCTTGGCCGGGCACTCCACCTCTGAAAGACAGCAAGCAGTCATGGGTCAAATATGAGACCCAAAAGGCCAAGGTACAGGAGCCAGAAGGCCTGGATTCACATGCCAGCTGTGGCATGCCCTTGCAGGCTTAGCTTGCTAGAGCCTCAGTGTCCCCAACTATAAAGCAATGTTTCTAAACTCTGATGATTTAAGACCCTTGGGAATTCTATAGCTAGTAGTTGTCCCTCGCATTAGCAATGAGCCTGGATACAGTGGCCTGTGGCTATAGGTTGCAAATGTAATAGGGACAAATAATCAAATTTTGGGCTGGGGGGGGCTGGAGAGGTGGCTGCAGTTAAAAGCACTTGTTGCTCTTGCAGAAGACCCTGGTCCAGTTCCCAGCACCTACATGGTGATTGACAACCACCCATTATTACTCCAGTTCTCCATTTCCAGGGAATCTGGTGTTCTCTTCTGAACTCATCACAAGCATGCATGGACGCATGGATGCACATATATACATGCAAAAAAAAATACTCACGGATAAAATAAAAGGAGTAAATCTAAACAAAAACAAAACAAAACAAAACAAAAAAACAGGGCTGGGCATTGGTAGAGTATTTGCTTAGCAGTCACAAAGCCCTGGGTTTGATCCCAAGAACTGCATAAAACAAGACATAGTGCTTCATGTATGTAATCCCAGCACTGGGGAGGAAGAGAGAGAAGGGTCAGGGTTGAAGGCATCATTAAGTACATAGATGAAGGTCAGGCTGTGGGACATGAGTCTCTCTCTCTCTCTCTCTCTCTCTCTCTCTCTCTCTCTCTCCTCCATATATATATATATATATACATACATATATGTGTATATGTATATATGTATCTATATGTATGTATATATAATTTTATATATTATAACTATATAAAATTGTACTATGTACATACATGTGTACATATACACACATGCATATATCTACAGACACACACATAGACACACACACAGACACACACATAAACACACATACATACACACACATTAGGTGTTGGTCCTACAGAGCACTCTCAGGAGGGCACACACATATGGAGCCATGACTCTACCCCGAGTGCAGGTTTCATCCAGACAAGACCTTTAGTTAGCCCCAGCTACTCCTTGATTTTGTGATCTCTTCCCATCCTGATCACACTTGGACTAGGCCGTGTCCTCTTCTCCAGGGAGGCAACCCTTTGGGACCCCAGGCCCTACCTGCTACTTCAGATCCTGTAGGTTCAGCTGATGGGATTGCAAAAAGACTACAGTGCATGTCTGCCTGCAGGGTGTTGCCTCCATTTTCCAGATACTGGGACAGGGTCTGGGGATGATTTCTTGAGTTGCTTTCTTTAAGGGTCTCTGGCAGTGGGGAACAAGGTCTGTGTCTGCCTGGAGCTGTGCAGGCTGTACTCTTGTGTCCCCTGGTCACCTGGTCCAAGAGCTTTTGCACTTGGGGGAGGGGTGTGTGGTTGGGGTAGGGTCAGAGAGAAAAAGTGCAGGAAGTAATGTGCAGAGAGAGAATGCAGGGATGGGAGGGATGTCTGGTGATAACCTTTTACAATGGCTCCTGTTCTGGCATCTAGGGCCCAGCCTGGCCATTCTCAAGTGAGCATGGGAGTCTTGAGCACCCCTGCAGGTGGTACCCTGATATCACATGCAGAAAAACAGTCATTTCCTTAGGCAGTGAGTGTTCTCGACCCTTTAATACAGTTCCTCAGGTTGTGGTCATCCCAACCATGAAATTATTTTAGTTGCCACTTTGTAACTGTAACATAAATGTCTGTGTTTTCCAATAGTCTCAGGTGACTCCTGTCTGAAGCGGTCACCTCCCATAGACTGAGTAACACTGGTCTAGATAGAGAACACAGGGTACCCAGGCTTTGGAGCCCACAGTCTCTGGATTGAAATTCCAGCTCTTGTGCCCTATAAACAAAGCTGCTGCCCATGATGTAAGCATTTTGACGGCTTGGATGGGATGGATGGGGACTCTGGCACTCGGGAGCCAGAATACTGAGTGTTGCAGCTAGGATGGAAAGGTGTTCTGACACCCAGGAGCCAAGGAATACCACAGGTCACAGTAAGCATAGCAGCTTACAGCCCTGCTTCAGGGAAAGGCTTCCCCAGTGTATCAGCTCTGCTCTGGCAGGAGAGGGTTTCCTGGGAGAAGTTGTTAGAGTTCAGCTCCAATCCCCCTGAGAGTGTAACAACTTAGCTTTGCCGGCTCCACTCAAAGTCGTCTCTGTGTCTCTGTCTCTGCATCTCTTCTCTGGCAAACGTGTTGAAAGAAGGTCTCACCCAAACCTCATTCAAGAGAATTATTGGAAAGGGAGAATCCAGGAGAGTGACTGCCCCTCCTGAACAGACACAGGGTTTATATAGGACTTCTTAGGGGGCAGAGATTTTCCAGGGAGATTTCCAGGGTGGGGATTGGTCATATTGCAATCCTTGAGCTCAGACTGGCTAGATCTCGTGCTCGTGGATTGGTTGGTTTTCTGCACAGGTTTAGGATCAGATTTGGCTCTGGTTTCAGGGCCAAAGTGTGTTTCTTTCACTGGTCCTTTTTTAGCCTTTTGGCTCTAATTTTAGGACCAGGGTGTATTTCTTTGGCACATGCCTAAGTGTACTTCTTTGGCACAGGTTTCAGGGTCAGGGTGCATTTCTTTGGTTCTGGTTGCGGGGCCAAAGTCTGCTTCTTTGGCTCTGCTCAGGGTGTGTTTCTTTAGCTAGCCCTTTCCCCTTACACAATGTCAGGGTCGTGGATTCTTTGTCTTTAAAACTGGGGCTTGGTGATGCAGGACTACAGCCCCAACACTTGGGAAGCTGAATTAGAAGAACCCAAAAAGCTTAAGTCCAGGTTACAAATGGAGATCTTGTCTCAAGAATGAAGCAAAGCAAAACAGCACAGGGCTTAGGAACCTGCTTCCCTAACTTATGCTAAGGGTGAGTCAGGGAAGGTCAGGGAAATGTCTTATTGTTACTAAGATGTTTTTAAAGTTGTAGAGTTTTTTCTTTTTTTCTCATAAAAAATGTATCAGAAGAAGCTGTGGGGGAAAGTATGAATTAGTAGAAAAGTTCCATAAGACCTGTAAAGGTTGGGAACCCCAGGTGGACATCAGGCTCATGCTGGTCTGAGTGGTGACCCTGGGTCCCTGCCAGTTGCTGGAGCATCAACCTCCAGCATCTCCCAGTGCCAAGAATGATGCTGGCTTGGGCAGGCATGTCCACAGAAGCCAGGGCCAGGCCTTGACCACTCTTCCACATTGTTTCCTTTTGCAAAAAGGACCAGAGTGACTCAGTTTGGTGGCTGTGCCAAGATTTTCAGTACTGTACCATGAAAGGAGAAAATAAGACAGAGTTGTGTCGTATGTATGTTGGTGTGACTCCGTCTACCCAGCTTTCTTGGGAAAGATGAATATTAATTATGAGAGAATGTACTTTCTGTCATGGGAGACTGTTGTGGCGTGAACAAGACGTGCCCCACACAGGTTTGTGTATTGAATGCTCAGTCTTCAGCTGCCCGTGATATTTGAGACTGAAACACATTTTGTTTATTAGGCTCAGCCTAGTGTGGATGGAGCCTTCCCTGGGCTCCTGGGCTCCATAAGAAAGCAACCTGAACAAGCAATGAGTAGCAAGCCAGTAAGCAGCACCCTCCATGGCCTCTGCATCAGCTCCTGCCTCCAGGTTCCTGCCCTGTTTGAGTTCCTGTCCTGACTTCCTTTGGTGTTGGACTATGATATGGAAGTGTAAGCCAGATAAACCCTTTCCTCCCCAGTTTGCCTTTGGTCAGGGTTTTCCATTACAGCTATAGAAACCCTGACTAGAACAGGGATGTTCTGTAAGTCTAAGGAGACAGTGCCTTCCTGGGGGAAGGGGGCACTGGGAGTGTGCATGTGAAGGTTGTAACAGGTCCCTGGTCTTCCCCTTGCTCTCTGCTTCCTGTCAGCCATAAATAAGGAAATGACATCCCTGGCCCCTTGTCCCACCCACCCCCACTCCCCACCGCAAGCCATGATATGATGCTCTGCCCAAGTGCAAGGAGCCGGTGACCATGGGCTGAGCCTCTGAAAGCACAAACCAATAGAAGGAATCCTCCCTTTATGTTGCTTGTTCTCCGTGAGGATTAAAGTAACAAATCTGGGGAGTGTAAGGTCTCTTTCCTTCTGAAATTGTCTCAGTAGATGGGTCCCTCCCTCCCAAATTCCCTCCCTCCCTTCTTCTCCCTCCCTCCCTTCTTCTCCCTCCCTCCCTTCTTCTCCCTCCCTCCCTCCCTTTTTCTCCCTCCCTCCCTCCCTTTTTCTCCCTCCCTCCCTCCTTTCTTCCCTCTCCCTCTCTCCCTTCCTCCTTCCCTCTCCCTTCCTCCCTTCTTCCCTTCTCTTCCCTCCCTTTCTTCCTCCCTCATTCCTTTCTTCCTTCCCCTTCTCTCCTTCCCTCTTCTTTTCTTCCTTCCTCCCCCCTCCTTCCCTCCTTCCCTCCCTCCCTCCTTCCTTCCTTTCCCTTTTCTTCCTCCCTCCCTCCACCCCTCTTTAAGATGAAAAGTGGATAATTTCATGTCTGCCTGAAACGAGACTAATTAATGCATGATTGTCTTTCAGTAGGAGGGCCAGGGAGGGAGGGAGCTCAGTTGGAAAAGTGCTGTTCTGTAAGCAGCAGAACCTGAGTTTAGATCCCCAGCATACACACACACACACACACACACACACACACACACACACACACACACACCTTCCATCTCAGCACTCAGGAGCTAGAGGGCAGGCAGACTTTTGTGAGTTCTAGCACAGGCTGGCTTACATAGTGAGTTCCAGTCTGCCCAAGGCTACGTAGTGAGATTCTGTCCCACAAAAAAAAGAGAAACAGAACAAGACAAAAATGCCACAAACTACTATAAACAAAGAGCCGGCAGTGTGTGCCTATAATCCAAGTGCTGGAGAGGAGACCACCAGATTTCCGGACTACTAGCCAGCCAGCCACAGATGAATCCTCGAACCTCAGATTCAGTGAGAGAGCCTGTGCCCCAAATCTAAGGTGGTGGGTGAGTGCCTGAGGAAGGCACCTGGCCTCCCCGTCTAGGTACACACAAACCTGCACACAAATATGCATACAACAAATAGGTAAGTAAGTAAGTAATAAATGTGTCAGACTCCCTTCTAAGTGCTGCAGTTGGACCCCTGTGTAAAACAACCCCTCATGCCCTACTGGTGCTTACATTCAAGGCGAGGGAGGAACAAATGCTCAAACAATTGAGTAAACACAGGTCAGGTGAGGCAAAGGCTCAGAGAGAAAAATAAGCAGGAGAGTGTGACAAAGGACCCACACTGGGAGCATGGTAGAGTTCCCTCTGTCTGTCCACTTGCTTGCTTTGGTGTCTTGTCAGGTGGCAACTGGTGATGAGGTCAGAATTGTGGTTGAGTTTCTACAGTTGCGCCCTGCAGAGAACTGATCAAGGGAGCAATAGGGCCCGAGAGCCAAGTCGTGCCTGTGCCATTGGACAAGATGCTCAGGCCAGGTGTCTCCCAGGGAACACATCCCTTCTCCTGTGAGGGGTGGCCAGCGTTAAGAAATTGACAGTAAATTAATACATAAAATGCCTCCAGCTAACAATAGAAGAGTTTTATAGAACTTCTTAAATGAATTCTCATCATCTAAGAAGGATGGTTTAAATTCAAAGAGGGGTGGGGGAGGGGAACCTGGCTAGTTGGTACTTGTACCTGATTTGACCCAAGCAGAAATCAAGTTTATTAATAGCCATTTGATAGACACATTGCAGTGGACAGTGAGGTGAGATCAAGTGTCTAGCTTCCATCCAGTTAGAAACACCCATAGTGTCAGCACATGGGTCGAAAGAGAGTGAGTGAGTCAGAGTGAGTTCAAGCAGTCAACTTGGGAAACGGCATTTTGTAAACATGAGTTAGAGCTCATCTGCTTGCTATATGTAGCTGATGAGCAATGGCTGGGAATGTATAATGCTAGCTAGCAAACCCTTCAGCTGGTTCTGGTTAAAAACAAAACAAAGCAAAAAAAAAAAAAACAAAAAAACAAAAACAAAAAAAACAAAAAACAAAAACAAAACAAAAACAAAAAAAAAAAACACCCAGAAAAACAGGGTTAGATTTTGTGCCACAAACTTTGTGAAGTGTTCAGCACAGTGCTTAGAACTTGCTAAGTGTACCTCAAATGCCTCCACCTCTACTCCCTGCTCTCACACCTCCTTCTTCACTTTCCTCCAAGGGACATGGGGCTCTGGGGTTACTTGGATTGGATCACAGAGGCCTATAGGATAAGACCAGTTGAGGCTCCTTTTTTTACAGATGTCTTCCTCTGATAAAAGGCACCAGAAAAATGAGACTTGGCTCAAATACCTTTTGTTAAATACCAAGCTACAGAGATGAATGCGATTCTGACCCTTCCCTGAGATCTTGAATGTGTGCAGCAGTCTGAGAGTGGCTGAAGTCAGGAAGACATGTTATTTGGGGTTATTTTGGGGCAGGATCAGTTTTTCCTATGTACGTAGAGACTTTGAACTATGTACTTTTTCCTATGTACATAGAGACTTTGAACTGATTTACAAGGAACTTCTTGCTGCGAGGGTGGATACTTTATGCACACTAGATGGCGCTGGAGAGTTGGAGACAACCTCACAGCTGGGTCCTGGAGGGATCAGAAGTCCTGTGTGTAAACCCAGCACTTGGGAGGTGAAAAGTTGGAGGATCAGGAGTTCAAAGTTGCCCTTGGCTACACAGGGCATTTGCAGTCAGCCTAGGCCACATAAGATCCTGTCTAGGTAAGAGTGCCATTGTCCAAGAAGGCTCATCATCACAGCAAAGCACGGTTTTGTTCTTAGTCATTTTGGTGCAGAATTTTAGGGCTCCAAATGGAAACAGAGTAGGTTTCTGTAGGTTGTGAAGAACATTCTCTGGATGGATGAAGACATAAATCAAGGTGCGGCTAAGCAATGTGCGCAGACTCCACAACTATGACGTGATCTATCAGGGTTTGAAGAGCCCCCCCCCCCCGATTGTGCATCGATGTCATGCTTTCTTGGCTCTTGAGAGCTAAGCCCCTGCAGCCCCTCTGCCCTCCCTTGCACATATCTCAGTGTCCTCTCATCTTCAGCGTTGTGCACACAGCGGGCCCTAGGACTCTAGTCTGGCTTTCATTCTCTGCCCTTGGTGTTCCAGGGGCACAGTGTGCCTCCAGTTCTAAGATGGGGCCATGGTTCTCAGCTTCCAAGGTTCATCAGCTTTAAAGCTCAAGCACTGGGGGTGGGACTGGCAGATCTTTTTAAAATTCTGTTATTTAAAATATATAAATAAATGTTTCATATACACCCAAGGTATGGAGGAGACAGCCAACTACTTTCTCAGCACCTGTGGATATGTGTCATTGATAGTCTAATGAGGCATTAGGGGGCTTATTAGTATTATGATTAATTACTATTATAATCATTGTTGTGATACTGGAGTGTGAACCTAGGGCCTTATGCATGCCTGGCAAGCATCTGCCACTGGGCTGCCCCTCAAGCTCCAGATCAGGGTCTTAACACAGTGGTCTAAGGCGATCACCAGACTGTCCTTTGCCTATTTCAGTCACCAAGGATGTCTCCTGAGAGCTGCTACATGTCAGTTCCTCTGCTAGAAACTTCTAGAACAGTTCTGCCCACACGGCACAAATCCAGACTACAGTCTGGCCTCCCTGGAGCTCCCATTCAGGACAGTCCATTATCAATGGAACCAAACTCCCTGTGATGTGTCATATGGGTGGAAAAACAAAGCAGAGTACAGGGACCTGGGATTCTGAGAGGGGAGGGCAGATGGCAGTGATGGTGGCTTCATGGGAAGATGCTATTCGAGTAAAGGCTTTAAGGGGACAGAGGCACTGGCATTGAATCCGGGGACAAGTGTTCCAGATGGAGGAGTTTCTAGAGCCCAGCAGGGATGGACAGGAGACCTGTTATATATTATGTTGTATGGGACATTTGTGCTGTGTATTGCAAAAGGAATCGTCTCGTATGGCACACTAATAGCTTAGTGAATACACAGTGGTACTGGCATGTTGTGAGTTAATCCTGAAGCCCAGCTGACTACAGAAGGGTGCTATGTTGACACCGATGAACACTAACCATATTGGCCATTTTAGTTTTTCTTATATTTCCTTTGTGTGTGGGTGGTACGTGCATGGTGGTGCATGTGTGTGGTGGTCAGAGGACAACTTGTGAGAGCTGGATCTCTTCTCCCACTATGTGGGTCATAGGGATTGGCCTCAGATCAGCAGGAAACTATAATACCTGATGAACCGTCTCACTCGTCCCCCCTCCCCCTTCCGGGGCCAGATCTGCAGGCAACGAGGGAGATACAGTTAATCATGTTATCATGTACTTCAGGGACAAGACAGACCACCTGACTGAACACTGGAAGGACTGACGGACTACCTTTGTTTCCACCCTTCCCTACAAAGCCTGCTGGCTGGAGGTGAGATGGAAAGCAGAATTTAGGATATTAACCTTCCACCTTCTTGACTAGCCAGCTCTCCAAATAAAGCACAACTTAAAAGATTGTTATTTCTAGCTCATTGTTCTGGTCAAATAATCACCAGCTCAATCCTTAATGTGGCACACCAGGAGAGATAAGGGACAGTTGAGCACAGAGGTACTGGTGTAAATGTTCCTCCAGGGTCTCCCTTCTCCCCATCCTTACCCCCGACACACATGTATGTGCTTTCTGAGGTTTAATTCACCAAATGTTTATCTACCCCTAACAGTAACGGTTATCTCTATCTCCTAGCTGAGAAATTGGAAGTACACATTTTCTGGCTTGCCTTTGGGGATGCAGAGACAATGGCACTTTTTTTTTTTTTTTTTTTTTTTTTTAAACCTGGGCACATTTGAACTATGACCCAGATTCAAAGTAGCCCATGTGCCTATGTTGTCTGTGAAGAGAACATGGTGGCTGCAGGAACTTATAAGGAACTGGCTTCATCGTTACTGTCGAGAGCAGCTATTCTCAACCTGTGGGTGGAGACCCTTTGGGATTGAATGACCCTTTCTCAAGGATCCTGCAAGACCATCAGAAACATCAGACATTTGCATTTTGACTCACAACTAGCAAAACAATGCAGTTACGAAGTGGCAGCACAAGTAACTATGGTTGGGGGTCCCCACAACATGAAGAACTGTGTGACAGGGTCACCGCGTTAGAGGGGGAAGGATGAGAACCTCTGCGCTAGAACAACTCCTGGGCCTGTGGGGAATGGGAGCCTGGATGGATGCAGAACTGGCCTTGGGAAAGATCACTTTGATTTTGTAGGACACAACAAAACAGAACAGAGACCCGAAGTCCTCACCAGTGTGTGAGCACCTTCGGGTGTTCTTTGTCCTTGTCCCAGCTTTCTCCTTCCATCTAACCAGGCTGGGGAACAAGCCCTGCCACATCTTACTCAGAGGGAAACCAGTTCAGTAATGGGTCTCCTGAGGACAACTCTCAATGGAAGGAAGACAGGCTTGACTTGTCACACTCCTGGACTTGGGGTGGCTTCCCAGCCCAGACAGGCCAGTGGTGGCCTTGAGTGCTGCTCCATGACACACTGAGTGTTGTTGTCTTCCAAGCTATGGGACCCTTTCCAGCTAGAATACTGCCCAGGTGTGGCAGTGGGTTGTGGGTTGTGGAAGTCTGTTTTCAGGTAGTTCATTCTCATATAGAGCAAGACCTAACCAAGACTGAAGGGGCCTCTTGACTGCTGGCTGCCTTGGCAGGGACCCAGCTGACTGTGGATAGCCTTATTCATGCTTGGTAACGTCCCCAGGGCTGTCCCAAGAGGCCAGAGGCTTTTAGAGGAGGAACTGGATGTTCTAGAGGCCAAAGGGCTTTCTCCGAGTTATTTGAAACTTCTCTCCTGTTTATGGCTGCTAGAACTGGCTGTCATGCACCTACCTCTTCTAAGAAATACAAGAACAGTCCAGGTACTTCGGGGACAGCGTCTAGGCACCGATGTCATCAGAGACAATGATTTCTCCACACTTTGCTTTTGAATTGATTACTTAGAGTCACATGCCATAGCTGTCAGTGGCCCGATGCCATGCAGCCGGTCTGTGACCATTGACTGCACTCATTTCCTCCCACTTCACAAAGTGCACTGTGCCCTTTAGCTGTCTGCAGTTCTGGGCTGGCCTCCCAAACAGGAGCTCTGTGCTTGCCAGCAAACCTGCTCAGCTGGAATCTGCTGTACTCTGAATAAGGTCAAGGCCTTGCATTTGTGAGCAGAAGGATCGCTGCAAAATCTAGAGTATCCTGGTCAATGTCAGGTGCCAGGTGTTGGCCCCTCTCAGCAGTTCCCGCTCTTACTGAGCTCACCTGCTGTGAGGGCAAGTCCACAGGTGTCCCATTTGCATGAAAAATGCTGTCACTTCAGTAGCAATGAAATGAAATTAACCCAGATGCCCATCAACGAAGAATTGATAATGAACTATGGAAAATACATACACATACATATACACTTTTTTTTTTTTTTAAGATACAGTCTCACTTTTTTTTTTTTTTTAAGATACGGTCTCACTATGTAGCTCTGGCTGTCCTGGAACTCACTATGTAGACCAGACTGGCCTCAAATTCACAGAGATCCACCTGCCTCTGCCTCCTGCTGGGATTAAATGCGTGTGCCACTGGCTTGCAGTGGAATTTTAGTCACCCATAAAGAAAAGTGAAATTGTGAGATTTACAGGTAGAAAATGAATAGAACTGGAAAATATATGAAGTGAGGTTAGTCAGGCTCAAAAACAAACACAGAATATTCTCTCTCGTGTGTAAACCAGCTTCTGATTTTTATATATGTGTATGTATGTGGGAGTGAGTGTGGGTAGCAGTTGGGAAACTAGAGGGGGGAGACCATTTAAAAGAGGTGGGCAGGAGGGTAATGGAGCCCGTGTGTTACGTAAGTGAGAAGAAGGAATATTGGGGTAGAGGGACACAGCCAGGATCAATTCCGGGAGATGAGAGAAGAACTAAGTATGTATAAAAAATACCACAGGGAAAGCTGTTACTTCGTATGCCAGTTAAAAACACAACTTAAAATTTAAGATTTAAACTTTGTACCTCTCTGCAGCCCCAGTCACGTGCAGACACTTCTGGGGATTATTTCTTGCTGAGGACAGACCCTCATGTTGAAAGAAATACCTTACACGTTGATTTCATCTCTACAGGTAGATGCAAGCTAGTGAGGCTGACTTAACGGGGTATGTGAACTTCAACTTTCTAAGAACCATGGCTTTGCCCAGTACCTCGTACAGGATAGGTGCTGTGTCACCAGGGGTGTGGAATCCATGTGGCATGTGGGAGCAAGGTGGCAGAAGAGGAAATGAGGTCTGATCTTTCCATCTGCCCCTGATGGTAGAAAAGTCAGGAGATTGTCTTTCTCTCGCTCTTCAAGCCTATGACATGTGAACACGCAGCTGCTCCGATGGCACCAACATCAGGCATGCTGAGAAGGTCTAAGCAGTCTTCGATGCCTTCTGGCCACAAACAGTAGTGATGTCACCCTTGTTCTCTATTCTTCATGTTCACGAGTCAAGGGTCACAAAGTGATGTAGCATGTACCCTGCTCTAAAGAACAAGGTGTGTGAGGCTGGGTGCTGCCTTTGGTGAGCTCCCAGACTAGTGAGGAGGTGGATGGGTGGGTGGGAGGAGGTGGCAGGACAGGGAAAGGCTGCATCCACTTACAGGAGCTGTGTTCAAAATGAGATGGAAGCTGAAGATGAATCTTGCTGGAAAAGCTGGTATGGCCTGGGGGAAATGATTTGCTGAAACAGTTTCATTAAAACAAAACATAAAAAGACCATGACGGTTAATACTCTTGGTGCTTAGAGAATCAAATGAGTTTAATAGAAATGCATGCTGTGACATCTGGCTAGTGTGGGAGGAGGAATTTATATTTCTGTCATGGACTGCCTTGGTGCACAGGTTAGAAGAAATCCCTGCAGGTTCAGGTTGATGGACTCTGTGTGTCAGGCTCACTTCCCATGCCAGGAACACTGTCCATCCATCACAAGCGCTCTTACCTAAAGCCTTACTCAGTTGTGACCTGGGTGTTTGTATACAGACTTGGTTGTATGCCCCACAATCCTGTTTTGTGTGGTGATAGCATCTCCCTCTGTTCTGCTGCTCACCCCATGGGCCTCAGCATGGGCCTCAGGAAGAAATAAGGTCTTTGGGTTCAGTCTGCTTTTGGATAATCTGCAGCGTGTGAACTTGGACAGGTCCCATAAAGCTGCTTTGTGTCTTGGCCTCTTCACTTCTAAATGGACAAGCCCCCAGGGTTGGTGGTGAAGCATAGGGAAGATGCTACATTCATGGTACAGAATGAGGACCACGGTTGATGCTCATGATGAGGATTGTGGACTGTAGCTCATCTTTCTCAGACTTCCGGGTGGCTCCTCTATGGCTATTACACTGTCACTGTTGTGGACAAAGTGCTTCTCTGGTGCCCTGAGTCCTCATGTCTCTTCTTCCTTCCTTTTCCTGAATGGACACATTCCTCTCTTTCTCAATTCACCCTCCACTGGCCTTGAACTCCTGTGTCCACACTTCTTGCAACCTCGAGACTATCTATGCTATGTTTCTTGACTTTTCTCTTCCTCCCATGTCTCTCTTTATTGTCTAGTCATCCTAGATTGTCTTCCCTCCTCTCTTCTACATTTCTCAAAGAAAATTTCCTTCTTTCTCCATGACACACACATCGTGTTGGAGTATAGATACCAACTTCTGCACTTCCTTCCTGTGTACCATGAGTGGTCCAAGCATCCTGTTTCCCTCCTCATAGAAATTGTCCCATAGTCAGCTCATCACTTACCATGGGCATGGCTCACAGAAGGTGCTCAGTAACTGAGTGACTACACTTGATTAACCCAGTCTCCAGCCCCTCTGCTCTGATTGCATATTCTTGGGTTTGTTCACAGCATATGGACCAGGTGGCCCATATGGAGAATTGTTATACCAAAGAGTCACCACTCTGCTCTGTTGCTACTTAGTGATATGAAGTAATAATGACAGCCAAACAATAAAAGACTGACTGACAGTTGCCAAATTCAAATAGCATACTAGTTTCTGGACTAAGTTCCCTAACTTTGTTGTCATTTAACTCTTGAATCAACTGTGTGTCATCATCTCTCTTATGGTAGAAAAAAGAATGTGTGTGATGAGTTAGGGTTGAGCTCTGCTGGTCAAATTCTAGTGATAGCAAGCAGCCTGTGTCATTTCTGGGGAATCCAGGGCTGATGTGTCTGTTGTGGCTAGCAGAAGTCTGTTTGGCTAGGCTGTCACCCATGCTGTCCTGTTGAACTAGCCTCTACAGTGTCAGATTGTCAGTACACCAATGTCACCTTGCCTGTGTCCACTGAGTTTCACCTTCTTTCTAGTCAAGGTCTCCAGGAAGCCAGGCGTTTTAAAGGTATTTGGAATTTACTTTAACAAGGTGTGTTAGACATGTAGGCATGGAAATGAGTGTCATGAAGCAGGAAGTGTAGTGGCACCCTAGGAAGCAGGGGTCCCGGAGTATCATATAGGGCAGGCAGGGAAGCAGGGGCTGCTTGGGAGGCATTGCAAGCCAGGCAAGTACACAGATGGTGCCTCTATAGGAAAGAAGAGGTAAAGCCAGGCACTCAGGCTAGAACCAGCCATCCTGATCATCTGGGACAGAGAAGCTGACCTCAGCACATGATGCCCAGTCTGGAGGTGAAAAGGACAGACAGGTGGTTGGCAGCCCAAAGGCATGAGAGCCTAGAGAGGTGGTGGTTGGAACATTGGTTGCTGTCATTATTACTGCATATCACTAACCAACCAAACTTGGTTGGTTTGTGTGTGAAAGGCTGCCTCATAGACAGGACCAGTCCTGGATGGACATCAGTACAGCAGAATGTAAGCTGAGGGTACAGCTCAGTGGTAGTACATGTGTCTAGCATGTGCGAGGCCCTGCCTTAATGAAAGCAGACAGAGTTGAGGATGCAGCTCAGTGGTGGTGCATAAGTCTAGCATGCGTGAGACCCTGCCTTCTGTCCCTAGTGCCTCAAAACGCCAAAACCTTTCAAATAGGTTGAAACATATGACATGTAAGATTTGCAGAGCATGACAGCACTTACCTTTATTCCTAGCACATTAGAGGCTAAGGCAGGAGAATTACTGTAAGTTTCAAGACAACTAGATTGCATAGCAAAATCCTATCTCAATGAACCCCAAAATGAATACATTTAAGGAAGATGTAGTTCAAGCTGCCGGTTGTAGTCTCAAGAAAGACAAACCTTGCCCTCCTAGGCATGGCCTGCTGGGAATAAACTGTGTGCAGTGCAATAGGAACCCTATGAGGTGTGTGGGTGGCTAGGAGGAAGGCTGCAGTAAGCATCTCCTTCCCGCAGTTTCCTTCTGCCTCTCTGTCTCCACCTCCAGCATCTCTCCATAGCATCTGTCTTTGTTTGTCCCTGTTCAGCTCTCTTTCCCCCTGGTTCCCAATTCTGTCTAACTGTATTTCTCAATCTTTACTTATGTTGTTCCATGACTATTTTTCTGTCTCTCTCTCTGATTCTATCTCTATTTGTCTCTTTTTAACCTATGTCTCAGTCTGTCTGTCTCTGTCTATCCCTACTGGTCCATATTTATAGCTTTGTATCTATCACCTTTGTCTCTATCTGTCTCTCTGTCTCTGTTTCCTCAGTAGCACCCCTCCCCATGTTACTATGGAACAGACACCTCTTCCTGATTGCCATTCATTTTGACTACACTTCTATAACTTACCATGAAACTGGTGTTTGCTAAAGCAGACTCAAATACTGTGCAAAACCCTTTGGGAATGTCTCCCTGCTGGGGAGACTGGTGTAGGGTGGCTCTGAGCCAACACTCTTAGGCTTGTCTCCAGGCTTGGAGGCCAGGGCTTCAGGGAGGCCAAGGAGGCTGGTATAGCTGCCTGCCAGCTCTGGATCCTAGGCTTGGCCAGTTTCCCAGTCAACCTGACCCTGCAGAGAAGCATCTGCATGTGGGAACACGTGAATTCTGCATGGTGCTTTTTGTAAATAGCCAGGAGAGTGAGTGAACCATGGGATAGATTTTACTCAAGAGAGAGTGTCATTTTGTCATAAATACATACATACACACACACACACACACACACACACACACACACACATACACACACGGGGTTAAGAGGGGATCCCACAGAGGCCCAAACTGTCCCTATAGACAAGACAGATTTTCTTGCCTAGACAGGCACAGTCAGTGTCCCTACCACCTTCCAGGTACACACATGCCACTGTACACAGACGCACCGAGTCCAGGTTGCCACCCCTCCTGTGTGCATGCTCTCTTCTGGCTGTTTTTGCTTCTGGAACACGTTGCTCCAACACTTCCTGGCTTGCCTATGGGGAAGGCTCTGTTGTTTTGCTAAGTGGACACTGTGTGCCTGGCAAACTTTCTCTCTAAACAACTCTGTTTGTACCTATGGGTTAGTGCTGTCTGAGATTTGCTCACAAACACTTCTTTTCTTTTTCTTTTTGCTGTGAGCAGTGATTTCTGCAGAGAGTCAGAACTGGTCACAGTGTGGAGAGAAAGTGACTGCTGAATGCCATCCCTAAATGGGACAAGTATATCACCTTCTCTGAGGCTTGAGGAACATGTAGAAGAAGGGGCAGACATAATGTAAGAGGCCAGTGACACCGCTAGGTGCTGATGACCTAAATTTCATTCCTGGTGCTCACATACTTGAATGAGAGAGCTGAGTCCTGCAAGGTCCCTGCCGGCCACACACACTGTTGTAGAGGAACATCCATGTCCGTGTAAATGTTTTTTTAAAAAATGTAAGAACTGAGCTGGGCATGGTAGTGCATGCTTTTAATCCCAGCCTTTGGAAGGCAGACAGACAGATCTGTGTGAGTTCAAGGTCAGCCTGTACCACTTGGTAAGACTAACGGGAATGTATAGTCCGGGGGAAGTAGGTGGGGAGTAGCCTGGAATGCTGACTTTAGGGTGTGGCTGCTATAGTCCTGATTTCATAGCAACTGTTTTTACCTGCACAAGATTGGGGGAGGAGGGAACCCATGCGGCCCCACCTTCCACTGAGCATTTATAGTCAAGTAGTGGTTGCTGAGAGGGATGGTTTCTTCCTAGTAAGGTGTCCATGTTGCTGTAATCAACACCCTGCCCATGCTCCTATAATTAACCCTAATGGAACTCATTGGGCCATTTTAAAAAGGCATGAAGGTAGAAGAAAGATTTGGCAGGAAAAGACCCAGAATGAGAGGGGTGGGAGGGAGCAAGAGAGGGGGATGAGCTAGTGGTGAGTAGGATCAAAACATGTTATCTGCATGTATTAAAATGTCACAAGGAAACTCGTTATGCATAATCAATACATGCTAATGAAAACATTAGATATTAGAAAATGTTAGTTAAATAAGAAAGATAGAAAATATTTTTTAAAATAAGGAAAAGAAAACTTACTGGCTTAAATCACCACCCTCATTATAGGTGACATTTCAGGTATGGACTTCAGTTCAATGATTCTTCTGCCCCTCAGTGTTGGCTGCCTCAGGGTATCTGTGGCTAGAGTTGCTGGTTTGGAGGAACCCATCTAAGCCTGTGTGAGGAGGGAGCTGAAGAGCCCAGCACAGTGGGGACTGTGAACAGGAGCTACACACAAGCTCCTGAGGGGTGACACCTCAGAGCTAGGGGCCTTACCTGGTAGCCAGAACTTCAAGAAGGAGCATGGCAGGAGGCAGGGGAGGGTGCCACAAGGACTCCCACAACCTGGCCTCTGAGGAGGTTGTCATGGGTCCTTCATGTTAAGTCAGTCACTAAGGTAGCTCAGATTCAAAGGCAGGACTATAGATTCCTTGCCTCAGTGCCAGGAGTCATGAGGAATTGGAGGACATTGTTAATCTAGAACAGATGCACACACATATGCATGTGCACACAGGCAATATACTCTGTCACATACACTTATTTACAAACACTCATACACACATCCCCACAAACTTCTCTCTCCCTCTCTCCCTCATACACACACATACTTGTATACACATACATATTTGCATACACACATATTTGCATACACACACACATTCTTTCTCACAATACACATATATACACATACTCTCTTTCTCATGTATGCAGAGTGTCTGCAGAGCTCAAGCCTTCCTTCCCTGGCCAGCATACTTCTGAGGTGTATCTAGGCTGGAAGCAGCAGGCCTTGGGATAACCCTGTTGAGTCAGAGCTAGGAGCTGGCAGACTCCCTGTAATTGTCTGTCCCAGGCCTTTATGAATCTCCAGTGATTTCTGCCCTGGAACTTAATCTATCATCTTCTGCACCCCTCACTAAATCTAAGGACATCTGGTGTCCCCAGTACAGAGTATCTACAAAGTCTGGAACCACAGGTTACATTGTGCATACCATTGAAGTCAGAGAATGTTGGAGCAGGTAGCACCATGCCTCTCACCACACTCCAGGACACGGAGGCCAAGTCCTTGGTGGATCTACTCTATGTCTCACATCTGGACCCCTCAGTCCTGGGCCTTCCTTTCTGACATTCACTGGGTCTGTTCTGTAGAATGTGCTCAGCCTGGCCTCTTACCTGCAGAAGGTCCTGCAGAAGCCACAGATAAATGTGGACATTGAGTGAGGCCATGGGGACCTGACTAGGGGTAGAGGAAAACTCCTGGACCCAAGGTAGAGGCACAGAGAGCTACAGATAGTTACCGAGGGAACTGGACAGGTCCCTTCCAAGTCATCTGCTTGGAATACAGATGGCACCCTGGTTTTGAAGTTAATGGAACCTGGGACAAATCTGAGCTCCCCGACCCCAATCTGATGGTTGTGTAACTTTGACTAACTCTCTTGACCCTCTGGGCTCAAGTATCTGCCTCTGAATGTTGAGACAATTATACCTCTGTTCTTCCATTCAGCCATATTTAATGACTGTCTACTGTGGCCAGAGGCTTTGGAGAATTAGATGACAAGAATAGGTCATGTTTCTTATGGAGGAGGATATCATTAGCTGAACACGTATGTGTGCAAGCCAATGCACATTTGCGAGGTGTGCTAAGTGCTGTAGGGGAACCATACAGGTGCTTCAAGAAGGTATAGTCCTCGGTGATCAAGGTGGGGAGGCCGAGGTCAGCTTCGATGAGGAATGGGCACACTTAGCAGTTTCTCTGCAGCTGAAATATGTCCCAATCAGAAAGCATGGCCCGTGGAAAGCGGTGGGCAACCTTGGGCTTCGGAAGCTGAGCGAGCTAGAGTGTGGTGTAGAGAGGAGGAATGTAGATGTAAGAAAAGTTTCTCCCCTTGACCTTCAAACAGGCAGATTTTCCGGGGTGATTTAGTGTGTACAATGCCATGATAGCTTGCTCTTGCCAACCCAAAACCTCAGTTTGTAACTAGAGACAAGGACCCCCTGTGGCATGAGCAGACTCAGTTGAGACTACACAGTATTGAGCTTTATTAGGAAAACAAGAGGCAGCTGGGCAATGGTGGTGCACGCCTTTAGTCCCAGCACTCAGGAGGCAGAGGCAGGTGGATCTCTGTGAGTTCGAGGCCAGCCTGGTCTACAGAGTGAAGTTCCAGTATAGGCTAAATATCAATACAGAGAAACCCTGTCTCAAAAACCCCAAACAAACAAACAGACAAACAAACAACAACAAGAGGCTGGAGAGATGTTCAGGGATTAAGAACACTGGCTGCTCTTCCAGAGTTCCCTGGTTTGGTTCTCAGCACCCACAGGGAAGCCCTCAACTACCCACAGCTCCAGTTCCAGGGGATCCAGTACCCTCTTCTGACCTCTGTGGGCACCAGGCACACACATACTGTACATGCTTACACACAGATCAAACACTCATAATACAGAAAATAAATCTTTAAGAAATTAAAAATAGGCTGGGTGTGGTAGCACCCTCAGGAGGCAGAGGCAGGTGGATCTCAGTTAGTTCGAGGCCAACCTGGTCTACAAAGCAAGTTCTAGGACAGCCAGAGCTGTACAGAGAAACCCTGTCTTGAACAACTGAAAAAGTTTAAAAAGGCTCAGACCCAACTTGTTTTCTTCCCTCCTTCCCTCCTTCCCTCCTTCCCTCCCTCCCCCCCCCTCCCTCCTCCCCTCCCTCCTTCCCTCCCTCCTCCCTCCCCTCCCTCCGTCATTCTGTCTTCCCTCCCTTTTGTCCCATGGACCAATGTTGCCTCAGCTCTAGTCTGACCACATGTTGTGACTTACTTCTCTGCCCTCTGGGCATCTTCCACAGAGCTCATTGAGATCTACACCTCTCCCCATCCCCTTATTCTTCTTGTTCTGTGGTCCAGAAATTTTCTGTAGTCAAGAGGGGGAATCTCGAGGCCCCCTCCAGACTTGACTTGGGTGGTTCTCCTTATCAATTTACACAATAGTCTCCTGTAAGGATCCCCACTGAGAACCGTGTTCTTAAAATGCTGAAGACATGGCCTATAGACCTCTTCTGTAGGAGTCTGACCTCTCTAGCTCCTCCCCCAGGAGCCTCCTGTCCCTCCACTCCAGGGCATGCTGCAGGGTTCTGCACTTACAGGTCCCGTGGGGCTTGGGTCTGACCCATTTCTTGAGTAGCTCCCTCCTGTGCTTATAGAAGCCTTGTCTTCTTAATTATCCCCAGAGATGCTCAGAGGCCTTAGGAGGTGTGTCAGGCGGTGTCTTTTACTCATGGTGTGGAGCCTTTTCCAGTCTGAGTCCATGCAGGTAGGTGGCCAGTTGGCTTCCTGCTCTGTGTTCTCACTGTGCCTTAGGTGTCTTGATTTGCTTTCCAGAGAGTGACAAAATGCCTAATGAAAGCTACTTGGGGGTCAAAGGGTTTATTTGGTTCACAGTTCTGAGTTATGGTTCATCATTGTAGGGAAACTGAGGCAGCAGTGGCATGAAGCAGCTGGTCATGCTACATCAACGGTCACGAGCATGCTAGTGCTGAACTTGCTTTTTCCATGCGTACACAGTCCCGGGTCTCCTGCCTGGGGAAGGGTCTTGCCCATAGTGGGAATGTTTTCCCACCTCAGTTAACACAACCAAGACAGTCCTCCCCCATCACCAACTTGATCTACACAATCTGATTCTAGAATCTTCCAAGTTGGTAATTAACAGTAACCATCACATTGGGCTTCTCTTGAAGGTCACCTTGGCCATACAATTTTTTTACTAGCCTTCTTGCTTTTCACTAGTCCTAAGTGACTCGGAGAGGAAGATCCCATCTCACCCATCTCTGTGCTCTCAGTACCAAGCCAAGCACATGACTCTAACAGGCACTCAACAAAAATAATGCAGTACATTACCGATTCACCTGCAGTCAGTCCACCAACAAACACGGCTTGGGAAAGCCAGCCCAGTCAAAGAGGTAGCAAGAGGTAGGGGGACTCGGGGACTTGGTTATTAGAGCTGTGTTAGTTGAGCTCAAATCATGTTGTGACAGTTAAGTGTCGCTTGTCAATTTGAATTCCCCGGGAAATGAATGGGCTACTGAGCATGCCTGTGAGGGGCTGTCTTGATCTTGTGAAATAAGATGGGAAAACCCATTTTAACTGCAGGCAGAACCATTTCCTAGGCAGGAGGCCCTGTACCTCATGGAGTGGAGAAAAGAGCTGAGCCAGTGTGCATGCAGGCATTCATTACTCTGTGTTTGGATTGTGGATACAATGTAACCAGTTGCTTCTAGCTCCTGCTGGGTCATCTTCCCCACCAGGATGACTTAAACTGTGAGCTGAAATAGGCCCCTTCTCCCTTAAGTTGCTTTGTCACGGTATTTTATCACCACCATGGAAAGGAAGCTAAGAAAGGCATACTTGGAGAAAAATTTGGAATGTAATTAATTAAAGGCCCTGGACAGCTGGCACAATCTTTACAAAGCTGGGCTCACCACACATAGTGACACAGTTTGGGTAGGGCTAATTGAGTCCTAGTAGAAAAGACATGGTGTCTTTTCTACAGGGAACTAGGTTTTGACCTTTAGTCTCTGTGGACTCAGTTTTACACAATGCCTGTAGTATCCCTTTAGACACGAACAAGCCACCTGTGTGCAGTGACAGACACCTAAGAAACAGGCGTGGCTGCATTGAGGCTCTCTGTTCTGATTTCTGGTTCCATTGCTGTCTCCCTGCCTGACCTGCCTGTGGCTTCACCCATAGGTTGTGTGTGTATGCTTTGGTAGGGTGATGGGATGGAGAAAGAGGGAAGGAATGGCGTCATGACCACATTACATTCTGGGTGCTAAGGAAAGTCACCGTAAGCTGCTGAGTCCTGAATTCTTTTCTTAGGCTGAACTGGAATTCTCTCTGCTAATGTGCTCCACCCTGTGGTTTTAGCACTGTCACTGGTTCTCTAACTCCCACTACTGGCCAATTCTAGAGAGTTCCTATTGTCTCTTAAAAAAAAAAAAAAAAACTTTTTTTTTTTTGTGGCTAATGGTTTTGTTTTTGAGGCTGGATCTCACTCTTACTATATCCCAGGCTGGCCTGGAATTCACTATGTTGTCTAAGTGGTCCACAAACTCTGTAATCCTTCTGCTTCAACTTTCTCTGAGCTATGGGATTATAGATGTGAGCCACCATGTATGGGAGTTGTTCTTTGTGTGTGTGTGTGTGTGTGAGTGTGTGTGTGTGTGTGAGTATATATGTGTGTGTATGTGGAGTGTGAGTGTGTGTGTGTGAGTGTATGTGTGTGTATGTGGAGTGTGAGTGTGTGAGTGTGTGTGAGTGTGTGTGTGAGTGTGGGTGTGTTGTGTGTGTGTGGGCACACATAAATGTGTGTAAGTGTGTATATGTGGTGTGTATGTGAGTGGGTGTGTATATGTGAGTATGTGGAGTGTGTGTGAGTATGTGGTATGTGTGGTGTGTGTGTGTGTGTGAGTGTATATGTGTGTGTATGTGAAGTGTGAGTGAGTGTGTGGTATGTGTGGTGTGTGTGTGTGAGTGTGTATGTGTGTGTATGTGGAGTGTGTGTGAGTGTGTATGAGTGAGTGTGTATGAGTGAGTGTGTGTGTTGTGTGTGTGCATGCATGTAAATGTGTGTGAGTGGGTGTGTATATGTGAGTATATGGAGTGTGTGTATGTGGTATGTGTGGTGTGTGTGTGGTGTGTGTGTGTGTGTGTGTGTGTGTGTGTGTGTGTGTGTGTGTGTGTGTGTGGTGTGTGTGTGTGGGGTGTGTGTGTGGGGTGTGTGTGTGTGTGTGTGAGTAAGTATGTGGAGTATGTGAGTGTGTGTGAGAGTATGTGGTATGTGTGTGTGAGTGTAAGTGCGTAAGTGTAAATGCCCATTAATTCTTATGCAGAATTCGGTATCTTCCTCCATTCCTGTTCCCTTTGTTGCCTTGAGATAGGCTGGCCAGTGAGCTCCTGGTATCTGTCTTTTCCACACCCTCAGTGTTGGGGTTATACATACACACTGCTATGCTCACCTTATTTTTTAAGCGAGTTCTAGGGATTTGAACTCAGGTCCTTAGCTTGCACAGCAAATGATCTTACCCACTGACCCATCTCCCTAGACCCCATCTTGGTTTTTTTGAGACAGGGCCTCTCATTGGTCTGGATTGCAAATGATTTGGCTAGAATGGCTGGCCAGGAAGTCTCTGCTCCCCAGTGCTGGATTACAAATTCATGCTACCATGCTCAATTTTATTATGTGGGATCTAGGGTTCAAACACAGGTAGGTCCTCATGTTTATCAGCAAGCACTTTGCTAACTGAGCCATGTCCATGTGGAAGGTGTTCTCCTGCATGTGTGTCTGTGTACCACATTCATGCAGTGAGTGCTCTTGGAGGCTGGAAATGGGTGTCAGATCCCCTGTGACTGCAGTTACAGATGGCTGTGAGCTGCCATGTGGATGCTAGGACTTGAACTCAGGTCCTCTAGATGAGCAGCCAGTGCTCTTTACCAGTGAACCATCTCTCTAGCCCCTCTGATAAACTTCTAATGTTTTTCATTTTTTTTTTTCAGATTCCAATAATGAAAGACCCTGGATGGATCCGAAATGTGTGGCCTTCAAACATCAATGTGAGTGAAATAGCTATAAGGTGTTTGTGTGGTTTCATATGTCAAGATCAAATCTTGTCGCAGTGCATCCTACTGCCATGGGCAAACACAGCCTTTAAAGCAGGAATCCTCCAGGATGCTCGCAGAGCATTCCCGGTGTTTCATAAGCTCTGCCCAGGCAGCTAACCTCTTCACCTGGTTTCTCCTCTCTCCGCCTAGTCCACCATGCTCCAGACACAGATGGGAATTTACCACCTCCCAATTAAAAACCATGCAGAGGCTTCCTTAGTGGTGGTGGTGGTGGGGGGGGGGAGGTCCGCATTAACACTCATGCCCTTGGTTGGCTTTGACATCTGTTTCTGGCTATGGTCAGAGATATCTAATAATAGTCTTGGTAGCCACATCTGAGCTTTCCCAGTGTCCTCTGGGACTTGCTGTGGATTCCTTCCTGTCATCTCTAGGATTATGCTGTCCTTGCTCTGTCTGACCCTGGAGCCTGTTGTTGTGGATGTGCCCCAGACCCCAAATTCAAGAGCCTGATGCCCACCCCACCCTCTGACTCGCCTGTCCATTCAAGGCCTCTTGCACTCTCTCTGTAGGTCTTGCTGCAAGCCTCTGCTCTGGGAAATGTCCTGCTACCTCCCGAGTCTTCTTTCTTAGCACGTAACCCCTTTGTCCTAGTGCTTGGTATGAATTTCAGTAGACCATCAGCACACCACAGCCCCTGGTTCTTAAGGTGGCTGTTGGGGTAGTCCAAGGAAGAATCAATTCCTAAAGCTCATTTCACTCTTTTGTGGCTTGTTCTCTCACCTTGAAGCCATAAAGCAAAAATAGCACATTGGCTCTGCCTTAAAAGAACCCAGAGACTAGAGGTGCTCAGGAGAAAGGTGTAGAGTAAGGCTTGCAGAGGAACTTGGGGACTGAGCCAAGGGCCTGCCTGAAGGAGGCATTTATTCTCTCAATTGATCCCGAGCCCCAGTGGAGCAGGTGAGGAAGGCGGCCGAAGGAGGCAGAATTCCAGGATCTCTGTGAGGACTGAAGTTCTACACCTAAGCTGTAGACAGGAATGGGCCCAATGAGAGGCCAGGGAGCCTAAGGAGTGGGCAGTTAGTGACCGTTGAGCACAGAATGGCGAGCCAGTGTTCTGTGAGACGGGGCAGGAAGTTTCTGGGTAAGCGGTGCCTCTTTCTGTGGGTGGCTGCGTGGGCTGGTGGTCACGGAAGTGGCCTGACGTTACTTCTTGTGGCCAACTCCCTATTCTGCAGACTCTGGGGTAGAAGCCATGGCTACCAGGTTTCCAGCTCACCTCTGGCCCCACGTGCAGGCCAATGGTTATGGTTCACATGAAAGTCAGGTGAGGGAAATGGCCCATTAGCCCTAGCTATATCCCTCTTCCCAGAACTAACTCATTCTAACAGGAGGCAGTGGGCAGAAGACATCATCCTGCTTAAAGGGCACCTACATCACTGGTGGTAGGGGATGCGTGAGATGCTAACAGCATAGCAGCTCAGGTGTCCAGTAGGCATCACTTTATCCCACACACCAGTCCTTGCTGTTTACCACAAGCCTCTGCAGTAGGAGGGAGATAGGGGTGGTGACAGCTTGTCTGAGGGGTTGTGGAAGGTTTAGGAGCAATTTTTAGAGAAAAGCCTCCAACATAAGGTGAGTCTCTGGAAGGACAATGGAAGAGCCTTAACATTGGCTGAGCATAAGGTAAGAAACAACACTGGGCCTCAGGACTGGAGATTACAGGGGGAGGGATGGCAGAAGCTGATGCTGGTGGCCAGGACGACTTATCTGGTCTTCTGGGACCTCATAGATAATGAGGGACATAGGACAAAGTATTTATCCCATTGATAGTGGGGTGTTTACCTCAAATCTCCATTTGCCTCTGGATCTGATTAAATCTCTCTTCCATCTGTGATGGTTAGTGTGTCAACCTGGCAAGGCCTAGAGTTACCTGGAAGAGTCCAGTTAAAGTTTGCCTAGATCTTGTCAGCCTGTGGGCATGTCTGTGGGGCACAGTTTTGATGACTAAATGTGGGAAGATCCAGTCCACTGTGTGTGACGTCATTCCCTAGTCAGAGGTCCTGTCCTGGACTGTGTTAAGAGTAGAGGTGCTGGGTGCTAAGCATGTATATGCTCATTCTCTCTTTGCTTCGGGCCCCTGCCTTGTCTTCCCCATGGAGATGGACTGTCACCTGAGCTAAAGCAAACACTTTCTTTTCTAGGCTGCTTTGTCAGTTTTATTACAGCAACAGACATGAAACTAGGAAACAGGTGAAGATGCTCCTCCTGCTTCCAATGTTGATTTTTTAAGTTCTAAAAACTGGTTCACCTTGCACAAGTTTTATGTCAACTTGATACAGCTTAGAGTCATCAGAGCAGAGGGAGCCTCAATTCAGAAATGTCTCCATGAGATTGGGCTGTAGGCAAGCCTGTAGGGCATTTTCTTAGTGATTGATGGGGAGGGTCCAACTCACTGTGAGTGGTGTCATCTCTGGGCTAGTGGTCCTGGGTTCTGTAAGAAAGCAGACGGAGCAAGTCAGTCAGCAGCATCCCTCCATGGCCTCTGCATCAGCTCCTATCTCCAGGATGCTGCCCTGTTTGAGTTCCTGTCCTGGTATGGAAGTGTAAGCAAATAAACCCTTTCCTCCGCAACTTGCTTTGGTCATGGTGTTTCATCACAGAAATGGTAACCCTGAGAAACTTCCAGCTGTTCTCCAGCGTGCAGTGCTTTGTAATACCCTCCAAGGTTTGCTTGCCCCCTACTTGCCTGTTTCAGAACCAGGGCTCCTGTTCCAGGACAGGGTGTCTTAGAGGACACTGGATATAAGCAAGCTCAAGTCTGAGACAAGAAGGGGGCGGGGGCTCCTCATCCCCAGAGCCTGCTTCACCAAGTACAGATGTGTGACGATCCACCAACAGAATTGATAGTATGACGATGCAGTGTGGACAAAGGCACAGAGAGATGTGACAAGAAGGGAAGAAGGGATCTGACAGGTGTGCAGAGTGAAAGCAGCCCACGAAGGCTTTAGCCTGGAGCTGGTGGGGGAGTTGTGAGCCAGGGCAGTGGCGGTTTCTGGTGGTCAGACATTCGGTGAAGATTTAGAGGTGTGTCTCTCTGAGTCATATGCTCTGGTGGGAACAGTAGCTCAGCTGGTTCACACAGTGATACACGGTGGACTCCGTGTATTCACGGAGGGGATTCAAAGAGAGGGGTTTAAGGACAGGCTCAAACCTTCCTGGGCTCGTCCGTTCGTTCCTCAGTGTGAGTGACCAGGGAGAAAGGTGAGAGGAGAAGAAATCGGACAGAGTGCCATCTGTTGTAATATTATAAGGACTTGATGTGAATTTCCTCTTCTAAAGTGGTCCTAACACCCTCTCTGATAGTTAGAGATAATCTGGAAGCTGACAGTTTCTGGGGAGGGCACGCATATAGGAAGGAAGTGAGGCTGCAGGATAGGCCATCCCATGAAGTCCCAGCACAGGTACGAGCATCCAAGCTTAAGCTGTGAGACTGGGTGTGGGAGTCACAAACATCTAACAATGAAAGGTTTCTGAACTTGGGACTACTAGAAATTAATTTAAAAAAAAAATTAAATGTGTGTGGCTCTTAAGGTTTTTATGGTGTCATGTGATTTACTGTAGCCATGGTTCTGCACACACAATGTGTGTGCTTTGCACAATGTGTGCTGTCATTTTATGCAGGTTTAACCAATGCAGCCTGAGGTACTTCAGCTCAGGTTCACGACTATTGTCTTGTGAATTGCAGTGAGGTTTTTTGTTTGTTTGTTTTTGTACATACTTTTTTTTTTTGCTATAATGTAAACAGACACATAATGGCTTAATTACAGAGAACAAAGACTTTCAATATTTTCTCCCACTAGTCCTCGGCATGTAAATATCAAATTAGCTTGTCTTTATATTTTATTAGCCTAACAAGCGCATGCATCTCATTAGTGTGCAAATTTGCTATTGTCTTTAATTATGAAGTTATATGTCTGTGTTGAACTGGTTTTTTACTTTTAGTTTTTGTTTTTTGAGACAGGGTTTCTCTGTATTGCTTTGGAGCCTGTCCTGGAACTAGCTCTTGTAGACCAGGCCGGTCTCAAACTCACAGAGATCCACCTGCCTCTGCCTCCAGAGTGCTGGGATTAAAGGCGTGCACCACTAACACCCAGCTTGAACTGTTATTTTTAAAGATTTACTTAATTTTATGCATTCGAGTGTTCTGCCTATATTTATTTTGGTTGTGAGCCTAACCTTTACTGGCTCAGCTACCCCTCCAGCCCATTTTGCCTATATTTATATAGGTGCACCATAGGCAT